>OY720022.1:2225047-2835863 GCA_963082485.1 Eudonia mercurella
CCACCTAAAGGTATTCTATTTTTATGTAATGTGTTAAAACAGTGCGATATAATATTTATTACTTAACATAAAACATGTTCGGTGATCACAAAAATATTGGCAGCAATTGATTTAAAAAAATACTTAGAACTTAGAACTATAATAATAAAGTCGAATAATAATAAAACAGCCGCCGCCCGTGCCTTATTTCTTAAAAAAAAACAACCTGCCTTTTTAAATCTTAATCTGTAAATAAACACTCAACATAAAAAATATGTAAAATTATTTATTTGTATGTTGCAAAGAGTTTCTGAAAGTAACTACACAACCGATTTAAAAAATAACTTATAAAATGTACACTATCCCTGATTAATAAAAACTATATTATATCGCGGTCAAACACAATGTTTTTGCGTGACTTTCATTATTACGCACGCAAAGTCGCAAGCAGAAGCTTCTATAAATTACGAGTTACCGTCCAACATTTATGGGAAGTTGCTGTCTGAATTGATTGAATAGTTATTCACTTATCTACTTACTTGTTAGCCGTATTATAAGATACTTAATGAAGACAAAGTTTAAAAATGTTTGGGACGTTTACAAAATATCTACAAACAAACCGACAGTACACATGCAACCAGTTTATAATTGAACTCCAGTTATATATTAAGGAATTAACTTGCAGGATTCGGATGTCACATAGGTACCTTACTGTACACACGTACCGTAGGTACCTATACGAAAAAAATCTTTGGTTTGAATGAACTTTAAAATGATAAATCTACGTTTTTTTTAAAATATCATTTGTAACACATAGAGCAGCAGCTTATCGTTGCTACAAAGTCTCCGTCACAGAATTTGACAGACAGTTCGTAAAATATTGTAATGAGTGAAACATATTTTATTTATTCATTCGTCAAACACAAAAAAAAAAACAATACAACAAACAACAGAAAAAAAATAGAAATAGCTCCAGCAATATAGGCCACACGGCTGGCTGGCTCTCATACCAGATACCATTGTTTTAATTTGTCAGTGTAAATAAAGTCGGTCCACTACGACACGTAAAATAACATGGAAAATATGTGCAAGATGAACGCAAACAGATTTAAACGTGTTTACTATCAAATACTTTTATAATAATAAAGTGGTATAAATACTTTTGGGGCGCTTCAAGTGTTTTTTTTTCTCTTACAATATTTTTCTGCGGAATGGAGAAAATTAAAGAAGACTTTGTAAAATAATGGTTTAGGAATTAGAGAAAGAGAGAAACATTTATTGACCACACAAAAAATAAAATAAAAATAAAAAACAAAAAACAAACAATAGTTCAATCAGGACCCCGCCTCAGCTTGCGTTGTTGTGAACGAAGCGTATCGCAACAACGCTGGTATTCTGGCGGAGCCTGCCGCCGCCGGCCGCCCGCCGGCGCCCGCCGGTGCGCGGTGCAGAACATTAAGAGAATTAGATTTTTTTGTGCAACGGCATTATTAATTTCGATATTGACTTTTAATATAACGTATTAGTGTGTACCTCGTGTCTAAAGCTAACAAATACTGCTAAATAATACTGTCAATTGGAAAAGTAAAACTGACAGTTTAAAAATTGTAGCGTTATTTCTCGTATGGATAACGGGATATGGTAGTAATGTTTGTAGCTGCTATAGTAAGGTAACTATTACAAATGGGATAAAAGGGGTAGATATAGGTACGAAATAAGGCCGCCGCCGGCGCCGGCGCCGTCTTAACTCAGAACCAATAACTATTGATGAACTGGCTACCTTAACTGCGCCTGTTGGAATACAGCAGTATTAAGGTATGCAGCAGATTCGATGAAAAAATGTAGGCTGAATTTGCCAGGTGATCTATGAACAAGCTCTACCACCAAACAGATTAACTTTTTAACCTCTACAGCATAAATGCGTCGTTGTGTCCTGCAAGCACTAAATACAGAGATTCATAAATTAAATTTCTTTTCAATTTTTCTTTTTTAATTTTAATTTAACTTTTGTTTTATATATATATTTTTTTTTTAACTTTTAGTTTAATTTTTTTTCAATTCTTTAATTTTTAATTAAATGTTTACTTAATTTCTGATGTATATTGTGATGATTTACCTAGTGTAACGGTACCTGTTACAAGGTTAATAAAGAAATTTGATTTGATGTTAAATAAAAAAAAGAGTAAAAACTTGCAACAGGAATAGGGATCCAAAAATTTCCAAATGACCGACGAAGTAAGAACACTTCACCTGGTATCCTCAACTACTGAGGCACTGGCTATCTTATCTCTAGCTGTCGGAACAATTACCTATCTTTATTTTGTGTAAACTACTTAAAAGTGCCTTACAAATAAACAAAGAATAAGGTCCGAATAGTTATTCCGTGTTTTGTTCCTGTTATGTCAACGTCATTTCAAATTAGAGTAAAAGAGCACTAAGTATTTTCGATTATAGGCGACTGTGGCGGTCGAAAGGTTAAATAGATTCTGTATTAAGCCCCAGCTTTAAACAAACAAACCGGTGTTGGTCTGATTAGCAGACCAAACATGTTTAACTACCACACCGATGACTAGACAGTTACAATTTTACAACGGTGTGGTTAATTAACTACTAACGCGTGCGGCGTCACGTGTCTAAATTCGTGCATTTAGGTAACACTGTGCTTGCTATAGTTACGTAAGCCGGACAGAACTATATATTGGTCTGTGGTATTCGCCTATGTTAGATAAGTTAACTGGTGATCGTTACAGCGTAGTGAACACAAACACAGAATTAATATTTTACTGTACCTTATTAGAAAAGCAGGTTTTATAAGCATTACGTAACTATAGCAAGCGCAGAATTACTAATTGCAAATATGGAATTAGAAATTCATCATGCCATAATAAGATAACGGGCCCAGGGGCTGGATATTATGAATGAGAATGCTTTTCGTTCATTGTTCATTGTTCCTTTGCAAATCTACAAGACGGATTTTAGTAAATCTTGGCGTAGTTGTCTCTCGTTAGTTATGTTGAACTTTAATAATAGCACAGCTGGAAACTCGAAGATAGAAACAAAAAAAAACTATTCGCTGTTAAGCTGTATAACTAGGCCATAGTACTTCTTGGCGGGAAAGTCAAGAGTCATGTCTGTGGTTTTGTTTTATTTTCTAAAATTTGTGTTATGTCGAATATTAATGTGAAATAATGGTGGATAATTAACCGTTAAGTGTTCGTGAGTGTGGGCAAATAAAACATAGTAACAGTGCAACGTCACTTTTCAAATTCTCTCAAGAAGTCCGCCCGAGGACTTAGTAAAGCCCCACATCTTTACTGAGATCCAAGTCGAGGGGTCGGGGGGTATGTCATTTCTCACTTCTCATTTCTATTATCATTCATCATCATCATACAGGAGAGAAATATTGTTTATTTATGTATTACTTGTAAGAAAAATTACTTTGACACTGGCTAAATGTGCTAATCGCACAAAGCCATCAACAAAAAAAAAGAAGAACTCGGCCATAGCAGGGCAACAGCAATACAAATCAAAGACAAAAGCTAAGCTTACGCTATTAGCCGGCATTGTTGCTACACCTTGAACTCCGTAAGAAATTATAAACAAATTATTATTTTTCATGTACAATGCTATACTTCTTCAATGTAGATATTTTTGTTTACGTACATAAAGATATCCTGCTCTACTGGCTATCCTCGCATCTGGATTCTGCTTCTGCTTAGCATCTGGCAGAGCAGAGTCACTTACCTAACTTAACATTAAAAGAATATAAAAAAATAACTTTCAGTGTAATGCTCACCACAAATCTTATTGTTTCCTAAAAACAATAGCTTTCATTCAGGGAAAAAAGTACAAAAAAGATTAAACGTTACAAAGTTATTTCGTAAAATGCCGTAACCAACAAAATTCATAGTTAAAAAAATGTGAAATTAAGTAGAGTAGTAAATTGGTAATGCTTAGTTTTTAAACATAGTTTCTACGTAATGTGACTACTATCTATAAATTGAAAAAGGATATTTTCAACCATAATAATGAAAAAAAAACCTTGTCTTGCTACCGTAAGCTTTTCGTTAAGCGAGAAAAAATATACGTAACTTTATTAAAGCAACCGACTATATGTAATTGTTGTAGAAAGTTCAGGGCCGCCCGTAGGCGTTACGAGCTCGATTACGAACCAACGCTACGGCACACAGTACAAAAAGCCCCAAGTACAAACGCAACGACCTTTATACACAATGTAACCGTTAAGTGTGGCTACGCGATTACTATTGTGGAATAGTATATTTATGGAAATATAAAATATTAAAATGTATTATTTTAAGAGGTATCAATTTTATCTAACTATTAACGAAACTTTAAAAAGCAGTCATGTCTGTTTGTATGTCAGCGCAAATTTCGATAAATACCTACCAAAGTAAAAGTAACTAAGGCCCAAATATACAAAAAAATATGTTATTTCATTCTCATTCTCCTCATCCAATGGCGTATTTTTGATAGCAGACTAGTAATTCAATATTTATTTATTTATCAAAAAAATATATAATTACAAATATCGGTAAGTAGTATCTTAAAGGCTATATTAGGTTTGTCTAGATACTAAGTTCTCAATATAATGATAAGTAATTGAATTAGAAACAGTAACATAATAATATGACGGTAAAAGACAAAAAGGCAATACATAGTAAAATCGGTTTAATTTTATTTTACAAAATAATGGCTGCCCTTATCGTTAGCACCCTGTATACACACAGTGGCTACGGGCTACGAGCTACGGTTATCTCGTAGCGGCGACGACGGCGGCCGAGAACGTAGCAATCGATACTACGCCTGCAAGTTAGAGGCTATGCTAAATAATTTCAATGCCGCCTTTGTGTCGGTCGATCGATAGAAATGAATAATTACCGCAATCGATATTCACATCGCCAGTGTCAGCATGCAATATTAAACATCATCACCAGTAAGTACTTGCAGCTTATTGAAATATAATACACTTTCAAGCTTTCGTATTCCATTCTACGAGTAATCAAAAGTTTATAACTGGGATTAACGCAAACTAATTTTTATAGGTACTATCAACAAAATCGACGCTAGTCTCGGGATGTCTGCATATATAAGGTCACTTTTTATCAACTGCAAATATTTTGACAAAACATCTAATTATATCAGAGAAATAAGGCCCTAGCATTAAAAATGTATTTATAAAATTATTTATAATTTATGTATAAAAATTTAAGGTTTTTTCATAAAAAATAGTTTAAATTTGTTAAATTCATCCTCAAAATATTTGCAGTTGATAAAATGTGACCTTATATATTTTGTCAACATCCTTTTTAAACTTTCGCGTTTCATTATACACCCTTTAATACCTCAAAAATCATAAAATTAGGAAGACAATGAATATGTTGCAAACAGGGACGTTTTCTCTGTTTTAACAAACAATGAAAACAAAAGGTGGGACGAGGTATGGCCACCACATGCAAGCAATTTCTTTATTTTTTTTATAAACGTTTCGTCGGTTATTGGTCAATATTAAACTAAGGGTGGGACAAACTATGGCCACCTCGAGCAAGCAATTTTTTTTAAAAACGGTCGAGCTTCGATTTTCTTAATAATATATAGCGTAATCTTTATACCCGACGTTTCGACCGAGTTACACCGACAATGGTCTCGGGCTGTAACTCGGTAAGGTCTGCGTTTATCCCCGTTATAAACCGTTGATTACTGAAGTATTTCAGGAATGTTATTATTGAATATTGTTATTGTTAAAGATTGTATAAAAATATCTTTTGTTTGCAGCGTTATTTACGTAAAATTTTACATATTATATTTATTTCAAGCAACGTAATCGGAAATGTAGATTTTGTTAAGTTCGGTTGGGAGGTCAATCATATGTTACTAGCAAGTTTTTTCTTTCATATTTAGATTAATGTCCATCGTAATTATAAAATTAATTTTAATTTAATTTAATATTTTTTTAGCATGTAGGTATGGACTTTGATTATTTTTATTTTGTATTTTTGTTAATTTCCCACACAATTGTATTGTTAAGGAATAAATAAACTATTGAACAGTAGTCGACATAGTTTCCGTTGCCAAAAAATGACAGATTTTCTTTTTTTATTATTATTATCTCCTTTATTTATTTTCTTTCTTAAAACTAGATTTTATATTAAAATATTGTAATATTTTAATATAAAATCAATAAAACATTATAAAAACCTAATCCTAGAGTACCACCAGCAGTGGGGCAGGGCCCAAGATAATCGATGGTCAAGGCTGCGGAGTGAGGAACCTCCTGACAATACGTGCCGTGTCAAGCAGTACTGCTTTCTGAATCTGACCCTTAATCCAACCATCAAGCGAGAGCCTCTTAAGGTGTTGGTCGAGGCTCTTCGCTATCAGACCGTTCGCTGAAACGACTATCGGAACAATGATCGTCGAATCAACATTCCACATGGCGGTCACCTCGTGAGCCAAGTCAAGGTACTTGTTGAGTTTGTCCTTCTCAGCTTTCACGAGGTACTCGTCATGCGGGATGGTGAGGTCAACAAGCACCGCCCGACGTTGAGACCGGTCTACCACCACGATATCAGGCTTATTGGCAACAATAGTCCTGTCCGTGATGATTGATCGGTCCCAATAGAGCAATGCACGACCATTTTCAAGAACGGGCGCCGGTGCCTACTTGTAGTACGGCACTTCAGACTCAACAAGGCCGTATTGAAGAGCAGTTTGCTGGTGAATGATCTTGGCTACTAGGTTCTGTCTGTGCAAATACTCGCCGTTAGCAGAATGAGAACAACCGGAAATAATATGCCTGAGAGATTCTCCTGGACGGCGGCATGCCCGACATATGTCTACCGTACCGTCCTTCAGGATATCCTGGCTAGGCAGGCTAGACTTCCGGTAGTTGTTCGTCTTGATAACTTCATCAGCAATTGCACAGACAAAACCTTCGGTTTCACCAAAGAGGTCACGTTATTTATTTTTTTACTATTATTTTTCATTTAAATTTTATGGGATAACATCTAGGAAGCAGGTGGTGTAGGTATTCAATTCTTGCTAAAGGCTTAAATAAGTTGGTGACCTTTTATGATGATTATTTAAATACTAGCGGCCGCCCGCAGTTTCACCCGCGTGGTTTCCGTTCCCGTGGCAATATCGGAATAAAAAGTATCCAATGTGTTAATCCAGCTTATTAACTAACTGTATGCCGAATTTCATCCAAATCCATCCATCCGTTGCAGCGTGAAGAAGCAACAAATATACACATACACATATACAAACTTTCGCATTTATAATTTTAGTGTGATAATAATTTTACGCAAATATTGTTGCGAACAAATTACAATTTGAAAAAAGAAAGTTAATGAAACAAGTCTCGCTTGAGTCTACTAAGTAAGAGCTCAGTGTTTAGTCAGTGTCATATATAGTTTGGTGTAGTCTTACGATTGGTTGCACGCGAGCTGTAGACTAGTAAATAATGAAAATGACATGAATTAACCTCTCGTTATCCATAAAACCAGACACAATAGAAATTCAATTCTATGGCGCACAAGACACTGGGAGATAAAAGATTAATGTAAGATATACGTAAGATAATAAAAACTAATGTTGAATGAAAGTTGCTTAGAGTCGAATTAACGAAATCGAGTTTTGTTCAAAGCTCGGGTAATGTTTTCGACTCGAGTCCGTACTCTGATGACTCGTCATCGCGCTCGACTAGGCTCTAAACTCGCGAATGTTTGGCCACGTAACCCTGCACAATGAAGTCAAAAAAAGATATTTATGGGTAGAAGACGTCCTAGACGACTGGGACGGGAAAACCGGCCTATCGTGGGCGAATCTGCGGGGTGGACAGCTGGTGTGGAATAAAACGCTATTAGTATATCCCAGTTTAGTTTCATCTAGTTTCGTGGGAAGAAAAAGTATTTTTTATACGTAACTGGTTTCGTAGCGAGACAATTTTTTCTTCACATGTAACTGGTTACGTAGCATTTATTCTAGTTTCGTGGAAAGAAAAAATATTCTTTGTACGTAACTGGTTTCATAGCAAGAAGAATTATTCCTTGTACGACACTGGTTACGTAGCCCTGGTTTCATAGGCGGCCGAAGGGGTTTTTTTACAACTCTAGTAACCGCAGTTAGTATCATCAACGGTTTCACCATACCAACACTACGACAATAAGATATAATCAGACAAATGTGTTGGTCTAACGGTTAGTTATCCGGAGCGACAACAACAACGGTCACAAGTTCGAATCCCACAAGTTGCAAAAATGTAAATTTGGGTAAATTAAACTGAGTTATCCATTTATAAACTGGTTTAAGTCAGATTATTCGTTATCTCAAGTCATATTCGGCGACATTTTACTAATGAGTGCCTTAATATTTCCTTAAGGGCAACGCAGATTGGAACGGCATGGCAAAGAATTTAAATTTTTACCAATGGACATTCAAACATATCGAAATATAAAAAAGTAATTCCCATGATTTAAAATGATCCCGCGGCATCGAAGCCACGAGCTCTCGCGGCAGGATGCCGCGGCATGCCGTGACGTACTGCGGTAGGCAAAAGCATGCTAAAGGATACCGGCGCACGCCGTGACGTGTCGAAGGTAGTGTTGTATAGAACTCGAGTCTTTTAATCGTAATTCGATAGATTCGGCTCAATTTTACAAGACTCAGTGAACTAACTAAACTCAGAGTCTTAAGTCGAGCAGGTTTTGACTCAGCAGAGAAGCAGGCTGCAAGTCGAATGAGTAAATACAATTTTGTTTTTGCAAGCTCTAGACAAAAAATACTGGATTTATAAATAAAACTACAAAAATTACAGGGATTTATAAATAAATAAAGTTGATTTGTTTCTTCAGCCTAGCTATTTTAATTCATATTAACCTGATCCCTATCTAATATTTATTATTATAGCCCAACTAACACAAACTAGCTGTAAAAGAGCTGATAAACAGATTTTTCCGATTCTTTAAGCTGGTTTCAGATGCTGTTTGAAGTACTGAATGAGCGCTTATACAGCGGACCATATTAAACAGTTTTATTCCTTAGAAAGGTTGGTTAAACTCATTACAAGAGCTGATTAATAACTGGACTGAGGCTGGTTAATAGCTTATTACTATGCTTTTCCTCTATTGTTTTGCCATGTTACGTCTTTAATGCAGGTTTTAGTATAATAATTATCTTATATTAGTTTATTTGAACGAAGAATGGATTATTAAAGTTTTAAAAAAAGCAATGTGTTCGCAGATAAATATGTCTAACAAAAAACTTGTGATTCAGTTCAATTGTAACTAAATATTGGTGTGTTTGTTTGTTTGTTTTATCTATATTAATCGTTAGAATGGATGCGGGGATCAGTACACAGTGAAAGTATATATGTATTTTAGTCAAAAATTTTAAGCGCTCGTAAAAATGTTCATTTAGGGAAAAAAAAAAGTAATTGTAGGTTACATGATGTTTGCGATTATTTACCCAATATTTGGGTTTCTAATTGGTATCAGTTACTTAAAATAACTAGTAGAATAGTATTAACCTAGTAGTTTTTTAGGAACCCAATATATGTAAAAATGGGATTTCGTAATCCATGAGAACTTAATTAATGGCGTCAAATTATCCTAACTTAACTCAACAGTCTTAAATCTTGAAAACATTCGTTTTAAAGCCACAAGCTGTTCAAAGGCTAAATATATTCTGTTAATAGGGTTATGTTTTGTATGTAGCTGGAAGAGAGATGAAGAGAAGAGAAGAGAGCATGATTGCGAACACAGACACACAATGTGTGTCGAAATCTGTAAGCGTTTTCTGTAAAAGGATTTACAATTCGCCGTATGTACAGCTAAGGGATTTATAATGATTTTCATTGTCTAACTAACATATAAAGGAAAAGGCTGATTTAAAGTTTTGGTCTAGGGTCTTAAAAAACTGGATTTATTAGGGTTTTAAATTTTCCAGAAAACAGCTATAATTCTTTAAATCTATTATCAAGCTTAGAGTTTAAAGACATTCTTTATGGATTCTCTTTTACATCTTAAGCCTTTTTATAATACAGTATATAACTACAAGTCTAGAGAAATGGTAGTAGCTGTATACAGTACATCTTTCATCAGTACAATTGATATCTTTAAAACTATTATAGGGTTGATAGTTTGATAAAGTGTATGTAAATACTTTATTACAGCTAAAAACTTTAATAAGGGTAATAAATTCTATAAACCAGCTAGAACACGTTGTAAAACCATTATAAAACCCTAATTAAACTTAAAGCTGTAAGTTGACTTATATCATTCCTTTAAACTGCTAATGTGTTGGTTGGGAGACTAGTCACATACAAACAAATTACTTACGATATCGAAAATATTGAAATATTTTTTACGTGAACATCCCTAAGCAGAAGTTGCCGAGACATAGGTAGGTTCAACGCAGCGTTGCCAGACCTACGGATTTGTCCGTAAATCTACGGACTTTAGATCTTGTCTACGGACATACGGATTTTAGTCGCAAATCTACGGATGTTTTTTGGATTTCATCCACGCGACCTAAACATTAGTATAAATATTGAAATTAAGTAAAATTTTGCGTAAAACGAAACTTAACTCCAAAAAAAGGAAGACCTGCGACTTGCGTTTCGTTTTTAGTTATTTTGTCTGTAAAAAATTCTCAAGATTTGGCAGTATGGCTCTGTACCATTGCCTTTCCCTTCGTATATTACAACTACAGCTACTGTCAATGTCAACTTATTTTAGGTTAAAAATTAAAAACTACTATTAAAATATTGTCTTTTCCTTTGTCATGGCGATTTTCCTATAATTTTTTCAATTTCTTTACCGGCAAGGAACTTGGTTTAAGGTCAGTCCATCTCTAAGTAGTTTAAAAAATATCTGTAGATCTACGGATTTTTGTAGAGGCAATCTACGGACTTCTACGGATTTTTAAGCGTAGCTCTACGGATTGTAAAAAATTGGATCTGGCAACACTGCTTCGACGTGACGCGGCATCCCTCGGCGGCAAAATACTTTGCCATGCTTTGCCATGCCGATGCGCCGTCCCGGTGTGCGTAGGCCTTTATTAAACATTAGCTTAATCTTTTGTCACGCGTTGTCTCTGTCTGTTGCATACTTTCTATTTTAAAATTGCACTATACAAGCTTATTTTGTCCGGATCCGATAATTCCAAGTACATAAAAAAGCGGATTCCGGCTTCCCCATGAATGGACCGAGCACAAAAGCTCAATATTTCCGTGAAAAGACTCCCATACGCGACTCAACGTCGGCCGTGTCAAGACACGCAGCCTACCATCGATTAACCGCCGACATTTCGTGATCGCGACCCGTGGCCCCTCCCACGGGGCGTTCCCCACTCCCCCTTTCCCCAAGAACCGTTGAGACGCCTAAGCCCTACATTTTCAGAGCTCCGAATGAGTACTACAGCTACGTATAGAGCGCTGATCTTCACGATTTTCAACGCGTGGATCAATAACTGGGGGTGATGAGAGCAACATAATTTGGACGATATGAACCAAATTCTATATAAAGGGCCTCCGATTTTTTTTTTGAAAAATGTTTTTAGCCAGTCTAAATGAATAATTATAATATGAGTATTTTACATCCTTGAATTAATCATCACCGTCATTATTTAGTCTAAAAACATAATCTTTAATTTATAATTAAAGGATTAATTTATTAACACATCCAAAAGCCAATACTATTTTAAAGCCAATACTTATAAGTTTTCAATAGACAGGATTTAACATTTTTATTGATGAGGAGCTCAATAGCACAGTGGTGTACGCGCTCGGTCTACGATTGCTGATGTTAAGCAACTTTCGCAAAGGCCGGTCTTCGGATGGGTGACCAAAAATTTATCATCTCGAGCTGCTTCGTGTTTCGAAGAGCACATAAAGCCGTTGGCCCCGACTGCATCAGCAGTCGTTAACAACCACCAACCCGCACGGGCCCGCGTGGTAGTTTTTGGCCCGTTTTCACGTGTTTCCATCCGTAGAGAAAAGCTTTTGCCTCAGTAGAGACAAAATGAGCTAAGGGTGCTTCTTCGAGTAAGGCATTCTTTGGTAACTTGCGTGGCAATTTTCAAATTTAATATATTTTTAAAATCGATATCTGTATCTTAAAATATACGTAAAAGTAATAGTTTTTATAGAAGAGGTACATCAGAAAGCGATATACTTACTTACAGAGCTAATAAATTTTTCATCCCCCCATCTCGGAAAGAGTATTTTTGCTCTTCGATATCTGAGTGCAAAAGCCGTTTTTATCCGCTAGAGGATAAAGTAAATTGAATTTAGAACATCGTGTGCACTAAGTTTGTGAATTCAAAACATCATTAAACCTATTTACTTCTACCTCCATGGTGCCGAATTTATCAGTACACAAGTCACTAACACCAACTAATATTAATAACAGCACCTATCAAAAATATTACACTCAACTTAAGTAATTGTAGCAACGTTACTTTAAATTTTTCCTAATTTTACCTAAGTATTATTTGTTATAATTTAAAGATTATTCTGTAATACTTATACCTAAACTGAAATAAAAGTATCTTGTGATTGTAAATGTTTTTTTTTTACATTTAGTCATTTCCTCGCTGAGGTGGGATGAAAAGTTACGTGTTGCACTCGAGTGCAAAGATTTTTCACCTTGTGCTCTTTTGATTCCCTCGCTAACGCTCAGGATTCTAATTTTTGAATCACTCGCTGCGCTCGTGATTCAATTTTAGAATCCTTCGCTTGCTCGGTCATCAAAATTGAGCACGCGGTTAAAAAGCAACTTTGCACTCTTGTATAACAAATAACTATTATCAATTATTAATATGGGTAGCTAATCTGACACTATTTTTATTATTATTAGGTACTTATAAAATCAGAAACCCATCAACTGCGTCATTTTAAGTTTGATTTAAACGAATTTACATTTAATTAAAAATATTATCATACATACAATACTATTACAAAACTCGAAAGTTATTTCATTTGCACAGCCATACCCACGCAACGAGGTTCTTACCCTAATTTTTCGGAAACTCGACGCGTCACATCACCAATGATCGGAATAGGTAGAGCTATTTTGGTTCATTGACCGTAAACCTTGATGTTAATATGGACATTCCGCGAGATTCTTACTGAAAATTTTTTTATAAACATGATAAAAGAAGGCTTGTCTTACGTATTGGCAGTGGGCGCCACGACGTCGTTGTCAAACTTACATTAGCGACGCTGTGCCAATTTCCATTGCGCACACGCGCGATGTTGCCGCACGATTTTGCCGCGCAACACGGCTTTTGGAAACAAAAAAATACAATACCGGGCTCCGCCGCTAGAAGAACACACTTGTTTTTGTCTCTTTCTACAGCATCAAAATTGTTTATCGACAATATTTCGGGAATGTCCATATTAATACAACGTATCGCAAGTACATAAAATTGCTCTACCTATTCCGATCATTGGTCATCACACAAGCACTCTGCCCGGCCGTTGGACCGCGACTAGTTGTAACGTGAATTAGATTTAGAATGACGCAACGTCGGGTCGCGAAGTCAAGCAAGCAAGTGAATTTACAATGATCCACGCAAATCAGTAACTACCCCGGGACATTTACATTTTTTTTTAAATAAAGTAATTCTTTTAGAACTACGGTCAAATTTTTCATAGCATTGTCAACTTCTTAGAACTTAGTGTTTTTTTTTTGGTAATCATGTAACGTTTAGTTTAAAATATATAATTTACTAAGTGACTAGATCGGGGACACTCCACGAAAATCAAAGAATGAGGGTGTTTTATTTTTTTATGATATTAAATATAAAGACAATTGAATGATAATCAATAACCCAGTTAAGAGAGGATTAAAGGTTTGCGCGAAAAAAAAAGTGGCTTGATGACTTTTTGGGTGATGCCGCTTGAAAAACGTGTCTTGAAGAACGACCCACAAGTAAGATTTTTTTTATTTTAACATTTTCATTTTACTTTTTACTAATAGGTTCAAAAATAACGTTTACAAGGGTGAGCTTAGTAGGTCTTTTCCTGGTGGCGAGCAAAGTAGTATACGGTACCTAACGGTAGACTCGTATTATCAAATACCGCAACTAAGTATTTTTATTAAAAATATTTATACACATGTTTTATAAAATAGTCAAATAGTTAAAATATGTCAAAATCAAAGTTCTGCGAGTGCAATTACTTTTGGCGTCCCCCAGGGCTCAATTTTAGGACCACTCTTATTCCTAATTTACATCAATAACATACAACACATAGGCTTAACTGCTGATATAACACTATATGCTGACGACACCAGCCTATTTTACTTTGGTTACTCTATTAAATCGATTGCAGCAAAAGCACAAACTGATCTGGATCAACTTAATGACTGGTTTCTATCAAACCTACTCACAATCAATACGACTAAAACAAATTTTGTCATCTACGCTGCAAAAAATAAGAAAATAAACGAATTACTCCAAGAAAAAGATCATGAGAAATATTTAGGCCTGATACTCGATCGCCACCTGAACTGGAAAAATCACATAAATAAAATTAAAAATAAACTAATATCTTTCACTGGTAGCTAAATATCTTCCTAATAAAGTAAAATATCTTGTTTGGGGTACAGCTGCAAAAACCAATTTAGAAGATATACAAATTGCTGAAAATAAATTAATAAAATCTCTTTTTCATTATGATTTTTACGCGCCAACTACTAAAATTTATGAAGACACCAAAACAATGAACATCAAACAAACATACGCCTACTACACGAGCATATTAATCTACAAAATAGTTAATAAACAGATCCACACATCATTAGCATTTCATAAAAAAGATCGAATACAAAGAATGAAATTGAGGAATGCAAACCATTTAATGTCACGCCATCCGAGAACGAACTACGGCATTAAAAATATTGAATTTGAAGGCGTGAAAATATATAATAAACTACCAGACGAAATAAAAGAGGCCAAATCACTAATCGGTTTTAAAAGACAGCTTAAAATGTATGTGTTAAATAAAATATAATTATCAAAAAAAACAATTTTACACCCTCCTTAGAATAAAAACATTTAATCGATTACATTATATCTATAATTTACTACAATATCGCATATCAATAATAATATATGTTATTTAAAATTACATACAAACTTTGTAACGGTCACTAATGTGCGCCAATATCACAAATACTCGTTTTACCAATTTTCGATATACCGTATCCAGTATTCAACTACGCTCTGTGAGTTTAACTCCGCTCGGTGATGCATTCCAATATTGCCAAATATTTATTTTCTACCCTACACTTTATTGTTATTTCTTTATAATTTGCGTTCTTTACTTTAACCATTCTTTTACTAATATCCTTAGTACGCTCATAATTTTTGTTATAGTTGAAAATGTTTTTCTCAGTAAGTGAATTATTTGTAAGTAATTCTTTTTGAGAAAATAAAGTTCTTAAACCACATTTAAGATGCCCTTTAATCATACTGTTACAATTATGTAGAAATATTTGCTTTTGCGAAAGAATTTTAAATCGAAATATTTATATTGTATAGGTACTCAAGCTTTCCTGTTTTTCATTTAAATATCTGATTATGCCCAAATAAAATTAGCACTTTAAATCAATATTGAAAATTACTGTGTATCTTGAAAACTGTCTCATCAACTCAGATAGTAAAGTTGCAACTTCTTTTTCAAGCTTTATAGTAGAGGTATCTAGTTGAAAAGACAGTTCAAACCTATTTAGTTTTTTTTTGTATTCTTGACTTACTTACTTAACCTTTCCAATTAGACCTACATTTTAACAGCTAAGTAGGTAAGTATATCATCATACACATCAGTAATTGAGACACATAGCGAGATTGGACCACTCCATACCAACAACGCTGGTTTAAAAAGAGGAAGATCTTCCACATGCTACTAACCTTAGACTTGCTTTTTACAGAACTGAATACCAGCATCAAACGGGAAAAAATCGTCGAGATATGCGAGGGATGCGGCCAGAAGATCCAAGACCGCTATCTGATGCGCGTCGGCGATCTGTCCTGGCACGAGCACTGCCTGAGCTGCTGCGTGTGCGGCTGCCCGCTGGCGCACACCTGCTTCACGAGGAACTCCAAGCTGTACTGCAAGCCCGACTACGACAGGTAATAACATTACCACACTTCAAATTCAAAGCGAATGTTTGCTTACGTGAAATGCCAAGCGAAATGCTGCGCGCAACCGACTTTCTTGTGTCATTATCCAATTTGTTGTCCCATAGATTGTTCGGGGTGAAGTGCACGCGATGTGGCGACCGCCTCCTTCCCCAAGAGATGGTCATGCGAGCTCAGCAGTACGTGTTCCACATACAATGCTTCGTCTGCGTAATGTGCTGCCAGCCACTGCAGAAGGGAGAGCAGTACGTCATCAGGGCGGGACAAATATTCTGCCGTCAGGATTTTGAAAAGGAAATGTATTTGATGCAACACGCCGAAGATGACATGATCATCGACGACTCAGAGCGTCCCCGCGACGGGAGGAGGGGGCCGAAGCGCCCGAGAACGATCTTGACGTCCGCCCAGCGGAGGCAGTTCAAAGCGTCCTTCGAAGTCAGCCCGAAGCCTTGCCGCAAGGTTCGCGAAGCGCTCGCCAAGGACACCGGCCTGAGTGTACGAGTTGTACAAGTGTGGTTCCAAAATCAGAGAGCTAAGATGAAAAAGATACAGCGGAAAGCGAAGCAAGAGGGAGACAAGAACAATGAAAAAGAAAAGGATAAGGATGAAAAGAACATCAAGCAAGAGTCGCCGTCGAGCGAGCACGGCAACTACTTGGGCTTGGACGGATCGTATTCCGCTTCTAGTCAACCACTCAATCCGAATTTACCATATTCTCCAGATGGTGAGCCAACTTTACTCATATTAAACTTCTCAAAAGTTTTTAAACTACATTTACCTAACCTACGTTTTTCAGTGTCGTTATTTTTAGTTGACTTCTGATTACATGAAACACGTGCCCATGTACGATGATAGAGAACGGTTGCGAGTTGCGTAACCTTGTTGTGTGCCAAGGCACAATTCCTTTCGCTCTATTTCGGCTATTCATGTCCATCATTTCAGATGAACGTGTAATTAATAAACATGTCTGCATTTTCCAGATTATCCCGCGCACTCCGGCGACAGCTTCTGCAGCTCCGACATCTCCCTGGACGGGAGCAACTTCGACCAGCTCGACGAAGGCGCCTCGGACACCATGAGCCTGCAGAACCTGGAGGTGCAGCACCACCCGCACCAGCACTCCGCGCACTCCGCCCACGAGCCACTCAACCTCGGCACCGGCGCCGTCGTCAACCCCATAGACAAGCTTTACCTGATGCAGAACTCTTACTTCAGCACCGACCATTGATTTAGCAGACGCGGCGGGCAGCGGCACAGGCTCGCCCACCGGCCGCAACAGAAAACCGCTATGAACTTGTGCGTTAAGCCAGCTGCCACCGTAAAAAGCTACTCTCTCAGTTACACCGACGTAGGGCCCGCTGGGTCTGTGGATAACAGTCTAAACCTGTTGCACAACATATAGAACTCAGAGCTTAAACTTATGATGACAACAGGCTTATAATACCGATACCAATATCTAGTACCTTAGGTATACGCTTGTCATCTTGATGGTTGAGGAATAGAGGTGCACATTTGCACTTATGCAATTGCTAATAATTTACAAAGGTCTATTTGAAACAAACGTGTTTTTTAAATGATTTGCACCAAGTAGTTTTTTTGACAAATGTTCTATTATGTAAAGTCGTTAATCAAAAAAGGTACTTCAATCAAAGTTTGTTAACGTGTAAACGTGTATATATGAAACTAACGAACACCATATTAACTTATCTATAATTATCTTAGTTTACCTCTATATATTACGTGTGATAAATTCCAAAGAGTTTAAAGTTGTTAACCAAATATACTTATTTAGTAGTGAGCACCAACTACTACTGGTTTAAAATTAACTATGTATTCTAAAGTATTACTTAAAAGAATGTAAATATTATGTAAATAATAAATTGTACATTTAAGCTTCACAACTTTGTTTTAGGAGAAAACAGTGTATTGAAACAAATAAATATATCAATTTAATTCTCTAAATAAGGTTAAAAATGGCTACACTTGATCACTATAAAAGATTTATTTTAGAAATTGTATACATACATTAATTAAAGGAACAACTACTATGTACAGTATTCTATCCTTATTTAAAATAGTGTACCTACAGTTTAAGATCACTGTTTATTATTAAAAATATTTTACCACCGATTTAAGTATGAGGGCAAGTCACCTATTTTTTGTTAGAAAAGAAAATGTAGATCTACCAACAGTTATGCGTACCTATGTGTCTGTGTCTGTATTGAAACAAGTATTATACATTACCGTTATATAACGTAACCATATGTCTAATGTAAAGTTGAGGAAATTGAATACTGACCCGCTTTGAAGTAATTAACAATATGGAATACAATAGCCAATTTAGCTATTACTTGACAAACGCTATCAATGGTTATACGTACACAATATCTTAATTTTAAACTATTTTACTACACAGCGCCCTCTGCACAATAGTTAGAACTTCGTCTCAGTATATAAATCTGAGTGTATGTTCTAGTGTGAGTTTAATAATTCACTTTTGCACATTAAATGGAGACCCCAGAACTGTAAAGTATGAACTTTATTTGTTTTAACAGTTCGAAAAACGCTCTCACTTCCCTGTAACAGTAATCTAATAATAAAGTGTTATAGTTCTTGGTGTCTGTCTGTGATTAGATTCGGATAGCTTCGAATGCGGTTCAACATTTAATTTCCACTGTACCTTGGTATCTATTCCCATGTCTTTTATAAATAGGCATAGGTACCTAATAATAATTATAATTCACTAACAGTAAATGAGAATTTGTGTCTATAAAGAAGTAAATATTAGCACAATAAATGTGGTAGTTTGTGCCTAAATTTGGATTAGAATGTAAGGCTGTCTGTAGTGACCCGCGGCCAAAGCCCATTGGCCGCCGTATCCTATTGTTAATATTCTCTTTGCGAATACAAATATAAACCATATTTTTAATGCTTACAGGTACTATCGCATGTGATATTTATTTTACACACAAATCTTTAAGATCAAAACATATTTAATTTTAAGTATATAGAAACTATGGATCGCAATGTTTTTGTTATACCAATTTAGGTGTTATGTAATGTAACACAAAGGCTATTTATTCTTCCACTCTCAATAGTGTGAGACTCAAGTTTACCTCTAAGTAGATAGGTACCTACATATACACATTTTTAGATGTATGTATTAAATAGGAGGTACTTCTTATTTACCAGCAGCAATAATAGTAATTTGTCGCAGATACTTTATACTGATTATATTACTTAGTAAATTGTAAACTATAAATCAAGTAGGTAACAAGAGTGACCATTCATTATAACGAATTTCCACACGATAGCTGCTTTTGTAGGGATCAGTGTGCTTGTATTGGATCGTAGCACGACGAACGGCCGCCGGCGGCAGCGGCTACTTTGCGACAAGTTAGTTATACCTGTTCGTTACTAGATGGCGCTGCTGCGTTCTCACGCGTATTTTACGTAAACTCGATCAAATTCAAATAGTGATCATAACACCCAGCAATCTGTTCATTACCTATTATAATAGCCTTATTTCTGTGTCGCAGTAAAACTAGTCCAAATAGATTATAGATTTCTCATTTATCATTTGTGTAGATACGAAATGTATGTATGTTGGTATTGTTAGCTATTTAATAGAATAATTAAATACTAACATGTAAATAACTTAGAAAAATTCTGTGTTTCAACAATTACTGTGTCCAACCAATTGGAAATCATTCTAGTCAAAATGTGAATCTTCATCATTACTCCATTTAATCAAGTGTAACTTAGTGGAGGTACGCTGCCTATTTATTGTACTTATTTTTAAATATAAACGCGCGAATAAAAATTAGGCACACGCGTTAGTTTGACAAATTGATGTAAATTAAATGATTACATACCACCACCAATATTTCTTATTATTGAAATCCTTACCAATTATTGCACCACGGGAAAGCGTTAGCTTTCCACTATCTCAAATTAGCATTTCTTAAAATTCGCAGCAGATATAATGCATTGGCTTGGTTAAGGCGAAGGGTAAGGCACACTAGCGCCGCTAACGGATTTAATTTGATAACTGCTAAACTGGATTTTTTTCAAACATTGCGGACCTTTCGACACTAGGCAAACATCTATTATTTAATAATTGTGCACTACTTTTAGGTTTGTTTTTGTATTCATTCGCTAATACCAACAGTGGCCATTGTTTGTGAATAAATGCGATAGCCCGTTTTGTGAAAAAACCACGCAACAAAAAGTAGTGCACAATTATAAATAAATACTATGGATGCTTTCCTGTTGACGGACGGTACGCAATGTTTAAAAAAGATCCGGTCCTTTAGTAATTGTTATCAATTGGTGGCGCTAGTGTGCCTTACCCTTCGCCTTAATAAATAAAGTGCTATCATTATATCAGTTGGAAGTGAATTTCACCCGAAATCCAAAACAACATACTAAGATAAGAAATAAAAGTCTAGGGAATCCTATCCGCAATTTGCGGGATCCCGCACGCAGCCTTTTTGTTTTTGCTTATTAGGCATAAGTTTACAACATAATTATGAATTTAAATTTGTCTTTATAATTCTTCAATACACGTGCATGCATGTCACTGAACTTCTAAGCGGCTGGACCGATTTTAATGACGTTTTTTATGTTTTAGTAGGTCTCCCACAGGCTTGCGGGATTGTGATTTCAATGCTGGAATTGAATTCCCTAATTATGCAATTGTAATCTATTATATAGCCTTAATGTTCAGAAGATTAAGGCTAATTGAAACTTTACACTAAAATTGCATAAATATAAGAAAAATAAACGTTTTTTATTACATAAGGGCATTTCGAAAAAAAGTAGGTACAATTTTAAAAAAACGAAAAGATATTTCAATAGGCATTTAATGATTGGATTTTGTTTACAGCATGTCAAATTTTTCATTTATCTTTTTATAGTTTTTCGTCTTAGTAGAAGTGATAAGATTCAATTTGTTACAAATTTTATTTCACATGCCTTGAAAGGCGGATCTCTATTAGCCATAGACAGCTAGAAAGCTTCCGCTTGGCGGCGCCACTTAAAACTCGAGTATCAGAAAAATCCAATAAATAGAGGTATTGTTTTCATTACTTTCCTTATGCATTTTATTACTATGTAGTATATTCTTTATGTTATGTATTAATTATGCAACACCCGACCATGAAACTGTACATAAAAGCATCCGACACGCAATGTACACACGCCTGCTCATCACCTACCACACAATGTCAAACCTCAATAAACATTGAACTTTAGGTCTATGGCATATGGTTCTTCTTCTTCTTTTATTTATGGCATGTTTTGTGTCTACAGCCGAACACAAATCCGCCAATATCACGTAGGTAGCCAATACACGGAAGGATTCGTATGTAATAAATTATAATTATGCGTTTTTAAGCAAACTTATGACTTATGGTTGAACAGTCATTGAAGACATTTGACAGTTTAGATAGCTTGATATGCAGGCGTCTGTACAGTTCTTCACGTTTGGAAATATTGAACAACATGCTTAAGGCGAAGGGTAAGGCACACTAGCGCCGCTAATGGATTTAATTTGATAACTGCTAAACTGGATTTTTTTCATACATTGCGGACCTTCCGACACTAGGCAAACATCTATTATTTAATAATTGTGCACTACTTTTAGGTTTGTTTTTGTATTCATTCGCTAACACCAAAAGTGGCCATTGTTTGTGAATAAATGCGATAGCTCGTTTTGTGAATAAACCACGCAACAAAAAGTTTTGCACAATTATTAAATAAATACTATGGATGCTTTCCTGTTATCGGACGGTACGCAACGTTTAAAAAAAGAACCGGTCCGTTAGTAGTTGTCAAATTATCAATTGGTGGCGCTAGTGTGCCTTACCCTTCGCCTTAACTAAGTGAAAAATGACACGTCTACGTCACGCGATATGACTAATTAGTTACATTAAATACATGGCTTAGGATATTATTAATATATAAACTATGTTACTGTTTGTACGTCAAGAAAATGGGTAATCTATTTATTTTTATTTAAAAATAATTAAAAAAAAAAAACATTACATTATTCAATATAATTAATATTAATTATATAATTAATAATCAATACCACCTAAACCTTAGTAATTAACTCTTAACACTATACAACTATTGAGAAAACACCTGTAGTATCATTGAATCGCAATTAAACAATCGCTGCCTGACACAGAGATGCAAGCGGGGCTGCTTGGTGACAGGCAGTCCAAGTAGCTCGGATTGGATATTATTTTCGTTAGATAAATCAGTCGCTGTATAAAATATCGAACTACGATAGCAGTTTCATCGTGCCTAGCAGTAACAGCATATCAGCTGTCCCGTAAACACCACGACAAACGACAAAACAAGGAGAACGCAAACTGAGCGATTAGCGAGTGTATAACATGACCCCAGCAAAATTGTGCACGTTTAGTGAGGCGGTGGTCTTGCCATTTCTGAGATATAGCGTTTCTATGGAAATAACTCTAGAATCAAAGAGCAAAAAATGTTTTTTATAGTATCCCTTTTAAAGTTATAAAAGGTGTTTACCTTTTGAGAATGAGAAAAATTGCATTAACTACAGACAGCAAAGAAATAATGGGAATTTTTTCTGAAGTAAGCATAATACAATATCTCAAATATGGTACTATTTTTTCTGGGGTAATTTTAAGTCACTCCATCAAATTGAACTTCACAAGTATAGTCAAACATAAATTTAAATATCCATAACTAGAAGTGATAATAGAAAATTTTACATAAATTGTCCAGACATGATAAGCATTTCTGAGTGTTTCTACCAATACATTTGTTACTTAATTAATTACCTAATTAATTAACATTTTAAGATTTTTTTTTTAAATTACCATTAATATACTATTGCAATAATCCTCGTTTAGTTACAAATACAAGTGTAACTAATCCAGGATCCGGGTGCGAATACGGATTGGCTTGCACTGAGCAGACAAAATTATTGGCACGCTACCCAAAGTAGAAATAGTGTAATAGGGTAGCCGCAAAACGTGAAATCCGCACCCGCACCCGCGTCAGTTATAAAGTAAAAATCGATTCACACGTCACCAGTAACAGCCGGACAAAACTTACATATCTTAAATCCGCTGGGCACCTTACTGCGGCGAGCACTGATCAGTGCCCTAAACAATTAAAATTCTATTGTGTCTGTATTCACAGCAGACGACAGGTTGAAGTAACGTTTTACCGAAAGCGAAACCCTGCCTCGGCAATATGTGGATCGACTTTACGAATTATACTGTAGTGACTAACTGCCGAAATTAATAACTCAGCAAGAGATAGACCTACTAGAGATTTGTTGCTTAATTATTTCAGTTAATTATCGGAAAATAACAACGGTTGTTTGGTAACTAAACTAAGATAGGCCTATCTCTTACCAGAGATAGGTTATTAATTTCGGCTGTAAAACGATAACATTAAACTGTACAGACGAAAACAGTCAACGATTAGATTAGTTACGATGAGACATTACTAAAACCTTAAGTTGTTTTTCATTTACTTATTAATACAAAATACCTAGTGAAATCTCTGAAATTGGAAATTACTACTGATTTCAAAAGATGTTGTCCAAGGCATTAACTTGGTACGCGACCACGTGAGAAGTAGCCAGGATCAAGAATTTCGTACAATGACCCGCAAATGTAATTGCTATAGCACTCTGTACTGTAATACGGCGGCCATCCCATATGTGCGAAGCGAGCGCGACAGCGGTATACTTGACACGAGCGACGACAAGTAGTACAGCGGGTCATTGTACGATAATCTTTCTACTCCGCGAACGCACTTTAGACAAACCTGCGACTTCTTTCTTGCGATCTTTTGCTATTGCATTATCTACTTGCAACATCGGCAATCCCACAATGTTTATCATTTTATGTATCAAAGCCTTTCATTAAATAGACTTGAGATACATTGTATCATTGAAACTAAAATCTATAAAGTAATGAAGACTGCTTCAATTATGAAGACCAGACTTTAGTTACTAAATATAATATATATATAAAGAGCTTCAATTATTCTACTAGCGACGCTTATGACGATTAAGAGCGCCCCTATGCCAATACAATCGCATAAACTTGATATATATGTATCAACGATTAATTAAATTTAGTGACATTATTAATACGAGAAAATTCGTCTAAGGCCTGTTTGTTATTATGTACATTAGATGACTACGAGGAACGCTTAACCTTCATTTCACACGATTGTAAGTACCGATAAGGCCGAAGATGTCAAATTCAAATTCAAATTCAAATAATTTATTGCATATCACATTACAGCATAAGGTGGAATATTTATAAGGTGGATGTAAGCGCTCATTACACTGAATTATCACTCAATATCAATCAATTTCCACGCAATTTAATTCCAATGTGGCGCTATTATCGCTTTTAAGAGTGCCATTTGACATTATTTAGATTTGTGATTGGAAATTGATTAATGCAATTGTGTTTCAAGAGTAACCCTACTGGCTAAACTCAACTTATCTAACTGACGAAACTCGATAACAAGTATTGGTTTTACAAGAGAACCATTCTAACTACGAAATATAATAACAGGATCAAATACCGAATTCTACAATCAACATTATACATATCGTTCCCAATAATTATCAAATTGAAATGAGTTGAAGGCAGCATTGACGCTGCAAGCGTCATTATGCTCACGACAAATTCTATATTAACTATAAATAATTATCTATCTTTACTTATAT
Source organism: Eudonia mercurella (assembly GCA_963082485.1). Taxonomy (NCBI): domain Eukaryota; kingdom Metazoa; phylum Arthropoda; class Insecta; order Lepidoptera; family Crambidae; genus Eudonia; species Eudonia mercurella. The sequence continues at coordinate 2,249,934 of OY720022.1, forward strand.
ACCTAATGAAATTTCAATGCGCTAGTATGTACAGTATTGTACATAAGGACTCGTAGTAGCCTAGCCCGGACCGCGCTGCGTTATACTTCGTCATTAATAATAACTATGCTATGTTATTAACTAGCGTCATACAATTTTGCTTAATATACTAAAAAAATGATACAGTATGATTGTAAAAACTACAAAAATACATTGTCTGAATACTCGCTATAAAAGTGGTTACATACAACTCTATTTTTACTTAAGTACAACGATTTACAATTGTTACACAGATAGTCCAGTGCACTTAGATGTAAGTCTCGCCCAATAGTTATAATACTATTAATATAAATTAGTTACTAAAACAAGAAAAGAAATCTTTTAGATATTGACATAAAAAACACGTGATTATTTAAATCAACTTTTCATTCCAAACTCAGTGGTTCCTATTGGCGGCAGGTGCCAACCTTGGTTTGGTCGATGCTGCAAAATGGCGTCTGCCAAAAGTGAAAGCATTACCAAGCCTGGGCTAATGTGGTGTCATCAAAGGATCCAAACACCAGCGTGCTCAGGAAGAGGTACAACTTTGCCGCCAGGTCCTTTAAGAAGGACATTGTCAAGGCGAAATCATCATCCATAGGTAGAATTGGCGAGAGGCTAGTGCGTCTTCCTTCGGGTACGCGTGCATTCTGGTCTCTCGCCAAAGCTATTAAAATAAAAAAAATGCCTCTTTTTTTATTAAAAAAAATCATAATTGACCTTAGCTATTTATTAATTTTTTAGTGCACTGGACTGAGAGCGATAGTGAAGTTTCTGCCATATATAAGACAATAATGTTAACCGTTCAATAAACAACCTAAGTGCTATCAATATAACAGTGCAACGATGAAATTCACTAGACACCACTAAACTACACTTGAAATCATAGCTTTGTCATATATAATTCACAGAATATTTCACACATCTGTAGGACCTTAAGAGGGACTATTCGTTACAATACACAAAAAGTTTGCACAAAACGTTATTTTACTTCTAATAAAACAGAAAAAATATACTCTTGGCAATTCTGCATTTGCCCTATAAATCTTAATTCTATTAATTAGTAGAAACTGAGTTAAGCTCACTAAACACGATTAGCGCTAAACATATTTAAGATTGCACTAGAAAACAAAATAAAAATGTTTGACGTTTTCAATTATGACGTCCAATATATCAACAAAGCCCTACGTATTGCAAAATGAGTGCACAAACGTTGCTGAATCAAATTACTCAACAACAATAAGGTCCTACAGCCCTACCTACTGAATCACTGGATCATTCCGTATAGTTCATTTTCGCGTTTATAAGACTGCATTGTCCGGGCACATGGTGAGCGCAGCTTCTTGCACTGCCTGCTAGTACGAGAAGCTGAACAGACTTCAGGTGGCCACCTCCTCGCCGCCCGCCTCGAACTCCAGCTTCACGTCGCTGCCCAGACCCTCGATGTCCACCTCGTTCTCAGAGGCGTTCAACATGTTCAGGGTGACCTGCGGTGTGATGGAAACATGTTACTTTATATTAAAACAAGTTGTCGCTAAAGGTACGGTTCTGATGGTGGCTGTAAACGCTAGACTGCAACAACATGCAGCAGCATGCAGTCCGCTAGAAGCACAACTGGTTTGTATGAAAATATATTTATTTTAACAGTTTAATGATTGCTTCAAACGGTATTGTCAGCGTCACTGTACTTGTTGGGAGCGGCGAGAAACTTAAAGGGTGCCCCAAGCCGTGTGATCGAAACACCGTCAGAGGTTCCCTAGACGGAATAGCATCAAGCACTAATGCGTGTACCCATTTCCTACTAGATTCTCCGAGAGGTTTAGATCGGATCAGGGTCCCCAAGCCGCACAGCTGGTTTATATGAAATTATTTTTATTTTTGGAAAGAGATTGCTGTTGGCCACTCATGGTAATTATACATCTTTAGAAGGTTTCTAGAGGGGACCGCATCAGATAAGCGTGATGCCCCCGTCCCACTCTCCAGGGCGTTCAATCGATTCGAGAAGAGCGATACATGAAACTATATGAATTAATTCTAAGCACGGCGACGCTGTCTCCACTGGCGCACCCATAGACATACAAACCAGCAAAATTATGCTGTCTACAGTTTCTAGCAACCATCGGAATCGTATCCCGGGCCATTAGCTGAATAGCAGCGGCAGCGGCATAGGTTTGTATTGAGATTTCCTCGACGATAGCGGCCCCTTAGAGCGTCCGCTGCATTAATCGGGCGCCCGTGTGGCGTGCCTGATTCGTGTAAATTCATAGAGCAGCGCTGCGTGATGTGGGTCGGCCGCACGCGGCTCGGGTAATTTACATGAAACAGCACGCCGCGCGGACGCCGCACCTTGCGCCCGCTTGACGCAGCGAACGCCCTTAGAGACCGGGTGATAATCGCCACGCCAGTACCCGCCGCCGCTGCCGTTGTACTCCAGCTTATGGCTTTTTCACTAGCATGCCACACCGCTGCGTATGGATGCAGCTTTTAGCTCTGACTTCTTATCTACAACTAAGTGCTTATTATGAATTAAAAAAAATGGTATTTCAGGGTGCATAGTGCGAGTTTCATTTGCGAATTAATCCCGTACGCGGCCACGAAAACGAGAAATCGTATAGCTTCTAAGCAACGCTCCTAGTTACAAACGAAGCGAGTTAAAATTTTGCATTACAAACTCGTTTTCTTAATGATGATCAAATAAATACGATTCGTAAATAAACGCACCCTGCACCTTGTTATTGCAAGCGTGAGAGCACGGGCACGGTGATGTTGCAGTAACGTTACCAAATTTCGCCTATTGGAATGCATGGAGAAATGCTTACATAGTGACAACTTGGCTATAAATATACATTGAAAGCTTAAAGAAAAAAGAAATATTGCGTAGCCGGTTCACAATAGCATCCATAATTCCATAGGGACATTTGGGCCTTACACTAATAATAAAAAGCTAGCGAAATCTAAAAGCTTTTTGTCATTCCTGCTCAAATTAAGTAAAAAATAGTTTCAATAGTTTCCAACTAAGCAAGTCGAGTCAAATAGACGGTAAATTAATTTTGATCAATGCTTCATATAAGATAGGCATATAATATGTGCCTTTGTCCAGCAGTGGACGTCTTTTGGCTGAGATGATGATGATATTTGTTAGTATTTTTATTTTTTTGGGCACAATAAATAAGCCAAAAATAAGCGCTTGACTTTTCAGTTAAGCGTAAGATAAAACACTCAAATATACACCATGATGACATACGAACTACTTGAATTTATGTGCTAAAAAACATAAGAGATGCTTAATACAGCAATGGCGCATGCCATAGCCCTGCTCTTCCATATTTAATTAATATGTTTATTGAATGATTTTCTTTACAATCAACAAAATACTTTATTTCAGCTATAAGTTATTTATAGTAGAACCTACTTCAATTAAGTTACTACTCTGTTAGTGATCGAAAGAACATCTATGCACAACTGATATATAACGAAATAATCATGTTGGTAGCAAGTACTTATGTGCGCCACATGCATCAATCACATTTAGAAATTAATTAATTAATTACCAAAAAAAAGCTTAGGTGCAAAAAAAACAAGATTTAACACATTGACACTCAATATCCCAAACCATTCAAATAACATTCGACGATCACATTTAAATTAAACTAAAACCAAAACAAAACAATAACTTAAAATAACAAAATTGAACTTCTACGTAAACTACTGCTAAAGCAATACAAAATAAAATCAATATGACAACGATTTATTTAATTATGTACGATAAAAACCGCACCTATTAGTAGCCATATTTATATTACGACTAGTGACTTCGCTCTTTGTTGTCAATACGTTATTAACTATACACCGTGCTTTTTAACCGTCTTAAATCCGCAGATGGGTTGATCAGACCATGAAACTGAACTACTTTCCTCAAGAAACATAAGTCAAAAAATCTTTTTTTTTACTTTTCCATCCAAACCAATGCTCGGTCAATAGAGGGGAAAGTTTTTCAGTTTCATGTTTAAACCGTCTTAGGCTGCGTTTCCACCAGAGATGTGCGAGGTTGCTAAGCGGTGTGCGAGGTAAAAATCCACCAATAGGATTCCTTCATTGTCCTTGCAGGATAAAATTTAGTTCTCCTATTGGTGGATATTTACCTCGCGCACCGCTTAGCTACCTCGCACATCTCTGGTGGAAACGCAGCCTAAAGCCCACCTGCGGGTTTAAGACGGTTAAAATAGCACGGTGTATAGAAAAATATGTGAAGGCTGACAATAAGGGCTATCGTTTTTTGCCTCACCAGGTGGCGGCGCCACTGTAGAGTGAGGTCCTAAAGTACGGATGTCAAAGTTTGTTATTACGGGCGCCAAAACTAAAATTTATATTTAAATCATATTTAATACAATATAACCGTAGAGTGAACGTATTGGCCATGCCAGTGTTGCGCAGTCCCGTTTTACTCGGAAAAAAATTGTCGATTTTCCTGGAACCATGATAGTGAAGAGAGAAAGGAAATTAACCCATTAACGCTCTCTGTACTCGCGTGAGTACAGCTACAAAGTGAAACAATTCATACTAATTATCTATGGTTTTTGTTATAAAAACAGTTTTTTTCATTACTAGACATCACTAGCAGATTAAAAAAAGTTTAAATTTGGTGGTAGCGCGAAAATTAATGTCATGTTTACTGTTGTCAAATACGAGCTGCAGATCAAAGTACTAAGGTTAGTTTTGATATTGTGGTTTTAATATTATTAATGATTTATTTAGACTTGTTTTGTATTACTGCTTATTATTCGAATACACATAATCATAAAATACTGTTTTAGCTACATTTCATTCCAATAAATACGTGTTAGACTTTATTTTATCACACTGTACTTGGGCAGGTACAGTGGGCACTTATGTACTATAATTTCTTGTATTTTGCAAGTATTTTTGAATAATCCACCATGGCTAATCGTCGCGTTTTTACAAGTTGAAATGAGTATTCAAGGCTGGAAGAAGCCTTTGAATCAATTATGGCTGATGAAAGTGATGATATTCAAAATGATGTCTTCTTGTTGCCACCTGAATCAGCCATAGTAAGTGACGAAGAAGAAGGAAATGATGATGATCTCGCTAATTCGATCATGCCAAGAGATGTGCCATGGACAATTGAGGTGACTTCGCGTCGCCTCAGTTATAATGTTTCTGATTAGAACGATAGTTATGATGAGCCTTTATAAGGCTTTTGATCGGGTCTGGCACAAAGCTATTCTCTCCAAGCTCCCGGCATATGGTCTGCCTGCTCAGTTCTGCAACTGGGTCGCTGGCTTCCTGCATGAGCGCAGAAACCGTGTTCTATCTGATGGATGCGCTTCGTGGCTCATGTTAGTGAACGCTGGGGTCCTTCAAGGCTCCGTTCTGTCCCCCACGCTGTTCCTTCTGCATATCACCAAATATCAGTTACTATGGGTTCTACGGCGTCTAGGCTACAGAGTAATGGGCACAATTCGAGATAATAGGACAAAAAATATCCTGTCACTCCTGTTCAGGCTATGAAGAAATGGTCAAGAGCGGAATACGACTACCGATTTGATATGAAGAATGAAATTACAATCGTGCGGTGAAAAGATAATAACATAGTTACAATGGGATCTGATCTTGATCAGACTGAGCCCCTGGGAAAGGTAAAAAGATAGTGCAATATTGCTAAGATTTCAATATTCCAAGATTATTTGTAAATTACCACAAAGGTATGGGAGGTTTTGACGTAATATAGCAAGAGCTTACCTGAAACCTACAATAACAAAGATCAGACCTACGTCATCGTCAGTAGGACTGGATCGAAAAAATAATGGTTACAACCCAGAACGTATAGAAAATCAGTTGCAGTGTGTTATTTGTCACAATCGTGTTCGTTGGCGTTGCGAACTTTGCATGAAAACATTAAGTGTTGAGCGGCCTTGCTTTGGTAGTTTCCATACTTAATCCGCCCACTGTACCCGACCGAGTACACCCCTATAACTTAGGTTTTATTATTTTTTCCTTTAATTTTGATTATGATACCTTTTATTCAATCGGTAATGATACATTAAATAACATGAAAAAAGAATTTTTACGAGCAGTTTCATTTTGGGCGTTAATGGGTTAAAAGAAAACGTGCCGAGAGAGCTCTTCAACGTCAAAAGACATGTGAAACTGCAACACTTGCTTCATATACAGAGGAAAATCAATGCGAGCAACATTTTGTAAGTAAATGAAAAATTTCCTTCATACACATCTATTACAGCAGTTTTTTCGACATAAACTGTGTATCTTAATAGTAATAGTGCTTCTAGGACTATTTTATTGTGACAAATGAAAAATGTTTTTTTATTTCCGGTTTTTTGAAGAAACATTTAAAGAAATGGACATTGAAAATTCAAATAAAGATGTCTCAATACAATGCTCTTTATGCAAATGCGAAAAGAGTTAATAATGCTAAGTTGTCAAAACATGAGAGAAATAGAAAAAGCCCATTACATCAAACATGTTTCGAATTAGAAAAGCCTGATGTAATACAATTTTATACTGGTTTTGACATTTCGGAGACCTCACGCTACACAAGCGCCCCTAGCGACGAGTACATACGCGATAGCCCTCATTGGTCACAACAGATACATAGGTACCATGATTTTGTTTACTGCCTATTTCATAGAATTCAAAGTCTCACAAACTCGAAAACAAAAGATAATATTAAACTGGAGAAGCAGTCCTGCCACAACACAACAACCATAGTTTTATTCATTGTCACAATGCCTCTGTAATGAAGCAAACTTGCTAAGGGAACATAATTCGCTTAAATTCACGATAGCTTCTAATGGTTACTCTTAAGGAAAAATAAAATTTGGGAGCATTTATCAATTTTAGGTAGCCAAAAGAATTAATGTCTAGAACTTATAATTATCCTGATTGACGCATATTTATTTTAAGACTAAATGCGTTATTTTATGTCAACATTATTTTGGTATTATAAAGATACCAATTATCTGTTTTAGAATATTTTAGTGTGTGAATTACAACTGCATGATCTCGTCACTCTAGATGAGAATGCTATTATATTATTAGATATGAGCCTACCCAATGCTTAGTGCGTAGCATCTATTATAAAACAATATCTTCACAGCATCAGGTACCGAAGCATGCATGACCGAGTGCTGGAGAAAGCATAATAACTATGTAAAAAAAATTCAAACTTCACTAACCCAAAAAAAATAAAAATAAAAGACAGCACAACAACTATAGTGTAATCTGGCATTAGTTAGTGAATGTTTGAACCTCGGCGTTTTTTCCTAATACCGACTGTGGGTTGAGCACGCTCAACCGAGGAGGAGGGGCTACCTGTTGGGGCGGCGGGGCCGGCAGGCTGGGGCCCGTGTTGTTTACCTGCCTCACGGGTATACCTGCATCTTCGAATGCCTTTTTCTTAAGAGTGGATCGGATCTGCGAACTGGGGGAAAGAACCCATTTAAAACGAATAGCATTTTTTTGTAAAGGTCAGCAGCACTACACAAAGTAATATTTATTCTTAATATAAACAGTGGCAATTAGTATATTTAATTAATTCATCTACACTTCTACAGTATCACTTTCATAGAGCACAAAATAATAAAAGTATTTAATATGTATTTATTAGGTATTTTTTAACGTATCATTTTTATTATTTTAGCAATATGAATGGAGGCATTTATATATATTACGAAAATTTTATGGGTATAATTTAAACGCTCCCCAGAAGTATTTTTTAGACCCTAAGCCTAAGTACCAAATAAATTAAATGACTCCAAAAAAAAATGCCTTTATAAAAAGGGTTCTAAAATATAGTACATTATGGTCCAAAATAAATAAACACACATCACAATAATTGCATATATTGTACAAATATTATTTTTGCTTCCCAAAATGGATAAATGATCACCAAATTTTTACACTATTATTCAAATTATTGAGGATACTAGGCTGCCTTACTCCTGTAGGTCACGTGATTTTTTTATTATACAACAGAAAGCAAAAATTACCAAATCGAAACTCGAGGCATAAAATATTGGTGTTATCTATTTGGTGACAAAATAACATATTTGGTCTAAAATGCAGTTAAAAAGTATTCATATATTTTTAAAGCATTTAATAAAAATATAAATTGTATCCTTTTTTATAATATTTTAGGAAACACAATTTGGTGATCATTTATCCGTTTTGGTAAGCGTTTCGAAATTTATTGGTAGTAAAATTGATACATTTTTCGTAGGCGTTTAAACACAAGCCATATTTTATTACAGTGTAACGTAGTTGTAGTATAATTATTACTAATAACTGATACTTTTACTTACACAGTTCTAGCTTTGATGTGCTGACTGAGCTTGTTGAGGTCCACAGCAAAACGATGAACACAAGCTCGTAACATTTCTATTTCTTCCTCAGTCCATTTTCCACTATCATCACAAAGCAAAAAGGTTATTAACAACATAAATGTATGATTATTTACAAAAAAATTTACGCAAATATTGTTGTGAACAAATTACAATTTGAAAAAAGACAAAGTGTTGAAAAACTTCCACGAGCGGGATTTGAACCCGCACCTCATGACATGCCGGGTCAGGTGCACTACTAACTATGCTATCGTGGCTCAATCCAACTTGCCGAAGTTAATCAACACTATCTACTTTTACTTTGTAAGCCAAAGGAGCCCTATTCTTAGGCAAAGTAGATAGTGTTGATTAATTTCGGCGAGTTAGATTGAGCCACGATAGCATAGTTGGTAGTGCACCTGACCCGGCATGTAATTGGCCCTCATGTCTTGAGGTGCGGGTTCAAATCCCGCTCATGGAATTTTTTCAACACTTTGTCTTTTTCTAAACATAAATGACGTAAGAAAACAAAAACTATCGACTCTTCATTGTCTTCTTCTCTTCATTTGTCGATCGGGACTACTTCATTCACTAGTGTCTCGAGCGAGTTGCCCCGTGGATATGTATAGTCCACTATCTAATAGAATGATATTTTATAAGTGTGATGTATATCTAGACTAAGTTTTATACAGAAAATAATTTATTCTTATTCTTATTCTTATCCAGATAGGTTACCGGAGCTGTAAGCTCGCTCACTTCACACACACTGCTCGGGTCATCAACTCTCAAATGTCCTCTTTGGTGGCGGAGTTGTAAGCCCACTCATTTCACAGCACCCATCCAGGTACCTCGCCAGTTCTATATTCCTTTGCAGCTGGCTTAACCGGAGACATTGCATCTAGTGGGCGCCTCTACTAGTTCTCCAGACTAGTGCCGGAGATGTTGGAAGCCTACTCAATGAAAACCACCGTGCAGATCAACCAACTATGGACAACTCACGTGCCCCGCAAATCCTTTCGCTTCGGGCCCCACCAAGGCTGCTACTTGGACCCGCTTGCTGCGCAAGAGATGGATGCCTGGCAGACCTCAAGCAGACAAACGAATATTCCAACCTCTACAGCTAACCACAAAGCCACCACGAGTCCAACCCATATCCGAACCTTGCCAGTGACGCCCGCGAAGGCATAACCAGCAGGGGGCTTAGAATCCGAACGCCCATGGTACCCTTGAAAAGACAGCTGGACCCCTAGTTTCAGCTGCCATACCCTATCTATATATTCGGGTAACGGGCCAGTCGCTTGCCACCAAGTGTTATAAATATAATAATAATTGTTATTATTATTATATTTATAATATTATTATTATTATTATTATTATAATTCATCTGTAAGGCAATCTGGATCAAACTATCAGCCATATCTCAGATTATTTTTAATAGGTAGTTTGAACGGAAACTTTAAATAGTTGTTACTTACATTTTCCAAGATAGTATTCAAATAACAATATAATTATTCAGAGATTAATTTAAACAACTTACTTACTAAAAATTGAGTACATTATAATTGGAAAGAGATAACAAGAGGTGCCCAGGATCTCCACAGATATTATGAGGAAAAGAAGTACTATTTTAGATGTTTATTTTAGCTAATATTTAGATTTATAAAACTAGATGATGATGCAATGTACAAACACAGAAAAAACTAATCCCCTAACCAACTACAAATAAAGATAATAGAGGTAAAGAAATTCTCAGAATACATAGAAGAATACTGCTACCTGGGTTGGATAATTTTATCCACAGATCAGACAACAAAGGAAATAAATACAAGCCTAACAAATGGATGGAAAATATACTATGGTCATTAGAGGCAGAGATCTTAACATATCACACTTGACATGACTTTCGATGCAACACATTATGAAACATGGTCATTTACGTAACATAAGAACAGCAAATCTGAATATTTATGTAGTCATGACAGTAGTAAAAAAACAGCAGAAATGGATGAGACATGCTGTCGAACAGACTACTAAATTAGAGCAGGATAGTAACAGGCTGGTTTTTTATAATTTTTTTATAGATAGCTCGGCAAATGACTCCATCCCACCTGATGTTAGGTGGAAATGGAGTCCAGACGCGAAGATAACTGGTGCAGCATGAAAACAAACGTAGCATCAGTTAACCTAACTCTGCCGGCCCACAAGGTGCCTCTTCACGCCTCTTTTGAAGGACCCGATATCATAGGAAGGAGGGAAAACGTTTTTGGAGGTGCAACAAAGAAACGAGTCACCAAATTTCTTGGTGCGGGATGGGATATTTGAGACAGTGAAGCGGGGACTCCGAAGAGCAGCACGTGTACTCCTATGAAGGAAGGGAGAAGGTGGGATGAGGTCAAAGAGCTCTTCAGAGCATTCGCCATGGTATAAGTGGTAAAACACGCTGAGTGACGCAACATCTCTACGTAGAGATTTGAGAGTATTTGCGACTTCTGCATTGCCGATAATGCGTTCAGCGCGATGCTGCAATCTGTCCAAGGCATCGAGAAGGTGTTTTGCGGGACCGTCCCAGATGTGCGAGCAATACTCCACGCAAGACCTTACCTGTGTCTTGTACAGAAGGCACAACTGGTCAGGTGTAAAGAATCGCAGCACTCTGTTCAGAATACCGAGTTTTATAAGAGATGGGGCAAGTCTTTGCCAAGAGATATATAAACTATATAAACAGAATAGAAGGCTTATTGTAATCTTATCTTATCTTAGTGGGGCCTGCTGAGGTTTCCCTCTTGCAGTAACACTTTGACCCATTGGGATCCTTTGTACCTTTCACTCTTCTTCCTCTGTAAAGATAGATGCCATAAATCTGGCCACGCCTTTAAGAGCGAAGAGGCTGAAGTCCTCCGGTTTCGGATAAGCCGACCCCAGGAGTCCCATTCTTTTCCTAGCCAGATTCGCAGTCAAACAGTAGGTGCTGCATTGACTCCGTTTCCTCTCCACATGCCCTACACAAGCTATTTGTTGATAGATGCATTCTGTGGAGCATTTTGGATCGTTTTGTGGCATAGTGCCCTGTCAAGGCACTGATGGTTAATCGGGCCTGCCTTCTACTGCCTCCACATATGAACTTACGTCCTAAAGCGCTTAATATAATAATAATTTCGCCTAGGAAGGATTTAGAGTGTTTCATACCCGGCTGCTCCTTCCATTCGATGCCGTGCCTGTTTTTGATGTAATCTTTTAAGGCCTTGTTGATGGTACTTGGTGCAAGTGCCATGAATGGCTCAGAACCAATAAGCTGGGTCTCTGAGCCCTCCGCTGGGTCTCTGAGCCCTCCCTGACAAGTGCATCCGCCATCTCTTGCCGTGGATTCCCATATGGCCTGGGACCCAGATCAATCGCACCTTGTTATGTTCACCTAGCTTGTTTAGAGCTTTAGTGGTTTCTAGAACAAGGCCAGAGTCGATTTGGGGCGAAATGAGTGACTTGAGCGCTGCTTGGCTGTCACTCAGGATGAATATATTGCGCTTTTTCATAGCTAACTCTATATTCTGCTTTGTGTGATCTTGGCTGTGGGACACATCTAAACCTCTGACTAGACACACAAAATGGGAAACAAGTTACATTCCTATAAGGATCATGGAAATGGGGTGCGATAAAATATCCCCCATATTCATGTTTGAAAAGAAATTTAAAGTATATGTTCCAACCAAGGACAAATGGAAACAAGGGCCACCGTCTCCGGAAAAAGACAGCCTAATCTGGTATACCGATGGATCAAAAATTAAGTTGGGCACAAGGGCAGGCGTCTATAACAACGACTTCTTGCATAGTCAAAGCATGGGGAAATTTGCCACTGTTTACCAAGGCTTATTGTTACTCATTGGTCTATTCATTGCTCCCTTTTTGGTAGCTGGCAAATAAACTTTCACATGGTATATCTATATAAATTGTATTTTTTTTATTTATTAGATATTTACTTTATTTTTCTTTTGCACTGTTGTTCAACAAGTCGTTAATTCTGTATAAGTTAGCAGTGGAAACTTTAATGCTACTGTATTATATTTTTAATTGTTTATATGTATGATATAAAGCTTTATGTTTCTTTAATAAAATAAAATAAAAATAAAAAATAAAAATATTTAAAATAATTTTGATGTTAGTTAGGAAAATATTTTAACCTTTTGTCTGCTTAGTGCCAGATCCGTCCTACAAACAATTAAAATTCTATTGTGTCTGTATTCACAGTAGAACACCGGTTTGAAAAAAGGCTTTTTAATTTTGAAAGTTATCTAGCTGGTTTTGTAGAAGAAAACTTAGAGAACTGAGACTAAATAGTCCTACCAGTCCATGCTAAAACAATAACACAATTTAACTTTGACGTTTCAAATAGTCTACTCTACATAGATAGGTGGTTCTCATACACACACACATACCACTTCACCAATATTGGCCTATTTCGAATCACCGGTTGAAAATATCACATAAATGCTTACCCTGGCTGGGAGTCACCCATGGGATGCAAAAGCATAGTCATTTCTGACAATTTGTTGAACGCCGTACCAGCTTCGCGAAATATCTCGCCAACCTGAAATAATATTTAGACGCACTTAACTCGGTATCTACTAGGTATGATCAATATTTAAAACCCACCAAATCGTACGTGTACTCACTTTTGCGGCAGAGTTATTCATTTTGTGGTAGTTCTAAACGTTTAATATCGAAAAACTGCTACCGATATGTATGTACAACTCATAAAACTTTGATTATAAATCAACAAACGCACTATTTGGTTAAATTTATAATGAAATACAACATTTTTTTTTTTTTAATATGGCTTTCACATCTCCTTTTCTCTTAGAGCATTGGTTTAATGCTCTAAGCCTTTTCTTGATACAACATTAATTTAGTATAACCTAATTTGCTAATTTTTACTTCCACTCACATCAAAAAATAACTACCAAAGAGAATTTACACTACGTTTATAACTACCTACTCCAACCAATGACCTACTCCTAGGATTAAATTAAAACGTAGTGATTACTTGCTCAGTGCATACTAGGATCGGTTGCAACGATATATCGGGAAACCGATAATATCGATAATATCATCATCAAAATATCGATATTTGTATCGATATGTCAAAAATCATCAATATCAATGTCGGAAAACCCAAAATATCGACATATGGGTATAATAAAACCATTTAAATTTTTATTTAGGCATATTTTATTTCTAATTATTTTACCTGCAATTACTACCTAAAATTAAAGTGAACATGTGAACTGAGGGCCTTCCTCACAGAATGCTGATTTGCCTACCTGGAGCTATTGTGACGGAGATATGAAACCTTATTTTTGCCTTTAAATTCATTGTACTGGTTTCCTGAAAGAAGGATGGATCAATTTCGGTGGGCCCTCAGTCCACATAGATTTTGAGGTTAAAATGTCTAAAATCGTCTTTTCTGCGTAATCGCAAGAATGTACCGAAAAGATGACCATTCCAAACCATTGTGACAACATATGTAACAGCTACAAATACCTAAAACAACTAAAAAAGATAATTGGGACGAAGATATAAGCAATTATTTATTTGACAATGGGTGAACTGAGGGACCACTATCTAAACTTCTAAAATCATCGTGAATCTTGCATGAAAATATAAATTAAACAGAGATTCTAAGTTATTTAGTCATGCCAAATGTCTCATTTACCAATTAACACTAGTACTTCAATAGTTTTAGAGAAAATTACATAATTATGTTTTCCATTGTAGTCGACGTAGGGTGACCATAATTAAAATTACTTCAGGCAGGACACCTTTATTTTTTTCCTAAACATACTTGGAAATAGGATCAAAATTTCGAGATAAGTAGAAATTGCTGTACGGTCAAATACACGCAAGCAGCAGCGCCTCCTGGCGACATGAGAGAAGAGCTAAAATTTTGCTCTGCAAAGTTTTGTTTTCGTTAACGTGATTGAATGAGTAGATACACAGACGCTTTCGGGCCCAGACACAATAGAATTCAATTGTTCTGTGGTAACCAGAGCACATGAGTGGATACGCCGATAGTTAACAAAACTTACAATCGATACTCTGGAATACTCTTACATAATAAAGACTGCTAGCTGCAATTTGTCGTAACGATGGGCGATAGTTGTCAAAAACAATTGAAGTAGGTATTGAAATAATTCGTTAAACGATTGTGTTCGAATAAGAACCAAAATTATTCGATAGTTCGTCGAATGTAAATTGTAACTAGGGTAGTTGTACCAGTGTTCGATAGGAACCAGAGGGCCTCGTGTGAGTTATTTTTGACATTAGATCACATTTACAAAAACGAGGGGTATATATCGGGTCGCCTAATTTTTCGTACTTCTAATTGGCAATGGCACACTAACGGTTAGCCTAACTTTTTTTCGCATAGTTTCACTGTTCTTAATCGTGTTTCGTCTAATTTCACTTCGCCTAACATTTTATCGCCCTATTGTTATTTACCAAATGTGACATTTGGTGAAACAATTCGTAGTCCCTAAAGTTTGCAATTACTAAATATCAATTCGCACAAAATTAATGAATAATGAATTTCGTGTCACAATTTGAGATTCAGCAATGCAGACACAGAATTGAACAATTTTTTTTAGATGTATATACAAAATAAAAGAAAAGCATTACAAACATGGATATAACAGCTTTATATCAATCACTTTGTCATATAATAAAATAAGTTAGAATATAGGTTTTTAGTTTTACGGTCTTCGAGTGCGTAAATCTGTTTGAAATTTTAAACCATTTTTTTTCTGAGAATTAAAGGCCTATTGTTCTTGTTAGCCACAAGGCTAAAGTGCCTTTAGCCTATTAAGGCATACATAAACAAATGAATGACGCAATATCAGTCAACAAACAAATACAAAAGGTCAAACTCAAAGATTACAAATGTAACTGTTTTTTTATTACAGACAAACGAAGGAAACTAAGCACTCAGCCATCTCGCAAGTTATTGAGTAGTTAAACCTTTAACCGGCAATATCGTAATATTACATTACGGGTACATTCAACTAATAATAATTGTAAATAATTTTATGGTTTCAAAACAGAAAAAACCGAAGTTCGATTTTCAAGGGTGAGGTATCGATACACTGAATCAATTCAGTACTACTTATCAATTTAAAAAACCGTTTTTTTTTGGCACAAGAAATTGATTATTCGATTAATTGATCTCATATCCCATCCCTAAAAAAAAGAACGAATGATCTGACTGAATTATATGCTGTGCGTGGGTGTGTTTTGTGTTCTCTACTAAAGTCAAATAAAGTGTAAAAAGTTACGAATTAATTCAACAGGAAATTTTGTTACTACCGATAGATTTTAACAGTTTTAAGCACCTACTTCCATAGATAGCATCAATGAGGACAAAATATAATTGTCAAACGATAATGATCATTCGCTGAGTTGTACAACATTGGATAACAGACGCCACGCCTGCCGTGTTGACTACGGAATCTACGGATGGATACGAATATGTCCCATAAAATTCTATGTAACAATTCTGAATAACTATGTGGAAACTTTTAATTACAAAAGCCCCCTAACCCCAACATGTGCTAGTCAGGCACAACCTTCAGTTTTGTTTCGATTTTCAGTCTTTGTTCTAAAATGGAACTATTTCTAATTTTATCCCTTATTTCGTTTGGACTAGCGTATGATAAAGGTAAGATACCATTCTGCGTATAGGAGTTTAAACCATACACAAGTTACTGGTTTGGTTAACAAGTTTTTGTAAAAGCTGTAGTAAACTTATATATTTATTGTTTTCATTTCAGCATCTTTCTATGGGGCAAGTTTTATATCATATCCACTACAAGAGGCAAAAGGCATTACAGATATAAGCTTCCGTTTTCGAACTCATCTCTCAGATGCTCTGTTACTACTTGCTGCTGGAAAAACAGATTACTGTATGGTGAGTCCTGTATAATTTATTTATTTATGTTGTCATATCCCTTATTATAGTGTTAATTAAAATTGGAAATTGCTACAAGTTTTATAAAAGGTCAAAATACATCTCAACCACAAAGAGATGTGAAAGCCATTTTAAAAAAATAATTGTTTAAAATCCTAGACCTAGAAGTTATGGGAGCCATGCATACGTCCGGCGCGCATATCTGCCTCGTCACACTGGCGCGCGGGCGTCGCTCACTCAATATATATGTCTGCGTTGAAGCAAGACAGAAGATGGTCATACTCCTACCCTGTTTAATAGCTGTATAAATATGCGGGCATTCCACCAATAAACATTCATTACAATCATCGACACTGCTGTCTCAATTACCTCCTCTGCCACTCTGCTCTGGTACAAGCCGCCACATCTGGTGACCCCGACGTAATAGTATAAGAAAACACTGAGTGGAGCTATCATCACATCATAGCAACTATGGCAAAAGAAAGCACGAAACTGGAAGATACGACACCGAGGGAAGAAGTGGTCAGCTCTTTTTCCATTCAATCAAAGATGCTACCGTTTTGGTGCGAAATTCGCGGTTACACAACCCGACCGCTATCCCATACCTCGAATACAAGACTTTACATACCAGCTACATAATAAGAAGACATTCACCAAATTAGACTTGAAAATGTCTTATTATTTTATACCGATGGCAAAAGAAGACGCAGAAAAAACATCCATAATTACGCCTTTTCATCATCATCATCATCATCATCAGCTCATTTTATTCCCCACTGCTGGGGCACGAGCCTTCCCTATGGATGCATAGGGAGAACGAGCCATATACCACCATGCGGGCCCAGTGCGGATTGGTGGTTGTTAATGACTGCTAATGCAGCTGGGGCCAACGGCTTTACGTGCCTTCCGAAGCACGGAGAACGTCCTGTGTACGCCCTTTGGAATGTTCGAATTTAGCTGTATGGCCTTCGGCCTACGCAACGCCAGTCAAACGTTCCAAAGATTTATGCATGAGGTGCTGAGAGGTATAGAAGGTTGTTTCTGTTTCGTTGATGATATTCTGCTGTTCGCTGACGACGAAAAAGCAAATAAGAAGCTACTCCATCAAGTTCTACAACGACTGGCCAATTACGGCGTCACACTCAACATTGACAAATGCCAGTTCGGGAAGGAGTCATTAAACTTCTTAGGCTACGAAGTATCAGCGGCCGGCATCAAACCCGCACCAGAACGAGTCGAGGCAATATCCACCTATCCGAAACCGAAGACTGTCATTGAACTACGTCGTTTCCTGGGAATGATCAAGTACCTGCACAATAGAAAAAAGAACGATAACACGCCGATCGAATAGACACTAGAAGCAGAGGAAGCCTTTGAGAAATGCCGCCAAAGCATCACAGAGGCAACCATACTAGGCCACCCTATTCACGGCAGCACCCTAGCCATCATGACCGATGCCTCAGACCATAGCCTAGGAGCTGTACTTCAACAGAAAATCGACAGAGTTTGGAAACCATTGGCTTTCTATTCCAAAGCAATGAGTGCAACGCAACGGCGCTACAGCGTGTACGACCGCGAATTATTAGCTATGTACACGGCTGTCAAAGACATTTAACTACTTACTATAGACAGGACAGAAATCGACACTGTAATCCACAACTTATTACCAAGTGGTAACAAGTCGCTCAGTTTGATGTGATACGACCTCTAATAATGTTTGTGCGCAAATAGATTTGACAAAATCTACAGAAAATATGCCAAATTGCGTATTGCGATATTGCAAATTCCGATATGGTAAAACGGCTGAACGTGATTACAGTTTATTTTCGTAAATATTTTGTATATTTACCCAATAATCAGCCTATATAATAATTTCCAATAAAGTATTCTAGAACATTTGCCTAGGCTCTATACCGCCCTCTAGTGATAAAAAGCAAAAGCACTACTTTTAGGGAAGATGTCGACTTTGTAGATGATTTAGTGATGTTCAAGTGATGTCGTTTTATTTGTCGATTAATGTTTTAGATATTTTTATATCTTAAGTTAAATATAAGTAGTAATATTCTGATACAATGATCATTGTGATACCTAAGCGGTCCCCCGTCGCGATGATCATTGAATCAGAATATTACTACTTATATTAAACTTAATTTTTGACGCCCCGCAGGTTCACATGTGAACCTATAACAATTGGTTTTCAATTGTGTCTGGTTATTGGTTGTTCTGTGTATTTTTTATACCGATTTTGGTTAACCTTTATAGAAATTATCGATACGTCGAAATCATAACGGAACATCCCTACATGTCCCTACTGCAGAGCGACACCTACCGTGTGGTAGCTGAAACTTATTCTAATTGATTTTAAAACGCTGTTTTGCTTCTCAACGTTAGATGGCGTTACTAGCGCCCCAGCTCAAAGTCTTTGTATGAAATAGTCTCTAATAGCCGCTCTATTACCTATTAAATCTCTTTGACGGCTGTGAAGCATTTCCGTCGACTCATAGAAGGTTGCGACGTGGTATTATACACCGACCACAAACCGCTCACCTACGCACTCAGTAGATCAGCAAGTACCGCCGACACCCCTCGACGCGAACGCCAGTTGCATTTCATAAGCCAATTCTGTTCGAGCATCAAATACATTAAAGGTGAAGACAACGCGGTCGTCGACGCATTATCACGATTAGAAGAAATCATATGTCCCACAACCATAAATTACAAATTACGACCAATTAAGCATTGATCAACATAACGACCTCAAGCTGAAAAATCTGAAAAAACAAGATAACTTAAGATTTAGCGATATAACATTGCCTGGATTACGCCGACCAATCACGTGCGAGATCTATGTCACCCGGGAGTCAAAGCAAAAAGAAAGCTAATGAAAAGCAAGTTTTTCTGGCCCAACATAGATAAAGAAGTCGCAATATGGACACAAGCCTGTATCAGCTGTCAGCGCGCCAAAGTACATCGTCACGAAGTCACCCCGCTCAATGAGTTCCCACCATCCCAGCGCTTTGAACACATACATATAGACATTGGGCCCATTACCATTGTCGAACGAATGTCGATACTGCGTCACTATCATCGACCGCAGCACAAAGTGGCCGGAAGCAGTTCCCATACGCGGTATAACGGCGGAGATCGTCGCTCAAGCATTGTACAATAACTGGATAGTGCGGTTTGGTTGCCCGCTACGCATTACAATTGACCAAGGCTGCCAGTTCGAGTCCACCTTATTTAACGCAATAATGAAGAAATTTGGCATCACAAGACTACGTACTACAGCCCGCGATGGTACCGCACCATTAAGGCTGCCCTGATGGCTGGCGGCGGTACTACGCAATGGACAGAAGAGTTACCCACAATACTACTCGGCTTACGCACCGCGATAAGGCAAGATAACAACTTGAGCCCGGCAGTATGACTTACGGCGCCACGCTCCGCATGCCGTGCAACGAAGATAGAAGATGCCGAATTAGTACGCCGTCTCACCCGCACGATGACGTCACTTACACCGGCCCCGCAGCACTCGCACTCGGCACCGCAGCCGTTTATCTACAAGAACCTATCGACCTGCACCCATGTCTTTGTTCGGAACGACACAGTGAAGGCACCGCTCACACCACCCTATGATGGCCCCTATGAAGTGTTGGAACGATTCGACAAATGCATGAGAATTCAGCTACCTACTCGCACCGCCATGATATCGCTAGACAGACTGAAACCAGCTTTCATATGCAATGGGGATACCGAGGAAAATAGCACCAGTAGCACCACTGATTCAAGCCACGCAAGACACTCAAGCCACGAAAGCCACTCGACCACGAACCATAACCAGCCTGTCTAACAGCTGTATAAATATGCGGACGTTCTACCAATAAACATTCACTACAATACAATCATCGACACCGCTGTCTCAATTACCTCCTCTGCCATTCTGCTCCGGTACAAGCCTCCACATCTTCACAACGTTTATTTAGCACCTAATGTTTGGCAAAACCAACCTAA
The DNA here is from genome assembly GCA_963082485.1 of Eudonia mercurella. Taxonomy (NCBI): domain Eukaryota; kingdom Metazoa; phylum Arthropoda; class Insecta; order Lepidoptera; family Crambidae; genus Eudonia; species Eudonia mercurella. Next base: position 2,270,274 of record OY720022.1, read on the forward strand.
TAAGTTGTGTACTGGCAAAAAACAATGAATAATAATAATAATAATATTCTTTTTAGATTCGCCTGGAAAGTGCAAGATTGAAACTGCATATTAACTTAGGAGCAGGTGAAAGTGAGCTCTCCTCCACAAAAGGCATGTTTCTTAATGACTCCCAGTGGCATCATGTCAGCATTACCCGCCGAGAAGCTAACTTGACTATGAAGGTAAAAAAAAACCTTAATATCAAAATACTATAATGCAGTAGTGTAGGTACATAATTAGGACTCTACTGTTATTTCATAAACATTTGGTTCCATTAACTTAATGGTACTTTTACTAAATGAAGGCCATTATAGTGTGCGCAGTACCTGCAACTAATTCTATTCTAATCAGTTCTATTCATAAAATTTCTCATTGTGGAATAATAAAATTATATGTTCTAAAAAATGTTTTTCAACAGGTTGATGACAGTGCAGTCAAAAAGAAACTACCAGGAAGGTTTTTTGAGCTTAACATCCATTTTGGCATATTCTTAGGTGGTCAGGGAGATTTCTCAGAACTATTTTTGGGTCACATGGAAAATTTTCGGGGCTGCATGGAAGATGTAAGTAGTTAAAATGTTTATAACTTGTCTTATGCTCACACTATCTGGTAGAGATTTAAGATGGTTAGAATGTGTCTCAGGCATGTGGGCTACCAACTGTCCTGCTCAGCAAATGCCCATAGGGGGAATTGCAGTGTGTGGTGGTGGACTTGCCACTTTAGGGACCTTAGTTATAGTGTGATGCACAACTCTTGGTGGCTGTAATTTTAACTGCAAGAGCAACTAAACCCATGTAACGGCACAATGCAGACTATGCGGATTGGTTGGCACCTACATTTTGTTACTGTAATGGTACTTGCGCTTTACTTCATAACCGCCAAAAAGTTTGTGTCACTAAACCTTTTATGACTTTTTTTAGGTATACTACAATGGGGTGAAAATCATAGACAAAGCTCGCAGCCGCAGTGGCTTAGTGCATGTGGAGGGAGTTACATGGAACTGCGCACCGGAATTTGATGCTGATGTCAATTCAGACATTAGCTTTGTTGATGAAGGAGCCTATTTGATACTGCCTAAGATCAACTCTAGAGCAGGGGGAAGGTAACGTATACTAGATAATATTATATATAATATTGCAATAAGTTTATATAAAGCCACCAAATCAATCTCTTGCCCAAAGTGCACTGTCTCAAATGTGTTAAAATAACTTTGATAGACTTGCCAGGGTATTATTATTATTCAATTTGACTCTCAGCAACAACTTAATTATTTCTATTATCATAATTATTATAAACAATTTATGATTCTTATGATGCTAAAGAAAATTAACAAAGCCTACACCTACCTACTTATCAGTTTGATATAAACCCTTTGAAGTAGAAACTTTGAACATGAAAGTTTTATAGTGTTTGTACACTTTGTAGCCTTTGTAGCATTTTTTATTTCCCCAAGTTAAAATATAATACACTCTCGTCCTTATAGTAATTTATCAGTAGGTAAGACCTAGTGCTTTTCTACTGTGGATTCAAGTTTAAGAAATTACTATGATTTCAGGTGGCATATAGAGTTTAAGACGATTACCCAAAATGCGATGGTCCTTTACAATCCTGGTGGCGGTCGAGGTTCTGACTTCTTAGCTGTGGAGATTCTAGATGGTGTGGTCCGTGTGAAGATGGCTCGTGGGCAAATCATACATTCGCTAACTATCAATGATGGGCAATGGCACAAAATACATCTCTCATTCAACCCTTCACTTATTGAGGTTTGTAATGCTACTATGTTTCAGGTATCATATGTATATAATAAACATACAGGTATATGTATCATAGCTAATAGAGGTTCTAATACTTGTCTGTAATAACTATTTTGCTACTATTTTTATGCTTGCAAGGTTACTTATACTGCCTCAAGTTTTAAGTAGGTTTTTTTGTTACTTTAATGATTTATTGCAATGGCGAAATTATTTTATTAACGTTACATTATATTTTATTAGTGAGGACCTATCATTGGCTTTCTGATACTATTTTTTTTGTTTTAAAATTGTGTCACAGCTGTTGGTCTTTCAAGCTGGTATCTTGCAAAATAATGACCAGAATAAAATTGTATTACATTGTTTTTCATATTGATAAAAGATTATGTTGTAATTCTGCTAAAGCCACATGCGAATTTTTGAAATGTAAGTTTGCGATGGATGCTTTACGCTCAGCTTAATGCTCCTGAAAAGCAACAGTTTGAATCAATTGCAATTACGCCTGGTGGTATTAACAATTCTGCCCAGAGTTCAGCTGGATTATTGTGACTACCATTTTTTCAACCGCCTCTAGTCTAGTGGTTAGGTCTCCTTAGTCCCGGGTTCGATTTACAGTGAAGGTTACATGTAGGTGTACTCGGTTTGGTTGGTGGTAGAGCTTGTTTGTCTATCTAGCTACCACCATCTTATCTAAATATGTCGCCATAACATCAATGTTTGTAGCATTGTTGTGTTCCGGCAGCAAGAGATAAGATAGTCAGTGCCACAGTAGTTGAGGATCCCGGGTGAAGTGCGCTTACACCATTGAACTTATCATCACTTAAAATTACGTGAAATATAGGCACTGTGCTTCCCGTAAGATTATTTGCATTGCTGTGTTCTTTTTGTTTTTTTTTTCTTTTTTTCTTTTTCTAGACTCAGTGAATCTCAGGTCATACATGCTAAAGACTAAACTAAAGATTCAGAGGGGCAACGTGCGCGTACCCTTGGTGTTGCAAGCGTCCAAGGGCTGCGGTGACCACCACCATCATGCGTGCCGTTTGCTCGTTTGCTGGCTCATTGCCGTAAACAAGAGCTTGAAACCATACCAGCCCATTCTACATTTCTCTATAGCTCCATCATATAACTTTTTTGCATTAACGAAATCAATGATTACCATTTCTATTTCAAATGCGATGTTTTATTTGTGTAGTATTGCTAATGCGAAAAGCCCTTTGGCTAAAAAAAGTTAACGGTAACACACGGTTCGAATTAAGTGGCGACCGCAGGCAAGCCATAAACCACAAACTTTACAAAGCTGTGTCACGGCTATGCTATTATTTCTTTGCAAATCATTAAACTTTTTGGTTTTGCCACGCCAAGTAAAATTGCACAGCGAAATCGAGACTATGCCTCTAGTTGGTATACTGTTTAGTGTTTTTTTTATATTTACGGGTAAGCACAGTGCCTTGATCTCACCTGATGTTAAGTGATGATAAAGCCAATGATGGAAGCGCACTTCACCCGGGACCCTCAACTAGTGAGGTGCTGGCTATCTTATCTCTAGCTGCCGGAACACAACAACATTAATGTTATTGCGACATATTTAGATAAGATGGTGGTAGCTAGTCAGGCGTACAAATAAGTCCTACCACCAACCAAACCGAGTACACAAAGATGTACCCTCTTTTCTTTCTTTCCTTTGTAAATAATACTAATTATCATATTTAGTAAGATGCCTACTAAATATTCTCTAATTACCTAACATATTGTTACCAAGTCTATACTTACATGTCGGCAAAACAAGTTTAAACTATTATTACGTTAATTTATTAAGATAAGATGAAAGACATGTATGACATATTATGATCTTATGTGCCACCCCAATACCGTTATTTTAATTTATATAACACTTACTAGCTTTTGTTCGCTTTGCTCACATGAGCTACACGTTCTGTAATTGTTTTTAATAAAAGCAATGTTATTTAAGGTAAAAGTGTCTATAAGGATAATCCTGAAACACTTCATAATTTCTAACCGGGCCAAATACCGAAAGATTTAACTTTTATAATGACAGATCTCTATACAAACAAACTTTAAACCCCTATTTCACCTCTTTAGAGGAGGTTTTTCCATAAATGCTAAAACACGTCATTCTTTATTTTTATTGAAAAACTTAAATTATTAATTTTTATACATTAAAAATATCGATTTGCCCAAAATACTTTCTTCCCTTTTTTATTCCTTACAAGTAAAATAAACAAAATTTCTGCGACACGTCATTCTTTATTTCTTTTTAAAAAGCCAAATACCAATTTTCATGTATTTTACTTAAAAACTGACGGACTTTTATACAAACTTTTACCCCCTATTTGACCCCCTTAGAGTATGATTTCCGTAAAATCCTTTCTTAGTGACTGGTTACGTCACTCAATTAACGTATAGTTTAAATTTCATCTAATTAGCTTCAGCGGTTTCAACTCGGCGATGATGAATCAGTCGGGACAAGTCATTATATGTATATAGAATAAAAAACTTACTGCTATTACAAAAATATAAATTGACTCTTCTATCGGGTGTAAAGTGACGGGCCTAAAGTCCACTGGTTTCGGATAGGCCGACCCACATAGGTCGCAGTCACACAGTAGGTGCTGCATTGACTCTGTTTCCTCTCCACATGCCCTACACGAGCTATTGCTGTGAAGCATTGGTTTTGTGGCATAGCGCCTTGTCAAGGCACTGATGGTTAATCGGGCCTGCCTTCTACTGCCTCCGCATATGAACTTACTCCGTCCTAAGGCGTTTTCGCCTAGGAAGGATTTAGAGTGTTTCATACTCGGCTGCTCTTTCCATTCGATGCTGTGCCTGTTTACGATGTAATCTTTTATGGCCTTGTTAATGGTACTTGGGGCAAGTGCCACGAACGGCTCAGGACCAATGAGCTGGGTCTCCGAGCCCTCCCTGGCAAGTCGTTGCCATGGATTCCCATATGGCCTGGGACCCAGATCAATCTCACCTTGTTATATCCACCTAGCTTGTTTAAAACTTTGGTGGTTTCTAGAACAAGGCCAGAGTCGATCCGGGGCGACATGAGTGACTTGAGCGCAGCTAGGCTGTCACTCAGAATGAATATATTTCGCTTTTTCATGGCTAATTCTATATTCTGCTTTGTGCATAGGAGAATTGCTAAAGTTTCTGCTTGGTAAACAGTAGTAAAGTTTCCCATGCTTTGACTATGCTTGAAGTCGTTATTATAGACGCCTGCCCCTGTGCCCGACTTCATTTTTGATCGGTCGGTATACCAGATAAGCTGTCTTTTTCCGGAGACGGCGGCCCTCGTTTCCATTCGTCCCTGGTTGGAACATAAACTTTAAACTTCTTTTCATACATGAATATAAGGGATATTTTATCGCACCCCATTTCCAGGGGATTGTCAAGAATGTTACTTGGTTCCCATTTTGTGTGTTTTGTCAGAGGTTTAGATGCGTCCCACAGTCTGGCCACCATGTAACGCTTTCTTTGCCTCTGTTTCTATTACAATGTGCAGAGGTGAAAGGTCTGTGAGGATCTCCAGCGTTGCCGTTGGAGTGGTTCTAAAGGCTCCAGTGATTGCCAGACAAGTTCTCTGAAGTTTGCTGAGAGCATTCTTACAGATCTTCAGTCTGGTTCTGGGCCACCAGACGATGCTGCCGTATGTGAGGATCGGTCTCACCATCATCGTCATGTAGATCCACCTAATGATTTTGGGGTTGAGTCCCCACATCTTGCCATAGGTAGACCGACACATGCCAATAAGCCTTGGCTACGGTCATGTCCACATGCTGTTTCCAAGTAAGTTCCCTATCCAGCGTTAAACCTAGATATTTCAATTCTTTGGATCAAGAGAGCTGGGTACCATAGAGTGTTAGGTTACCCAGTCCCGTAGTGTTTCTCATTCTTGTAAAGGCTGTTGTTTTCCCCGGGTTTACAGAGAGGTGAGGGGCATTGCACCTTTCCTCCTGCAAACCCAAGGCACGTTGCATTAACCCCGATACCGTAAAGGGAAACTTCCCACTGACTGAGATGACCAGATCATCCGCATAACCAACCGTATAGAATGGTCCTTTATTCAGCCTTACTACAACTGAATCAACCACAAGGCTCCACAGAAGAGGCAAGAGAACCCCTCCCTGCGGGCATCCTCTGGTTGTTCGTGCAAGTAGACTCACTTAGCAGTTCAGTAACATGCATTCGATCAAGTTACAGATCGGTTGTGGCACACCATGGTTCTTGGCTGCAACCTTGATGGATTCATAGGTAGTGCGATCAAATGCACCTTCAATATCTACGAATGTGCAGACGCAAATCTCTTTGTTTTCCAGCGCAAATTCCGCTCGACTGACCACATGATGAAGAGCAGTTTCTGTTGACTTCCCTGCCTGATATGCACATTGAAGTCCATGGAGTGGGAATCTTTTCAGTGGTTCCGCTCTGATATATTTGTCTACCATCTTCTCCAGGGTCTTCAGGAGAAAGGATTGTATACTTACAGGCCTAAAGGCTTTGGGTTCTTCGTAATCTGGTTTTCCCGTTTTGGGTACTTATAAAGATTACCTTAACACGTCTCCATGTTCTGGGAATGTGTCCAAAGGCTATGCATGCTTTATACAGCCTGCAGAGATTCCAGAGGTCTCAGGATGGGGGCGCCCTGTTGTAATAGAATAGGATAAATGTTGTCAGGCTCTGGCGCCTTAAACGGTTGGAAACTCTCCAGCGCCCATTTAACTTTACAATCATCTACTACCCTTTTCGCTATTATCCAGTCATATTTGGAGGTTCTTCTCTACTGTTCCCTTCAGCTGATTGGATCATGATCGTCTTGGATGACTTCTGATCCAGGGAAATGAGTGTCGAACATAACCTTCAACGTCTCACTCCCTGGTTCTGTACGTACTTCATCTTCCTTCCTTAACGTGGTTAATGGAATCGCCTTTGTTGTAGAGATAGCCTTGGTTAGTCTCATTGCTTCCGGAACAGATTGTATCTGGTCGCAATGTTTCCTCCAGGCAGATCTCTTTGCCTTACGGACCGCACTACTGTACCGCGTTAAGGCCTCCTTGTAGTCGCTAAAATCGTTCCTCGCTTTCGCTTCATTGAACGCCTGTCGTGTAGCTCTTTTAGTTCGAGCCAACTGGCTCGAATTAGAAGACAAACAGGGTACCATGGTGGAACCCGGAACTCCGTGTTCCACCATGGCACCCTCCTTGCCACTGAGTTCGTCTCTGGACAGTTATTTTGCCAGGTCGTCATCAATGCTTCTGTAATTCTGGCAGCTTCAAACACTATGTCCAAGGCTGAGTTTAGTTTACAGCTAGGACCATCCTACTTGCTTGCAGCTTCATTCCGAGGTCCTTTTTGAAGCCCTCCCAGTTAGTGTTCCTGGGGTTCTTACGCACAGTTTCTATGGTTTCACCTAGTCTGTACCTAAAGCATATATAGTTATGATCGGAAAAGGAGACCTCATCCGACACATGCCAGTTTATGAGGTTTCTTGCCGCTCTATTGTTAGCAATGGTAACGTCGATCACCTGTGCCCTACGGTCGTTGAAAAAAGTAGGCTTGCTACCTTTGTTAAGTAATTGCATGGGTGAACTTACCAGATATTCCAGAAGCTTCTCCCCCCTTTCATTGGTGAGCTGCCCCAGACGACATGATGCGCGTTTGCGTCGCAGCCGATAATGACATCTAAGTTTTCTCGGCTGTCGTACGTTACCCGTTTCCGTATCTGTGGTGATACTGGGTCTGCCTTCTCGTAAGGAAGATAAGCTGACAATAAGATTACCGTTCGCTTAGTCCCCCCCTCCCCTGTGTGGATCCTGACAACAAAACTTGATTAAAGGCATTGCATGTATGTCATTTCTGACATAAATGCAAGTCCTCATGTCACGTGCCTCTCAAAGCACGGCGAAGCTCGGGATAATAATTTTTCGTCACCCATCTGATTTTTCAGATTACGAGACCAGTCTTTTTGAAGGTACGGTCAGCAATTAAAGTTTGCAGTATTTTATCTACTTATTTAATACTTGCACTTCAACTCGGGACATCGTCCGCGTGAAACTGAGATTTAAAAAATAAAATCTTTTTTAAAATTAAATTAACCTTTGCAATCGCAGACCGGGCGCGTTAACAACTGTGCCATCGAGTTGCTTGATGACCGAGACCGATCGCTGTGCGCTAATTACTGAATTACTGGTTACTAATTACTGGGAATCGCTCCAGTATTCGACCCATAAACTTGCTTAGGATGTTAAGCGACGTATTCATAGTGGAGGCTTGTGTTTACTGAATGTGTCATGTAATGTAAACAACATTATAAATGCGCCATAGCGACACACGTATAACAGCATAAAAATGTTGCGATATTTCAGCTGTCAGTGGATAACGTGGCAATGAGCACGCGCATCGAAAGCGGCGGCACGAGATACCTAGATCTATCCGACTCTTTCTACCTGGGCGGCATCGAGAGTGAGAAACGACAGCGAGCGTTCGCCAAAGGAATAAAAGCCGCTGACTCTAGTATCATGGTAAGTGAACAATTAATTAACCAGTGTCAGCGCGTCGTTGTCCGTAATAAGGAATGAGATATTAGAACATCGCAACATTCTATTTCATATAGGTAGACAAATCGTTTATTTGAATAAAAAATAACAAAAACTGAGGTTACATTCGTCTTTAAGTACCTATAACATAATGTCGCATAGAATAAGAATGACGATAAATGTAGTGTACGAATAAACCTTTCTGGTTTCTGTTACACTATTTAAATTAAGTTAAACATAAAACATAAATGTTATTTCTTCATGAAAATGTGCTATAATGTGCAAGTGACTTGAAAGCAAAGGAAAGCACTTAAACATGCTCAAGACCGTCATGCAATCTTCAATTATCATGTTTTTGTTGGCATTAAAAAAGAGAACTCAATCACGCCATCCTGGCTGTGTCCGGAGTGTAAAGCTAAATAAACGCGTCGTGGTGACAGTACCAATACGTCGGTGAAAGACATTACGAGTAACAGTAACGAGTTCGTCAATACCTCGCCTCGATAATACTCTAGGACTCGCTCTGCAGTATGTGCATCGAGAGAGCCATAACATATAAACAAATAGAACTTGACATGCAAAGAGAACTACCATAATTTATTGCACAAGTTACTAAATCAGTCATAAAGGCAATTGAAAATAAGTTTCTCAAACTTCAAGATACGATAAAGAAATTATGCAATCTGTTTAATGCTGTTAAAAGTTCTGCTGACAAGATCACAGTTACACATTAATGTTGTTTAAAACATTGTTCAAATATAAATAAATGAAATATTTGCGAGTAGATTAGTATGGATTAATTCATTTAAATGTTCACCTCCATGGTTTTTAAGTGTCCTTACCAAGTTCAACTACATCCACCAGGGTTGCATCAAGCCAGTGGAAGTGGACGACAAGATATTTGGGTTGCCCAACGCGGTGGTGACGTACGGCATCAGCCCTAAGTGCGTGTGGTGGTACCCGTGCCACGCCAGCCCTTCCAACCCGCCTTGCGTGCCCCAAGCGGCCTGCCTGCAACACGGCATAGACCACTTCACCTGCAAGTGCGACTCGGACCTGTGTATCAACCCTGACTACGCTGAGAAGTATAAAGTGAGTAGTAGTAGCAGTAAGACACTGCTGGCCAAAACTCTTATTCTCATCTCATTCTCTCAACTCTCGCATTGAGATCAAGTCAACTTTAAAATTGGTGGATATTTCAGCATGCGCTGCAAATGCTAATCATAAAGTGATATGTGCTGTAAATTCAAGCACGAAATTTTTGTGCTCTATGGACATGACCAGTACATAGCTATTACCCCTTCATGTCTGTTTCACAATAGATTAGTAGAATAATTTTGTTAGCACCTTAATATAATGTTCCTTAATTTAGTGTTTATCAACCATTTTTTAAGTTACTGGTAATTGTTTGCAAATGACTCAAAAAAATTGATGTTTTGAAGAGCAGTTATGTGATTTTACTTTTTATTTTTAAGTGCTAATTGCCGCACTGAAGCTGGATTAAATATTTATAAATTATTTATAAAACAGTGAACAGTGAAATTAAACGTCCACCCGACCCAGCCAGGAATCGAATCTGGGTCTTCCGCAATCCGGGCGGCTGCACTGACCGCTATGCTACCGGGAAGGCTGACGTAATCGCTGAATTTTGTCACTGCTTTTTAATTTTTGTGTGCTTATTGCGGCACAGTGCCATCTATCCAAAGATTATTGCAACCAATGGCTAAGCAGATTCATCTTTGCAGATGAAATATCACAAATTTGATAACACAACGCTATAGTCATTTTTACTTTTATTTTTAAGTTCTAATTGCTGCACTGAACCTGAATTAAATATTTATAAATTATTTATAAAACAGTGAAAAAATTAAACGTCCACCCGACCCAGCCAGGAATCGAACCTGGGTCTTCCGCAATCCGGGCGGCTGCACTTACCGCTATGCTACATCGGTTGCAATAACCTTTGGATAGATGGCACTGTGCCGCAATAAGCACTCAAAAATTAAAAAGCAGTGACAAAATTCAGCGCTTACGTCAGCCTTCCCGGTAGCATAGCGGTCAGTTATGTGATGTTAATATTTCGGAATTTATTTGAAATTACATCCAAAACTCCAGTAAAACGTTTAACTGAAATTATTGTTTTGGTGTGGACATTGAAAGTTACTAATGCATGTTTATTTCATATAATTTAAAATAATACCCAAAAAAGCAATTTCACATTAAAACGTTGGATCAATTATCAGGTGTTCTCAAGATCGAGCAGCGAGCTAGAGCTAGTTGCTCTCTACCCCCTGACCGTGCAAGAAGGCGGAGTGGCAGTGATCACCACTCAGAACATCGACGTTATCCTCGACCACCACAAGTATGGCGTGAGACCATCGGGGGTGCTGATCCACGTGGCCCAGTCGCCCCAACACGGCAGGATAGCCATAGACCTGTCTCTCCAAAGAAACTCACCTCCATACACAAACTTTATTGAGGGAGAGAAGTCTAAGCAGTTCTTCACGCTGCTCGACTTGACCAGAGATAAGGTACAGGCATACTGCTTTTATTTTACATACGTCTATGTCGTGACGTCTACGTCTATGTTTAAACATGATAATTCATATAGTAAGAGGTATATTTTTGCGAACACTTTAAGACATTCTTTTTACTTACTTTAAAGATATTCCAATTAAGGGTATTAAATAGCGTTTTGTTAGATGAATTTCGCGAACGCATTATTCAGTAGCAGCTAATTTTAGGGTCGCATTTTTTAGCGAAAGCTTTGTTTATGTTCCTATAATTTATTATTAGATGAATTTCGCAATCTTTTTTTTAGTTGTAGTAAATTTCAGAGTAACGCCATTTTACTTTACTTCAATCGGTCAGCATAAGAAATCCTTACCGTTGGTTAGGTTAAGTAATTTTTTTTTTCCCGAGCGAAGCGCAGCGTAGCGAGGGCCAGTCACGGAAGAGGGGAGCGCTACAACTAAATAAAACGTTCGCAAAATATCTCCAACATTAAATATTGATTCGCTAAAAAATGCGATATTGAAATCAGCTGCAACTAAATAAGGCGTTCGCAAAATATATCTAACATGAAAAATGGATTTGCTAAAATATGCGATTATAAAATTCGCTGCCACTGAATAATGCGTTCGCGAAATTCATCTAACAAATCTAAATAACACTTCCCCTGAGCTTGGTATTCAGGAAACAATTTGATTCACAAAATTCAAAATTTGATTCTATCATCTCCTTGATGGTGATAGTTCATGAGAACTATCAGATATCAGAAGAGATTGTTAATAACTATCTCTTTTCACAAATATATTTCAATCCCACAAATGCTTTGGTAAAAGTTATTATTTGTTATATTAAACAACATCACATACATTGTTCTGATCCCAAGGTAAGTAGCTAAAGCACTCGTATTATGAAAATCAGAATCAACGACGGTACCACAACCACCCAGATCCGATAATATCGAAAAGTTCGTTTTCGACATTAACCCGACCGGGAATCGAAACCGGGCCCTCAGAGTTAGCGCCGCCCAAAGTTCGGTTTGCAAGACTTAATGGCTCCGCACATTGGGCGACACGCGACTGCGACAGCTCGGCGACTAGACGAGGCGACAGGCTGCAGCCGACAATTTTCATATATTTTGTTTAAAGCTCCGCACACTTGGCGTCAGTCGCAGAGTCGCGACGAAAAGCTAGGAGAGTCGCGATACTGATGCCCACAACTGACGCACGACTGTCGTCGTGTGTGCGCGTGCACAACGCGACTAGACGCGGCGACTAGACGCAGCGACTAGACGCTGCGACAGTCGTCCAGTGTGCGGAGCCATTAAAGGTTACGGAGTTCGTCAACCTCCTCCTGCTCATGAATATAATACGAAACAGTCATATTTTGCTTTTGGGCCTTACAGGTCCGGTACGTTCATGACGGCTCAGAAAACCATCAAGATGCCATAGTTCTCGACATGGAGCTGATCCCAGAGGCCAAGTTCACGCTGCCGAGCTACCTGCAGGGGCGCAACACGTTCGTTCTACACGTCAACGTGACCCCGGTCAATGACCCGCCCGTGCTGAACCTACTACCAGGGAAGGTGTTGAGGCTGACGCAGGTATGGAAATGCGTGCAAGTGTGTGCTCATGCGTGACATTTTCTTTTTCTTTATGCAAGTTTGTTATGTTTTGTTGTCATCATTATAGTGTTTTATTTCTTTTGTTTATTTTAAAATTCAAGAAAAATCCAAGTTGTTATTTTTTCTGTATTTGTTTATTCTTAATTTGTCATTTGTAAAAAAAATAAGATCGAATGACAAATAGACACATTGGTAGGGTAGCCTGGCCCGAATTTAGTGGTACAAGTTTAAATTCCAAATAAAGAAACATTTTCTTTTGAAATTAGTTTGGCAATAAAAAAGCTTTTAGGTATAAATGTGTATTTTTGTCTTATAAAGTTTTGGACTATGCAAATGTTACAAGTGATAATGGAGGACCATTTTTAGAGTAATGTTAATTAAAAGAATTGTTATCTATTGACACCTATATTGATTTACAATTTGACTCACTTTGCTATGTTTGATAGCAAGCATGATCGATTTTTATTAAATTATCGATTTTATTAATATATTATTAATATTTATTTAACCCTTTGTTTTAATTTACATTGTACTTTTTATTTACATTTTATTTTCTAATATTTTTAATTTTCAGGCTGTTTGCAGTGCTTCAATTACTTTACATAGTTTGCTTTTGAGTAGTTTTGAGTTGAGCATTGCATGTTACATTTGCCGCACAAGTTCAGTCAAGAGCACCCGACCCTAACATTAAGTGTTCTGTGTGAGTATTACTAAAAGAATCTAATTCATAATAATTTACATGAACATTAACAGAAAATGTGTAGATGTGTGCACCTTTAAAATCGGTATACATTACCAATAAACATTTTTGTCTTCTTCATATTTATATCACTTGACAGTGAACACAGGTATTAAGAAGTTGTAAGACCAGCTCCTTATCTTCATCAGCTATCATCGATATTCCTTAATATAAAATTTAAAACAATGCTGCTATATTACAATTAAGTAAATTAAGTTAAGTTACAGTAAGAAAAATTGGAAAAGTCAGATAATAGTTAATAATTTTGATTAAAGCAATATAGAACATTCATAAGTAAGTAAGTATACTAAGTATGTTTATCCGTTGTCTAGTTAACCATATAACGAGTTTCTTAAGGAAGCTTTTCTTGGGGCTAGATAATTGGTGTGAGTGTGGGAAACATTTATTATTATTATTATTATTATTATTAATTAATTATATTTGCAGTACTTAGTAAAAAGTTTGTAAATTTAGTACTTATAGAACTCTTGGTCAAAAAATAAGTTAAATAAACCCACTTACAATTATTTGACCACGTTTGCAGCCGCGACGTTCTTGCGATTTTATAATTTCGGACTTCCTTACACTGAGCATTGCACACTGTAATGAAATATATATGACCAGGCTGGTGTAAGAGTGGATTATTATTATTATTATTATTTCTTGTGGGGACGTCGCCAGCCGAACGGACAATCCACCCGCGTTATCTGCGGGCCACTTCATCCTTTAACCCGTTCTCCCCTTTGAGGGAGCTTAGGTTTATCCAGCTTTCACGACGCCCCTTCGAATCTTTTGGTCTTTTTGGTAAATCTTGCTATCTGCTCCACCTTCAGATCCTTCAAGTCCTCTATGTCTAATGTGTCCGACTCCCAGAGCTCCCATCTTATCAGTGAGTACATAGGGCAGTCAGCTAGTAGGTGGAGGCTGGTCTCCTCGCTTTCCGTGCATTCCGGGCATATGGGGTCGGTTTTCACTCCTATCACTGTCAGATGTCTGTTCAGTCTATGGTGTCCTGTTATGATTTCTATGACTAGCCTCATGTTCTCTCTGGAGAGTCCCATCAGTTTGCTAGTATTTTTCTTGTCCATTCCCTTGATGAAGATCTTCGACTGTCTCATGCCAGTCGAGGACCTCCATCTTCTGTTGGTTTTTGCTGTGATACTGTAGCTTATTACCTTGGTGATATTGTGCGCTATTGGCAACCGGGGTTCCGGTCCCACCAGGCTTTCCTCTGATTTCTTTCTGGCAAGTACATTGGCCTGTTCGTTTCCGTGTTTCCCTCGTGTCCGGGGACCCACGCTATCGTCAGGTCCACTCTCGGCCAGCCTTTTTAATGATTCCTTGCATTCTTTGACGATTGCTGACGTTGTGTCTTCTCTGCCTAGTGCCTTCAGCGCCACCTGGCTGTCGCTGTAGATGGCCATTTTTCCTGTAATAGTAAGGTGATCGGCCATCTCAGCGCATGTAATTATTGCGTATATTTCCGCCTTAAAAACGCTGGCGAATCTTCCTAGCGGTATCGATTTGTTCATCTCCGTCCCTTCTGCGCATTTAATGTGCACGCCGGATTCAGAGAGCTTTGTCGATTCCTTTCTGGAGCCGTCTGTGTAGCAAGTGGTGCCATCCGTTTCTATGCTCCAGTCTTCTCTTGATCCTATGTGTGTTCTATATTTCTTGTCAAAGATCCTTTCCTTCCGTATTAGGTCGTTGTTAGAGAGGATCATTGACAGCTTATCTTCGTAGTTTTTACTTATACTAGCGTGACCCTTGTCCATGAAGTTCCCGGTCCATATGGCAGTGCTTCTTAGCTTGAACCATTGTTCAGTAGCTTTTCTCTTTATTTCTAAGTCCAGGGGATTTAGCCCCAGTACGATCTCGAGCGCGGCTGTAGGTGTTGTCCTCATCGCGCCCGTAGTCATTAGGGCCTAGCTAGCCTTTGGACTTTGTCTAATTCTGCTTTGTTTTTCCCTACTGCGGCTCTGTGCCACCATACGATGACTCCGTGTAGGATCCTCGGCAGGATTATAGCCTTGTATATCCGTAGTGCCATCGCTGGTTTCATGCCCCAGGTCCTGCCTATTACACTTTTGCACTGCATCATTGCCATCTTGGCCTTGAGCATGTGTTACTTATATGGGTCCTAAAGGTGAGCTTGCTGTCCAGTGTCACTCCTAGATACTTGATTTCCTTGACTGTTTCCAGCTCTTGGTTGTCCAGTTTCACTGGTACAGCGCGCCCTATCCTTCTTTTCTTTGTAAACAGAACTAGTTTGGTTTTGTTAGGGTTTAGGTTTAAACCTTTGCTCCTGCACCATCCTAGGGCTTCTTTTAGGCCTCTGTTCATAATTTCACACATGACGTTTAGAACTTTACCTGTCACTAGGAGCACGCCATCATCGGAATACACCTGTGTGTATATGTCCTGTTTATCTTGTTTACTAGTTCGTTTATTAGCAGGCACCACAGCAGTGGCGACATACATCCCCCTGGGGGAATCCTCTTCGCCACCACCGCATGTGTTATTCCTGCTATCTCTGTTCGTATCAGCCGGTGTCTTAAGCATGTTTTTCGCCCACTCTGATACGTCTCTGTCTAAAGTGTGGATAGACATTTGTTAGTTTTAATCATGTAAATAATGTTTTAATGGAGTTTCTAAGTAATATGCTTTTACAGGGTACGCGTAAAGTGATTACGTCAGACATCTTGAAGGCTGAAGATCCGGATACACCTCCAGAAGACCTTTTGTATACAGTGCTGCATGGGAAGAACGAAGCTAGCAGGCAAGTCGCATTAGTATTCATCAATCAATCGACCCTCCTGTATTATGCTATCCTTTTTTATTTCACTTTTCCGTATAAGTGACTTTGAAAACAGGTCGAAGCGCACCTTAAGTTGGAGGTAGTCCAGGCAGACTTGAAACAACGACCACCAATCAAACTGAGTACAGCGTGGACCTGTAGTCATAGTCTTCTAACTGTTTTAATTGTCATCTAAACGTTTAAGCTGTCTAAACCAGTTAAAACTGGTTTGTACAGTGTGGCAACTGCAAATCTTTTTTGGCATTCAACGATACCACATTATCTGCTTGCCATCTATTACTTTGTAATTATTACAATTCTGTTATTTCTATTGTTAATAGTTTTAAGGTGTTGTGATATAATCCTTCGAACTCCTTCGAACTATTATTATTTATAGGATTGTTGATTCACACACTTAGAATAACGAGCCTATAACAGAATCATACTGCTAGTCAAATGTGTGATCATACCTATAGAATAAATAAGACTTTCCTCTATATACATTTATAAAGCCTAAAATGTATTTAACTTTATTAGATTTTATAAATTGAACAAACATTTCTAGACCATTCATAATTTAGTAATGCAGGTTACTAAATTATGAATGGTTTTCCAATTGGTTTAACTGGTTAGCTAGATTCATTTGCTATATAATTTGGCTTATCTAACTAGGCACGTTTGTAAAATTATCATTTATCATGATTTATGAATCGTAAGTGGTTGCGGTCTGTTAATTAAATTGAGCCAGCCATAATAAGTTTTAATATAATCAAGATAAAGTTTAGTGTTTCTTATTACAGTGGGCACATTGAAATGTCGGGGCAGCCGGTGAACTCGTTCACGCAGCAAGACATCGACTCTGGCGTAATCTCGTACGTGCACGGTGCGGCTGGCGACAAACAGCTGAACAAGACCTCGCTGCGCCTCACACTGCAGGTGACACAGAGGCCTAGGTTATATGGTTCTCATATCATCGACTCTAGCGTGATTTTGTACGTGCAACATACAACACCAAGAAAAATATGAGTTATAAAAGACTATATTTGCAACAATGTTATTGTTTCCAAAATCCAGAATTATGACATTATCTCGATAGAAGTAAACAGGTATTTATTACTAACAATAACGTTTTTCTAATTAGTATTTCGTAATACTTATTAGAAAGACGCTATTTTTTTATTGCTGACGGTTACGTGCCACCGACGGTCAGCGTCGTACTATTGTTATAGCAGCATACGCGACTGACGTACGCAGCGACGGTGGTTAACCTTTCAAGGGCAGAGAGCAGATTTAGAGCAGATCAGCTTTTACACTTATCCAAGCTTTAGAGTTTATCAGCTCGCTTGTCACCTGTGTTAAATTTTTTGCAATATTCGGAATAAATACAATGCAATACAGTTTAAATTCTTTTCTACTCTGATAAATGAACTATTCACTGATTAGGTGAATCCGTTCACTCTGACCAATCCACCCGTTTTTATGACGAGTTCAAAAATCGAGCATCGGCCGGTGCGGAGTCGAAATTTGAAGTGTTATTAGACAGTGTTTTTAACTAAGAAATCTCTATAAAGATAAGTTATTGTTATGTTTATAATGTGTTTTATTGTATTTAGAACTATTATCTAAACGAAAAATGTTGACAAACAGTTCTGATTTCGAATAATCGTTCGTCAAATGTTCATAAAAGTACTGACTGTTTGTCTCTGTTGCCTGTGAAAAATAAAAAGTTAAAAAGTGTTTCAATAATAAATTTCTTTGAATTAATTTGAAATAAAATAGTTACTACATGTTGACCGAAGGATTTATTAAAATTATTCAATAAATTCCAAACCCTGTATAGTGCGTTCTGCGTTCGCGCCATTTTGTGCCGTAGACGAGGGGGTACATAGACTCGGATTTGAAAACATTTGAAAGGTTTAACACTGTTTTAGCTCTAAAGAATCCCGTTTCCCATTCGGTCAGGTGTCGGACGGCATCGAGACGAGCGGGCCGGGCATCCTGCGCGTGTCGGTGGTTCCGCTCCAGGTGCGGCTCGTCAACAACACCGGCCTCCAGCTCGTCCACAACACGTACGCGATCATCGCCGCCGACAACCTCACCTTCGCCACCAATGCGGACGAGCTCAGCGTACATGTCAAGTGAGGGTCGGCGTAATACTGTGAACTCTTATTTACTTGTAACTGAGTAAATAAATAAAATTTTACTGTCCCACTGCTGGGCAAAGGCCTCCATCATAGAAATCAAGCCATCACTACAAATTGATGGGTAATGGCTTAATCACCACGCTTGCCAAATGCGGGTTGGTGATTACAAACTCGGGCAATGCATCGAACAATCCGAAACTCACTTTTGCCCGACCTGGGAATTGAACTCGGGTCTTTCAAGTATCGGGCCGAGAGCTTTGCCACTCGGCCACCGAGGCGTTAACTTGTAAAATAAAATTTCACGTAACTTTTTGAAAAAAGACAAAGTGTTGAAAAAATTCCACGAGCGGAATTCGAACCAGCACACCATGACATGCCGGGTCAGGTGCACTGCCAACTATGCTATCGTGACTCAATCCAACTCGCCAAAATTAATCAACACTATCTACTTTTACTTTATAAGCCAAAGGAGCCCTATTCAATGTCGACAACTACGTCATCCACATCCGATCTCAATATTTTTACAAATTGTAATTTGTTCGCATCAATATTTGCGTAAAATTATATGCAAATAATCATAAATATAGCTTGCCTAATTCTTAACTGATCTCTCCAATATTTGTAAAAATATTGAGATCAGATGTTGATGACGTAGTTGTCGAATTTGAATAGGGCTTCTTTGTATACACTATACAGATAGTTTATAACCTGGATTAACACATAGGACTTTTTATCCCGATATTCCCACGGGAACGGGAACCACGCGGGTGAAACTGCGGGCGGCCGCAAGTGGTTTTATAAACTCTAGCACGTCGTGTATTGTCTACATCCGAATCGGAATTATGCCAATCCGATAACATATTCAGCATTTCTACATCACTTTGATCACTTTCACTGAGCTCTGAGCATGACATTTTCACTATTTGTTACAATTACTAACGAAATACACGTGAACAACACAATAACCGATCAAAAAGTGCCGGCAGGATAATCAGCTACGAACGGTAGATTTGACAGTTAACTGACGCTCCTTATTTTTTATAGGAACGCAGGTTAGCGTCATTTCCATGTTCTATGGTTTCGAAGCGTTACTGGCAACCTTCCCATCCGTTAGTAACATACTATCGGTTAAATACCTGACAAGTCGTTTGTTATATGAACGTATTTAGCTTACGCCTCTTAGCCAATACAGCGGGTCGTAGGCGTACAAATCGCTTCTTGTTTATAGGAACCGGGCATAGATTATGCCTAGTGATACAACAAGGGGTAAGTGACTCATACACTACACGAGAAACCTCAAGCTAATCACTGTCATAGATTTTCTAGAGGGAATGGCATCATGTAGTAGTGCACTGCGTGTTTCCTACTAGATACACCGAAGGGTTCGGATGATAAAGGTTAATCGATCAATCAATCATAGAAATCAAGATTGCTGGCGTAATCAAGTAATTTTTGCCTATTCTTTTTCTTCCTTCCTTATGTCATTACGCTGGGCCTAAACATCTTTACGTCTCTGAACCCCTGAAGACCTTAAATTTTTTTTCTTTTTTACTACAGTAAACCTTCAGCTCACTTGATGGTAAACAACGATGAGACCCATCAGTCATTTTAACTGACTATATACGCGAACTTCACCAGAAGCCCCAACCAACTGAATTCAATACAGAAAGAGAGCTAAAATACTTATTTATGTATAAACCTGATAAGCGTAATCAGCACTCGACCTTTGTCTCCCCAAAGGTACGACATCGTGAAGCCGCCCCAGTTCGGCGTGGTGGAGCGGCTGCGCACGCTGGACGGCACGTGGCAGACAGTGGACTCGTTCACCAGCAAGATGGTCAGCTTAGGCCAGGTGCGATACATGCATCTGCTGGGAAATCCCGCCCACGACGAGTTCAAGGTCAGAATAACATTTATGAAAATATTTAAGCCGCCTTCGGCCTTATCGTCACATACCATCAGGTAAGGTGAAGGTCAGCCTTCGGCCTTATCAGGTGAGGTGACGGCAAGTGCTTACCTGTAAGATATAAAAAAAACCTTTTTAACTGGTGTGCTATGTTTAAATCGGCGGTGGCAAATCCGACTTTTTACAATATGATTTTTATTTATTAAAATTTACAAAGGTACTTAATATTAATCTAAAGATCGAAGCAGTGTGATAAAAACCAATATTGATTTATCCACACACCGGCACTCACCGCCTTACGCTCACAATATACAAAAAAACAACAGGGTAACATTTTGCGTGAGGTTCGCAACACAATAATTTGTGTTATTACACGGTGGTTTGTGATACTTCATTTATAATTATGTATTTTCTTCACAAAGTGTTTATTTTTCTCCTAAATATTATGATGACTTACTTGGTTAGGTTAGCTACGATTAATGATAGAAAATAATCTTTTAATTTATTTTTAATATTTGATTCAGTAATTTGTTCCTTTAAAGTTGACGGAAGGTCGTTAATCAATTTAGGTACTTGGTACTGTAGTAGTTGATTGCCGTAAAGGTACCGAGTTTGGTATCAGTTACGAGTGTATACACTTAATCACATTGAAAGGCAGCAGTGACGAATTTGTCATTAAAATTGTAGCATGGTATGTTCTAAACCAGGGATGGGCAAACTTTTTCCTTCGCGTGACAATATCAACAAAATCTATTGCGGGCCAGGCTATTGAATTTTTGGGTGTATTTTTTCAATAAATAAATACTTACAATTATTTGTAAAATAAACTACTACTACTTACTTTTACTATTAAAGAAAAAAAAGCATAAGAAACATAACTTAATTAAAGACAAAATAAAAACTATAAATAAAAAATGTAATTAATGTTTTTTTGTGAAATAAACATTTTGATAGGTATGCATTTTCTGAAACACACACGCACAAAATTTTTTGTTTGATAGTCGCGGGCCGGACTTCAATCATTCACGGGCCGGAGATAGCCCGCGGGCCGTAGTTTGCCCATCCCTGCTCTAAACAAACAAATCAAAATAGACTGTTTTATAATGTATTTTTTTAAATATTTTTTATTTCAATATCAATAGTGATATTCAGAAATTGCGCTCCTCCTTTTGCTAGTGACATTTATATCAAACGAAATTGTTTTAAGTGACCTACTTACCTTATTTAACATTTTCTCATTTTATTTCTACAGTTCAAAGCATCAGTTGGATCGATTCGAACAAATACGCTATACGATTTCAGACTAACATTCATAAAGCTCGAATTATACCAGTCTACGAACGAAGAGCTTGTGTTAAACAATACGAGAGAAGCGTTCATATCGCAGCAGCACCTGCGGTTCCAGACCAAACCTCTGACGTTACCCAGCGATCGCGTACAGTATACCATACTCCGAGCTCCAAAGTATGGAATCCTTCACCTCTCATCGGGGAAACACCATCTTCAAATGCACAGCACTTTCACACAACACCACATAGACACCGACCAACTGTGGTATCGTCTGCACAGGCGAGCCTACTCCTACATACAGGACGAGTTCTCTTTCGTAGTCAGCGCAACGGAGTGCGACAACATTACAGGAGTCGTGACTATAAGACATGTTCCCGGCTCAGTGGCCTCTGATCACACTTCGGGCCGTGTGCACACCACATTAGAAAGACTGCAGGTCATGGAAGGCTCCAGAATGGTAATCCCAGCAACGCATCTCAATTTCCGCACCGATTCAGTTACCAATTTGGTATTTAACATAACGCATTTGCCGAAGCATGGTAAAATTGAAGTGATCAATGATAACTTGAAAATTGCGCGTGACAACACGACCTATTTCACGCTGCAAGAGTTGAACACCGATAGAGTTTATTATGCGCATGACGACTCCGAGAGCAAACACGATTCGTTCCACTTTATGGCTCTGAGCCCGGAGCCCGAAGATTTTCAGTACGTTGGCGTCTTCCATATTGATATTATACTTAAAAATGATAACAGCCCGCTGCGAGCGAACGATAACGTGTTCCACATCGTTCATGGAGGCGCGCGCCTCATCACCGCTCGCGACTTGAGTTATACTGACGCGGACTTGGACACTAAACCTTCCGATATAATTTATACAGTGCAAAGGTTTACCAAGGACCCTCCTAACGGTGGAATATTCAGAGCGGATAACCCCGCTGAGCAAATTGCGCAGTTCTCACAGGACGATATTAATAAGAATTTAGTGTTGTTCAAGCATCAAGGAAAGGAATACGGAAAAATGGCGTTTTGGATATCGGACGGACTTTTTGATGTAAATGGCAATCTTGAGATACAAGCGTCACCACCTTTTATAAGGATGTATCCCACTAATGGATCAATAGTTGAGAATGGGAAGGCTGTCGTTATAGCTGCAAGAGATATGCAGGTAGTGTATAAATTATACATTACTTTATAAATCATATTTTAGTGTTAGATCATATTTTTGAGTCAGAAGTTTTTACAGCACTCGATATGAACCGTTTAAACGTTCGATATGAATTTAATTTTTCGTTTGACAATAACGATTTTATACAATTAACGTTATATAAAAACAAAATACATACAAATTATACTGCATTATGCGTTATCACTTCTATAACTCAGTATTACAGTAAAAATTACTCAAGTCTTCGTGTAGTAGTATTGTCGTGTGAATGTAGCCTTTTTCAGTTTCTCGCCATGAAGCTATACTGTCATTAAACATCTTTATAGGTGGATACTAACATGAATTGCTTGGAGGAAGACATCCGTTACGAGGTGACGCTGGAGCCGAAGCACGGCTCGATCGAGGTGGGCGAGGGGCAAGGCGCGTACGCGTTCACGCAGCTCGATGTGGCCACGGGCAGGCTCGCGTACAGGCATCGCGAGCCGAAAACACCTGCCGATCATTTCAGGTAACGTTAATATATATATTTTTTAATGTTAAAAGGAGGCAAATGAGCAGGCGGGTCACCTGATGGAAAGTAATCACCGCCGCCAATGGACACCCGCAAAACCAAAGTAATCGTTTACATAGAGAAGGATTGCAGAATGTTAATATTTTTTTTAATTATGCATAAAAAATACATTAAATCTATAAAACAAACATTACACACACTACCATGTATTTGACACACACGCATATATACTCTTTTCAAAAATTTCAAAAATGGAATAGGAGCTGCCGAAATCTGTCAATGCCAATCAAAACTCGCATTCTATCTTTTTTATATTTTCATTTCTTAGGATACAATCCGTGCAGCCTTAATAAATTACGGTTGAATTTCGACCACTGGGCGATCACTAGTAATAATAAATAAATAAATACGTTCAACAGTAACCCTCTTACTACAAAACAGTTTTAAGTGCCTTACAAATAATCTGGGAATAAGCTTCGAATAGTTATTCCGTGTTTTGTCGCTTTTAATTTAATATAAAATGACGTTTACATGACGGGAACAAAACGCGAAATAACTATTCGCAGTTTTTTCTCTGTTTATTTGTAAGACCCTTAAAGTAAAACAATGTGTCTGTCTAAAAGTATTAGCCCAAAAGTGACAGCATCTGTTTTAAGCATTATCTAACTTTGGTGGTAAAGCAGATAATGTCTATTTGTAATTACGAACACATGATAAGGTTCCAAACGTAAGGATTAAAATATACGTAGGCTTCCGTTACCTTAAATATTATACCTATAAGCAACCTATTAGTTAAGGCAACACCTAGTTTAAGATATCTAACAAATTAGTACTAGAATGTTTAGTGTTTGGTCTTGTTGGTTGTTCAAATAAATAATTCCAATATTGTTGTGGCACCCCAACACAAGTTTTTGCATTACTCTCTGGGGTTCTCTCAGTACAAACAATGTGTTTATTGGGAAAGAAAAGACTATTTTATTTATTTACTTATTTCCACACATACACACTTTCAAAATTCAACTATCAACCGTCGTTAAACATTTTTATCTTATTTCCTATCAGATTCAAAGTGTTGTGCCTGGACACGTGGGGCGAGGGCACGCACCCCATCAAGATCTATCCGTCCTGCTACTGGGAGCCGTTGCGGGTCGCCGTCAGCCGTCCGCTCGTCGTCGAGGAGTCTACCAGCGTCAACGTCACTAGAGACGTCTTAGAAGTAAGCCCCTTGATTTATAGTGTTAACGGTGTTAATTGTTAAAAATTAGCAACCTATAATAGTGCCGTTTAAATTTATTTGTAAAAAGGAGTCTTTGATTTTGTAAAAAAATATACTGAAATTTATGTCGTGTTACGAGATGAACTGGCGTCGATATTGTCTAATATAAATGCATTTAAACTCACAATGATATAAATTACAATATTGCTTCCTATCTGTAGTACTAAAGTCAACGGTGACTATTTTGACTCCGAATATTTACGAAAAGTTTGTACCTAAATTAACAATTAATGATTAAAAAATGATTGTAAATAGTATTCTTAGTAAGCGTCAGAACATGATAAAAGAAAAGTCCATATGTAGTTTTTGGTACAACAATAATAATTATGGTAAAGTCATCATCTTCAATGTTATCGTTGTCATTTAGTGCCATCTTCATACCGAAAAAATATGGTAAATATATAAAATACTGGTTTTATTTCTTGACCACATAGGTGATGCATCCCCAAATCGAACCGTCGAATATTATCTACAAAGTGACAGAAGGTCCTTACCACGGCTGGTTGGAAGTCACTGCGACGCCCGGCACCATTGAGGTTGAGAACTATAACGAAGAACCGGTTCACTCGAAAGTCTTCGACCAGTCCATCATCAACGCGAACCGGCTGGTATACGTCCAGTCCGGTGTTAACCGCACCAGGGACAGAATCAAAATGGATGTCACCAATGGAATCGTATGGCTGCGAGATCTCGAACTCAACGTTGTAATCATCCCTGAGCATTTCTACGTCGTCGCAGCAAATCTGACTGTAGTTGAAGGCGAAGCGATCAGTGTAAAGCCGGATTTGTTCAGGATCCTCACGGAGTATTACCGGGCCAAGGTAGTGAGCTACAAAGTTCTGGAGAAGCCGAAGTACGGAAAGATCGTTATGGGAGACCAGGAGCTAACTCTGCTGCCAGTTTTAAAACTCAACTCTGGAAATATTCAAGTGAGTTAAATACTATTATTTATGTTTGTTAAATTTAGAATAATACTCTTGCTAAACAGTGACATTCAAAGTATTCTTTTTCAGAACCGTTCATATAAATTTGACAAATAGTTTTTAAAACTACCAAGGAAGCTATAACATAAAAATATAACGTTGAGTAAATTGCAACGACAACGTTACAAAGTTAACTGTTATTATTTCCCAACAGTATGCAAACGACGGTTCGGAAGAGTCAGCCGACTCGTTCAGGCTTGTCGCTGTGACGGAGAGTGGGAAGGAGAGCGAGCCGTTCCTCGCGTACATCAACATAGTGCCGGTGAACGACGAGACGCCCATAGTGGCCGCCAACACGGGCCTCTGCGTGTGGGAGGGCGGCACCTTTACCTTCACCAGGAACGAACTCTGTGAGTGCACAGAATACATAATAGTACAAGTACAGCAGATGCACTTCGCAAAGTCTGTTAAATAAATAGCGACTCTTGCTAAGACACAATAAAGTGCAATTCAAGTCGCACACCCTCCCTTGCCTACAGTTATATTCACCTAGAAGTTGCTTCTTTTTCTATCGCGTAGCTCTTATCTCTTCTAACGACTTCAGGGTTGTCTTCTTTTCATTAATCTGAATACTTAATTTATTACAAGTTATTGTGTTTATAATGTGTACTTAAATGTGAACAAATTACGTTTCAAATAAACCTAGGCTAGCTATGTAAGTACAGTCAACGCCACATCAGACTACCTACTACTACCTATACATGTTGACTTTGAGGCCGTCTTTATGCAGCCGTACCGTTCGTTGCCGTTAAAAGAGCTGTTTTCGTAGGTAGTTCAACTAAACAACAACAAAGCTAAACTTGATCTTGTAGACAGAACGAGTAAGTAGGTAAGTACCTACATATCAAACTAGCTATAAGTAGTTAGGTAGGAAGGTACCTATCCTAAAGTACAGATACTAGATATGTAGGTACTTAGTTGTTTATCCTTACTTGTCCTATTTAGTTATTTAGTAAACAGTTTCGTAAGTAGGTAAGTAATTACCTACCAAATTATTATTTCGATAAGTAAATAGTTGGGTGAAGGTTGTTTAGCAAATAAGACAAGTACCTAAGAATAAACGGACTACTTAATACTAACTAACTAGGTAGGTACTACCTACCTATAAGTAGACAAGCATTCTTCTTACCTTTCGATGTCGTTTGGAAGTGTGAAAAACATGAGGTTCGGATTATTTTTTCTTATTATTAAGGCAGCCCATTGCCATGCAACATGCCTTCGTTTTGGTTAAATAAATATTTTAAATGTGCGAGAGTGAGTCGAACTAAGTGAGAAATCGAACTAATGTTGGTAACGTGTGACCCGGCCAGCACGTGGCAGCCCTCTGAAATTGGTCCGTCCGGACGGACCCGCTGGCTACTTGTAGCTTCATACCTAAAGCGCGGAGTGCGCCTGGCCTGGTGAGTGTATGAAACTGAACTCTGTGGTCGGGCGTTATGGACTTCATCACTTAAAGTCACTTACTAAAGTGACTTTAAGTGATGACTTTTAGTGACATCACTTAAAATCTTACGGTTAAGCACGTGATGATAAAAATATATTAGACAATGACAATATTAAACACTTTAAGCAAAGTACTGGAAAAGGTGGCGCACTATCATCTGTATCCGATTATCTGCAAAGGTATCCCATCCCAACAGCACGGCTTCATTAAGGGACGATCCACTAACACTAATTTGGCCATATTCAGTCTATTTATGTTATAAAAGAGCTGTGGTTTTTGTTAAATAAAAAAATAAAAAATATTAACAAATTCACAGATTTCGCAATCCCCGCAAGAATCGGAGCATTCAAAATGAATACAAATATTTACGAAAAAAAAATTTTTTATTTTAATTAACACAATTCCAACTTGAATGCACTTCTCGCCTGCATCCGCCGCATCTTTTAACACCATTACCATAACGATCGGTCAATAATCAAAGAAGCTACACCCGTTTTTCTACAATACCAAATCTAAAGGGACCACGTACAAGGTCACAATTATTATCCGATTTTCAAATTTTTTTCGCCATTTTGTAACTTAACTAATACCCTAGGACCATTTTTTTAATTTTTTCTTAATTTGGTTTTTTTTTAATTTACAATTTAGTATACAAACACCACCCAAAAAAACCCGATTTTTTTACTTTTTTCAAAATTCCAACAAAACTTTTCAGCCGATTTTCAAAATTCAAACGCTCACACGTGTCTCGATAAATTCCTCAACTCTTGGTACTATTTCCATCTCGATTCTCTTAAAATCCTTGGAGCTATGGCCAAATATACATTTCATTTTTCATTCAGTTACCATTTTCAATGGTAAAAATAAAATAAAATAAACTTTTTAAAAACAAGCCATTATTAAGTACTTGTTTGGTTGAACTCGCTGAAATACCTGTTGCATTTATCCGATGATATCCCCTATATTTATAAACCCCTTGAATTATAGGTGGTTGGAACTTATAAACACTTACCTGGATAGGCAGGAGCGAAAGGAATTACCGACGACGGAGCACCATGCCGGCCGGCCAGTAATCTCACGATCAGCACTACAGGTCACTAAGTTCTTGCACTTATTCTGTCAGGCAGGAGTTTAGGAAACACCAAAAGTCAATAAACCATTAGCGACGGATCCTTTTGAAGTTCTCACAGATTTTATCCTACGCGGGCACGCTTTTTCCGTCTCACACCGCCATGTTTCTTCGAAAGACTGATTCGCGTTTTTGTCGTCGAAAGAACGCGATGCGGGAGCGTTGGCGTCACAAAGTGACGTAAGCCCGTACCGCCATACGGGCTGACGTAAACACAAATTTGTCGAAAGGGAAACGTTTCGGATAGATAGGTATGGGAATATAGGAATCCACGGGAATGGTTTAATGTTTTTACAATAAAAAAAGAACTAAAAAGTTAAAAATAATTTAAACCTGATAATAAGAAAACCTTTGCGTTTTTATCACAGACCCAATTTTTTATAAATAAAAGTGTGTTACATTTTGATGAAACATTAAAGAACATTTAGCATAATACACCTTCATTATTATTCTTTTGCAATCACAATTCACAATGTAACAAGCTTTTATTTATAAAAAAATTGGGTCTGTGATAAAAACGCACAGATTTTTTTATTATGAGATTTAAATTATTTTTAACTTTTTAGTTCTTGCACCAACTTCTACTCGTCATGACAAATCATACGAGCCCAAACTCGATGGGGTTGTATCGTTGAATTACCGAGTTACTATGGCCATCTTCCAGCTCCATCATCAGACCCTGGTTACCATCTAGCACCAAAGTACTCGTCAAGACGAATCATACGGGCCCAAATTCGATGGGGTTGTGTCGTTTAATTACCGAGTTCCTATGGCCATCTTTCAGCTCCATCATCAGACCCTGGTTACCATCTATATATATCATTTCTCGCAGCAACACGATACGTTTCGAAACACGTCGAAATTTGGTTGTTACTGCCGATAAAAGCTTGCGAAATGTTTCTGCAAGAAAATTTCACAATCGTAGCAGTAGAACTTAAAAGTGAAAACGTACAAATGTTTTGAACTCTTTCGTAGCAAACTCGTTTCTATTGTATAAACTTGTCCCAGTGGTAATTTTACTCTGACAAAGAAAAATTTCCGTATTATATTTTTGTTTTGAACATTTCAATCGTAACAGTACAATTTGAAAGGGAAGACGTACAAAATGTTACGAACTGTTTCGTATGAAACTTATTTCTGTTTTAATATACTTGTTTCATTAAAGATTTGACTCTTACAATTTCCATTGTATATTTTTTTCTTTGATGATGATTTTTGTTTTTCTGTTTTTATTTTTGTTTTAGTCTATTGAATTTACCTTTTTAGAATAGTTTCGAAGTTAGTAGTTTAGAAGAATAAACACGGGTAGATCGTAGATCTGAGTAAGTGTCTTTATTTTTCAATGTGTAGTAGAATAAATATTATTAACGGGATTATTAGGTACCATGTTTTTAGTTGTGTTTGAGTATGCTAGTTTTAACAGTATAGTACTAAATTATTATTCTACTAATCAAGCTTGATTACATACTTTGCGTCCGTTTACTTGACTGACGTGATAGAGGGCCTATCTTGATTGATCTACATCGAGTATCTAAGTGCCTAGTGCGAGTTTTGTTCTCCTTTAACAAAATAATGGCAAAATAGTAAACTCGTATCGTTGGTCACCAGGAATTCGTGCTTCAAAGCCTAAACAAATTCACGTTTCGGCATTTTAAATTAGCAGCAGCATGTGTGCCGGGCAACTGAAGCGCTGCTGTGATAAAGCTTGCCAAGTGCAACAGTTTACGGTTGCAGTAATTCTAATAAACTTATCAAATCCATAGCACCATCATCTTGAGACAACTAGTACAAATTTGATAGTCGCCAGTTGAGGCATTTTAAAACTACAATTATCGACTGCAGCAACTGAAAAATGGTCAATCATCGAATCACGACACTGGAGTTGCTATGTCTGCACGTTTCTTTAGGTTATCTGGAAACAGTTAGTTGCGAGTTGCGAGTTGCCTTTTGCCGCAACCGGAAATCAAAGTTGCTACAGAGCAAATTGCTTTGGCGTTGCTTTGGCGCTCCGCAGACAGCTGCAGAGCGCCAAAGCGTCTAATTCAATGCACCCTTTACATGATCGAATGGCTAACAAAACTCACACTAGGCACTCTGTGTGGCACTTGAACGCAATACCACTAAATAAGGAGACCCACAGAAGCTTAAGGATGCGCCGTCCGTTCTCTTACGGACGGCGCCCGAGTTTGCCCGAGGACTTATCCTCGGGCAAACTTCTTGAGAGAATTTGAAAAGTGACGGTGCACTGTTTTGTTTCATTTGTCAACACTCATGCACACTCACGAACACTTAACGGTCAATAATCCACCATTATTTCACATTAATATTCGTCATAACACAAATTTTAGAAAATAAAATAAAACCGCAGACATGATAGATAGATAGTTAAATAAAACATTTGATATTAGCAGCAGCAGTGCAAAAAAGTCGTAGCTCATCGATACATTAGCCCATGCAGGAGCAAAACACTAACTGGCTGACTCTTCAGTTCACTTTCCCGCCAAAAAGTCGTGGGTCTCCTTATTGTGTGGTAATACGCTTTTGACACTCATCGTTGTTTGTACACCAGACGTGAACGACATCGACACGCCGCTGGCGAACGTGACAATAGTGGTGGTAGACATCGTGTCCGGCCACATCGCGCTGCGTGGCCGTCTCGACGCGCCCGTGCAGCGGTTCACGCAGGCCGACATCGATGCCGCCAGGGTCGTGTTCGTGCACAAGAGTAAGTTGTATGCCACTGTGGTTTAACTTTGTACTGAACTGGTATTGATGTTGCAGGTAATTATATCTGAAAATCGTATCTGTTATATCGATGGCTTTTAGACACATGCTCTAATTTCAAAAAGTTGATTTTTCAGGAGAGCATTTTAAAGTTGAAGCATGATAATACAAAAACAGTCTATGATAATATGGAATTCAAATTACGTTTATTCATAAGACTTATTCTTGGGTTCCACAAATAAGTAAATTTCATAACGAAATTACGTCAAATTGATAACAAAATCAGCTGATGTCCTATCTAACCCCCCTCACTTAGTACAATTGAACCCTCAAATTTAATAATTTGAATGCACGAATGTATTAACTCCTCAGTTAGTTCATTTGAACCCTCAAATTTAGTAATTAGAATGCACGAATGCAATAAGTGGGTCGGGGTTAGTATTCTTGGACAACCGAAGCTCACTTGATACAACTGTGACACTGGGTATTTGATAGAAAGAGATGGAATATCGACAAGTGGGTAAGTTCAGACGGTAGAGCACGTCAATTAATACAGTTTTCAGTCAAAAAGTAAAAATCGCAATTTTTGTAATTAGAACATGTGTGCAAGCCATCGATGTAATATTATTAATATAAATTTTATTTATTGTTTATATACCCGCCAGAATACTAAATAATCGAATATGGTAGTGTTTATAGTTTAAAGCAAAATATTATATTAGGTCATTATCTATAAAATTGATTGAGTTTTGTATGAAGATATTTTATAAAATTATATTTTTTATACTAAGGTTTTTTTAATTTTCTTAGCATCTATTTATGTTAACACTATAAAATTTGTAGAGCAGTGTGTTAGTTTCACTAGCTAAATATAGCAGACATTAAAAAGAAAAAGAATCAAGTCAATCTTCAAAGCTACAATGAAACAAAAGGTCAATTCCGCGAACAAAAAAGAAGTCAATTAAAAAAAAGAATTGGGCGATAAAAACACAAAATGAATAATCATTGTTATTACTGAAGCATAAGTAACATAGTCCTAATTAAAGGTGTATAATAATGTGCACAACCGGTATTGACTTCTAGAAGTAATACACCTATTAATGAATAAGAAAAAAACGTCAATTTCATAGGTAAGGACCCAATATATTATCTTTATATATACAAATCTTCTGTGCGTGTAAATGTTATTGAACTCCTAAACGGCTGGACCGATTTGGATGAAATTTTATGTGTGTGTTCAAGTGGATTCGAGAATGGTTTAGATTTACAATTGTACCAATTGGACAATTGGTAGGTAGCGCTGCTATAGGGGTCCATCATGGGATGCGGGCGTTCTTAAGCGGAAGAATGATTTGTTTGTTTTGTTGTCATGGAAACTGTCAAAGCGGTACGAAGTCCGCCGGTCAGCTAGTTTATTCATAAAATTTATCCACTTTGCATGACGTGGCAGCCTCTAATTGAGACGACATCTAGCTTTAAGTTTACAATATGTACTACTTAGTTATTATTACTTGTATTTGTGTTTGTCTTGTTGGCTGTCCTCTCTCTCTCTCACATAAAATGAGCTGAAATACATTTAACTGTTGAGAAATGAGTTTTGCAGCGGTGAAGTAAGAATGTTTGACCATAGTTACTCTTTATGTTATTGCGATAAGAGCTCTTAAGTATAAACCGAATAATTTAAACTATATGTATGACAAATTAATATTTCAACTTCACAATTTTATATTGTTTCAGATGGTACAAAGGGCAAAATGATATTTAACGTCACCGATGGTCTACATGAGCTATCGAAAATAACATTTCTCATTACCACGAAGTCTGTGTCACTGAAACTGGCCAGGAAACAAACATTACGCGTGTTCCCACTTATGAGGGAGCCGCTCAACAACTACTTTCTGATGGCCAAGTGCTCCGACCCGACCAGGACTATCGTCTACAAGGTCGACAGGGTGCCCACTCTCGGCAGGCTGATTATGTTGAACGGCGACAATCACCACAGGTCAATAAAACAATTCACCCAGAAAGACATCAATGACACCATCGTGTATTACGAACATACGCATCCCTTCTCCGATCTACATACGAATGACTCTTTCATTTTCACCGTCGAAGCAGCTTTGGCCAAGCCGGTCACCGATCAAATTTTTAACATCGATATATCTGTCTCATCTGGTGGTCTCGCAAAATACGTTAACATACCACAGATAAATGTACAGGAAGGTGATAAAATACCGATAAGAGTTAATGTAAGCAATGTGATATCGTATTTAGAGATACAGGCGGGGTTGAGGCAGCCTCTTATTGAAGCGCAGTGGTCTCAGCCGTCGCACGGTGCCCTGAAGCCGTCCATGTCTTCGCTGACGCAGTCGCAGCTCGAAAGTGGCGTCGTCCATTACGAGCACGACGACTCCGACACGGTAAAGGATAAGATTGACATGTCTCTGTACTTGTTACCAGATTATGTACTGTTATGTAATGTTACTATCTCGATCAATATTATACCGGTGAACGACCAACCGTTCCGATTGCTGACTGACACACCGCAAATACAAGTCGTACAAGGCGAGAATTATACGATAACCAAACACGATTTGCTGACCGAAGACGCAGACACCGGCCCGTCTGGGTTGTTATACGACATTATAAGTGGTCCGACGCAAGGCAGGATAGTGATGTTAGACAAGAATCGAACTATCGACGAAGCGCAGTCGATCAACAAATTCACACAGGAAGATATCAATAGCGGTCGAGTCATCTACGAACATTCAGGTGCGCTACAAACTGCCACGTTCTACTTCAGAGTTTGGGACGGACAGTTCAAGCCCACTTACACAGTTTTCACTATTGACGTACTCCCTGTCATATTGAACGCAACCTCTATGCACCCCATCAGCTTACAGCAGGGCTCTAACGTGGCGACCGTTACGATCGATCAGATTTATGTAGAGACTAATGCCAAGAAATCGAAAGTGTGGTACAATGTCACTCGCCAACCTTTCCACGGTATGGTGTACGTCGGAAGGAACCCAGTGACATACTTTTCTCATAAGGATTTGATTGACAAAGTCGTTATATACATGCAGAACGATATGACGACAGCCAACGACAGCTTTGACCTCGTAGCGTACGTGCACAATAGTAATTCAACTCGTCCCTTTACGATTGAGGTGTTTGTGCAACCGTTGATGAAGCTTTTAGGCGATTTGAAAGTAGAATCGGAGAAAGCTAAAATCAGTCTGAACGTTATGGATGCCACGGGTCTGGCGAAGCTGACGGCGAGTGATCCAGTGTATACGATTTTGCGAAAACCAAGGCACGGTGTAATTAAGAAGATTATAAGAAGCTCTGGTGAGAAAACCAGTGCGCGGGAGAGGGAGGTAGCTTATTTCACCCACGAGGATATTAAAGCGGGTGTTATTTATTATGTTACAAAGAAAAAAATAAACGACTTAAATGGCATAGTGGATAGTTTCCGTTTCCTGTTGGCGGCGACGATATTCCAACCGGCGGCGGGGGAGATCAAGATCTTCATAGGCAACAGGTCGAAGAAGAACTTGCCAGGACCCAACGATCCGGAGAGTCACGAAGGTGTGCCGGTAAGTTTCATGCATCACTTTATTTACTATCAGTGTAACTTGAAATCTACGCTTTCGTCGGTAGAATGACCGGCATTTTTTGTTGAGTTATACATTTTACTTTTATTTATGTTTTGTCAGTTTTTGATAATTTGACAAGAGGTCATTGACAAGCATAGCGAGTCAAAAGCCTTGGCCATATTATGACCAAGGCTTTTGATCAGGTCTGGCACAAAGCTCTTCCCTCCAAGCTTCTGGCATACGGTCTGGCTGCTCAATTCTGCAACTGGGTCGCTGGCTTCTTGCATAAGCGTAGAGTCTGTGTGCTCTCAGATGGATGCACTTCGCGGTGCATGTGAACGCTGGTGTCCCTCAGTGTTCCTTTTCCCTCCACGCCGTTCCTTCTACCAATAATATAATATAATTCCACCTCTTGGAAATATTCATTGCTATGCAGATGATAGCATAGAGCATGGTGAATATAACGGTCACCTTGCGGCTAAGCTGGTCGAGACTGAAGTGAACTGTTCATGTTGATATTGTAGATAAAGTGGTGGTAGCGTGGTCCAGGCCACTCTTATGTCTTTGTGAACCTAGCACATTCTTATCGCGCCTTTTCAATTAAACTGGTGAGACCCCCTTCTGGGAAGCCAGTCAACCGATTCGTAGTCGCACAAAATCCTCAAAGAACACAAAGCGTAGGGCCAATTTTTCACTATTTTCCAAAAGTCGATGGAACTCCACATACATGATGTTGTTTTTTCGAAGGACCAAAAAAACTGTAGTGTGTTTACAGTTTATAAGATGAGATGAGTGCAAATGATAAGGGAAAGTTAATGTACGAGACAAACCACAACAATGAAAGTTGTTCAAACACTGTCTTTATTTAAAATCAATTATAAAAATGATGCATAAGCAAAGCAGAATTATGGAAGTTGTAAATGTGTGTGTAAATAACCAATAACACTGTTTCTAAATGATCTAATTTAGTGAGCTATTGACATTATATTATTACTGTGCAGTAGCCCTTACACTTGTCATTGAGCTCAATTATCAATTAGGGTATTAATATATCAATTAGGATATTAATAACTGTCCTTCTATGATATGGAGACCATTCTCCAATATAAGACACTGTAGAAGAATAAGGTAGAAAAGAAATGCGCTTGCTGAGTTTTTTGCCGGTTCTTCTCAGTACGAGATCTCCAGCCCTGTAGACTGACCGATCATTATGGCCACTTGGTAAAGTACTTAGATTGTACCACTCGGCGAGTTTCTGTAACAATTGCACCTTTCTACGGCCTGGCCTTTTCTGTCCTTGTATTTTTCTTGCAGTATAAGCTGTATAGAATACTGTATTTATTTATTTCTCTATTATTTTAGCATATTCCAAATGAGACATTGAATTTTTTTGTAGGTATCGAATAACGAAACGGCCTCCTACTACATGATGATACTGATGGCCCTCTCCGGCACGGTGCTGGCGATCGTGGTGGTGTTCGCATTGCTCAAGTGCCGGCAGTACTTGCTGCGCGACCAGAACGCGCTGGCCAAGATCCACGGCCAGGGGCAGGGCGCGGTGGCGCCGATTCCGCTGCCGCGACCGCCCGACCACCTGATGCCGTCGCCCTCGCAAACTACGCCGCCCAACAAGCGGTAACATTACGCTTTTTTTATATATTTGTGTAGTAGACACAAATATATATTATTCAAAGTCAAAGTTAAAAATTTACAAAAACACAAAACGCCGAAATTATTCTACACTATTTATTTATTTTGAAAGCCAAAGGCGCCCATACAATGTCAACAACTACCAAACTACTACTACTACAAATATTATGTACGGATGTTAACGACGGTAGTTGCTGACATTGAATGGGCGCCTTTGGCTTTCAAAATAAATAAATAGTGTAGAATAATTTCGGCGGGCTGGTTAGAACCACGATAGCTCAATTGAGAGAGCACCTGACCCAGTATGTCAGAAGGGTGCTGGTTCAAATTCTGCTTGTGGAAATTTTTTCAACATTTGTGTTTTTGTAATTTGTTTCGCAACAAAATTTGCGTTAAAATTATATAAACAAAAAAAAACATTTTAGTCTTAATTTAAATAAATTTAAAGATATGTAGTTTAGAAACGCACATATTTTTTACGTACTTGCGCTTTTTTACTGAGTTGCACCGGCTGTGGTCACGGTATTTATCAACCGTCACATTATTTATTACCGCCACATGCAACGTATCATAACTATAACTAAAAAGTTAATCCCCGTTATGAAAGTTTGTTTAAATCATATGCTTTTTGTTTATATTTATATTTTTGTGTTATATTTGTCTAAACGCGAAAAACCACTAGGGCACGACAGAATGCTGCGTACCCGGTTACTAAGTACATAGCCGTATCTTTCACTTTCATTTACGTTAAAAAGAATAAAAAATAAAGTGTTGCTACTAATAACGCATTTATGCGGTTTTATATATAAATTTACATTATTATCACGATTATAGAGGTTTTAATTGGAGTCAGATTCATTAATTTGGTTCTCCAAACACTATAATTACAGGTACGTACCGTCCGAGCAGTCGCTGCACACTGGCGCCAGCACGCCGCTGCCGTCGGGCGGCAGTGTCGCGTGCAAGGTGACGCCGCTCGTCGACCAGGCGCTGGCCGACCTCAACGCGCGGTACCCGTACGGCGCTGATGACCACACAGACGTAAGTATTAAGAGTATTCTAGCTAGTTTATTTCTAACAATTTTAGTTGGGGTCAACCCTTATTGAGTAACGATGACAATCTTAATTCAATTCTGAAACGCCCCTCTTTCCTTGTGACGGTTGAAAAAAAGCAACAAATAAATGCCAAAGTCTTATACTTATCTTATTTTATTTAATAAAATTTTAATGACCTGCATATTATCGGTGCGTCTTGATCTAGCGTTGTGACCTGACGCAGATGGTCCCTTGTGCGAGTTGGTTTACTTGCGCAAGGTCGTCTGACAACTTTCTTTATAACCTAAAAAAGGTTGGTAAAGGGTGTCAGTATAAAAATTAAAAGTCGTTTTTTTGGAAAGAGTTTGCTGATTGCTTCGAACGGCATTTTCAATGTCACCGGACTTAAGTTAAAAGTCGTGTATAGCAGAGTTAACGATTGTGTCCAGGCGGAAGACTGGAGCAGCTACGAGGCCAGCGAGTCTGCGTACGGCGCGCGCGCCGGCGGCCCGCCCGCCAACCCGATGCTGCGCCGCAACCAGTACTGGGTCTGACCCGCGGACAGCTTCACGCTGCCCAGGGCGCCCAGGCCGTTCAGGCCGGGTGAGTACTGACCCGACGCACACGGGCCCATATTAGAATAAGAATATGCAAGACTTCTTGGCGGGAAAATGAAGTGTCATGTCTGCGGTTTTTTTCTAAAATAATGATAGATTGGTAACCGTTAAGTTCGTGAGCGTTGTTGGCAAATGAAACAAAACAATGTATCGTCACTTTTCAAATTGTCTTAAAAAGTCCGCGTAAGGTCTCAGTAAAGCCCTACATCTTT
Organism: Eudonia mercurella; assembly: GCA_963082485.1. Classification (NCBI taxonomy): domain Eukaryota; kingdom Metazoa; phylum Arthropoda; class Insecta; order Lepidoptera; family Crambidae; genus Eudonia; species Eudonia mercurella. The sequence continues at coordinate 2,307,959 of OY720022.1, forward strand.
ACTACACTCGAGGGTTTAGGGAGTATATCATTCCTCACTTCTCATTACTATTGTTATTCATCATCATCATACAGGAAGGAAATATTGTTTATTTATATGTTAAACTTATAAGAAAAAATACTTTGACACTGGCTAAATGTGCTAATCGCACAAAGCCATCAACAAAAAGAAAAAAAATAATAGGCAAACCAGGCTAATGTGGCAGTATTCTGCTCTACTAGCTATCCTCGCATCTGGATTCTGCTTCTGTTTAACATCAGGCAGTGCAAAGTCTGCCTAACTTACCATAAAAAAAAAGAATAAATGTATTCTGTATAAAACTTAGTCTAAACGCATCAAACTTCTAGAGTAACTTTGTTTACATAATAACATTATGCATTTTGAGAGTCATCATCATCATCAGCTCATTATATGTCCCCACTGCTGGGGCACGAGCCTTCCCTATGGATGGATAGGGAGAACGGGCCATAAACCACCACGCGGGCCCGCGCCATGCGGTGTTTTTGACTAGCTTTGAAGGGCTAGCTCAGTCGGTAAAGCATGACACTCTTTTGAGTATACACTCAAAAGAGTATCATGCTTTACCGAGTAGCAGCAGTATTGCTGATAATATGGTTTTAGAATTAAGCATAGTAGTGTGAAGCCGCTGGATGCGAGCAGCACAAAACCGGTCGTTGTGGAGATCCTTGGGGGAGGCCTTTGTCCAGCAGTGGACGTCTTTTGGCTGAGATGATGATGATGATGATGATAGTAGTGCTAATCAAAGTGATACTTAAACTAAATAAACTAGTTTACCGGTTGCTTAAGCATCTTTTATTGATCAAACCACTCTGCGTATAGATAAGAATGCATATAATAAATTGTTCGAGAAAATATTATGCGGTATCTGTTATGCCACACCACATGATTCAAATTTGTATGCGAGTCAGAGGGCACTCAACTCATAGATATACAACGTGTAACAGAAAGGTGTCGTCAAAATGAAAATATCAAAAGTGTATCCTATCTGTGTTATTACTGAGACATTTGTTAATTTAATTTGTCATGCAATTGTAATTTTTATATTTATATTAGTGAAGTCGTGCACGTCAAGCGCACATAAGCAAGCAGTAGTGTTTATTAATGTAAAAACACAGAGGTTACTAAGCCACTAAGGCTGTGACTTGTTTATTTTGATGTGATGACGTCACAATAGAAATATTTAATGAAAATTTGCTTAACAAATTAAAGTTAATAACTTTGTAATTAGTAACTATTATTTAGTAACTCTGCATACAAGATTTAAATCGGATACGCTTTGATCTTTTCATTATGACCACACTTTTTTGTTACACGTTGTATACGGCCGGAAATACCATCTAGCTCAGATCATCGAGTAGTGCGGGTTAAAAATCGCGCAAATATATTTATTTTTACTTTTTAAAATAAGTATGACACGGGGCCGGCTTAGTTGGTGTGATAAAGGAGATTCTTCCAGCAGTGAATGCTCACTAACTGATAATTATGTTTATTTGTTATGTTCGCAATGTCTTTGAGTAAAATTATACAAACTGAACACAATATGTACCGACCGTTGCCGCTGGTGTGAATCGAACCCGGAAGCTCCGGGCCTGAGGCCCAGTGGTTTAACCATTAGACGACAGTGCCATTTTCCGCTTTTAATTATCTAAATCAAACAGGAACAAATTATTTGATAGCAGCTTGTTATTGCAGGTCAGTCCGTATACACAAAATTATGAATACGTATATATTTAATGTCATCGTCAGTCTATAATATAGATAGGGTATGTTCCGATATACACTGCGAGCACTGTCCAGTGCTCTTACTGGTGAGAAATTTGTTCCGTTATGGACTGACAGTATACTGCCGCAGTATCCTAGGGAAATATATGACGTCATAAATCGTCGCCATTTTTGTACTGTAAGCACTGGCATTTTCGAGGTAAGGTGCTCTCAGTGCTTTGATCACGTGATCAACAGCGTCCAGAAATTACGTGGATGCATGGATGCATGGATGACAGTATACTGGTCTGCGTTCCGTTTTGAACAGTAACCAGTATAGCTAACTATAAAGGAACGGCTTCGCAGTATACTAAATTGACGTCACACCTTACAGTGCTCGCAGTGCATATCGGAACATACCCTTAGTCTGTTCAATATAGCTTGATACCCGTGACAGATGTCAAATAATTGGCATGCCTAGGGTTGAGACAATACTGAGGTAATTGCATCATCAGATGATAATTGAAGTTATCAATTGAATATCATTATCCTAAGGAAGTGCTGTTCCTATTTAATGTGTCAATTGATTTTCTTTTCTAATTTTTAGAAGTTCTGTAAAAACGTCATATATTCAAGAAAAATAAATAAAGACTAACAAATTAATGAATACAGCTAGGATGAAAAATGTGAAGTTAATGTTAATTCATTGATTATTGATTATTGAATATCAATTGAACATCAATTGAACTTCACTTGGTGTACTATCCCAACACTGGTATTTATTTGTAATGCAATGACCTTGTAAACGAGTACGTTTATTTTATTGTATGTTTTAAAATTATGATAAATGTGTGTTATGCAAGAGTTTATTGGGATAAACCTAATCTAACAAATAAAATAGAATCACAAAAGTAATTGTAGTGATGGATTATAAATAATAATGTTATTTTAATATAGTCAAATAATTTCATTCGCTTTTACAAAGTCACGTCTTCGATTTTGATGACTTCTGTCACAGGTATCAAGCTATAATGAACAAACTATAGTCCACTGTTGGGCATAGGCCTCTCCATGCGCACGCCACTGAGTACGATCAAAATAATGATAATAATATATTGTTTTTACAAAGTACCTATTTGTTTTCTAATACTTTTGTTACGTTGTGTTCCAGTGACCCTCACGACGCACGACAAATGCGTGACGCTGAACCGGCGTCTCCACCAGCGGCGCGGCGTCGATCTAGTTCCTACGCCTTTTCTACTGAGCAACTACCGGGGGAAGTATGAGAGCAGGGAAGTCACTCTTTAAATATTAACGGCACTTCAGCGAACCAGATTTACCCTCCAAGCACAAAATACGCGTTGATATATTTTAAAACGGCGCAAACGCAGCTGGATAAGACAGTAGGTGTTAGTCAAGTGCCAGTAGCCGTAATACGAACTTTGTCAATTGACAGATATTAACTTCAACTTATTTTTTAGTGTTGGCATACGAATTTTACAAAGGATTTCATACAAGTAATGTTGTTTACTAATATATAAACCTAGTATTCATAGGAAGGACGATTTCTATAAGCGTACGAAGCACAAGATGATCGGCTTACTTATTTATCTATAAGTAGGCTATAAGTAGTGATTTAAACTCGTTCATGTATGGACAAGTGATAACAGTCTTATCTTTGTGCAAAACAACAAATCTCGTGACGCTCGTAAAATAGTAACCATCATATTATTTTAGCGAGTTTAGTTTTTCACAAACTGCGTGTGTCAACGTTTACTATGATAACGACATTCTCAATTTTATATTATAATTATTGTATGACTTGTGTGTTTAGGAAACTGATTTGTAAATGTTTATTTTAATTAATAGAATGAAACAATGGAAATTTTCTTTGATAGGTTTGTGTTTTCCGCACCTTGTTTACTTGCACTTTAATAGAGAACAGGCAGGTCCCACTCCCTAGGTATAAAGGTAACATACAAGACTCGATTAATATTAAAGCTTTTTAGCGTTACTACTTGCTAAATGTATCTAGAGAAAATACTACTACTACCATAAATGTTTGTAATACTGTTTATATATGTAGACCAAGATCCCAAAGCGTCTGGCGCAAGTAACCGCCCACGCGAGTGGCAGTATTGATTTATTTAACAACATTCTCTAAAACATACATGAAAATCAACACTAAGACTATAAGAAAAGTGAGTAGGTAATGTTTTTGAGTACCTTTAGCAACTTAAATCTATAGATTGGTCATCGAGCTAAGCTAGCAGATATGCATGCACTCCAAAGTACATAACACTACTTAATCCGACACATTTGGTCTTTGAGAAAATAAGTAAGGTCGGGCGGCCTTGGGATCTTGCTCTAATAGTTATACTCAACTGAATTTAAATATAAAAAGAAAGACTGTAGATACATGTACCTTAACGGAACCAAACAGCAAACATCGTGAAATAGGCGATTGCCAAGTATCCGTGCGCATAACTAAAGCAATAAAATATTCTTATGCAATCGTATTTTAATTGTAAATAAATAGATGCAATAAATATGTCTGTTCAGTTGTTTCACGATTCAGAGTAATTGTTAAATTATTGTAACAATAAGTATATTTTTGCTATTGTGTCTGAACAAGCAGGGCCCATTACATAGGTTAAGGCAACACAATAATTCAGTGTAAGAAGTTACTCTTAGTACCTACACGGTGGGGTGAATGCAACTTACTAAAAAGGCAAACTCAAATAATAGCAGTTTTAATGTTAGTGCTCGCAAAACCTAAAGTCTTCCACAGAAAGCCGTACAGAGATGAGCGGGCATGAAAGTGAGAGCTATGTTACAATTTTTATAAAGGGTGGAAAGAACGTTTGCTTACTCAAATATCGATAAACTCATTGATTAAATAGGATCAAATCTATCTTCAATCACGACGTCTAAAATTGAAGCAGATGTTTTAAAATGAAAATATTTGTTAAAAGAAAATTAAAAAGGTTTTGTTTGAGTAAAGTGTACTATATTTATGACGGTTTCTCTTGAGACGGCATTCGTCCTTTCCATTCTGTGTTATTTATTACTAAACTGGATGATAGGCTTTGGGCAGCTAACGCCGTAAAAACGCATTCAAAGTGCGGCTGGCCTTAATATTGGCATAGAGGCATTTTCCCGAAATTTGGTAAAAAAACTGACAATTGGATCGAGTTTTGCCAGAAGGATCCATTCCACATATTTGTTGACATTAAAATAACTGTAAACCAGCCTAAAACACGCCAATTTTTTATGTCGAGAAGGATTTGGCTCATTATTACTGTTTCCCAAAAAAAAGAATAAGAAACTAAGTATAGTTTTACATTAACTACCGTTAAAACGGTCTAGCTTATTTATGATATGTTGACATTGACTTATGTCGTATTATGCAATGTACCACTGATGACCCTCGTAATGCTATTTTAAACTTATGTTGCGCGATCAATTTATAAATATTTATTTTGACATTATGTATTATGGGTCTGCTGTACACAACGCATAAATGCTATCTCCTGAGAATTTTTCATGCCGATTTCGTCTCTGCAACAACTGTTGAAAATATTTAATTTTACTAACTTACACGTGGGTGTTATGCACTTTATTTTATAGAATGATTGTGGCATGACAACAATGTTTATGTTAATAATATTATGCTATTCTATTCACGGCTTAGATCGTATTGGCACAACTCGGTCCAATCGGCAGATACAATGTCTTACATTGTATGATTTCTTCATATGTATGCAACTAATATGAGCAAGGCTGGCCTTAATTAGCTGTCGTCATGCTTGCTTCTCGCCGCAATGCTCACCGCTATATAAACTGTATCGCTTAAAGTTGCAAATGTACAAAATATAGGACTGACAAAATATAGGAAATATAGGGACCTGAGTCGAGAAAAGAAATAGTTACCACAATACCAATCAGAAAAAAAAATCTTATGATGTTGCTTCCAAATAAATCGTCAAATAGTTTATATAATGTTAGTTGTTACCGATTGTTAGCAATGAACTATTGCAATTAATTAAATTGTGCTCGGCAAGCGGAACAAATTTCTGGTTGCTATCTGTACAATCATTTCTCATTATGTTAATTTTAAGAGTTCTCTGTGAAGAGTTATTCATTTATACTAAATTATAAAGAAATAAATTTTTCACTCTTTATCGTTCACGTCAATTAAACAAACAAACACGCAAGTGCTGCCACAAATCGTTTGGCAGAAACGTCTGGATACACTAGCTGCGTAATTTTATCGGGAAGTTGTGAACAGACCATGAATTGTTACGTTTTCTTATGCGCTTGATTAATACTGATTATTCTTTTTCCGACTAGTATAATATGACTGTAATATTTAAAATTATACACATTCGATTTTAGTTTCTATCGATAAATAGTCAGTTTTTAAGGTTTTATTTTTACGGATACTTCAATGATAATCATGACGCGCCCCACCCTCTCTTTCAATCGCTAACTGTACAGGTTGCAACTTGTAAAGTTAGCAAATGCAATGCTCTTCTCAATGGAAAAATGCCGAATAGTGGGGCGCATCGTGTATGAACTATCTTACACGTGTGTAGAGATTGTAGAGTTCTCACTTAGGGCCAGTTGCAGCGCAAACTTAAATCTAGATTTAATCTAATTCTGGTTGAAGTGTCAATCTGTCAATTTCAAACAACTGCCACAAATGTTATAAAGTTTTGAACAGAGTTAATAATGTTTTGAACAGAGTTAGCATATAATTTCCATTTAAGATGCGTGTGACAGCCGCCTTTAGCGTGAAGGACCCGGTTGAAGCTCAAATTTAAAGCATTTATCGTAAGTCAGTTTGGTTGTAATTGAGACAAAGGTTTAAATGGACCTCGACTGTATACAAACGTAAGTAACGCTTTTAAATATAGATTTATTTAAAATATCCGCATACTATGATTATAGTGTAGGTAACTTCAATATTTAAACGCAATATTTAATACTGCTTATTCATATTTACGTATTAATATTAATTATTTAATTATCGTTTGTTGGCAAATATGCATAGATAATTTTTTATTATTACCTTATTAATTATATTATTAAACTTAATTTTAAGGATATTTACTTAATAACACCTAATGAAAATGGTTTATTGCTGATTTGATAATGTTACATTAAATATTAATTTCTAACAGTTGTTATGATGTAAGGTAAAATTGTACAATAGTTATAATTAGTTTCTGTATGTTGTCTTAGTTGGGTTCTTACTGTATTTAGAGTGATATAATAGTTCATTCGACTTACGGCTGATTTTCTAATCCTCTGTTAAAACTTATTCTCTTAATCAAGTATTACCAATTGAATCTGTAATGTACCTGTAGACTGGTAGTATAAGAAGAAATAAGAAATAAATACATGTTAATATAGTAACTAAAATACGATGCAGACTAATAAGTTTTATTTGAGGATTGAAAATCGGTCCTTAGTAAAGTAACTGGTTGAATTCTCTTATCACTAAATAGTGTTCTAATCATGTTTTTAAAATGAATAGTACATACATACATTGTTGATACATTTAAGCATTTAAAACAGTGAAAAGTGATTTGGAACATTTGAATTGAATTTACATTTACGATTAATTTTATGTGCCAAAGTATTAATTTGAGAAATAAAATAATTAATTATATTTAGATATTGATTACTTAATCGTCGATTAAAATAAGTACTTACTTTTGTATCTCATTGATCGACCGCCACATGAGTAAGGAAGGAATAGAAATTAAGAAGCCTACTGAACTTGTACTTAATAAGTTGTAAATGAATATTTGTTACTATTAAACGTTATTACAAAGTTTTCTGGCACCATTTTAGACAGGTTTGCCGCCAAAGGAAATTACTTGTTATGTGACTCGTGTGAATCTGCCTCACAGGCAAATTGTTGAGAAGAATTTTTTAATAAACTATTTAGTAACAAATGTTCACAATGAAGGACCGAAGGTATTTTTATGTCGTATCTAGTAGGCTGCAGTTAATTATACCAAAGTTTCTACATTTTAAGCATCTCTTATTTTCTTTTTCATAGCACAAATTTTTGATACGGTTAAATAAAACACTGTTATTATAAATTATTACTGATCATGCAATTGTGGCTACATCCGATGATGGTACTTCGCTTGGCGTAACGCTGTGTGTAGCGATGTTTCGTGTGTTGGTCTAATATTTTACGTAGTTCCAAATATCGCAAACATGCCAATTGCTTGAACACTAACAAAACTTTTGCTATAACGTAAACTTTCATAAATTATTATTTGCAAACAGTAGTTTCTTTTGGTTGATCTTGGAGTGCATTAATAATCGACTTACCATACCCCGCCATAATACTTGTATGTGTTTTTATAGCAAACCATCTAAACTGTTAACTGCGTTACCAAAATTGACGAGTCTGCATGACACTTGTGCAAACAGGACAAATAGGTCAAACACTAATAACTGACTGAATTTTTTTTTAATAATTTTTTCATGACCATGGATACTAGTCCTTTAGTCGAAAACTTAGTTTTTATAAACAATATTTCTTTCGTGTATGATGATGATGAATGATAATAGAAATGAAAAGTGAGAAATGATAGACCCCCCAACCCCTCGAGTATCTCAGTAAAGATGTGGGGCTTTACTAAGTCCTCGGACGGACTTCTTGAGAGAATCTGAAAAGTGACGTTGCATTGTTTTGTTTCATTTGCCAACACTCATAAAACAAAACCGCAGACATGACTTTCCCGCCAAGAAGTTTAACATACTTAATCAAGCGAAGTGTTGCCATTCGATGTAAAAACAAATGTTTATTATATAATCGTGTTCTGTTCAGTGATGTCTGTTGTCATCTGTGATGGAAAGAAAATACCTAATAACTTGTCAATGTGTAATAACTTGGCAACAACATGACAGCAAATAAAAACGTGTTTTTATAAGAAATCACATACGGCGTTGTCTATGTGAGGAAGTTTATACTATGTGCCAACAAATCGATTAATGTGCCATTTAGATAAGTAGTTATTAAAGAAACTCACGCAGGACAACAAAACTCACACAAAATCTTCCTGTTTTGCATACCTCTGCGTATTATGTTAAACTGTTATTTGTGCATGCTATTTTTATATCATCTCAACGTATGTGTAATTTTTACCTTGTGTTACGTAGACTGTTTTTTTAAGTAAGGTTACGTCAGAAAATCCAAGAGATTTATTTGAATCTCAACCAAAAATCGTTGCATTTTGTAAAATAATTTTGTTTCCTGAGTGACAAAGTTAAATCATGTGTTTATTTCTACTGATTGGGTAGTGATGGATTTTTAAATAAACAAGATAACAAACTATTAATTTTTTTTATTTACATTTTCTCGACTTTGTACATTTACATTTGTATAATTAACTTAAATCTATGTAACCCTAGACCGTAAATGGTAGATAAGTAAATAAAATGGTTCATCCACACCACAACCTTGGGCTTCATGATTAAAAAATATTGTCATCCTTTTCAATTAACACCTTATAAGTACGAGTAAGTCGTGTGTAACTTGGTAACGGCATACAATTTTGTGAATGTCGTTACTTATATTAAGGCTGTGGAGTTTCTTGCATCCATTCTTCTCCACAGCTAAAAAATAGACGCCCCGAATGGGTTGTAGGTAAAATATGTTTGGACGATTCAAAAGCACTTTTCTAAAGTTTATTTGAATAAAAATATTTGACTTTGACTTAATGTTAAAACTACCATAATAAGATGATTCTGTTTAAGCCCTTGTCTACGTAATGAAAGGTGTTCCCCTTGTATATCTGTAAAATTCCATCGTTCTTGGTCCAGCGGTTTGGGCTGTGCGATGTTGTTTTAACGTATAGAGAAGATATAGAACAAAATTTTGTTAGCGATGTTCTTTAAAAAGCAAGAGCAGTGTGGATGCACCATCTGTAGTTCAGTCTTAGTCAACCTCGAGCTTCCGGAAGTTTCCGGTGAGACCGCGCATGGCGTCGCCGACGGCGTCCGCGCCCGCGCATGTGCTTGCGCCCGCCCGCAGCGCGGAGATGGCGCCCTCGCGCGCCGCTTCGCTGTACATCTCTAAACGAACCGCCATTTTGTCGTTCAGTAGCAAAATGTCGCGTTTGCTCGCTAACTCCACTTTCCAGAGTTCTGTAACAGGTAAAAATAGGGTATAAATAATGCTTTGAAAAAAGGGGAGGCCTATACTCGACAATGGGTATATGCGTCTAGATAAAATTGTTTTTTGTAACTTAAAGTCGGAGTTTTAGGTGCCTACTGTAGCATAAAGATTACACAATCGTATTTTGACATGTTATGTCCTTTACATTACTAAGGGAACATTTTATAGTAAAACGAAACAGTGATACAAATAGCTGACTAAGTCCTTACCAATCATTTCCTTCATGGGCATGACGCCGCCGTACTCCAGAGGCAACAGTTGCTTGTCGACCTCCACGTCGTCGGCGGAGCTGTACAGACGCACGCGTTTCCGGATCTTCTCGGAGATGAGAGCCATGCCGAAGTCGAGCGCGAACTTTACGGTTGGGTGTACGTTGACGCCGTAGATTTCTTTGTGCCTTAACGGCAGTGTGCGCTGTAATAAAAAAAGTTGATAAAATAAAGCTAAAACGTATAATAATAATAATAATAAACATTTAATTCAGATTATAGAATCCATACAAATGTTAGTAGATTTCTTAATATTATGTTAATAAGGATACATATATAATTATAGTATATATAGTAAGTATAGAATGATAAAAATATGCAAGAAAATAATACTTTTTCATAATGAAGATATGAAAAAGTATTATTTTCTTCGTAGAAAAGACCTATGAACTCACCTCTCCATTCTTCACAATCCTGACGGCTTCTTTAGGCGTGAAGAGTGTAAGGTGGGGGAAGCTGACGCCGCTGCCGTCTGCGAAGTGCACCAGGCCGCGGACCTGCGTGTCCTCGTCCTCGAGCAGCGTCTCGTAGCAGGTCGCCATTACGCGGCACATGTCTTGGTTCGTGTATTTGTAGGGATCGAATACGCCTAGTAACCACAACACAATTAACCCTTCTGTCACAAAGCGGGTGAATTCACCCTCAGAGCAATTCCGTCAAACACCAACCAGGTGTAAACGCCCAGAGCACCACGCGACTTAAAACTTTAATGTTGTTTATTTAGAGCCTACTTTTGTATGAAGAAGTTTAACTATAGACAAACTAGAATAAATTTGCTACACTCTCAACTCCTAACAACTTTATTCTCTGCGCGTTTTAATTTTCTTTTTTTATTTCAATTTTTTTTTGCGAATTACGTCATCGGCGCAGGTGCTGTCACTTGCTTTTGGCCTTGTGACAAAGGGGTTAAGTGTCAAAATTTAAAATGATCAGTTTATCATGCAGCCCTCAAGCCCGCGCTCGCACTTTCTTTGTGGACAGTTTTAAGTTTACACAAAAGTGTGTCAGAACTTCTGGATATACTATGACATTAATCGGGAAGTGGTGATCGACTATCAATTTGATTATCTACAATGAAAGTACAGGTGCGGGTAGAGGACTATAAATATAAGTGTATAGTCATTAATTCCGCAAAAAATTTCACATTGAACGTAGGTACAACCACGCGTTTATTATTTACAGTACTCTATGTTCGCAGCGGGCATTTTCATTATGTAAATGGCGCCATCTAGTGACAAGTTTGTTTCTTGTTGACTAATGACAACTAGATGGCGTAAGTAGTACCTACGTGGCATTATATTTTAAAATATAGTTTAAAAAACTGGCACAGGTAGTCTCAAGGTTCTTTTTCATTTATTTACATGGTGGTTGGTAATGAAAGCAATATCTGTTGGTCTATTTTGAAGCAAATAATGTCCCATCAAGTGATGGTTCAAAAATGTTTTGTTTTCAGAGAAAATAGATTTCCTGTTTCCAGATTTTAATGTCATGAAACGCTGTATGTTCTTCAAAGAGCTATAGTTTTGTGTTGATTAAACGCTCCTGACACTAAGCGTGCAAAGTGCTAAATAATCGAACTTTTTAGCCATCCAACGAAACATTTTATTTTCTCCCCCATAATCTTTTATTTCTTCCGTTCCGACTCGCGTCAAAGTTTTTGCGGTCTTCGGCGCCGGAATAAAATAGAAAATAAAAATATAGCTTTTTTTATGCAATAAGTTTACATTTTACCAATCACCTGCATAATAATTACGGTAAAATCATATCCAACAAACTATTATGTTCTTTGGAGCTGCTGCTAATCGTGCTGGAACTTCATCTGGGTGCAAAAGCGCATTGATAGTGAAATATTAAAACTAGGTCTAACTCTACGATAGGTGCTATAATAAAATAAATATAATATGTATAATAAATACTTACATAAAACACTGAAATCTTACATTTGATGGGCAGTCAGTCCTTATCGTCTTATCACTATCTCTGGGAGTACTGTGTTCAATTTGACATGATCTTGTAGTAAGAAGCCTATTAGGAAATATTAGTAATTTTTTTTGAATAATGCAATCTCATAATTCGTAGCAGTCATTTTAGTTAGTCATAAATAAAACATTATCTTGGTGTTGAAACTGCTGACTCGGCATTAATCTACATACATATACGTACTTTTCAGTTCTTTTCAAGTCGGTAAGCAGGTGCGCTAAAATCTTTGTTAACAATGTATATTTTATATCAATGCATGAGGCTGACTTAAACATACATAAGTACAAACCTGTTTTATGAAATATATATGTGTATGTTCTAAATAAATAGTTATAAGGATGAGATATAAGCATGATCGCTAGTAATCCGATGCTATTAAGTGGTATATCTACCGGGCCTGTACACCACCACTCGTCGGCCGCCTTTGTCCTTGAATGGGCTCACAAAAATGTACCTGCAACATATAGTATGTTATATATTGTTGTTACTGTCAATATTAACAAAAATAAAACAAATAAATTCGTCGTATCCCCTGGAATCATATAAAGCAGAGTTGAGAATGCAGCTGGCTTCTTTTTACATAACATCAAAACAGCTGACGAGATTATTATGTAAAGTGTAGGAGAGACATTACTTTAACCAGCATTTCTCAAATTGCATTCGAGAGTTACTCGTGTAAGTATAAATTTAAGAGTAAACAGCTGAAATCCTTAGACGCCGTTTAATTTCAGTCCTTTTGAAACAGCAATATTTGGTCCTGTAAGTCACTACTAACGCTTTTTTAAAAGTAGTAACAGATTCCAGCTCTGTTAGTGCCCTCTCTGTCACTAAACTTTTACGTGACTGACGTCAGCAAGAGCTGGCTTTACTACTTGCGCCATAGTTTTTCGGCGAGCCGGCGTTACTGACCCCAGGTCAATCAGCTCCATCATGACAGGCAGCTTGTAGTCCAGCTGGTTGAAGGCGATGCCCCAGGACTGGCGCAGCAGCACGTAGCGCTCGATTGCTTCTTGCGCCATCGGGACGCTGAATTTCTTCGCGCGGAGAAAGCGTAGTAGGAAATTGCAGTCTAGAAATAGAAATCACAACCTATATTAACGGAAAAGGGTTCTACACCTGAGTATAGTTGTTAACTGGCAAAGTTAAGTGAACAACTATAATCGGAGTAGAAAATTGTATCTTTTGAAATGCAATTGGAATAATATATAGGTAGTGTTAATACCGCTAAATCTTTCCATCTATCGATTTAGCGGAATTAATATTACCTATTTTCGCAATCTAAAGTAACGCCTGATTCCATTACTTAATTATTGATTATTCGAATTAGGACTAAAATTAAATATTCAATTCTACAATTATTACTTTTCACAGTCGTAAGAGTTCTTGCGGTCTGCAGGTAAAGAAAATAACTGGAAATTAAAGGTTTCTCTCTTTGGAATGTAAGTGCCTCGTAAGGCTTCTACGAAAAGTCATGATTTTAAATATTTTTTTAGAAAATTTAAAATAAAATAGAAAATGTTAGGTGCAAATGCCATTTCACAAATACAAAACTATTATAGGTGGTTTTTTAATCAATCTTCCCATCAATTGTAGTGATGACTTGATTTCAATGATGGAAGCTTTTGCCCAGCAGTGGAACAGTTATAGGCTATTTAGGTACCTACTTTACTTTTATGTAATCAATCTTGAGATTGAGAAAATATTTTGACATACTTTATTTACAACAACGGCTAAACATTAATGCTATTAGCTCCCCAAACAAAATAAAATAAACGGATCAGTAATTGTCCAGCCGTGTCCCTATGTTGAGGGCATGTGATCGATGTGTATGAAGGCAATCTTACCAATTCTGACAGCCATGAACTTGGGGTTCTGCTCCATCCAGCTCCGCAGCGCGGCCAAGGCCTGTGTCCTCGCATTCTCAGTCTCCCGAAGCTCCTCCTCCGCGATGGTCTGCGTTTCTGCCACCAGAGGGCACACGTACTCGTCCGCCTCGGTGAGGTATCGCTTGGCGAGTCTGCGAGACATGGTAGCCACTCTGGAAAAAAAGTACAACTTTACATAAACTTATTCTGAGGATCTAATATTGAACAACACTTTATTTAATTATATTATTGTCAATATATATAATCAATATACCAGTGATCGGAATAGATAGCGCTTAATTTTTAAAATATGTCAAAAAGGTATGAGTTATGATGACACAAAAAGCCACCAAAGATTTTTTTAAACATGGATATTCAATCGTCTTGATCATTCACCCACAGACAGGAAAAGGAAAAAGAAAGAAGTTTTAACTAATATTTACTTTTTAATATGGATTGTTTCTTTTAAACTGCACGATCAAAAAGAGCAAAACACTATCATTAAAAAAGGTTTATTAGGTAGGTACGAGTATATAGATACAAAACAAAGTTTTGTTATTAGCTATGTCGTATCGTTTTGCCTACTTTAGGTTAATTAGTCCTGTGCACTTAATATAACATGAGGTTAATTATTGTATTAATTAAATTAATTAACATTATATTAATGAGGATTACCTATTACTGTACAATACAGCAGATTTTTGCAGTACAACGTCTCGAAGTGTTAAACGCAACATGAGTGCAACGACCGATTGTAAAAAGTTATTAAACAGTTACTTAATGTAATGTCATGTTGCAAAAAGTTTCTCCGCAAAACGTAACAGCACCGCGGCACAGTTTAGGCTGCCTGCATGTCCATTGAAGCGAAGCGAGGCTGCGGTGCGGAGAAGCGAAGAATTATTAACCAATAGGATGATAGAGAGGAGATTTAATGCAATCCTATTGGTAAATATTTCTCCGCTTCTCCGCACCGCAGCCTCGCTCCGCTTCAATGGACAAGCAGCCTTAGAGCATTACTGTGACCACGGCCGGCGTGGAATTGGATGCACTTATAAAATCAGATTGGCACTGCGATGTCAACGGAAATTAAAGGCTTCAGATATGAGAGTGCCTAGTGTAAGTTTTGTGGACTATCCGTACTCATTCTTCGATTACGAAAACGAAAACGAAAATTAGTATGACACTGAAGCAGCGCCTCCTGGCGGCATACGAGAAGAGTTAACATTTTGCCATACAAATTTTCGTTTTTGATAACATGATCGAATGGCGACTGAAATTCTCACTAGGCACCCTGAGCATTCACAACATCGTTGTCACAATAAATCGAATAGTTAACGATGAAACTCCTTTCAAAACTCAACTCCTTTCCGTAGATAATGTTTTGATGAAATGTCCATTTACTTGGTTTCTTGTTGGGTGATCGAAACAGGCCACAGTAACAACAAAGCTTATGTTTATGGGTGAATAACACAAAATGATGAAACATTTGAGTTGGCAGCATAATGCTGAACGATTACACAACTGGTTGGCAAACAATGAATTGATTGCAGAAGTTGTTAATAAAAGAGACGAATATAAAAGGATACATTTTAATTATGTAGAGTAATGAAACTGACCGCTATATTTCTGTCTTTAGTCTACTATTTAATTGTTTTCAATGTGGTCTGATTTTCGCGATTTTTCCATAGTCATTATGTCAAAATCAGGACACCGGCGTACTATTGAGACGTTATTAAATTAGCCCACTTTAGTCTCTAGTTTCATCCAGCACCTTCTTTAGAAGGCCGAGCACAATTATTTCTTTTAATATTAGAGTAGGTACCATGCTTTTCTATAAGTTAATTTTATAAAAAACTACAACCGCCTTGCATTGCAAGTGTCGCCGTGTGCCGAGACAGGTAGCCCCCAGCCGCCATTCGCATAAGCCAACGTGTTTAACATTTGCACAAGATAACTCAACGCGTCCGTCGCATTTCACAATGCACTTGCAAAATATTGGCGTTTGTATCCGCCTGCAGACAGACAGATCGTCTTATCTAAATACACGTTAGGGTTACATTTAAATGGCGATAGATCTGCCTATGGCATTGAGCGGTTATGCTCGCAGCATCACTTGCGCAATAATAGGTTCAGCTTGGGCAGCCTTATACATTTTTTTTGGATGTTGCGGACGTTACATGTTCGACATTTAGGCCGTCTTATAATCGGTCGAATCATATCAAAAGTGATCATTTGTTATCATGCATCCTTTGTTTGGCGTTCGCCATATTTGAGTTCGACTCGTTTTTTTTTAGATGTTTCATTGAATGAGCTGTCGTATCAGTTTGTTAGTTATGTCTTATTTCGAGAGAGTCCTGTTTAATCTCTAAAAATAATAACTTCCTTATAATTTTTCATTTCTTCAGTCTTCAACTACTTCTTCAAGTTTCAAAACATATCTCAAACGAATAATAAATAAGAAATTACAAAGAAAAACAAATTTGTAGTAACCGAGGTAATATTTACGCCCAATCAGGATATCAGTAGGGTTGGCTTGATAAAATCACCTTTGTACACTGCAATAAAAAATATTTTAGTACTCAATTTATTAAAAATAAATAAATATTTTGTATCCTGTAATTATGTGCAATAAAGTATTATTGTATTGTATTTTTTTAACTATCACTCACTACTCTTCCTCTTACACTCTACATACTCATAAATTGCATGGGGATTTAAATATAAACTTCAAGTAAATACACATAAATATTAAAAAATATCCGGGACTCCGGGATTACATAATCCCGGAGTCCGGGATATTTTTAAAATAAATACATACATGCTAAAGACGTCCTTTCCACAACATGTTACAGAATAGTTTTGCATTCCCGAATTTTCTGGAATCCCAGGATTTATATTTTAAAAAACATTTTTTAAGAAGCCGCTTTCAAAATTCCTAGCCAAAAATTAACTTTAGGTAAATATGCTTCCAATTATCCGATCACTAATTATGACTACAACTTAAATGACAATTGGTTTTGGACGATTTAAAAACAGTTGCCTACTAAAAAAAAATTTTAATATTGTTCTTCATCAGACATCATCAGTCGCTAAGAAAGGTTAATATAAATTTCTTCTGAATTACAGGATGCGGGTTTTACGGGTTTTACGCCTATGAAGTCTACAGTCAGTAACAAGTTGCTAAACACTTTATTACTTTGTCAAAGCAACAACGTAATGTAGTTAACAGGGTTATATGCCAACTGTCAGTAAAACTATTATATGACATGGTACGAAAGTGTTCAGTGGCATTCTGAGCCAACTGTTCTATAATAGTTATTTGTTATACAAGAGTGCAAAGTTGCTTTTTAACCGCGTGCTCAATTTTAATGACCGAGCAAGCGAAGGATTCTTAAATTGAATCACGAGCGCAGCAAGTGATTCAAAAAATAGAATCCTGAGCGTTGGCGAGGGAATCAAAAGAGCACGAGGTGAAAAATCTTTGCACTCGAGTGCAACACGTAACTTTTCATCCCACCTCAGCGAGGAAATGACTAAATGCAAAAAAAAAATTATTGATTGAAAAAAATGGTGATTTAATTAGAGCAATGTTTACTTTCGTAAAAGCATTTGGGTAAAAAATAAGAAAAGACTTAATATTTTCAAATTCATATTTTTTATTGAAAAATAAGACAACAGTGGCCTGCGGAATATCAATACAAACATTTTGATGTCGGATCATTGTTTCATTTGTGCTACATATATTTACAAAGTTTCTGAAGAAATAAGTTTTTAGATATCATTATTTTACTTATTGTTTATGCAGTTTCTGGGTATTTGTTTCAAATTCCAAGACAACCATGGCCTTGTGAAAGGATCAAACTAACATACACTAGTCCTTTTAATGTATATGACCTATTCAGCGCCTAGCACCAGTGACTTAAAAACACGTAAATTTTCAAATTCCGCGCGGCACCCCCTTAATATTTTTGTTGTAGGTACTGTAATGTTGGTGTTAGTGACTTGTGTACCTACTGATAAATTCGGCACCATGGAGGTAGAAGTAAATAGGTTTAATGATGTTTTAAATTCACAAACTTAGTGCACACGATGTTCTAAATTCAATTTACTTTATCCTCTAGCGGTATAGAAATTTGGTGACGTTTCTTTGTCACACCTCCAAAACATGGAATAGTTGTTTGCCAGCAAAACGTTTTCCCTCCATCCTATGATATGGGGTCCTTCAAACGAGGCGTGAAGAGGCACCTTGTGGGCCGGCAGAGAGAGGGTAACTGATGCTGCGTTGTTTTGACGCTGCACCAGTTGTCGTCGCATCTGGATTCCATATTCACAAAACATCAGGTCATTTGCCGTGCTACGTATAAAAAAAAGAAAAAGAAAATTTCCCCCCGCCGGAGGCCCGTGTTGCTCTATGCATATAATAAATCTAATTTTTTTGCGAGTAGTTTCTTTAGCATTACACGCCACGTCTGGACTAGACGCGGCGGTTAAGGGGGGTCTACCCACTAACACCGGAATACTCCCGCCGCATTTTGGGGCTGGGCCACGGGGGCAGTTTGGGGAACACCTAGCTACTTAGTCAACCCGACCGAACCTTCTCGAAAAAGCTTAGTACAAAACATAGAATAACTTGTAAGACTTCAAACACGCCTTCTGGAACTTCAATGACGTTGGCTACCAGGAGCCATAAATAAACATTTTGCAACTCACCCGAATTAAAAATAGTTGATCGTACCAAGTTAAAATAATACTGAGTGCCTACTGTAAGTTTTACTATTACCTACGTCATTTATTCACGTTAACGATAACGTGTTGCAACACACCTCGTTTCTCACCAGCCATTGTTTTATTTGATGATTGCCTCATGCGATGCAGCATTTCAGCGTTAACGGACTTTTTTGGAGGCGGCGAGAAACTTAAACCAACTTTCGCAAAGGCAAAAATTTATCATCTCGAGCTCCTCCGTGCTTCGGAAGGCACGTAAAGCCGTTGGTCCCGGCTGCATTAGCAGTCGTTAACAACCACCAATCCGCACTGGGCCCTCGTGGTGGTTTATGGCCCGTTCTCCCTATCCATCCGTAGGAAAGGCTCGTGCCCCAGCAGTGGGGACATAAAATGAGCTGATGATAGAAACTTAAAGGGTACCTGAAGCCTTCTGAAGCGAAGCACCGTCAAAGGTTTTTTAGAGGGACTGGCATCATGCACTAGTGCGTGTCCCCGTGCCCTGCTTGATTCTCCGAGGGGTCCGGATCAGATCGGGAGGGGAACAAACCGAGGGTGGCTCTAAAGGCTAGGACCTCGTCACGAGACAGCGCCGCTTCATCATCATCATCATCATCAGCTCATTTTATGTCCCCACTGCTGGGGCACGAGCCTTCCCTATGGATAGATAGGGAGAACGGGCCATAAACCATCACGCAGGCCCAGTGCAGGTTGGTGGTTGTTAACGACTGTTAGTGCAGCCGGGACCAAAGGCTTTACGTGCCTTCCGAAGCACGGAGGAGCTCGAGATGATTTATTTTTGCGTCACCCATCCGATGACCGGCCTTTGCGAAAGTTGCTCAACCTCAGCACTCGCAGACCGGGCGCGTTAACCACTGCGCCATCGAGCATCTCAAGCGCCGCTTCAATGCCATACAAATTCTAGCTTTTGATGATCAAATAGTAAAATTGTCGCACTAGCCACTCTGATTGACACATTAGAGGCCACCGACGCCGCACTACACCTCATTAACTTGGTTGGTCATATATATCTATTTTGTACTAACGACTTTCAAAAATACCTATAGACCACTTTGCTTTTTGTAAAACTAGTTATATGCCAGTAACGTATTTAAATGTACTACTGTTCGCCCAGTGGTTGAAATTAGAAGGTTTTTTTAAAAAGTCGTTTTATATTTCGGCTTAAGGCGAAGGGTACTTGTGGAGTGCAATAAAGATATGAATATGAATATGAATATGGGTAAGGCACACTAGCGTTGCTAATGGGTTTAGTTTGATAACTGCTAAACTGGATTTTTTTTCAAACATTGCGGACCTTCCGACACTAGGATAACACTATTATTTAACAAGTGTGCACTACTTTTAGGTTTGTTTTTATATTCATTCGCTAAAACCAGAAGTGGCCATTGTTTGTGAATAAATTCGATAGCCGGTTTTGTGAATAATCGACGCAACAAAAAGTAGTGCACAATTATTAAATAAATACTATGGATGCTTTCCTGTTATCGGACGGTAAGCAATATTAAAAAAAAGATCCGGTCCGTTAGTAATTGTTAAATTATCAATTGGTGGCGCTAGTGTGCCTTACCCTTCGCCTTAAGGACTGTTACGAGTATGTGTTATGTGTTTGACATTTTAAATTCAGATCATCCCCTTTCTTTATTTTACTTCGATATTTATTTACACATACATACATTTTATCTATTTGCAATCCTTCTTATAAACTTTAAAAATATCAAATCCCACACTCCTCTAATGCGCGCAAGTTCAAAAAGGGGTATCTCTATGGCACGAGCGTGCCACACGTTTTCGTCGCCAAAATATAACATTGATTTTCATTGAAATTTTACTTGATGACATAAAGCAGGTAGGAGCAGGAGGAATACAGACCGTATTGCAATTGTCGCTAAAGTCACAAATCCGTTACTGACCCCTATTTCTAATCATTAAAAGAAAAGGTGTCGAAATTTGGTTCCTGTCATTGGTGCACATCACCATCACTATATTCGGAAAGCGGCTCAAATTTCACGTGCTCACGTAGCGTTCTCGGTATTACCTACAAATTACGACAGAGCACAATTCATTATAAGTATAAAGAATTGTGTTAGTTTTACAATGTTTTTTTTTTTAATATCATGCGCAGATACCTCACGTTTTAATGGTGCTGTAACGCTCTAAATATCGTCATAGTAAAATGATATACTGACCCACATATGGACTGAAACGCCGATGTAACGAGATGCCTTACGTAACCAAAGGTCAGCTACGCAATATTTCATTCATCTCGTACTTGAACGATATTTTGTAATGCATATAAGTTCAATAATTGCCTACTTAGCATATAGGATGCTGATGAACTTATGTAGGCCCCACTGTTGCATTCCCACATATCAGACAATTCATGTAAGGAGATCGGGCTATAACATCTGTAACCAGAACCAAACAATGATATTGTTGAGGTGGACAGTAGATATATACTATAAAAACTACAAACAACCGCAAGAAAGACTTCTTGGCGGGAAAGTGAAGAGTGTCATATAACTATATAAACTATCATGGCCACTTGCAATAGAGTAATTATTAACTGGATTCTTACAATGTTTATTGTTTACGAATAGGTATCCGATATTTCGGCACAGTTGCATGCGCCATGATCACGGAGTGTAGTGAAATATAAATAGAAATAATATAAGAAATACTTAATTTCACTGACACACGTATAATTTATTTACTTCTTTTAAAAATAAAATAATAAAAACAAGTTTAACACGCAAACAGGAAATTTAAAAGGACCGCACAAAAGATTTTAAAAAGAAAATGGTTATATCAATCACCTTGTAATTATAGCGATGGGCAAAAGAATATATTAAAAGGCGATATGCACAATTATTTAATTTCCTTTCCGGATTGGTGAAACGGATGAGCATGAGATGAGTGGATGGGGTTGAAAACCGAGGATAGAAATAAAGGTGCAATAGCGATGCAGAGCCCGACTTTGGGGTTTATGAATGTAGGGGAAAAAAATGGGTTCACTGATAATTTAATCAATTACCAGTGAAACCTACTAAAACTAAACACGCAAACAACATAAACAATCAGCAAAACATAAAATAAAGAGGTGAACTTAAACAAAAAAAAAATATAGCAAAAAAGGGCGCGACCGCGAACCGCCTCTGCGTTCGCGCATTATGCGAACGGATGGATTATGGGTTGGTTGCCTGCAATAGTCCGGCCTGTCTATGACCTCCAGTAGGCCCACAGCGCGCTGCAAGGTCGTACCGGTGTACAGATGTTGCCTCACAACACGAACCTCCCAAAGTAGACCGCACGGGCACGCCGAAACAGAATATAGGGGAGCCTGTACGGTGGAGCTACAACCAAACACTCAAAATCAATTCTACGTTCACACGAAAGAGAAAACTAATTAAAACCCCCCCTTTAAGCTATAAATAAAGACTGCAAAGAACCCACAACTTACCCAGATGGCCTGGCTAAAGCGTATAAAACTCGGTGATTTAAACCTTTGCATAACATTTCTTATCTTCTGCATAATGTCTATTTTATATCTTTAAACATAGACATGATTTTAGCAATGCCGAATAACTTCATTAAATTTTACTATTACTTCTAAGTATATCAATTAATAATTACTAGGCAACCTAGGGCTAAAATCGTATGCGATAAAAATTTCACTGTATTTTATGATAGTGGTGATTCGATAAATATCAACGGGTCTACAATATATTATAGTATTAGCTGTTATATTATATTATTATCATAAGATAAGTTTGTCGCATTTGCTAAATATTATATTTTTAGGTAGGTAAATTATTTATAAGCATGATATATTTTAACAATAATATATGTTATTTTTATTAATTGAACATTTTTATACCATTTCTGGTATAAAAATGTTGTAAGGGAATACTTAATAATACTACATTCGAAGAACTTTTTTTGAATCATATAAAATGGCGTTTTCAAATTTCTCCACTTTCACGTATTTAGCGATATTGATAGGTTGCTTTAACTTCGAATAAAGTCAATGCTACCTACCAAAGTCATAATTACTACAAAGTCGGGGACCTATTTGGACAAAATAACCTAATTATGTGCAATAGAATCAAAATAAGTCGCGCGATACCTAATAATATACGTAATCAGTGCTTTAGTGTTGAGTTTACGCTCGGCGAGTGCGCATTGTTGAGCGGAGAGATCTTCTCAAGGAACGCGTGCAATCAGAAGGCGCGTTTACATGATTCTAGCATTTGATTTAGTAATTAAATTTCAGACCCTCTTAGTTTTGTTTGAAAATTGAAACATCCCGTACACCATGACATCAAACATTTCCGCATAATACCAAGATCAAAGAAATGTAACGAGTCAGCAAAAAATCTTCAACCATATTACTTAATAGGTAAATCCACGAGAGGTGTATTATGAATATGATGGTCTTCATCTAATTTATAACGAGAACTAGAATCTGTTCTTCAGGGATAATGCATTTAAAGCAGCTGCTTTTTCCAGACTTAAAATAAGGCGTACCTTTTAGAAAGGCTCTCGCGGGAGTATCACAAACAAAACATTTAAACTTCACAAGTAACATTTTACCATTAAAAAAAGTTAATTTTTGAATACTTAGTTCATTTAACGCTGCTATAAAATCCTTAAGAAAGAACGCCAACAAGTTCCTTAGAGAATTGCGAAAGCTATTGGCTTCGGATGCTGTACTATTGAATAGAGACATGCCGTTAACGTTAAAAATTAATTCGATATGTGGAAATTCATCAAAGTTAATAAGGTAAACTACATTCTCTAAGTTATGTTTTATTCCAATATACCAAAAATGTCCTTGGCCCATGGTTTAATATGAATATCATAGGTTCTTAGTAATGTCTGACCATCTTTGGGTAACTCTAAACCAATATTAATTAATTCAATATTTTTAACAAATCGTTTAAAGCCGATATGGACGGTTTATGGATTACCATGTTCTCAAATTTTCCTGTAAGTTGTACGTATTTGCGCCAACATTTTCTATATGATCTATACTGTTAAATTCTTTATTTCCCGTAAACAGTTCTTCTATTTGTGAGTTCGCTAAACTTTCTTTTAAAAACAAGTCATTATGAGATGATGAAGTATTAGGTAGATCGAGCGTCGATGGTTGTAAAGCTGGAAATGGTTTTTCGTGGTATATTTCGGACAAACCATTGTTACTAATCTTGTACTTACATTTTCTATAGAATGTAGTGGAATGTCTGTATGGTTTCCTTTCTTTGTCCATGGCAGTGTGTTACAACTTGATTTGATGGCACTTTTTAAATATTTTTTTTAACGCATAAGTTGAAGCGTCCTCTTTCACCTAAATATTATTACAATGTCACAAGTTAAGTGAACACGGATTAAAGTGCTTCTAACTTATTGGTTCCATTTCTCGGTTACCTCGACGATAAAATCGAACTAATTTATACTTATTGAAACCTAACGGTGCTCATATAGTTGCTTAGGTTAGTTTAACTGATTAGATACATATCTTAGTAGTAATTACCTAAAGCATCACCAGCTTTCAACCAACAAGTAAAAATGACCAGATAGTATGTATAGTAAGTTTTTCTGACCTATTTTTATAACCAAAATACAACACTCAGGGGCACACCCTATTAGTTTTATAAATAGGTCGAATTTACCAATTTTTTACTTAGATATTGTCGTTGTTAGTAAAAACTTCTGTAAAGTTTAAAACATAGGCAAATAATTCGTCATTTCGACTAATGTAAGTTAATAAGTCCGAAGCTTAAGAAAAATGAAGAAAATATTGTTTATTTATGTATTACTTGTAAGAAAAATTACTTTGACACTGGCTAAATGTGCTAATCGCACAAAGCCATCAACTAAAAGAAAAAAAAATCTTTCGAATTTCGAACGCAACAGCTGCACAGATAGATACACAAGGGATAGCGTAATTAAAGCAATAAGAACGAAAAGACAGCTAGTGTTTGTTATTTGGCATTTTTCTAACGGAAATATAATACAGACGAATTGATAACCTCCTCCTTGGGGTTTTGTAACTGCAACTGTCAACCGACGCAGTTGTCTGTCTCCTTTTTCGAGAGCAACTGAAGCTAAAACTCAGAATAATAACTAACTACACTGAGGGCCAAAAGGCTGCCTTCTTTTGTATGCTTGTCTTCGGGGCGCTAGGGACGTGTCTGCCTTTTTGATTCAGCATTCAACCACGAAATTAAAATGAAATTAAAATTAAAATTACATAAAACGAGCTGATGATGATGATGATGATGATTCGACCACGTTAGTCTAAACAAGTTTGCATTGCACATTACAACTCTCCTCGTTTGTCACCAGGGTGATCATCGAATGGTGAATAAAATTCGAACTAATAACCACTCTCATGAGCCTCAAGTCTGCTGATTCCAAACGTCTCGATAGAGTTACGATGGCTAAAATTATTTTTTCCTAACGGTAAGCAGTCAAGCAGTTTCCAGCGGGGGTACACAACCGTGTAGGTACCGAACCCGGGTCCTCTGGGTGAGGCCGGTGCCGGTATAGTCCATTATTAAAAACAAACGTCAAAAATTATTAAAATCAGTCCACTGACATACGGGGTGGACGTTAAAAATCGTAGTAGGCCCTGGCTTGCGAAAGCTACTTCTCATTTATTGAGATTACTAAAATGAGTTCCAATTCCATAGCGAATTATTGACATGCGGCCAACTTCGATCGGCCAACCAAGCGATTGCAGTTGATATTCAGGTCAATTCCCCATGAGATTAGCCATCAGGCCGTCATTAACTTGCTACACAGATCAAGCTAGGTATCTGAGCTTACCTACTTTCTGTGGCGTAAGCCCACACTTATTTGTGATCCGTGATCATTGAGATTTAAATTACAGATTAATGTAATTTGAAAGGAATCACTAGGATACAACCTACGTAAATAGAATAAATCCGAATTGACTTAAACATTGTATACTTATACCTAACATGACCTTTCTTACCAAATGAACATACATTATCATGCGCATAATAATCTGTAATTTAACGTCTACATTTTTAATAAATTTGGAAAATATAAAATCTCGTCAGAAATAGTCATAGTAGGTAAGGGTAAAGTGATTGTTAACTCGCCACAACGAATTTACAATTTTCATGTTAGTAGATAGTATTTTTGTTTTCCGACAGTTAGATAAAAGAATGGTCAGTTTCTCAGTACTTAAGGTTGCTGGGTGAAGTGCGCCTGTGCCCTCCACATTGGGCACTTGCCATTTGTTGCAATGAAGGCCCAGCGTCATCCCGTGAATGAAAAGAAGGTACGTGAATGGCCCGTTCATATTATAGAAATAAACTGAATACAATATTTTATTATTAGTTTTTGTTTTAACAATTGGTCTATCTATTCTCTTGTGTCTATGTTTTCCTTTCAATGATGTTTATTGTTTATATAATTATGTTTTTTGTTAGGAAGATCGATGGCGAAGTGGTTAACGCACCCGGACTGCGAGTGCTGAGTTAAGCCACTTTCGCAAAGGCCGGTCATCGGATGGGTGACCAAACTTTTATCATCTCGAGCTCCTCTGTGCTTCGGAAGGCACGTAAAGCCGTTGGTCCCGGCTGCATTAGCAGTCGTTAACAACCACCAATCCGCACTGGACCCGCGTGGTGGTTTATGGCCCGCTCTCCTTGTCCATCCGTAGGGAAGGCTCGTGCCCCAGCAGTGGGGATATAAAAAATGAGCTGATGATGATGATGATGATGATGATAATGATGTTTATTTTGTTTGTGATTGTACATACACACTGAAATATTGTTACATTATTATCAAAATTCAGCGCGAAAATTTTTGTTAAACAAACGCGGTTTAATGGGATTGATTGGGTATGCTTACAAAAATGTTTCATAAGAAGTTCCTAAAATGTCAAATTTACCCTGTATTACTTAATTACTTAACTACTTATAATTCTATATTCAGATATAGCGCAATACTCATTTAGTTCTTCAAATATGTTGTGGAAAGGATTGAGATGTCCAATATTTCAATCCTTTGTCGAGCGGCATCGCAATTCTCAATTAGTCAGCTCAGCTCCTCAATGAAAGACAAGATCACGCGTACTGTTGGGCAACAGCAATTAGGGGCGGCCGGCGGCCCACATCGCGCGTATGTTGCCCAAGCTAAGAGCTGAGAGCAGAAGACTCCATCTCCATATTGACATTATTGCAATTAAGTACTTTCAGACGTGCGGTACTTCCACCGAATAAATCCGAAGCCTCCGAAGAATCCGATTCAGCAGAAAATTCATTTTGAAAATATATTTTAGGTTCACATATTTATATTTACTAGTGGTCGCCTAGTGGTCGAAATTTGACCGTAATTTTATTAAGGCTGCACGGATTGTATCCTGAGCAATGAAAAATTAAAAAAGATATAATGTGAGTTTGGATTGGCATTGACAGATGTCAGCCGCATTAAAGACAAACAATACGTGTGTGTCAAATACATGGTAGTGTGTGTAATGTTGTTTTTGTTGATTTAATGTATTTTTTATGCATAATTAAAAAAAAAATATTACCTTCCCTATATAAACTATAAATGTGCGAAATTGTATGCTCCTCCGTCCGCGCAATTTTCGTAAAAACGGGTACAAAGTTTTTGTTTCACGTATTAATATTATCTTCTATACTTCTTCTATATATATAAAATTCTCGTGTCACAAGTAAGCGTTATTAAAGGTTACTAGAAATAAATTCGTTAGAAGAACTAATTTGTGTATTCAAGAAAATGGAGCCCATTTCGAGCAACTAATTAGTTAGTACCATTTTTTGTACATAAGTAAAATAATTTAACATTTCATGGTTTCCTTTCATTTAAATTATCAAGTTTGTTAGAGAGATTAATTACCCCAACGATCGATGCAATAAAAGTACAGAATTTAGTCGGTTTGATTCCCGGGAGTGGCAAGCGAATTTTCAAAAATCTTTCAAAGCAATTTTCTTTCTTTTCAATAATAAAAGAATGTTTTCTTTGAGTAAAATTTTCTATCTACAGTATTAAGAGTACTTTCCCTTGAGGTGACATTACAAAATTCCACCATACATATATTTTTTTAAATATAGCCTATGTTACTCATCGCTAATGTAGCATTCAAATGGTGAAAGAATTTTTTAAATCGGTCCATTAGTTTTTGAATTTATTCGTTGCAAACATACATACATACAAAAATACAAAGCTTTTCCTCTTTATAATATTAGTATAGACTAGCGGCCCGCTTGCGACTCCGTCCGCTTGAGTGAACACCCGTATCCTATAGAACCCTATAGCAGCGCCACCTATCGTGTCCAATTATATGCATTATACATATAAACCTCCCTCTTGAATCACTCTATCTATTAAAAAAAACCACATCAAAATCCGTTACGTAGTTTTAAAGGTCTAAGCTTAAATACATACATACATAGGGACAGCGGGAAGCGACTTTGTTTTACCATTTAGTGACCATGTAGTGATGAACTTAATGATATCAAAGTATTTCTAAAAACTAAATAGGAATTGTCCAAAATTTTCACTTTAAAACTTCCATACAGTTTCTATAGTACCTATCGAAAGAATCACCATTAGGTCATTTAATCCCCAATACTGCAGCACGAGCCTTCCAAATAGTTGGATTGGGCCCAGTGTGGACTGGTTGTAATGCAGTCGGGACCAATGGCTTTACGTGCCTTCCGAAGCACGGATGAGCTTGAGATGATACATTTTCGGCTGCCCATTTATCAATTTGATAAATTTCAGGCACCGCACCGCAATCGCAGACCAAGATTTTATTATTTTGTTATATTATAAGGTCACATTTTATCAACCGCAATTATATTTTGAAGAAAAATCAACAACATTAATAAACTATTTTTATTAAAAAAACCTTAAATTTTTATACACTAGTTTTCAAGAAAAACGCCAAAAGACATTTCGATTAAAAAACACCCCTTACGCACTTTCGGTAGTTTTCAATTCAAAGGAGCTGAAACAGAGAGGCCGCAATGCCTACACCGCTTACACGTGCCCGTATTTTCATTCAAAGGAGCCGACAAAGAGGCCGCAATGGTGCTCTTAAAAATATTACATTTTTGTGTTACGAAAAGTTAAAATAAAAACTAGCCTGAATTTTTTTTAAAATGCTAGGGCCTTATTTCTCTGATATAATTAGATGTTTTGTCAAAATATTTGCGGTTGATAAAATGTGACCTTATATACATACTTAAGATGGATCACGGTAATGTTGGTGATATAGACGAAAAACCGCATTTGTAATTAAAATCTAAGCTGGTAGTACCTTTTTTTTGCCAGGGAAAACGCCGGGGAGACGCGAATAGTTATATGGGGCTCTGAGCCTATAGGTGCTTATAGTACGTAAGTACTATAAGAACCTATAGGCTTTACACCACCTACCTATAGGCTTGCACCTATAAGCTTTTACTTACTACTTAATAACATAACTTAGGTGTAAACCTAACTTATGTTATTAAGTAGTAAGTAAAAGCTTATATACTGTGTTAATGCTGGGCAAAGGCCTCCATAAATGTAATCAAGTCAATGGGTATTGTCGTAATTTCTATCCCACACAACAAAGTCTGCAAACCAAAGTGATGTTTGAGATTGTTGTCATCGCGTCATTTTGATTGAAATTATTCGCTTCATCCACGCACTACCTACGTATTTTTGAATAAAAGTGGCGATTGATTTGAATTGCGACTCTTTTTTATGTATTTGGTAGTACACCAAAACTACATGAATACAACATTATAATGCAGTTACATTGCAGGTTTCTTCCAATATCTATGCAAATGAACGCCTCGATGGTGTGGATGGGTGATGATGATGGAGATGGAGATGATGAGGTGATGGAGTGGCAAGGCTCTTGGCCCGATACTCGTGTTCCAGGAGGTCTCAGGTCGAGCAACGTGTGTTTCAGATTTTTCGATGCCCGGGCTTGTGACTAGGGTTGCCAACCGTACTCTAAAACAGAGTATTGTACTGTATATTATGTAGGCGTACTCTATAATCTATAACACTAATTAGAGTATGCTAAAATACTCTTTTTTACACAATGTTTACTATACTAGTGCCAGTCATGTAATACTATGTAAACCCATTATCAGAACAAATAAAGTTCAAAAGAGCTCTTGATCTATATAAATTTAGAGTTAGAATGTTTGGACTTATGCAATTCTTTTAAAAACCATGAAAAATTAGGATATAAAGGAATGATATAAGATAGGCACTCTTTTTTGTAAGTCCATACTCTTTATTTACCTCCTTTGAAATTAGATATACTCTATTACTTCTAATAAAAGTTGGCAACTCTACTTGTGACCACCAGCCCACATTTGGGGAGCGTGGTGATTATGCCAAATAACCAAAATCGGAATTAGAGCTGCATTATGTTTCGTTGCTCCTCAGTTTGACCCTAACTACGTCCAAGCACTCCTTGATTGTAACATTGCATAGTGAGTACACGTCGAAGCTCTTCATGATTGCTCCCAGTTCCACTAATAGGATTTTTTGTGATTAAAACGCGTAAATCTTTGACGTAAAGTTGCGGCAGATTGTAAGTCGAATTACTTCTCCTAATGACCTTGAAGAACACGTTGCGTCAGTATTGCAGCCACTTGTGGGAGAATTGTCTGCTTTCGTAAACGCTTCACGCCACTTCGCTCCAATTGTAAAGAAAACCTTTTTAATAAAAATAAAAGACATTATGTCATAAGGTAAGTTTCGACGTTACTGTTCACCAATGTTCTAATCAAGGAGGCTTGGACGTAGTCATAGACATACTTAAGGACAACGAGTTGTTCTACTCTAACACTGTTTGGAGGGTAACTATTTTCTTTTCTGATGTCAATATTACCTACAGACTAATAGTAAGTGTTGCAACGGGAAACCCTGTCACCATAGTATCTAAATGTAACATTTTTTAAGAGAATGCACCTAATTGCGATCCGGCTATTGCAACTTGTCGATAGTACGACGTGTGTACCTAAAAAGGTACTAGGACACCTATACTACAACGAAGTTTGCGTTGAAGCCTATAAAATAAATATATTGTTAATATTTAAGTCCTATTGTGACGATACTGTAACATTATTTGGATTTTAACTTATAAAAGCATTTAAGACTTTGGTTCATTTTGATTTTGTGGCAACCGAAAAATGTATAATTCAAAGCAATGTATCTCATATTATTTTATACTTAACTGATCTTTAATGTTTGAAAACATATTGAGATTAGACGCTGATGAAGTAATATAGTTGTTGACATTGAATAAGGCTCCTTTGGCTTACAAAGTAAAAGTAGATAGTAATGAAAAATTTCGACGGTTTGGACAGTGTCAAGATAGCGTAGGTGATTAGAAGCGCACTTGACCCGGATTGTCAGAAGGCGCGGGTTCGAATCCCTTTCATGGAAAAAACAACAATTTCCAAATAGATACTATCTCAACCTTGAGGAGCTCGATGGTGAAGAGGATAGTGGGTTCGAGTTGTGAACTTAAGCTACTTTCGCAATGCGGGTCACCAGATGGGTGAGCAAATTAAAATAACTCGACTCCTACCACATTTCGGAAGGCACATTACACCACATTATTTGACCCAGTTTTTGTTTTTAATAAACCCTGAAGCCGGCATTGAGCTAGCTTGATGAGATAATACCCCATCGCCAATCACATTCATGTGGAAGGCCTGGGCTTAGCAGTGGAATGTTATAAACTGATTAATATAAGTAAAAAATCAATATATGTATTTTAGTATTAATTAACAAATGATTAATTTTAAAAACCAAGTTACAAAATAAATAGTGATAATAATAAGTAAATTAACAATTTACTCACAAGAATTAGTTTTATAAAACAAAATGTTCAATGTAGTCATTGCCGCTGGTCATTATTAACTTTCCAAAAAATCCCTCGTACCATTCCATACCACTAAAAGCCGACACATAATCCGAAAAACACGTGGAATCGTGTTTCACAATCATCCTTTTTATTTGAGATTTCGTTTGACAATTATAAGAATCTGAATAAAATGAATATAAGTACCTTTAAACGGTTGGCGAGAAACTACGAATGAGTTAAATACTTTTAAAAACTTATTTTAGTTTAAAAAGTATTAAAAAAATTGTATTTTCTAGTCATTAACATTAGTACCTGGATGACCGAGATTTGCTCGGTATTTTGTTAAGGATAAAACGACGTTTTCTAAAAATAAAGCCTAGCTAGATCGATTTATCGCCCCCGAAAACCCCTGCATACTAAATTTTATGAAAATCGTTGGAGCCGTTTCCGAGATTCAGATTATATATATAAATATATACAAGAATTGCACTTTTAAAGGTATTACATCATCATCATCATCATCATCAGCTTATTTTGTGTCCCCACTGCTGGGAGACGAGCCTTCCCTATGGATGGATAGGGAGAACGGGCCATAAACCACCACGCGGGCCCAGTGCGGATTGGCGGTTATTAACAACTGCTAATGCAGCCGGGACCAACATAGATAGTACTAATTTATAACATCTCAAAATTGGAGACACAAAGACAATAACAAATATGTTATCGAATACGCATTACAATTAAGCTTTAATCGAATCGAAATTAGGCCATTGTTTTAAGCTTAGGGGATTACCGAACTTATTCTATCACCATTTCAGTTAAAAGCAAAAAACGGATTGGATGGTATACCATCATAGTCTGGAAGGTAGACCCTATGGTCTACCCAACATACATCATCAGCTTATAAACATTCTTCCCAGCCCTCCCCACATGAGTGGCCCAATCCGGGCCCAGTGCCCACGCGACCCCACGCTGACTCAATGCGGATTGGTGGGTGTTAACGACTTCTGTCTTTCAAGGCTGGCATAATTAGCCTTCCGAAGCAAGAAACAGATTGGAATTGGCGATAGTTGCTTATTTTACAGGATCCACCCAATCGCTAGCCACTAGATAATATTTTAATTTAAGTACTTTAATCGTCTGTTGTTTAGTTAAATATATTTACATTACATTTGATTTAAATTGTGTCACAAATATATGTTATACCAAACAAAATTACAATGTTAAGTTTAAAACAATTTTCAAAGCTTTTGTTGGAAAACTTTGTTACAACAAGAAGCAATAAAAATCGCAAAGCATTCATTCGCGCAGCTTATTTTTTAAACAAAAATTACAGCTAATCGTAATAAGGTGTAGTTCCTGAACGTTGCTCTTAAAAAAATTATAAACTCACTTTTCAGAAATCCCTTAAAAAGTTTCAACCAAACCGGTCTCAAGTCTGACACTGGAAAGTCTCAACACAAGCACCGTTCACCACGATCCGTACAACACTGGCAACGGTCCCACAACGCTTCGTTCTTTTGCTGCTCGCACTGAAAATTGCTGTCTGCTACTTGGTTTTAGATATTTGGATACGCTATGGGTTTTAGTGAAGGTGCCAGGGGTGGGCAACATTTTCTAGCCGTCATTAAATTTCTTGCGTCTTCGAAACTTCTACCGACGACGATGATAAAACAGTCGTGTATGAAAACTTTGTTAACAGAACCAGGTGTTCAGGAACAAGTTTTTTAAAATCATTAACTGTATGGGTTTCTTGTATGTTGTACATTACAACGCTGGTGGCTATAACGCATAAAAGGGGAGAGTTATTTTACAATCTATGCAATCGTATGTAAACATGATATTTCACTATTTCTTTTGGTTCTGTCTGTTATTATCATTGCCTATTTTATTATTTAAATACATTATTCACTGCCAGGCTGAAAACTTCCCACATGAACAATAGCACCTAGAGAGATTGATTTTAATCCACCACGCCACGTTGGCCCAATGTGAATTCTAACGACAGTCAACTTATGACAACACCAGGGACCAAAGGCTCATCGTTCCTTCTGAAGCATAGGTACTCGTAGAAGAACTTGAAAAAATTTTTTCCGCTGATCCGGTGAACCGACATCACAACTGAAATGCGCAAATCGCTGTGTCAAAAGAAGATATATTTATCTCAATAATACTCTACTTAAAAAAGGTTGGTGACAACTGGTTTTGCTTATCTCCCCCTCTGTTATATAACTAAATTATAATGGGACCTACAGATGATTAAGGCCAAACGATTTTTGGCTAGAAGTCCACGGAAATCGCAGTGCACGTACTGCCTACTTAACAGTACAAAACAGTACTTTTGCAATTGTGACAGCCGCTGTTATTATACAATGGCTGTTTGATGGCTTGTGGTCACTGCTGACTGCTATCTTTCGTGTTCGACTAATTTTTAGGGTCTTTGTTAATGGTTGCAAATTTTTAATGGAGGTAATTTGTGGATTTCTTTTGAAATTAGGCTGAAATTGCTACTGACCGCCTGTGGTGGGAGCGGACGCCAACGATTTTGAAAGCAGAACCCTCGTCATTATCAGCCTACAACGTCCCATTTCTGCCAACAGTCTTGCGCAAATCGTCGCTGCATGTCCGCTCTTTGTAGGAACCTTTACAGTTTGTAGGCTTTATATTATTAATTTCTAAGATTTCATGACTAGTCACTACGTAGGCAGCAATATGATTTTATATATAAATATATATTTTAGTACATACTTACTTAAATTTAAAAGTCTTGTTCTCATAAGCACTAAAGTACAACTTTAAAAGAAGCGTTATCCAAAAACCGAACCAAGTTAGGCATGGATTGCATCATTTTAACTGTAAATCATCAATTGGACACATTAAGTAATAACATTGCAGTTTTCTACAAAGTGTAGGAGGAGTAGCTCAATGCAATGGCGCTCACGTTGCTATCTTGCAATTTAAGCACATTTTATAATGTCAAATCACAGGGTTTTTGTTCAAATTATAATATCTTGAGCTGCTCCGTGCTTGGGAAGGCACGTCAAGCCGCTGGTCCCGGTTGGGGTTGTAAGGTGGCACTCGTTAAAATTAGATAACCCCTTATGGACCAACGTGCATTTCCACATTTGCTTCAGTTCATGTAGGAAGGCCTGAGCACAGCTGTGTGGGGCGTTAGGCCTAATAATGATAAAACTGTATGGTAATATTATAATAATTCTGTTTAAAAATAAAAATAAAAATGGGCTTGCTCTTGGCCTCATTCGAATCCCTAGCGCTAAGAAGAGGCCGACGATGGAACGACAAGCTCGTTGTCCAGAAACAGCCCTCGGCTATTTCTTTAATAATTGTGCCTATTTATTCTTTTAGTCTTGCTTGAGATCATTTCAAATGTCTTCAAAGCTTACGATTAAAAGATTATCAAATCTTGTAATCTTGCAATTCATTCGAAGTTGCGTTTCAAAATGAACTTAAATATTTCTCGTGATACTTCAGAGAACTTCAGACTACAACTACGTGTAATTATTATCATTAACAATTGTATACTAAAAGAAATTAACACTTTCTAATATCCCCGATCCGATCCAAACCCCTCGGAGAATCTAGTAGGGCATGGGGACACGCATTAATGCGTGATGCTGTTCCCTCTAGACCTCCAAAAGTGCTTCGTTTTACACGGCTCGAAGATCCCTTTAAGATTCTCGCCGCCCCCAAAAAAGCCCGATGAAGCTGAAAATGCCGTACAAGGCTATCAGCAAACTCTCTCCAAAAAAAATAACTTCCAATATAATATCATGGTCAATGAGAAAGGCCGTTGATCAATTAAAGAGTAAGGGCGGCTTTGTTAGAACACAGTAAGCTGTTAATTAATAATTATTATTATTGCTTGTTAAATTGTACACATGCAATACTACAATGTGCCCACAACATTGTGTGCGAAATTTATGTCTTAGTATAATTAATTACGTACACTGTTGCGTTTTCATGACGTTATATAACTTGTGGAAAGCTGGACCCAGATCTAACTGTAACTAGGCTTATTTAGTTAGTCATCGCTTATGTAAGTGCGAAGGTAGGTACTGCTTATAAAATGCATTATCTATACTAATAATAATCTATACTAATATTATAAAGAGGAAACCTTTGTATTTTTGTATGTATGTATGTATGTTTGCAACGAATAAACTCAAAAACTACTGGACCGATTTAAATAATTCTTTCACCATTAAAATGCTACATTAGCGCTGAGTAACATAGGCTATATAAAAAAAAATACTAAAAACTACAATTTAATTTTACAATACAAAATAATTTGTTTGTTTTGTTATCATGGAAACCAATGATATATATTTAACTCAATGATTGAAACTGTCAAAGCGGTACGAAGTCCGCCGGGTCAATACTTTAACCTCCAAAACCAATTGCATGGTTGTATTGTTTTGAGGAGGAGCTCGATGGCGTAGTGGTTAACGCGCCCGGTCTGCGAGTACGGAGGTTAAGCAACTTTCGCCAAGGCCGGTCATCGGACGAGTGACCAGAAATGTATCATCTCGAGCTCCTCCCTGCTTCGGAAGGCATGTAAAACCGTTGGTCCCGGTTGCATTGGCAGTGCTAGCAACCACCAAACCGCACCGGGCTTGCGTGGTGGTTTATGGCCTATCCATCCATAGGGAAAGCACGGTCCCAGCAGTGGGGACATGAAATTGAGCTGGTGATGATGATGGTGATTGTTTTAACAACATTTTGTATAATTTCATAATTTTGATGACTTTTGTTATTATTGTTTGACAATTTTTAATTATTTTGGCAACATACAGTCGTATTTACAAAACTTTCTAAAAAGGAAAACCTACAGTGCTCAAATGTTTTATAATAGTATTCTTACATGGACAAAAGGAAGCTAATGAAAGAAACAAAAACAACAACATCTGTTTATATCTATATTTTTATGATCAGATGTTGTTGTTTTCGTAAAAAATGCGAAGAAACTTCAAAACATTCAAAACATTTTTTAATATAGTTTATTTACATTTAACTAAAGTATGTAGGTGCTATTTTGTTCGAAAATTGCAGCAATCTCTGCAGCCACCGTCTTGGCAATTCTAAAGGGAGACATTTTAGGCACTAAATAAATGTAACTTCAGTTTTGTGCAAAGTAATGGAGCGCATTTTAAACAAACAACTTGTCTACTACCTAGAAGAACACTTCATAATTCACGATCGCCAATACGGGTATCAGCCGAAACGGTCAACGGGTGATCTTCTAGCGTACGTTGCACATCTATGGGGTGAGGCTATTGACAAGCGTGGTGAGTCGGTGGCTGTTAGCCTTGACATAGCCAAGGCTTTTGATCGGGTCTGGCACAAAGCTCTTCTCTCCAAGCTCCCGAACATAATCATACGTCTAGCTCGGCGAAACGCTTGACTAGACGGGGTACTCCACTTGACAGCTTGGCGTTTGCGCTATGGGGCCCGCAAACTAGCCAGCTGGTGGTCTACTTAACAATATCAATACTCTTTAGTGCTTTTGTTTTAAGTTACATTTTATTTTGACAACAAAACTCAATCTAATTTATTCAAAAAAGGTTGAATCAATATATAAAAAAAAGATTTATTTCGCTGATAACCTCAAAATTTTTTAGGAGAGAGTTTGTTGTTATCTTTAAACGACCTTCACAGCGTCACCGGACTTTTTTGGGGGCGGCGAGAAACTTAAAGGGTTCCTCAAGCCATACTGCTTGATCACGATCAAAACAACGTCAGAAGGTTTCTAGAGGGAATGGCATCACGCAAGCGTGATCCTGCACTCTATTAGATTCTCCGAGTAGTTTGGATAGGATTGGGATGGCCTTTACAGGGTTACAATAGTGGTGTACCTACGTTATAAGCAGATGTGTGTCTAAATCAGAGTTAGCACCCTAACTATTCTAACTAATAGTAACCTAACTAATATGCGAAAGTGAGTTTGTTGTTTGTTTGTTTGTTATTTGTTACGCTTTCACGCGTAGGTATACTATTCAACCGATCATCATGAAATTTGGTACAAAATATTCCCAAGAGTATATTAATCAAAGACTTATTATTAAAAAAAGTGAGTTTGTTTGTTTGTTTGTTTGTGTGATATCCTTTCACGCAAACTTTTTAACGATTTGTTTTTTTTGTAGTCATAGAAACTGTCAAAGCGGTACGAAGTCCGCCGGGTCAGCTTTATAGATACTAGTGGTCGCCCAATAGTCGAAATTTGATCGTAATTTTATTAAAGCTGCACGGATTGTATCCTAAGCAATGAAAAATTTAAAAACAATAGAATGTGAGTTTGGATTGGCATTGACAGATGTCGGCCGCATTAAAGACAAACAACACGTGTGTGTCAAATACATGGTGTGTGTGTAATGTTGTTTTTGTTGATTTAATGTATATTTTATGCATAATTAAAAAAAATATTAACATTCGGATAACCTTCTCTATATAAACTAGAAATTTCATAATCCTCCGTCCGCGCAATTTTCGTAAAAACGGGTACAAAGTTTTTGCTTCACGTATTAAGTCCTCGCGCGCCATATGTACGCACGGTCGTACGTAAGGTGGCCCGCTAATTATACCTACAGCGCGGGACGGGTTTAATATTTATAAGTATGTAAGTTTCAATGTTAATAAAGATTATTTCTATTTCTAGTTCTATTTCTATTTCTTTATAGATAAATGTTAAAACAAATATTTAAATCATAAACACCATCATGATAATATATCTCACTCATTTGGCATATATTTTAAAATGTTCACCCATGTTTGTATTTTGTATTAGTCGTAGCTGGTTTAATGCTCTAAGGTCGTAGCAGATAAAAAGTCATTTAAGCATAGTTCACTGAATGTTATGGAGGAGCGAGATTTCCTGGTACAAGCTTACCTGGTACTGGTACGATGTCTAAAAGGAGGTCTCAACCTTGGTCTATGTTATGTGTACGTATGAAGAAAATAAAATAATTTTACATTTTTCATATAATCATGGTTTGTTGTTATTACTCGTATATGTATATGACTACGAGCTCCAAGTCTCAAAGTCTCATTTTAAATTTTTAGAACAAAGCTATATATAAAATGAGGATTACTTTGCCTTTTGCTTTTCCTCAACCATTTAAGATTTATGCAAAGACTTTCAGTTTCTTCCACTTATTTGTTGTCTTAATTTCTAATGGTAATCTTAGCAAAAAGGTCCCCTTTGATTATTATTAAAATAAGTTTAATTAATCTAAGTTAGCAAACGCGACTACTGTCGGCAATTAATAATAAGTACCTGGATGACCGAGCTTTGCTCGCTATTTTTTTACGGATAAAACGACGTTTTCTAAAAATGAAACCTAGCTAGATCGATTTATCGCCCCCGAAACCCCCCTGCATACTAAATTTCATGGAAATCGTTGAAGCCGTTTCCGACATTCAGATAATTTAAATACAAGAATTGCTCGTTTAAAGGTATTAGATAGATAACAAAAATGTTTTTTTTTTAAATATCATGATATTTAAAAAAATCATCAACTTCAAATGAACAATACGTCTGGTACGTCATATACCGCTTCTTTTGCAAAAGTAATATCTGTGTTTCGTGTGTTTGAAGGTTTATCGTAGTGTTATTGTTATTGATTTAAAGAAAATGCCACCTGTGAGGCGTCAAAATATCGGGCGGCGTACGCGTAATGCAAGTCGAGTTCACAATCTTCGAAACAATGTGACTGAAGAAGAGCGAAGGAAGTATTTCGAGGCAGTTACGCTTTCACGCAGAAACTGATCATCATGAAACTTTGTACACATATTCTCAAAGGTATTGGGAAGGATATAGGATTTTTTTATTTAAAAGTAAGTTTTTTGTTTGTTTGTTTGTTTGTTTGATACGCTTTCACGCGTAAATATTTAACGATTTGTTTGTTTTGTTGTCATAGAAACTGTCAAAGCAGCACGAAGTCCGCCGGGTCAACTAGTGTTAAATGTTAAATATATACCTATTCAAAGTTAGCTGCGCATTATGTCTAGCTAAATTATAATTAGTCAATCAATCAATCAATCAATCAATCAACCACCCTTTCTAATAATTTAGCCTAAGATATTTAAATTTTATTTTTAGATATAGTCTTTAACTTAAATGTAGATTATTAACAGTAGAGATATATTCATACATACACACATCAAAAATGTCTAGGGATCAAATACATTTTAAAGTATCGTTGCGTTATAGAATTAATATTTTAACTTTTTTGGATCGTTATAGATTTTTTAGTGAATTTCACGATAAGAATGAAAACATTTTTTTTACATTGTTTAAATATAGAAAATTAGCTGTCAATCTGAACGTAATGGCAATTTTACAAAACGTACAACGTACAACAAACAACGTACTGTGGCTGCCGCCATTGGCACTACACAGAGTGCCATAGGCCGCCTCGGACACGGTATCGTATGGGAAGCGTGGCCGAACGACATGGAGGAAGATCTCGTATAACCACTCGAAGACAAAACCGGTACATGCAAAATACTGCTCGACAGAATCGTACCCTGACCGCTATGATGTTAGCCACAAGGCTCCACAGCGCTTTAGTCTTGCTGATAAGCGACCAAACCATCCGGAATCGTTTACGTGAAGTACGTCTGCGTTCCCAAAGGCCACTGAGGGTTTCACCCATAGCACCCGACATAGCACAGAAATTGAGAGAAAGAAGACTGGCGCTGTGTTTGCTTCTCTGAAGAATCACGTTTTGATATGAGGCCGGATACAAGACGCACTTGAGTATGGAGGACTTCTTGACGTCAAGAACGCTTGAGATTTTGTCAGGAAGTTCAACCATATGGAGGGGGAACAATCATGGGTTGGGCCGGTATTAGGATCGGTGGAAGAACCGATCTCATTTGGATCA
Organism: Eudonia mercurella; assembly: GCA_963082485.1. Classification (NCBI taxonomy): domain Eukaryota; kingdom Metazoa; phylum Arthropoda; class Insecta; order Lepidoptera; family Crambidae; genus Eudonia; species Eudonia mercurella. Next base: position 2,348,524 of record OY720022.1, read on the forward strand.
GGGGCAACCTCAATGCTCAAATCTACGCAGAGAGGATTGTTTCAGATGTGATCATCCCCTTGCGAGGCCGATTGGATGATTCGTTTCGACGAATGCATGAAAATGCACAATGCCGTGGCCTGCACAATCACCAGACCTCAACCCAATTAAGCATGCATGGGCCATGCTCCAAAGAAGAGCTCTGCCGAGTATGGATGCCGTGCACACCCCACAACAACTTTTTGACTTGTTAGAAAGAACGTGGGCGGCTATTCATCAAAGTGATTTGGATGAACTGATTTTAAGCATGCCAAATCGGTGTGCTTGTGTGATTCGTGTGAATGGTAGAAATACAGATTTTTTATTTTTATTTATTTTTACAATAAAATTTAATAAAATCAACCTTGTTCTTGCTTTTTTTGCCAATTAGGTGACGATATAACGTAAGCAAATTTTCCCCAATTTGTTAAAATTGTATTTTTTCTTAATTTTTTTAACGTAATAGGGATAAAATTGTTTACTAAAACACAAAAAATAGAGCAAGAAGCCAGTTTGGAAAACCAGATAAGGTAAATATTATTTAAAAAAAAATGATAGCTAAAAATTTACTTGACATTTTTGATGTGTGTATTTCTCGTGACTACGCGAAACTTTACTTTTTATAATATTATTATAATATATTGAGATCCAACTTAATGGGAATCCAACTTTTATAAAAGTCAACGTAATGGGAGTTCAACTATTAAGTCCTGACCATTAGGTCCTGAAGGTACTTACTATAAACTACAAAACTAGGAGCTTAACCTTTCGTCTGCCTAGTGCCAGATCGTTCCTACAATCAATTAAAATTATATTGTGTGTATTCACTGCAGACGACAAGTTAATAAAAGCCTAGTCACTGTGTGTTATATACATTAACAAAACTTTATGTTAGGCATGGGTTCACGTCAGAAGTTTAACCCTTTATAAGGCAGTGGCATATGTATTGCCACCATATTTTGAACTTTATACAAATGAGATAAGGTCGAAAACCAATGAAAAATTCAAACATGCTGTGCCCGTTAAATGGTTAGCAGAGGTACCTAAAGGATTGAATCACCTTTTCTTATTTGTCAAGATATCCATTCCGGCACATACCAGCTGTGTGGCTCATTAGCATACATACAATACCTAGTACCTACTGCAGCAGCTTAGCGAGTCCTTACTCTTGTCTATTTCCTTTGTTCCCCGCAGTAGACAAGAATTTCATCATTTAATCGTCGTACACTGCAGCGGCTGACTATACATAAAATAAATAAATATAATAAAATTCGTTTATTTTCAGACCAGAGTCCATAGATTGTTAGTACACAAAAACCTTAATTCTATGTTAGTAATAATAATAAAAATAAATAATAATAACAAAACCTCCTTTCACCGCTTTGCCTGTTTAACATGCAAAGCAGTGAAACGGGCAAAAAAGGGAGAATCTAGCCTCTCTGACATCATTTTTATAGGCTGAAGAAAAAGAAGAAAAAGAATGCCATTATCATACTTACGCATTTCTTCTTAAGTACGCTAACGGCATCTCTACGGGTTCCCTACATGAAATCGAATGTTGCGACATCTTATATCACGACAGCGAAAATGGTGCGTCGAACGGTCATCAAACCAATATGGTACGCCACATCGAAAACCGCTACATCGAATGTCTCAATGTCAAACCATTACTGCATCGAATGGTAAACACAGCGAATGTCTTGGCATCCATAGGTTGCGGTATTGATTAATTATGACATCGATAAAAAAAAAATGAGGATTTTATAGACAAAATAAACTCTAAAAATTAAATAAAATATGGATTTGAAAGTCTTAAAAATTAATTATATCTATACTACTATTATAAAGAGGAAACCTTGTATTTTTGTATGTATGTATGTTTGCAACGAATAAACTCAAAAACTACTAGACCGATTTAAAAAATTCTTTCATCATTAGAATGCTACATTAGCGCTGAGTAACATAGGCTCTATTACAAAAAAAATGTCCACACGTGCGAAGCAGAGACGGGCCGCTAGTTGTGAAATAAACGCAATTAAATAAATGAAGCAAATGTATTGTTAATTTGTTTTCCTTTAGTAGATAATATCAACTGCATGATCTCCATTCTACGCCTACGTGTTTTATTAGACGCAATGTCAAATTATTTTATTTTATTTTATTTTAAGTTAGACTACTAACTACTCTACCTTATTCAAAGTAGTATTTTTACACTTTTTTTTATTCTGCGCTTGTAATGGTGTGATACGAAACTAAGATGAGTGAAATTAAATTACTTAAAACTGATAAAGACATGGATTGTTTGGTTATATGGTAAAGAACAAAATCAGCGATAAAGGAATTTATTACCGTTTAATTGAGCATTCGATCTCGTGACAATCGATGTCGCGACATTCGATGTGGTATACCGTCGATTTGATGATCGGGCTCAGTGGCCTGGGTTAGGAAAGGCCTCTGTCCAGCCGTGGACCGACACGGGCTGATAATGACGATGATGGCTCTCCATCCGAGATGGTATATCCGTTTGCCTAACGTTTCAATTGTAGGTACAGTAAAGTAAAAAATATATTTATCGAATTTTAAATAATGTTCTCTTTTTTTTATAAATTTGTATGTAAACTTGTATGGCACCAAATAAAGTTTAAAAAAATTTTACCTTTTAATCAACGACCATCATGAGACATCGTTAAATCATAGAGCTAAAATTCAGGAGAAAACTGGACGTTGCCGTTCGTCGCCGAATGCGAGCATGGCGCGTTCGCAGGAGCATTGTGGAGCTTTTAATTAAGTTTTGTTTTACTAAATTAAAAATTTACCTACTTTATTTTCACTCTTTTCGTATTAATCACAATCAACATATTGCGTAAGTAACATGACCTTCATTAACTTCTGATACTTAAGTCCAGTTGAGGAGCTCGATGGCGCAGGGGTTAACGCGCCCGGTCTGCGAGTGCTGAGGTTAAGCAACTTTCGCAAAAGCCGGTCGGATGGGTGACCAAAAATTAATCATCACAAGCTCCTCCGTGCTTCGAAAGGCACGTAAAGCCGTTGGTCCCGGCTGCATTAGCAGTCGTTAACAACCACCAATCCGCACTGGGCCCACGTGGTGGTTTATGGCCCGTTCTCCCTATCCATCCATAGGGAAGGCTCGTGCCACAGCAGTGGGGACATAAAATGAGCTGATGATGATGATGATGACTTAAGTCCAATTAAGAACACCTTTGGAAGAAAATATTTGCAAAAGCGTAGTTATCTGTCTCTGATTAGAGAGGTCTATGACAAAAGAAAAATTGTAATGACTAGTGAAGTGTTAACATTTTAGAAAGGGATAGGCAGATGGCTTCATTACATGACTGAGAGAGATAACGTCAGTAGGCTGAGTTACTTCACAATTATTATGTCACGAGGTTGCGCGCGGCCAGTGACCCACATTTGCCCATGATGAGGCATAAAGTATTTATTTCGAAAACTCGCCTCTATTCTGTGCGCAGAAGGTCGAACACAATATGTTTAATTCGTCAACACTGTGACGGAGCGGGCTGTTTTGCGTCTAATGTGGTCAAGTTCTTTTTATGCCAGTAAATTGTAACCATTTTATTGTGCTCTTGCACTTCATATTTATAAAGCAATGATGATTATGTAACAGATCTAAATTGCCGAGGTGATCTTTCCGACCTGTTTTGTAACCATTGGTACCTATGATTTAGAAAATAATGGCTGCTTTAACATCAACTCGGAACCTTATTCCTTTCTTACTTATTTAAGGGACATGCCTGTTTATATATAAATTTTCTCTGAACTGTGATTAAACGACACTTTAATCAACATGTACCTTCTATGACTAAAACAAACTATTGCCATTTTCACCTCAACATTTTGGTTTGAAAGCTTTAAGGCCCAAGCGGCAATGCCCTTTATCCATCTCAGCCAAAAAGACGTCCACTGCTGGACAAAGGCCTCCCTCAAGGATATATAAATCATTTTGAGGGGAATTTACCATAATCGCCACGCTTGGCAGGCGGGTTGGCGATCGCAGTAAGGTGAGAATAATCACAGAGAGACGCTGCTGCCCATCCTCTGGTATGGTCCCATAGTCGCCTTCTACGACTCCCACGGGAAGAGATGGGGTGGTGCAATTCCATAACCCCGACACCACACGGGGGATGCCCTTTATAGAAACATCCAATTACTTAGATATCTAGCTACAAAAACTGAACTAAGTAGGCGTTGTAACAATGCTATTGTATTTTATACAATACAATGCGGCAAGTACGAATGTTACAACATTTTAATAACGGGTTTCCTACAAAATATTGTGCAGCGTATAGTTGATACTTGTTGCGTAACAACGAAGTAAGGCAACGACACGGCGAGAGACAGTCGGTGGGCCAAGGCCACCATCGCATACCCATAAAAGTATGTCGCTTTAAATTCGCCGACTATTTCAATAGCTTTGGGCTTTTTTGTCTTCAGAAACGGTGGCGAATTTGAGTCATAGGTACATTAATTTTATTGGAAGTAAAAGTTCAAGAATGTTTTGTCAGTGTGTAATTAAAATGTCCTATAACAATAAGATACAGTTTTATAACTAATGTAGGTAGTCAAGTTAATGTTTTGTAATTAATTATGTCTTAGGGGCCAACAATGACAAAAGAGAAAGTAGGTTTTTTCAACGCACCTAAATACCTGGACTCAAGGACATACGCGCAGTCAAGATTAAAACTGAACTAAAACAATTAAGCTACTGTTCATGATGTTGTTGATGATGATGATGATGATGATGATGGTGATGATGATGATCATGATGATATAGTTAAAGTAATATCTACATCTTGGTTTCTTAAGGAAAAGAAAGCTGTACCGAATTTATATTTCGTATTCTGAATATTTTATAATAATCAGTAGGTCAAGGTGGGGATTCTGCAATTTATATTGCAGAATTCGCTGATCAATCGAAAACAGCCAAAGACGCGCGACATGGCAGATCTCAACGAAAACAATCAGTGGTAGAATATTAGAGTTATGACGTTGAACCCAGGAATTTGTAGAGTCCAAACCTCACACTCCTCTCACGCATAAAGGCATTTTATTTTGTAAGTGATGCTTACTTTTCTCCGATCTATTAGCGAACATTGCTTTCAAATGTACAACCACATCGCGAAGGGAGAGCGCTGGTGCCTGTGAGACAGGCTGACGTTTACTTCAGGCACCACTATCTCACAATGTTATTGATAGCGAAAATGTTTTTTTACTGACTGTAAAGGAAAAAAAATTACTTACTTACTTACTTACTTTAAATAAAAATACAAATAATATTCCATGCAAATCGCAACAATTTGCAAACGCTTACATATTTTTTTACGTGTGAATATCTGCTGTCAGGATATCTCGACCGGGTCGCTATTCATACCCAGAATTTGTGCGGGGATGGGCGATGGTCTACCCGACCAGCCCCCCAATTCTGCTACTTATTTTGATCTGGAACGCTATAGTTTTAACGTTTATTATTCTGCTAACTACGAAACTATAAGAGTTAATTTCGTTGTTAGCAGAATACGAGTACGCTATAGTTTCAACATTTTCGTATTCTGCTAATTACTAAACTATAGAATTGATTTCGTAGTTAGCAGAATAGCGAAAACGTTGAAACTATAGCGTTTCAGATTCGTTTCAGATCAAAATAAATAGCAGAATTGGGGGGCAGCTTAGTTTTAGTTGGCTCACGACACCCTTCTTTTTATATTTTTATTTATTTACGGGTAAGTACAGTGCCTTGGTCTCACCTGATGTTAAGTGATGATAAGGCTAATTGGTGGAAGCGCACTTCACCCGGGATCCTCAACTAGTGAGGCACTAACTATCTTATTTCTAGCTGCCGGAACACAACAATGCTACAAACATTTATGTTATGGCGACATATTAAAATAAGATGGTGGTAGCTAGCCAGGCGGACAAACAAGCCCTACCACCAACCAAACTGAGAACACAAAGATGTACCCCCCGCTGGGAATTGAACCCGGGACCTCTGGGTCTAAACCGGTGGTCTTAACCACTAGACCACAGAGGCGTCTTTCGCTGGGCGGTCAACCGAAAACTTTGTAGAGTCGTTCGCAGCCCACCTCAAAACCTAGATATACCTATTAGAGTGCTACCCACAGAAAAGATGTGCTGAAGTCCAAAGCAATGTTTGTTGTCTGCTTGCTTGCAAAAGTATAATGCTGTTCGTTTTGAAATGTATGATATCCTGAACATCGCGGGTCCCAACGGCATTAAATCTGAAGCCTTAAGATGGATTATGTGTAAGTTACACTCATATTATTACAAGCGTCAATGCTGTGGTTAGTGTTTCCTGACTCGATGTTCAAAAACACTTTCAATTGCAGGAAGGTGCTTTCAAGAAAAAAGAAAACAAAGAACAGGAGAAATTTAGGTAAAACAGACGACCTATTAAGTATGGTTGCTTCATCTAAGATAGATCGACAGTTGTTTGTCAGCTCAGTTGAATAAAAAATAGTGATTCTTTGAACCTTTTATTTATACGCAAGTATGTGATGCGTCACAGTTTCGTGTTTCCGTCAACAATAGACAGGAGCGTCACGGCCATCAGGATGATCACGAACTGCTCGTGCGGCAAGCTTCTCGTGGTGTATGCCATTAAGTGACATGTTGTCTTCTTTATCATTCTGTAACATACCAATACATTACGGTAACAATTCGGTTGTCTAGTAGACAAGTTGAACAAATTGAATAAAGAGGGTACATCGAAACGATTTATATCGGTGGCCAAAGCTCATTTGGGGCTACAGCGCCAGGATAGTAAGAAAGTATTGGAAATAAATTGTGAAATGGTACAGACGCCAATCTATCTAAAACTGTCAAGTTTCTACAACACATTTTTAACCAGGAAATTTGACAGTTTGTGGTAGGTTAATATCGGCGTGTGTACTTGACAACGTTTGTCAAGTTTTAAGACACAATTAACGATTTTGAAATACAGCCGATGGTGGAAACGCACGTCATCCTTTATCTTTAACCGCGAAGGAACTGGCTACAGCAATTGCTTAGTTAAATGTCATGGTAAGCAGACTACCCATCTCTGTTGTACCCATTGTTGTACCCATTACTAAAAGAGTGTCTTGGAAACCAGCGCAGTGCCACAGAAGAAAGACACAGCTGTCTCATAACAGCACATGCTGAGAGCATGCTTGTTGCCATGTAGTTACAATAGCTTAAGATATTTAATGTAAGTATTCTATGTTTATGGCAATAAATGATTTCTCTTCACAGTAACAAAATGACTACCTACCGACCTTTTTATTCAATAGCATCAGGCTATGTTCTTATGATCGAAGTAGTTATAATACACCTCTAAAATATACCTATAAACCTATAAAAAAAACCTCGAGTGGGATTTGGACCTGTACTTCAGACAACCCGGGTAAAACGCACGCCAATCAATCTGTCGTACTTGTACTATTATGTATTCTATGCTGTCGTATCCATGCAAATTTATTCAATACTACTTATTTTGTAAGCCAAAATAAGCCTTCATGAATGTAGACAAGTACGTCTTCGACATCCTATATTATTAATAATTGTATTTATTCTCCTTACGTAACCTTTCTATTCTAAAATAGAAAGGTTACGTAAGAAGGCATATTGTGTACAAATAATAAATCAGAAAGGATGGGGATATGTCAAATAAATGGGTTTTTCAAATCAAGAAATATCATAAGAATATTAAGATTAGATGTTTGATATTTCGATGTATGTTAATTGAGGATATATTATATTACGAATTCGTGTAAAAGCCAAAACATGATTGAGACATTTATCGATAGAAAATAAATCGTGCTTTACATCTAAACGGTAATGAATAGAATTATGGGATTTTTTGAAATAAAAGAAATTAATGTTTTCTTAATTTTTGTAAGACACTATACTGCCACAATAAAATAATTTTAGCCTCGTCATTTGACTTTGCCCAATAGACAGATCTCTTGCGAACACTTTGGAGCCTTTATTGCGCACAATCGCCGACTTAATACTTTCACTATTAAATTGGCGAAGGTCGTTCGTCAAGGACTTAGAAATCTGACTATCTAGCCGGCGATAACGAAGGACATCCGCTGAGCCATGTAGCCTCATTTCATGTCTCTGATCCATGAGTAGCAGTGTGTGGCTGGAGAGCTTCTTTAATTTAGGACGGCGGGTTTTATAATACTTGGACCCTACCGTATGGACAGTACCTATCCACCACCATGTTGTACACATCGTCCACGTCGATGCTGTTTACGAGAATTTCGAAGCGGTTCTGGAGCTCAAGCTGAAAGCACTCGGGGTTTTGTATTTGAGCCGGTATTGGTCGGAGCGTAGATTTTATCAGTCGAGATCTTTCGAGCTTGACGTTGACATTCAATGTGCCTCTGACCAATCGGTGATCGCCGGTGGAATCTGTCTTTGTCTTCCGGCTTTCCGCCTCTCAGTTCGGCCGTGGCCTTTGCCCGCGCCGGACTTGTGCTCGACATTTCCAACTCCGAATTCATATTCCAGCTTAAGACTTTATTCCATCCAACTCATGTGTACAAATATTATTAGGTACTGCATTAACTTTATCATCATGAGGTACACTAGTGAGTGTAGGTACGTCATTTTGTAATTTTAGGCTAGTACGTGACCAGTATAATTATTAAAATGGGAAATAAAAATAAAATTTTACAAGATAAAAATCTAACATGAAAAGTATGCGGGAAAATACTAGGAAAAAGAGGGAAAGAACAAAAAAGAAGAAAACCTTTGCGTTTTTTTCACTTCACTTCAGTTTTATCTTGCTAGGTTAGAAGTTAGATGTGCTGCTATATAATGTATGAATTACCTATAGCTTTGAATATAATAGAGCAATCCGTCCGCGTTTTAGTAGGTATAATGTAATTAGGTAGTGTTTGTGTCTTTAAAACTATGATCTATCATTTATTTTAAATGCTAATTACAAATATATATATTTATAAATTAATATGTTTTTTGTTAACGGTACAAGTTAAACACAATAGAAAAAATAACAAAAGTAAATGTAACCACATTTATCGCTTTCGGGATCCTCCGGGACAGGATCCTCGGGGAATGGGATCCTCGGGAAATGGGATTCTCAGGGAACAACCCGAAGTGCCTACTTTATTTATTACAATTACAGCTTTCCAAAATAATCTATTATACCTACCTATTTTCTAATTAGGTAAACATTGCTGTAATATAGGTTAAGGAAATAAAGCTTTTATTTTTAATAAGTACAAAAAATATCTACGAGCGGGTTTCGAACCCGCACCCCATGATATAACGTGCGCTACCAACTGTTACTATCGTGGCTCTGTCCAACGCGCTTAGATATAGAATACTATCTATCTAGTAGTGCACCTGACCTATTTTAGCACTGTCAACGGGTTAGTTGCAATAAATAATATCTGAACTACTTGTAGATAATTTTTCGTAATTATGGTTAAAGATGTACCTTGTGGTCGACATTGAATGAGGCTCCTTTGGCTTACAAAGTAAGAGTAGATAGTGTTGATAAATTTCGGCGGGTTGGACACAATCACGATGGCGTATCCAATAGGTTTGTGTCCAACCAAGTGCACTAGCACTTGACCCGGATTGTCATGGGGATGCGGGTTCGAATTCCGCTGCGGCTGGTGAAATTTTTTCAACACTTTAAAAAAAATATTTTTTCATCCTTCGGACTTTTGTGAGTGGGGATGGCCTTTGCCCGGTGTGACACGAGATATAAAACCACGAAATGGTATAACCATTATCGTAGTACCTTTTACTAGTTTTATCTAAGTAAACGGCGCCGGCGGCGATCACTAAATATACTTTTTAGTTTTATAATAAATAAATAACTACTTAAATATGGATAAATAAATAAATTTTATTTTACTAAATAGGTTTGGTTTACATTTATCTGGAGTCGGCTTTTAAGCAAACAATGCCTGTTGCAGGAGACTCCACTCTTCCATTATAATAGCTAGGCTATAAAATTTTACAGTTTTCTTGTGTAGGAAGGTGGAAAAAATGGACTTGCTTACTTTTAAAAATAAAAGCTCGTAGAGCAATATTCACGATTTCGCGGGGCGTTGTGGCATCACCCAAAAAAAAAAAAAATTGTATTATCAAAGGAATGTCCAACTACGAAGCTATGGATTCGGCTGCACAGAACCTTAATTTATTAAAAAACCTTTGTCATCTTATTGTTCGTTTCATTGTAAATCTGGTGTTAAAAAAGATCGCGGAAAAATATTTTTTTTTCTTTTGTTTAGAAAAGGGATTTCAATGGTACGTACCTGATGGTGCAGCTAGCAACGGGACCTCCGGCGGCGGCCGCCGCGAAAGAACTTGTAAAGTTGCATCATAGCCGCGACAAGGAGCACCATAAAGATAAAGATGCCCAACGCGTACTGCCTGCAGAGCCGCGTGCACTCGCTGATGTTACAGAGGGGCACGTTGCAGCATGGTACCGCGCAGCCGTCTTTCTCCTTTCCGCAGCTTGAAACAAAGCACAAAACAAAGGCAAAGTCAAAGACAAAGACAAAGACAAGTTCAAGTACTAAGGCAAAGTCAACTTCAAATCTAAAAGCAAAATCAAGAAAAAAGTCAAAGCCAACGTCAAACCTAAAGACTAAGTCAAAGTCAAAAGCAAAGTCAAACTAGTCAAAGTCAAAGGAAAAGTCAAAGTCAACGTCAAACCTAAAGTCAAAGTCAAAGTCAAAGACAGACACACAGAAAGACAGACAACGACAGACAAAAACATAATTTTTACCTATAAACTTAACTGTTGCCAAAGACTAAATCCAATTCAATCAAAGCAAAAAATATTTAAACCATTAACTTTAGTTATTTACTTTGAAGAGCCTATCTGAGGTACTGCTAAATTGTATAGCTACATTATGCATAAAATGTGGTATTCAGTAAAGTGCAAATCTTTTCTCTTACTGACACATTAATTTCCCGTTCTATCTTAGGCTGGCTGAAAAACAAAACTATTTCAATTCAAAAAATTCAAAATAATTTATTTAGTTTAGGCTACAATTAGCTCTTGTGAACGTCACTGTGCCATCGGTTCGTAAGTCTACTCTGGGCAGGAGATCTTGTACTGAGAAGAACCGGCAAGAAACTCAGCAAGTGTCCAGCTCTTTTCTCACTCACAGCGTCAAAAATATTGGAAAATGCTCTATCATAGCAGGACACTTTCCATTACAATAAACACATAAAATATAGAAGACAACAACAACATGTAAAAAAAAAACAAAATAAAAAATATACGTTAACAAATTTACATCAGGTAAAAGTTTCAATTTCCACAATGTCATACAGTACCACTATAGTACTAAAATAATAATAATAATACTAAAATAAGATAAGTATGCGAGAGCAGACCAGCCTCCACAGGCGGCACCCGTTCAACAGTATGACATATGAATCAGCCATCGCTTCGCTTATCCATATTTTAGGGAACGTAACGACCCGACGCACACGCCACCACCGCAGAGACAGTAAAGAGAGCATGACACACTCAAGATACTCTAAATAAAAACTTAGTGATCTATTTAACGCAACTCTGTTTGTTATCTGTAGGACACTGCTGATAAAGGCTATCATATCAGTATAAAAATTACATAAATTAATTTTGTTATGGTGATTCAAATAGAGTATGTGTTTTTTATTATACCTGTTGCTGTTTTATCATCTAAATATTCTTTGACCGATAATAACCTTTTATAAGTAATAAAGACTTCACATGTTTTTTAAACTTATCTAAAGGTAAATCTAGCACAGTACTTGGTATTTTATTGTAATAGTGTATGTATACCTTGCCCCAAGAACCTTCTGTAACCTGAACAGTGGCATTACAAGTTTTGTCTTATTTCTAGTACCTATTGAAATTGTGTACGTCACCATGTTTGGTAAAGGATTTGATATTGCAACGTACAAAAACTATACAATTATAAATATATTGAGATGCAACTGTCAGGACACCAATGTCCTTAAAAGATTTTTTAAGGAAGTTCGTGATCCTAGTTTATAGATTGTTCTTATTGCTCGTTTCTGTAGAATGAATATAGTTTCAATATCAGCCGCTGTTCTCCACAGTAGGACGCCAAACGGCATGATACTATGAAAAAAAAAAAAAATTCTAGCAGTTTCAACGTCTTAACTGCCTAATTTTTCTAATGACTATTTCGATATATGAGGATTCCATTGAAGTTTTGAGTCAGGGGTTATGCCTAAAAATACTGTAGAATCTACCAAATCTAATTGATCACCGTTTATTCTAATATCGGTTGGTTCATTTCTGACATTTGGTAATATAAATTTAATACATTTTGTTTGCTTAGCATTAAGCTGTAAATTATTAATAGTAAACCAACGGAGTATCTCTGAAAGAGCTTTATCTACATTTTCATAATTAGTCCTACAAGTAGTTACATTAAAAATGAGTGAAGTATCATCTGCAAATAATACAATTTTACAAAAGTTATCTACAAAGAATGGCAAGTCATTAATATAAATCAAGAATAGAAAAGGACCAAGAATCGACCCTTGTGGAACTCCCATTTTTACATGAGAACCAGATGATTTAGTACCGTTTATATCGACAGTTTGTGTTCTAGAACTGAGATATGAGTGTATTAAATTTAGTGCAAAACCTTTGAGACCGTAATAATGTAGTAGTAAAAAAATTATCAAAAATATTAGCAATTTGTGAATCTGAATTAACTAAGTTGTCGTTTACTTTTAAAGCGAAAGTATTATCCCGTGGTTTAAATTTACGGTTTCACGGTTTATAATGTCCCAAGTGGCTTTAATTTTATTGTTAGACTTTTTAATTTTTTCTTCAATGTAATTAGATTTTGCTACTATGCACAATTTCTTAAACATTTTCGAATAATTCTTTACATATTCCGTAAAATTAACATTTTGTTTATATTGTTTTAAACTATATAAATCATAAAATTTATATCTACTTTTATGCTATTAGTTTAATGGCCAAAGCTATCAATTTAAAAATAAAATAACTTAGGATAAATCTTGATTCTTTGAAAGTTCAATATGACTGTTGTTTTTTCTTTAACAAAATAATGAATTAACTATTCTTAATTAAGAGTATACTCTATTGTATACTCTTATTCGTAATGAATCAGCTCAGACTCAGCGAGAGTATTAATGGTCAAAGCTATCGATTTAAAAATAAAATAACTTAGGATAAATGTTTATTCTTTGAAAGTTCAATATGACTGTTGTTTTTTTTTTAACAAAATAATGAATTAACTATTCTTAATTAAGAGTATACTCTATGGTATACTCTTATTCTTAATGAATCAGCTCAGACTCAGCAAGAGTAGTGAATCCTTTATAGGTAACTCTATTCGTTTCTATCAAAATACTCGACGATCTCACTGTGTTGACAGATACCAAAGTCAAAACTCACATTAAACGAATTTTAATTAAATAAGCCTTATTATTAGATCGATAACTGGAATGAAGGCGTGTCTATTGGGGGTCGGCTGATAAGTAACCTAAGATATGTTGACGACACTACACTTCTTGCAAGGACAAAAGAAGATATTGAGGGTTTGCTGTCGCGGCTAGAGGTCAATAGTCTTGAATTTGGCTTTGCCATCAACAGAGACAAGACGAAGATGATGATTGTGGACCGAGACCGCTCAGACAAAATAGAACGGACATCTCTAGCATTGCAAACTGTGATGTTGATAAGAACTACATATACCTCGGTTCTAATATATCCAACGCTGGTGGCTGCGAGCAAGAAATCAAGAGACGATGCGCTATTACACGATCTGCGGTTAAGAAGCTCAATAAAATTTGGAAAGATAGGAGAATAACCAAAAATACTAAGGTTGGACATGAGTCATCTCATGAAAGATGTCCTGTCTTTCCAATTTTTCTCTACGGAGATGAAACTTGATCGCTGCGCTTGAAAAACCGCCGAAAAATCGACTCGTTGGAGATGTGGTGTTGGCGGCGTGTGTTGAAGATCCCTTGGACCGCATTCCGCACTAACATCTCTATCCTAAAGGAACTCAAGGTCAAGGAACGGCTTTCGTCGACTGTGCAATTGCGAGTACTAAAATTCTTTGGCCATATATCCAGGAACGAGCACTCGATTGAAAGACTGGTGGTGCAGGGCCATGTAGGAGGCAAAAGATCTAGAGGCTGATCATCCACCCTATGGACAGACCTAATTAAATCATCCACGCAGACTACCATGGCAGAATGCTCTCACAACGCAGCAAACGGGCAAAAATGGAGAGACATTGCCAGGACAGCAGCTCAAGCCGAAATACCCCCAACCTCGTACGCCATCGAAACAACCACGACCACTCTGTCAAGAGTGTACGACTGAGAAGAAGATTATCAGATCAATGACTCTGTTGCAGACAAATGAGTGTGGACATAAATCTGCTCTGCACTGGCTTCAATATTACTGTTAATGAGTACAAAATTGTCCTAATCACACTAATATTATAAATGCGAAAATTTGTGTGTATGTATGTATTTTTGTTGCTTCTTCACGCTGCAACGGATGGATGAATTTGGATGAAATTCGGCATACAGATAGTTTATAATCTAGATTAACAGATAGGATTGGAACTTTTTATCCCGATATGCCCACGGCTCTTCCAAAATCCGAACTGGTGGTAGATTTTTGGTTTATTATTAATTGAATTTAATACTCTGTCAATATAAATGTCGCTTTAAAGGCTTATATTGAATAAACGATTTGACTTTGACTTTGTAATGCGTGTACTCGCGGTAAGTCAACATCGTATATTACAGTAATAGTAGACTAAGCATGGTACGGTATTGAGTTAAAAATGGAATCTCACAACTCACAACACTTGTTTTTACAGGACCAACACGGGTGAAACTCTAGCTAGAGTATACTCAAACTGGAAAACTTAAGGCATTTGCTTACTTACTTTTTGTCTGTTTCGGCAAAAGCACATATACATGCCACATACCGAAGATCTTACGTTGTTCACTATCTGCAAAATATTGTAAAATTATAATTTCACAGTCTGTTTTCAATTTATTAAATACCGGTCTGTCATAATAAGCTATTTTCTATACGTTTTATCCATAACCTAAATGATATAACCATAATCATGTAAGCCTCAAAGAAATTCACAAATATAAATATGTGCAACGATTTACCCATAAATTAATAGGTGTAGATAGATATCTATGAATAGCTATGTAGATAATGTAATAAAATATTTGTCGATCGACTGAATGTATATAATTTTACCAGACGATAAACTGTACACTATTAGTCCAACTAATTTTGTTTTAACATGAATTAATCGTGGTTGGATGTAACTTGGTTCGTTCTACTTCAGATGGACCTGAAGTTAAAAACAAGCTGGGATGCCTTTATAACGACTCTCTTCAATAGCTATCTAGGTATAGGTACCAACCAAACAAAATGACTTTCTATTTCTGCATTCTATTGCATACTTACCTAAATTAATTTAAAATATTTTCGCAACGATAAATTTTTCATAATATTAAAAACAATTGAACAAAAAGTATAAAACAACATCTTTTATTATTAATTAATTAATTAAAATAACGTCTTAAACTTATTTTTTGTTATAATTAGTTGGTTTTATTCGTTCATTTTTAACCCCCGACGCAAAAAGAGAGGGGTGTTATATAATTATTTAATGTCATAATTTTAAAGGTGGCAAAAGCAAAAGCAATAGTATCCATATGCGAATTGTTGCAAGACCGATTAGGAGGTGCTCTCAAGAATTTTCGTAATTTCGTGCAATTATTGTTACACACTCGAGCAATGCTGCGTACAATAAAAAGCTTTTACACGGTGCTGTCTTCGTTAAAGGTGTTACGTCAAACGCACTTCTTTTTTTGTTTAGTTTATTGGCTCCTAATACACACGCCTGCACATGAACCAACCACAAACTGTTAAATTTCTTCAATAGACTTTGAATTTTATGACTAAATTATATGGTTGGAAATGTATTGAAAAAAGACTATTTTGGATTGGTTGATGCGCAGGCGTCTGTACCAACTGTCCAGTCATAATATACGAGGAGGGTCGGACACACGTGGAACAAACTGTTCGGTCATAGCGCTAGCGCTATCCGGGCACACGTAATTAAGGCAATAAAAACTAGGTTATGACCTTAATGTTTATTGTTGGCCATCACAAAGGGGGCGCTTTTGCGGCAATGCATCAATAATTACCAAATGAATTACCTATATATATTACAAAGCTTATTTATTTATAATTTATATGTATACACACAAACAAATAGAAGGGAGAACATAGCAAGAATAGACAAGTACAAGGACGCTGCTAATTTCACAGTGAATATTCTTCCAGTCCTTAATTCTTTTTTATACAGTTCAAATTTTGTAAATAAATAATTTCCTCCTATAATAATTATGCCTTGCAATTCTAGATTTTTATTATTTGATTTAGCACGTTGGCTGTACTACGCAATTATTACTAAATAGTTATTTAAAAAAAGGGAAATAATTGTTAAAACCGGCTGAAATGATAATTAATAGATAATGATAATAAATTATAACATTTTCATTTGTTGAACTAAAATAGCAAAGGAATAATGAAAAAATCTGCAAGTTAGCATTTACAGACATTTTTTATTCTTTGAATCATATTTTTAACAGTTAACATTAATAAAGTGATAAGTACTTTGAATTGGTCGGCTAGTGCTTTTATTATAGAGCGATGCCAATTAAGCTCAAAGCACTGCTACAAGTATTAATAACTCAATATAGCCTACCTATTTTATAACTATTTTGCTAGAGTTTAAAATTGTCTAGAATTTACTAAAGACGCGTCCTCACTGAGAGCATTCGCGTGTAATGAGCATTCGGCGTCGAATATTCGAGTGGTGTGGACGTTAAGGCGAGCGTTACAAAGTTTACACGCGAGCATGAACTTCGGCCGGTGTGGACGTCGCAACGCTGTTCGCGGAAATGGCTCGCATTCAAATGTTCACGCAAACAAAACACTCGAAAGCGAGTACTCAGATAATGAAATGATGAGTATGTATGTAAGAATATTACTGGCCACTTGTAAGCCCTGTCCCTATCTAGATAGGATAGGATTGGTAGGGTATGTAACTTAGTTCGACAATTGTATTTTATGTTTAAACTAGCTGTGCCCCGCGGTTTCACCCGCGTTAATAGTCATAGTGTGATGTAATATAGCCTTCCTCAATAAATGGACTAATTCAACACAAAAATACTTTTTAAAATTCGAACCAGTAGTTCCTGTGATTAGCGCGTTCAACGAAATAAACAAACAAACAAACTCTTCAGCTTTATAATATTAGTTAGTAGTAGTAAAGAAAGAGAAAGATGTAGGTACACTGTTCGTAGATAAAATAGGCTTTAATTGACTCATATTAGCGTATGACGAAAACAGGTCTTGGACAGGTAGAGCGTGTCGATGACAGATTGTACTTTCACTCCTTGCCCATAATTAGTTATTGTGACATAATCCCGTTTTATTTCTTTTGTTCGCCCTATAATTACTTCTGGACACGAGGTTTCGTAAACTATTTGTAGAGATCGGATTTTGCAACCTCTCGATTTGGGAATCTTGTTTTAAATTGTACTTTCGACAAATTTTATCGAACGTTTTACAATCGCAGCTATAACAAAAATATTACAACTTAATAAAAATGAAATTAAAATATAATTATGTTGGGTATAACTTTCGATTAATTACTTATGTACTAAATTCCCGATGAGCACTTGAAAAATGGTAGGCGACTTTGGTACCACACGGAGCCACAATGACGTTTGTGGCGATGACAATAAATATTAAGTAGGTACCTACAAATATTGTGCAAACTTAATTTACATAATCTTTATTTTTAAGACTTTATTAGTAAGCTGACGTTGTTGATGATATCCAATGTTTTGATATCCAATGAATTTGTGGCCGCTTGGACGCTCTCGATAAGTTCAGTCATGTTCATGTTACCGTTGTTCATGTTCATGTTACAGATCAGTTCATGTTACCGTTGTGGGACCTATACAGGCACGCGTAGTCGCGAGGGTGGTGTCCGCAGTTGACGTGCAGCCATAAGATGGAGAGGTCCCTGAGGCGACTGAGTGAATTCCCCTGATGTTGCAGAAGTTCACGCAAAGCGTAGGAGGGAGTGCCGAATGTCTTGCCTTCCTGCCTGCAGCAGCAGCATGTGCTGATACGAGCGGACTTTTGCCTTCCCTAGAATACGTAGGGCAGCCTGAGAGTGGTCGCTCAAGGGGGGATCTAAATTTAAGTTCGCTGCCATATCAATTGTGTGTGGGGGTAGGGGGGGGGGGGGGATAGGGTCTGTATAGCCTGATAGCAACGAGTGCCATTATTTCACGAAATGTTAAAATTAATTGCGAACATTTTCTACTTATTCTACTTATTGGCTTCTCACAGATATAGTGTTTTTACTATTTATAATAGAATATAGAGACATTTTTCGTGTTTTTGACAGATGGGCATTTCTACGGGTAGAGCATATTGAACTACTGGAGCGAACAAAGTACATTTAACGTCTAATTACGTACTTGAAAAAAATCACACATGTTTATAGGACTCTTGACCTGATGGAGAGCATATTTAGTAAACCGTCAGGCTTTATAAAGCGCCAAAAAAATTTCCCAAAGTTTAAAAACGGGCAGAGTTTGGCTTAAAATGACGTGTCCGGTTTCCAAAATAGGCTCGTTAATGCTTCATAACTTTTAAAATAATGTTTTGCTAATTATAATTCTACCATTAACAGAACAAGGGATAGATAATAAAGCCATTTATGTAATTATAGTTATTGTAAATCCTTGGGGTTTAATACAATAACATATTTTAATTTTGTCCGAAGCGTATGCCTCAATTCGGTGTAATTTAGTTTTGTTTACATAGATCACTAACTAGGCGCAGTATTAAAGTCACTAGCTAGTTCCCGCAACCCGCCAGTTGCGCCCGAGCGGCTGAGCAATGTAGACGGGGGGACTGTGCTACAAAGGAGCATTTTTTAAAGGTACGAAATAATTCGGTGCTTTTGGGGTCGGGTCATTTCTCAAATCGGTGGACGACATTAATTTTGTTTAAGAAGTATTTATTGAGATTTGTGCTAAATTAATTAAGTATTTAAGTGATGTCTGCCAGTATGTTTTGTAGAAATGGTTTCAACTTATAAAGTCCACAAGTTATTTGATGAAATGTGTTATTTTCTCAATTCGGAGGATATCAATTCCCTGCAAAATGGTACACCGAATTGAGAGAACTTTCACCGAACTGAGATTTGACAATGATAGAATAGGATACTATTTATTGCACACCATATACATAACAAATAAAGTATACATCAGAACTTATATTGTACAATAGGCCTTGTCGCTAAAAAGCGATCTCTCATCATCATCATCGGCCTATACTAGTCCACTGCTGGACATAGGCCTCTCCAAGTGCACGCCACCGAGCACGATCCGCGGCTACTCTCATCCAGCTCTTGCCAGCTACCTTGCGAAGATTGTCGCTCCACCTAGTCTGAGAGCGTCCTACACTACGTTTGCCGATGCGCGGTCTCCACTCGAGAACTCGTTTACCCCAACGGTTGTCGGTTCTGCGGCTAATATGACCGGCCCACTGCCACTTCAGCTTGCTGATCCGATGGGCTATGTCGATTACTTTCGTTCTCTGTCGGATCACCTCATTCCGAAGTCGATCCTACAGAGAAACTCCGAGCATAGCCCATTCCATAGCTCGCAGAGCGACTTTAAATTTGTGAACCAGCCCTACCGTGAGTGTCCACGTTTCGGCTCCGTATATCATGACGGGTAGGACGCACTGATCAAAGACTTTCGTCTTTAGACTTTGTGGAATAGGCGACGTAAAAACCCGACGTAATTTCCCATATGCTGCCCAGCTTAGCTGTATCCTTCTGTTAGCCTCTTTCTCGAAGTTGTTTCTACCCAATTGCAAAATCTGCCCGAGGTAGACGTATGCTTTAACAACTTCGAGAGCACCGCCTTGTACTGCAATCGGTCCCGGAATAGCATGTTCGTTGAATATAACCTTGGTTTTGTCCAAGTTCATCCGGAGACCGATGCGTTGAGAAGAATCAGCTAGGCCGTTCAGCATGTACCGTAAATCCTGCAACGTTTCGGCCACGATGACGATGTCCTCCGCGAATCGCAAGTGTGAGATATGTTCGCCGTTGATGTTAATGCCACGTCCTTTGCAGACCTGCGTTTTAAACACATCCTCCAATGCATTTGTGAACAATTTGGGGGATATCACATCCCCTTGTCTCACACCTCGATGCAAGGGGATATGCTTAGTTTGCTGGTTCTGTACTTGAACGGCCATGGTGGCAGCATTGTACAGACACGTCAACACTAGTATATATCGACAATCAACTTGGCATCGTTGCAGGGGTTCTAGAACAGCCCAGGTTTCGATAGAGTCAAATGCCTTCTCATAGTCCACAAACTCTAAGCACAGGGTCCGATTATACTCTTCGGTCTTCTGTATAATCTGCCGCACTGTGAAGATGTGGTCTATGGTTCCGTATCCTCCTCGAAACCCGGCCTGCTGTGGCGGTTGAAATTCGTCGTGTCGGCGCGCAAGGCGGTTTGTGATGACCCTTGAAAACAGCTTATAGACGTGGCTTAGGAGCGAAATGGGTCGGTAGTTCTTCAGTAGGGTCTTTTTTCCTTTTTTGAAGAACAGCACGAGGACACTCCTACTCCACGCCTCCGGAGTTCTGCCATCAAAAAGAACGGCGTTTAAGATGTTTTAGAGCTCCTTTAATACAGGTTTACCGCCAGCTTTGAGGAGCTCAGATGTAACACCGTCTTTGCCTGGGGCTTTTCCGTTTTTAAGCTCTATGTGACAGCGTTTCTAGATTGGCTGAGCTACTATTTCTAAATACGGTGATTCATTTTCTGAAGTCGCTGGGCCACTTCTCAATTCGGTGATTAATTTTGTCAATTCGGTGCGTTCGCAATTCGGTGATTAACTTTTCTCAAAAGCCACTTCACAATATTTAGTCCCATTGTCATCATTAGATTCAGAATGGAATATACTTCAATCTTTGTCATTAAACTACTTATAAAAACCAAATATTAATTTAACCACCGAATTGAGAAATAGAATACCCTTCTGTAGAACTGCTCAGATGTCTCCCTGTGTGAATGTCGATTGCTAACTGAATATATGCTGCGATGAGTTGGGTCGGATGGGCTCAAACGAAACTTTTGAAATAGGCGTACTTGCGTGATCTATGTTTATATAGGTCTGTGTGAATAATAGTTTTAGACGATGGTAATCACCATTGATTATAATTAATTTCGTTTGTAAAATTTTCAAATCATACTTTATGGTGGAGTTTATAAGCGTCATTTTTTAGTTGTGCTAGGTGTTGGATGTATACCTGTGACCGTGAATATAAAAGGATATACAGTTTCAACCGTACTAATAAACTGAGAATAAGCATGGAATAGATAATCATTTGGTTGAAAAGATGGAGAAAAAAGAAATAATTCTCCAGTTTCTTGCCAGCTCTTCTC
This sequence comes from Eudonia mercurella, assembly GCA_963082485.1. Lineage (NCBI taxonomy): Eukaryota > Metazoa > Arthropoda > Insecta > Lepidoptera > Crambidae > Eudonia > Eudonia mercurella. The sequence goes on from OY720022.1 coordinate 2,370,178, forward strand.
GGTCGAAGGCTCTCCCAAAATATGAACTAGGTAGAGCCGGTAGTTTAATTTAAACCATTTTTTTATTTCATTATTATTTGAATTACCTATAAGTATAGCTTTTTGACGTAATTTATTTTTAACTTTGGCTTTGACTTCATCGTGTTTTTTTATGCCACTCAAATGTATTTTTTATTAGTATAACGAGAGACAACACACTAAATCACTATTCCTACAAGCTTATAGATAGGAACTCTGTTCATTAGTAAGGCCTTTACGTTTAATGTTATATTTACCAACCCACCCACAACCCACAACGTCCTATACTGACCTGCACACTACTTCGCCTTTGCTGGAGCTTTTCATGATGTTACAAAGTGATGTTAATGAAGCCGGAGGCGAGGATGCGGCAGGCCTGCGTCAGCAGGATCAGCAGAAACGTGAAGGCCACGCAGATAAACACGATTTCAACCAGGTCGAAGTGGTTGCACAAAGTCGACTTCGGCGGAAACTCTCCGGTACTCATCTTGGCGGTTTAATCTAAAGAATTCTAACAAAATGGAACATTAGTTTAATTAGGGGTTTCCGTGCATCGAAATGTACGAATAGTCGTGGGCCTCGGCTGCATAAGCAGTCATCCGCGCTGGGCCCGCGTGGACCACCACCACTGAGCCACCAATGGTGGTGGTGTTTCCATCTATCGCATAGGCCTGTGCTGGTGATCATGACGGCAAACAGTAAAAAGGTAAGTACAAAGGTACCAGTTGGCAGCCGACTCCTCACAGCAGCAGCGGACGACGTGTCGTCACGACACTACCTGGTTTCTATGTATTTCTATGAAATTCCCTCCGTAGCTAGCGACACGTCGCTCGGCGTCGTCGTCATAGAAATACATAAAAACCAGTAGTGTCGCGACGACACGTCGTCTGCTGCTGCTGTGTGAAGTCGGCTGCCAACTGGTACCTTTAGCCTATATATGTGACGATGCTGGGAAAAGGCCTCCATTATTGAAATGACAAAACAAAGTGATAAATCAATTATACAGTTGTATCGGTCGGCGCGGGTAAGGAACTAACGAAAAAGGATCAGATGAAATTGTAAGTTCATTTAAATTCTATAGAAAATTAATATAATGATTAATTAATTTAAAGCTACATTCCAAGTTTATTAAAGTTAAGCTATGCAACTTTTACACATTATTAATTGTAGAAATTCTTGGTGCACTGTAGGTACATCAGGAATTCTCCAGTTAAATGTAAATTATAATGAAATTGTTTCTTTTCTTTTAGTAGGGGAGCCCAAGCGGGGATTTCGGGATTTACTAGAGCAGTTAACTAGTACCTAGTAGTTATCTAGTACCCGGTTAAGTACCTCCACCAAATATGAGCCCCATACATATATATGGCCGTCCATCAATGATAAAGGATCAGATTGGTAAAAAAATATTGATCAATGGATTTGGGAAAGATAAAAAAAAAGATTATTTTTACCCTATAACATTATAGCAGACGTTATTCCAAAACGTATAGTTTTTGTTTCACTTCAATACGATAAGTATTTACAAAGTTATTGGAATAATTAATTTGCTTAAAATACGTTTAGTTCGTTGGCAGTCGGCTTATATCACGTGATGACGTGACGTCACCGTATCCGACAGCCCGCCGCCCGCGCGCCGGCCGCGAGTCATATTTATACGCAGCTCAAGGTCTGGTACACAAACACAACAGTCGTGAATGGGCCGCGCAGTAACGAACGATATTTAAGTACTTACGACTTATTAAAATACAAGTAAACTGGCAAAGAGCAGTTTAAGACTATATTGTGCTGTTTTTGGTTGCTTAAATTATTCTATTTTGTTTTGATTTTTTATTTATAATAGGTATATATAATAATAAACCTGAATAAATTGTATGTCAAGATATAATTATTAAGCAAGTAGATCAGTACAAATTAGTCGCATCGACTTATGTGTGTATGTATCTTTACTGTGACCGGCAGCCGTGACGTCACGCAGCCCGCCAGGCGCATTGTGATCTTTACGGAAAAACAAAACCACGTGGTGATTTAAAAAAAAATTGAAAAAATATTGTGAAGAAAAAAAATTAATGTCATATTTTAAGTTGAAACTAATAGAATAGGAAAATAAAATAAAAAAATCCGTTCCCACCCTCATTCTCGAGCGCGTCAGAATAAGGTATGGCGAGTTAATTACATGCTAAAAACTGTATATTCCACTAATCTGACAATTTTCCAGTGACGTAAAGAAGTGGAATGGTTACAAACTTGTAAAAAAAACATTATCTCGACATTCTCGAGCGTAGCAAGTTTTTTTATTTTGAAGGAAATAATTCAAGGATAACGAAAAATATATAAATTTTTACTTTTTATATATAATCTACAAAAATATATATAATCTGACGATTTCCACAAGCCGAAGTAACAAAAATTCGTCGATAAAGTTTAATGCCTATATTCCCCACTCCGCGTTTCGAAAAATCGAGCGGAAATCGAGCCAGAAGAGGAAGTTGATTCTACAGATGAAAATGATTTAAAAAATGCTTAAATTTTTTTATTATTTTTAATTCTTTTCTTATAAATATGTACATGTATTCTACTTAATAGACATACACTTTTTTATTTGCATGCTATTTCCTGGGCTTTTCAATTAATTAAGTTCAATGAATTAAAAAAAACATTTTTTTTATTGTCAGATTAGGCGAATCCCTCCAGATAATTATCAGATTATGGGACAGCACGTCTAGAACATAAAGATGAACCATATGTCCTATCTTAACCTGATGCGCTTGAGTACCTATTTCAAAATAGCGAATTTTTTGCACATTCGAATAATGGCCGCGAGATTGCGTCACATCCAAATCGTCAGATTATTGAATGAGAGCTTTTTTTTTAGGTTTTGTAACATCCCCTTAGAAGATCAGACGCGCTCGATTAATTTTTTTTTCTCAATTTCAACCCTTACGTACGACCACCCCTACCATGCAAACGATCAGATTAACATACGTACATTATTAAAAATACGTCGGACATGGATACTATCAATATCTGACACGCTCGAGTATGTCCATGCAACAGTTTTTTTTACATTTTTGAAAATCTATAGACGCTCTTCCCATCTATGAAAAGGTATACATTATCTAACATTTTTTTCTTTTTATCATCTAAGCTTCGCAATCCAATAGGACTTTATGACGCTCGAGTAAATCCCCATTTAGCATCGTGGGCTCCCCTACTATTTAGGATTACAGTTTTTACTTACTCAGTCACCAATTTAAAAAGCAATTTTTTTCAAAAATCTTAGAGCTCTTAAACTTAAATGAATAGAAGGTGGTATAGACATCGTGAAAGGTTCTGAAAACAAAAAAAAATAGTAACAAATGAACAGAACATTTATGAATTATCACACTAATATTATAAATGCGAAAGTTTGTGTGTATCTGTGTAGATTTGTTGCTTCTTTATGCTGCAACGGATGGATGGATTTGGATGACATTCGGCATACAGATAGTTTATAACCTGGATTAACACATAGGATACTTTTTATCCCGACATTCCCACGGGAACAGGACTACGGGTGAAATTGCGGGCGGCCGCTAGTCATTAATGTACAGATTGGGTGGCCATTGCAAACATTTCGCTACATTACTCGGCAACTACTAGTATTTACTAATAGTATTTACTACTAGTATTTACTAATAGTATTGCTGAGTCTCTGAACTGGCGAAACAGGGATTTCAAACTGTATAGGTAGTACTATCGTTACAGTTAAAAAGATCTGAATGCATAGGTACCTTGGTTATTATATTGATCCATCTCAAAGGAGTTACATTCCAAGTCATAAGCGTGTTGGTTACATGCTGATTTCTGATAAGGTTCAAAATTTGTGAAATTTTTACACACTAATTTGGACTATTTAAACGCTCATATTCTGGCATTGCTAAAGCCAGACGTCATTATGACATATTATTCTTTATTGACAATAAAGATATAAGAAAATAAAATAAAGTCAAAAAGTTCCTTCACGCGAAGTTCCCACTTCTTTTCTTCCTTTTTTAGGTTTATTTTTAATTTTCTTCTTTACATGTTATTAGTTAAAAAGGCTTTTCAATATTCAATAATAATTTCAAAAGAAGCAACACACCGGCAAAAAAAAAAGAAAATTTAAAATAGTTAATTTTATTTTTAAACAAATAATAATGAAACATGAAACAACAATTAAATTAACATGTTTTGACATTAATTTGCATTGAAACACCATACTTAAAGTTTAATGAAAAAAAAATTAATAAAATGCATTTTTCTTAGATTTTGTAATGACAGAGAAGCAGTTGAAAATTTAAGATTTAGCGAGTGTTTTCCCCCCGTGCTCTGATTAAGGTTTCCATCCGTCTGGGCATGATGGATGATGCTGTCAATGATTTCTTGGGGCAACCTCTGCCATTCTTCAAGTAATGCGTTTCGCAACTCACCCAGATTGTTAGCAAGTTCTCCAGCAAGTCCCAAACGTGTTCAATTGCATTCATATCCGGGGACCGTGCTGGCCACTCCATCACCGTTACACCAACATAGTGTACGTATACCTGTACTGTGCGAGCATTATCCTGCATTAGAATGAAATCGTTGCCAATAAAGGGGGCAAATGGCACAACTTGTTGTGTTGAATCGACATCGAGTTTATTACAAACACAAGCTACACCGCTTTTATCTGCTAACAGTGCAAATATTTTTATAATTTATAAATTTTAAGTAATTTGTTTTCAAAACTTTAGACGCTGCTCTACTTTTTTCTGCAGCGACGGAGCTCGAAGCGTATGAAAATGCACAAAATGGCTTCAATGTTGTAAATAGCTGGCTTAATTAACATTTGTTAACACTGAATGCTATAAAACTAAATATATCACATTCTCGACGAGCAAATCAACTTTTACAACAAGAACACCTTTGTATGTTCATGGCTGTAATTTATACAACAACATGTCTTGCAGTTGCCCTATCATTTGTAGTACTCCCTATATAAAGTATCTTGGGGTAATTATTGATGAGAATATGTCATTCCGTTATTATAGTAACAGAATGCGTAAGCTTATGTTCGTATTTAAAAAAACTTCGTACGATTGCAGATACCAAACTAATAATGCAAGTTTAAATCGTCTTGTGTCAGTCGATACTAACTTACTGCATCACTGCATGGGTGGTACGTATAAGTCCCTGTTACTACGAGGGGCGTTCAATAAGTTCTCAGTGTCGGCATAAAAGAAAGACATATTTATCAAGTAGTATTTTTTATTTTTCTATATCATCATCATCAGCTCATTTTTATGTTCCCACTGCTGTGAACAACAAAAAGAAGAAAAAACCCTTTTTCTATCTTTAATAGCTATACGTTTATTAGTTCGGTGAATAAGCTTTTCAATACCTTCAAAAAATATGATTCTTCTTTAGGCAAGCAATAGCCATTTTCGGGCGACTTCAACTCACCGTCTGAAAATCGCTATCCACGAAGATCTTTCTTCAAATTTGGAAAAAGAAAGTAGTCACTGGGGGCCAAGTCTGGACTGTATGGTGGGTGATTAATTTCTTGGAACCCACATTCGGGCACAGCAGAGTTTCATTACCCAAATTAATTAAAAAATTAACCCCCTTACTAGTAAATTAGGTTAATACCCAGAACTTATTGAACGCCCCTCGTAACTGTCGAAAGAGCTTATCTATATCGTACTCATCTTTTATATGAATCCTGTAAAGTTTTAACAGTTCGGCAATTATTTATAAAAAGCACGATAAAAAAACAGCACACGGCTCTTCCTTACAGCACTGAAATTACTAATAAAAGGAGGAACGACATTGTTTGCACTTATCTCAGATGTACAAAATGCGCTTTTTCATCAAGGTTCTTTGTGTTCTTAGGAATCTTTCTGTACAACAGGATAAATGCTAAGCGTTATTCATCCAACTCATTTAAACTGACCAGGCGTTTATGAGTGGTTGTAAATGAAATTTTAAAAGTATCACATTAGGGTACATCTTTACTTTTAGAGATGTTGTTTATAACACCCGGTAGGGCTAAGTGAGTACACTATCATCTGCAACAAGGTTGTACAGGAAGAACTACAAAAGTTTACCTACGACGATACGGAGGGGTTATTGACTGTTGTTTATTTATTTCTGTGTGTATTAATTTATTATTATTTCATTTATGTCTATAAATTAAACTAGCTGACCCGGCTGACTTCGTACCGCTTTGACAGTTTCATAATTGAGTCGCCGCCATATGCCACTTTATCTTCAAAATTAGACTGGATATAACGCTCTCCTTTGCGTCTCCATACTCGCTGCCTTCCATCAATTTGATTTAACATAATTTTGCATTCATCAGTAAAGAGAACCTGTCCCCACACGTCGAAGTCCCAATGACGATGTTCACGAGCAAAGTATAGTCGGTTTGTGCGACTTCTTCGAATCTTCTGCAAACTGTCCGCTCACTCACTCACTCTTATTCCTTGAACCTCCTTCAATACATTTCGGGCCTGCACCGCTGTTAGTCTCGTGTTCCGACGAACTTGAAGTTGTAAAAAACGGTCATCTCTCCTTGAAGTAAATCTTTTCCTGCCTTGTCTTCTCCTCCTTTACTTTCAACGTAGATACGAAGAGAAACTTCCCTCGTCATTCGCTGATCGCACAATCACGGCACATAACCATGATTCGGTCACCAGCCGTCTATCCCTGATTAGTTGTGAGTGTCCGAAGCTTACCCGATGTGACACATTCAAATACCTTGGAGTTGTTCTGGACGAAAAGATGACCTTCTCTTCTCACATCGAAACTCTAAGAATTCGGAAGCTCATATATGAATGCAAAAAGAGCGTAATGAAATGGATTTATACTCTTAGCTACGATGAGACTGAAAATCTATTACACCCGATATTGGGTTAGTTGGATAGACAAAATATCATGACAACAAACAACATCACACTTACATTCTTATTAAACAAACATAATTTACATTTGTGTTTGTGTTGCATTATTGTTAAATTACAATTAAACTAAATTAAATATTGTAAGAACTACATTGTAGATCCACATGAATCATAAATACGATTAGAACTTTTATTTGACAAAATAATTACTCGAAAAATTTGCTAAAAACGATAAAAACAATATTGTTATTGTGAATGAAAAAACTTTACAATAGTGTCTAAATATGTTATGGTTACGAAACTATCATCAAAAATACATTATGGTTTTACAATAAAAATAAAATTTTTTGTGTTAAACTTAAATAAAATTTCTATTCAAAAGAAAAAAAAGATTGTTCGAAAAATTCACTACAGCGACATCTTTGTCAGGCGTTTCAAATTGTAAGGCGCATAGCCCGTTATGCCTTGCTTAAGAAAAAGTTACCAATCTTAACCGAATCACTTGTAACTCAAAGCACTGACTCCAAAGCATGAGTCCGAATATATATTGGATAACAGGTAGTGAATATTGCGCTTGCTGATAGATGGCGGTAGGTGAGCTATAGCTATAATTAAATTTCCGAAAAAATACTTTTTATATTTCTGAAGGTTTGCATTTCATATTGATTTAGTTCATACAACTTGTTAATCATAGTTTTAGTACCAATTTTGTAACTTTTATCGGTATTGATAAAACACGAGTCCGTTGCGTCGGTTAGGGCAGGTGCTCTGCTCCGTAGGTGAGCCAGTGAGGCAAGCACCTCAAACGGAAACGGTCGCCTTGCTCGTAGTGCGCGCGCGCCGCCACCTACCCAACCGAAAACTTTTAAAGCGAACTTTATCAATGAACTTGTGTTTTTTATAATGACTTATGTTACGATATTAAAAGTACAATGTTCATGGCGTCGCACAAAACGCTTCCCGGGCAGGTGGGCGAGGAGTTCACTAGGCCAGTGGAGTCCATAATGAGATGCGAAGACTTCAAGAGCAACTTTGCGAGAAGACTCTCCAACCGGTACACTGCGAGGTCTCCGGCGGCTCCCAAGCAGGACCTAGCCGTGAGGCCTCCCCCACAAAACAACCCCGAGGAAACACCCGACGTAAGCGCACGAAACACTTTTTAATTTTTTGTTACATTTCCATAATAAGATCGATTTGACTTTTTCGTGTCCTAGTTTTTTTTTTGAGCACACTATTGGCGTCCGTGGGTAGGCAGGTAGGTACCGTTTTGCCATTTCGTGTGCGCACAGTTTTTGCGTAAGTAGTATATAATATAGATATTGTAAATAGTCCTAGTGAAAGTGTCCGGCCAGCGTCGCGGGCATCCGAATTGCAGCGCCGACAATGAGTAACAAAACATGCCGACACCTATTAAATGCGAAACGAATGCTGTTCTCGCTTTTTACAAAAGTAGCACATAATATTAATATTTGGTGACTTTTAACTTTTTGTCAGACAAGTTCGTGTAGAACTTCTGTGAATAATACTATTTTTTTATTATAAACATATAGAAACACATCTGTCTGATTTGATCTATCCATCAGTCTGGTTATCTGGAAGAGATCGCATGCAAGCAATGAGACTTTATTAATTACCTTTAAATTAAGATTGAGTTACCAACTGTATTAAATTTGTTTTAAGTTACAATAATAAATACAATGGGGTGAAACGTAGACTGAATAGTAATATATTTTTGAAATAAGTGTTTCGTACCATTGGGATGAAAGAGCCGTGGGACGAAATACTGAACGACTCGTCAAATTGTAACTTTATATTTGTATATTAAAAGTTATTTGTCAATGTAATGTAATCGAACCCAAGACTGATGCTGATGGTTATGGTTAAGGCATTAGTGAGTCTTCTAGACCACAGAGGTGGTTATTTCTCGACAAAGTCTGCTTACACTCCGCCGAATGGAATAATAATCGGTCATAGCAGCCTATAATTATATATAGACCCTTGCAACAAACATCATATATAGGCTGCTTTGACCGATTACCATTTGGCGGCATAAATCATTCTTGTGGCTTAGCGGCCTTTGGATGACCAGGTAGGCTACTCTTGACGCAAACTCTATCTCAATACAATTCCAATGCGATTAATATGTATCGATATTGGGATAAGTTTCGCAATTTCCGAACGTCCCATTGTTCACTCAATTTCCACGCAATTTAATTCCAATGTAGCGCTATTATCGCTTTTAAGAGTGCCATTTGAATTTTTAGATTTGTGATTGGAAATTGATTATTGCAATTGTGTTTCAAGAGTAACCCACCTGTAATTTTAATGATCTTAAACCCCTTAAACTGGAAATCAAAATAGCAGTACTAATTGGAAAGGTGGGCGAACTAGAAGTGATGGATTGAGGGTGGTAGCCAAGCCATCCATTACATTTGGTACAGTAAACACACCCAGTTTTGTTTTAATGGCATGATTGGTTTTACAAAAAAAAAACAAAGATCAAATGTGTTGTTGCCAATGTCCAAAGACTGCGGTAACCGCTCACCGTCAGGCGGTCCGTATGCTTCATATAAAAAAATTGCGACAAAAAAAAGACAGACAACGTAACATTAAAAAACTTATTGGACCAACGTCACCCCAGACCAGGGTGCCTAGTGCGACTTTCATTCGGCATTCGATCACGAAAACGAAAATTTGTATGGCTCTTCTCGTATGCCGCCAGGAGGCGCTGTGTCAATGCCATACTAATTTTCGTTTTCGTTTTCATAATCGAATGAGTACCTACGGATAGTGAACAAAACTCACACTAGGCACTCTGTATTGATTAACCCTTTAAGTACTATACTTTGAAATCCAAATATTGAATTGCATAACTCACAAGAAAACATTATTATGTATGTTTATGATAAAATCTTGAAGTAGATACTACACCATTATATTTATCCTGTCATATTTTAACTGGTACCTACCTACTACTCTTCAAACGCTTACTTACGAGGACGTTAGAGTTCCATAAAGCATATAACATTATTAATATTTTATTTATATCTTAGGTTTGTTTTAGCTCATCAAACACATAACACTTATTAGTCGAATAACGATTTACCTAGATGACATTTGATCATTGGTATATTTACTAAGCCCCCGCTTCATAAAAATGCCTCTTATTTTTGCAAATTTTATGATAAATTCTACTCTCATGATAAATTTATCTGAATAATAATTGAATTGTAGCTGTGAAAGTGTGACAGGGTTTATATCAGGGATTACAACTTTTCCGCTGTGGAAACGGCCACTCGTATTAATTACCTATCTATTATTAAAGTATCTATCTATACAATTTTGATTGACCAAATGTGCATTTGTCGTCAAGTTAATACTTTGTTGGTTTCTTCGTTTGGAATTCCGACGTTTGAATGATACTTACATGCGAAATGTTTGGTCAAAGCATTGTTTACACAAACAATGCGTATCCTATTGTTTACATAAAATTAAGAAAGCCAACTTATTTGCAATTTTTTGCATAATTATTCAGAATTCTTGATTGTTGTTTGTGTTTACACAATTTGAACAGATACACAATTGATCGGATCAACATACATTTAAGCAACGTTTCCAAAGATGAGACCACCTTATACTAAATTAGTTAAATATACTTCATTTTAGTTACGCATCTAGAGATCCAATATTGCAAAAGTTAAGCCTTTGATAGAACCCATTAAAGTCCTTTAATTATATTAATATTTGATGATTATAAAATTTAATAATTGAAAAAGCATTAGGTATAAAAATATAAACAAAAATACATAGTTACTATTAGAACCAGAATAGCCCTAAACTAATTTCATCTTTCATCTATCAATATTCCTTATGTTTAAATATATTAGATAGGTACTTCCTGACCGGCGGACTTCGTACCGCTTTGACAGATTCCGTAACAACAAAACAAACAAATCATTCGTCCGCTTACGAACATCCGTATCCCATGATGGACCCCTATAGCAGTGCCACCTGCTGGGTCCAATTGTTAATTTAAACCATTCTCGAATCCATTTAAACACACACAGAAAATTTCATCCAAATTGGTCCAGCCGTTTAGAAGGTGTTCAATAATACACACGCACACAAGATTTTTGGTCTATAATACAACTTTATTCGTTTTATTTAAATTCACAACGGTGAAGTTTAACTGTGAAAGAGAGCTCTATCCGGAAACTACAATGAAGATGTTGGCAAAACAACAATAATTAATTACAAAAACACAAATGTTGAAAAAATTTCCACGAGCAGGATTTGAACCTGCACCCTTCTGACATTCCGGGTCAGGTGCTCTTCCAATTGAGCTATCGTGGTTCTAACCAGCCCGCCGAAATTATTCAACACTTTTTACTTTGTAAGCCAAAGGCGCCCATACAATGTCAACAACTACCGTCATTAACATCTGATCATAATATTTTGTTCGCAACAAAATTTGCTTTAAAAATCATTTTGAACATTTTATAAAATAGCTTGCTTATTTTCTTAACTGATCTTTAATATTTGTAAAAATATTATGATCAGATGTTAATGACGGTAGTTGTTGACATTGTATGGGCGCCTTTGGCTTACAAAGTAAAAAGTGTTGAATAATTTCGGCGGGCTGGTTAGAACCACGATAGCTCAATTGGAAGAGCACCTGACCCGGAATGTCAGAAGGGTGCAGGTTCAAATCCTGCTCGTGGAAATTTTTTCAACATTTGTGTTTTTGTAATTTGTTCGCAACAAAATTTGCTTTAAAAATAATTTTGAACATTTTATAACAATAATTAATTAATTCAAATTAATATATGTTAATATAACACGTAACAGTTTTTCAATTTAACCATGAATTTGTGTAACCTAAAAGCCAAGTGCGAGTTTCATTCGACAATCGTTAACGTTAACGAAAACGAGATTTGAAAATTTTTACTCTTCTCGTTTGTCGCCAGGAGGTGCGGCGCTGCTTCAATGCCATACTAATTTTCGTTTTCGTTTTCGTAATCGAATGAATACGGATGGTAAACACTAGGCACCCTGAACACTCATAGACGGAACATAATAGTTCATAGCTTCTTTTCCCATAATTTCTATTGATAAAAAAAATCGTTTTGACAGTTTCTAAAAAGTTTCAACCAGTCAACTACCCAATTAAATGGAAATTAGGCAACTGTATTGTTACCTTCTGACTGAGGGTGAGAGGCAAGGGCTCGTACCTCGCGACCCAAGGTGGGGATCCCAGCAGCCTCGGCGGAAGTAGCACAGCGATACCATTGTGCGTAGACGCTCACGATATGAAAGGGTGATAACGCGCTACCATTGTTTCTGCCCTATCTCCTGGCCACCGTCGGATGTGGGAAACACGAGATTTGTCATCGATTAAAACCTTTTTGCGTATACTCCATACTTAACTATGGTCTTAACAGCTCTTCTGGCATGGGATGATTAAGTCTGTGATTTTCAGAATAAGGAAACATTGTGCGATCATTTTTTTCTTGATCAAAGTTATTTTTAGAATTATTTTAAATCAAAGCCTTTTCTGTTGGCAACAAAACGCTGCTTGTAAATAATATTATTGTTATTGCGACTACCAGTTCAGTTGATAAAACATTATTGTGCAACCAATGAGGTAGGATGTGGCTTGTACGGCACGTTTCTCTGGCATCAACATTTGTTTAAATGAAACAACTTTTACGGATCTACTCGCGTTTATTTTACTTTACACATTATTTAATGTTTATCTTGACGTTTCGAATTCTTTGCAGGGTCCGTGGTCACAGGGAGACTGAGGTGTTGGTTATCTCATAATTAGTTAGTAGCTTGTATACCCTCATTTAAATTTAATCAGGTACGTTCCGTTTTACGCAGAAAGAGCTTACAGTGTCTTTTGGTCTGGCAGTATGGTGTTGGGGCTGGGATTTAATATTTTGTATGATGGGGTCCCAGGCTGGTGGTAGATTCCAACCATCTTCTCTATTAAAATTAGGATGTTTTTTAATTTCAATAGCCTCGCGTATCATCCTAGGTATGAATCGTTGTTCTCTAGCGAGCATTTGTGGTTTATCAAATCTGATGTAATGGTTGGGCCCATCTAGGGAATGTTCGCATACTGCAGACATATTTTCGCGCCTATGCTTGACATCGGCTGTGTTCTTTAACGCGGGTTCCTACACTTCTCTTTGTTTGCCCGATGTAAGAGAGCCCACAGTCGCAGACCAGTTTGTACACGCCTGCATCTTGAAGGGGTATGTTACACTTGTCAGGTCGTAAAAATTGGTTGATCTTCTTCGGCGGCATGAAGAACAAACGAACTTAACGTAGGTTCTAGGCTATAGAAAAGCATGGCAGCCTTTCCCAGACCATTTTATACAACAGCTCGTCCTTACCGAGTGATCTACAGGCTAAATGTTTTCATTTCGATAGACGTGGACGTCTTTTGGTTGAAATGGTGATGTTGATGATAAATATTATGATGATGGTATTGATGATGATGATGGCGATGATGTTGATGGTGATGATGATGATGAACATGATAATATTAGTTTAACAATAATTGAATTAGCTATCACATCGAATTCAATGCCTCTATCTAATTTTTATCCTAAGGAGTATGGTATAATGTTTGGTACGAGTAATACACATTATAGCTTATGGGTCGTAATTTGGTGATCGTAAACTTCGAAGGAATATTTTAACTGACCAGCCCGTGACCAACATAGCGATAGGCTTTGCTAGTAAATGCTGACTTTCTCTACGGTTTGTCTGTACTGTTTCTTATTAAACAAACATTAGAACCAAATTAAGGTACATAAAGGTATTGAATGGTATCATCATCATCATCATCTCAGCCAAAAGACGTCCACTGCTGGACAAAGGCCTCCCCCAAGGATCTCCACAACGATCGGTTTTGTGCTGCTCGCATCCAGCGGCTTCGTCGCGGGAAGCCGCTGAATGGTATATAAAAAAATATTCTTGCTATATATTATTCAAATAGCGTTTTAGATTTATTTACATACTTAGGTATTTAGTTAAATATTTTTTATTTTTTAACTTTGTATCCGAAGCTACTTGCACCCTATAATGTTAATATCATTAGATTTAACATTTACTTATCGATTTATCGAAAAAAAAATCATTATCACTTCACCAACTCATTATATTATGTCCCCACTGCTGGGACACGAGCCTTCTCTATATGGATAGGTAGGCCAAAAACCCCCACGCGGGCCCAGTGCGGATTGGTGGTTGATATCGATGAAACGTACATGTACTTTATTATTATGTATGGTAAGAAAAGGATGTAGGTACCATGATTTTTGTTGCATATGCATATACATAAAGAAACCGTGAAAAGTATTTTTCAGACAAAATAGTGTTATTGTTATCAATAAGAACATCCTTTCTTAAAGCATTTCAAGAGCAATCATCACGCGAGCACCGAAGTTTAGTCTTAATTTAACCTGTCGAGCAATGTTGCACTTGGCAAGGAATGTTACACTTTCTCGCTCCACAAGTGACATTTTAATGGCCACAACCCACGTGCATGTGAATAATTGTACGCGATGGAGCACAATTAAGTTTTTAGGACTGCTTATATATTGGCGAAACTAGCGGAAGCCACGCGCATAACAAAAACGCTCACTTTCCTTAACTTTATAGGAACGCGACGGTCAAAATACGAATGTGCCAGTTATATGTCGGCTAAAAATAACTAGCGAAGGGAGAGTTTTTATAAAAATAATTGACCAACGGCAACGCTGCTTCTGTTGGATCAGCTATTGACACAGTTTTTCGAGGACTACAGCAGACCTTTCATCATTATCATCATCATCAGCTCATTTATGTCCCCACTGCTGGGGCACGAGCCTTCCCTATGGATGGATAGGGAGAACGTTCGTACTTCTACGTTTTAAAGACTGTGCTAATACAATTTTGAAATTCCATCTGTAATTACATTAGGCAAGCAAGCAAAGAACATTTAAATTAAATTGTTCATTGAAACAAGTGTTTTTTTTTGCAATAATTTTAATTACAGACCTACGATAGCGCGGTCGGGTTTTGCTACAAAAAGGTCATAATATAGAACTCGTGAGAAATTTGTGTAGTAATGTATGAAATTTTTAAAGTTTACTGAATCAACCAATTATAGTGTTACCGGCGAGTTCAATGTTCTTCTATGGTCTTTGGTTGGTGCCGTGGTTTTGGCTCTCACCTATGTAATTATAATATGGAGGTCCATATTATAATTATAACTAATGCTATAATAAAAAGTTATTAGACGTCGTCGCCTTCTGACAGAGCTACAGAGAATTAGAGCTAAGTGTAGGGCTTCCTAGTCGCTGACCAGAGCTACTAACTTTGTTGGTCCTGCCCTGTAGCTATATATCTACAGCATTATGCTGAGGATACGATTGTCTTCTCTTATTTCGCGTGTCTTCAAGGCGCTAGTAACGTAGTTACCTTTTTTACTTATATAATATGTCTTACCAATACATTAAATTTAAAAAAAAAATTGTTTCCTTAGATTCTAGACTATCATAGATTATTTCATACATTTTTCAAAAATGGAAACGGTTGCCATTTTGTAACTGTAATGGCGATTGATCTACAGCTTCATGGGTTGACGGGTAATAATAATAATTTTATTGATATAACATTATTGGTGTTGCTAAGTGACAAGAGTTGGAGATATAGGAGGGTCCGGGAACGAAAGAAAACTGTCATCTAAGTACTACAAGTGAACCATAGAGACGCGGGTGGACGTTTTTGTTGACCGTACACTACCGGCGTGGTACTTCTTTTCAAGCACAATGCTCGCACAAAGGAGTGTGAGATTTCGCATAGTTTACCTAAGTTCACATGGAGGAGTGCACAGATAAAATTTATGCATAAAGTTAATTGTACATTTTGTAAATTACGGTCGACATTCGAGTCAACTTAGATTATTATTGTAGAGCTACTTATGTATATGGGCAGTAATAGTTATGTACTGTCCTTACAAATAATGTGTTTTAATTTGCTGTAAAAGTAAAAAATGGCGTTTCCGTTGACCTCGTAATTGTAAAGATGTATAACGTTGTTTCTCTAGTATTGCATTTGCTGTTTTGTGACGTAACAAATTTCATTATTTTCTAAGGCACACTAGCGCCGCTAATGGATTTAATTTGATAACTGCTAAACTGGATTTTTTTTCAAACATTGCGGACCTTCCGACACTATGCAAACATCTATTATTTAATAATTGTGCACTACTTTTAGGTTTGTTTTTGTATTCATTCGCTAACACCAACAGTGGTCATTGTTTGTGAATAAATGCGATAGTCCGTTTTGTGAATAAACCACGCAACAAAAAGTAGTGCACAATTATTAAATAAATACTATGGATGCTTTCCTGTTGTCGGACGGTACGCAATGTTTAAAAAAAGATCCGTTCCGTTAGTAATTGTCAAATTATCAATTGGTGGCGTTAGTGTGCCTTACCCTTCGCCTTAAAAAGCATCATTATAGTAAATAGGACACATCTTTATCTCTTTTAAATAACTTACTTTTTCATATGATTATAATTAAGAAATTTGATTATTTGAGTTAGCATTGATGTTATTAACGAATTTACGTTTTGATAATAATAACTTTTTTATTCGCATACCTGTTTGTAGGATTACGAGTATTACATTGGTAGCCTATATCATTATAACACACAGATATACAAACATCCAATCTGCAAAATAGCCCGGTAAGCTACGTTTTTTATATCTCACTTAGGTGAACTAGTAAAAAAATCACATCAATTCCGTGCCGGCATTGCAAGATATTTAAGGCCAAAGGTTCGGTATAAAAACGTTTCTCACGAATTTCTCGTTTTCTAAGAATCGAAGGTCGGTGATGGTTTTTATAAAATTGTTTTCTACAAGAGAGATTCCTCTTTTTTCGTTAACTGTTTCCGTGATATAGCGCAGAGAAAGTGTAAGTTTTGTATTCGCATATTATTGTATTATGCCGTATAAATATTTATCAAGGCGCTATTACTTTAAAATATATAGAGTATGGACTAAGTTTAAAACCGTTAAAGTGCCCTTTACATTTACTGTACTCGTTCAATGCCTTTGAGATGCAGGTGTGCTTTTAACCATTTATATTTTATCAAGTTCATTAGCTTAAAATATATTTCAAATCATCTTATGCTACCAATAATGTGATAATTTAATTTGTAGAGCTCTAGGTCTGCCACCATCTTTGAATTCACGAATTCACTGTTGTATGTGATATAGGAGAAAGAAAGTCCTAGTTATGGCGACACAATGAAAAAATGTACCAACTTTTGTCGAATAGTTTAAGTTTAAGTGACTGAAATCTGAAATGTTGATATAGGTAAATTTATGTCTTTATCTTGAATTTGGTAGCTCAAATACACGATTGTATAATTTTGACTGGATCATATTTATTTTCGAAGACACCACAAAATAAACACTATTGTTGAAGTTACAACAAAATTACTTTATTTATACGCTTCGAAACCACTCAAATAACATCAATATTCATAATTTCGTAGCAGCATATATCGATAACTGAAACCAATATTTTTTTAATAATATATATTTTTTAATAATTATATTTTGAATTCTGTTAATTTGCGGTCTCAATTGTCGCAGGCGCTACGTATTTTCGACCTTATGACAGCGCCAGTAAGGATCCGCCTTTTTGAATGATCATAAACCAGGGCTGCCGCTTATCCCAACACATTATGAACAAGAGGTTATATCTCGACCTCCCCTTGTTAGGGTTGAGCCCACAGCGGTGGTTGTTCATAGTCAAATGATGATGTTCTAGTAAATAAATCATTTATTTAATTGGATGCTAAAGTTACACATTATTATTAGTTACGCTAATACAATGTGATTTTACACATTACCGTTGTTGAACGTTTTTGTCTAGATAAGGATTATTGCACACAGTACACCTGGGAACTGTAGCGTAGTACTTGAAGCACGTATTTATTTATCGGTTGCCGGGTATGAGAGGAATGCGAGGCAGCCGCTATCAGTGCTGGCGGTGTCTCCGCGGCCCTCCAGATGCTGATAAATGATAAGCAGATAGATGGGAGTGCATTGGAAATCTTAAAAGACAAGTGAAGATAGCAATACGCATTCATAATACGTTGTACTAGTCCCAGGTTTGTTTAGCTCACGTGGCCTAGACATTGTTAAAAGCTGAAGATTTTTGTTTCTGGAAATTAGAAACAACGATTGGACATGCAGCATCATAATGGACGTCGGCTTGGTCTTAAAACTACTAAGTTTGTTTACTTTTTTGTTTGACCGCAATAAATGAAAAGAAAAAAAATGTTTATACAATACACTGTTAATTACGTGCCGAACGTCTATATCTTTTGCTATTTCAAAACGTTCACAATCGTGTCTCAATAGCTTGATTTTTATATTTTGACTATGTATCTACAGGTGTAACATTTGCGAACGTATCCATTATTGGGTCGTTGCTAGGCACCTGCATAATCAATAACAGCAGTCTAGGTCAGGAGCATGCGTGCAGGTGCAATATTTATATTTCCATTATATCAAAACCCACGCGTTAGGCAAAACGCCTAAAATCAAGAGCTCAACTTATACTGGTAGGTCAAACGCCCATTGAAGAGCAACAGGGACAGCCTGTCTGTGCAACTGTTCTAAAGGGACTCTTCAAGCTAAAATCAAATATGATTAATGGATTTTTTTCAATATTCTCGAGGAACTTCGCCTTACTTTTTGCGACGATCGATGGTCGGTCGGTAGCAGCAGCAGTGATTAGTTTCAAAAGATTATAGAGGAGGAAATCAATGGCGCAGTGGTTAACGCACTTGGACTGCAAGTGCTGAGGTTAAACCACTTTCGCAATGGCCTGTTATCGGATGGGTGACCAAAGATGTATCATCTCTCGCTCCTCCGTGCTTCGGAAGGCACGTAAAGCCGTTAGTCACGGCTGCATTAGTAGTCGTTAACAACCACCAATCCGTACTGGGCCCGCGTGGTTGTTTATGGCTCGTTCTCCCTATCCATCCATAAGGAAGGCTCGTGCCCCAGCAGTGGGGACATAAAAAGAGATAAGATAAGATAAATAAACTTTATTGTCAAAACATTTAAAAAAAAAACTACATAAAAATACACGTACAAAGGGCGGTCTTATCACTAAGAGTGATCCAGACAACCTTTGGATGGACAAAAAATATTTGAGTTTGAAGTGTCTGACGCGTCGGAGCACCATAAATAATTATATTATAGTATAACTAACTCAGCAATAAACAATAATAAACATTTAAATACTATACGAATACATAATATAATATAAAAGCATATTGCAGTGACGATGTTTCTGGGACAAGTAATGATCCTTCAGTAGCCTCTTAAAAGTTGCTAACGTTTTAGCATTTCTGATTGTTATAGGCAATGCATTCCACAATCGAGCAGCCAGGACAGTAAAAGATTTATCGTAGAATATTGTTGAAGAGCTGATGATGATGATGATTATTCATAACCTACCTAGAAATATTGAACAGCATCTTGATTTTAATAATGGCAATTCACTGTTAAGTCGATTCGTTTTGTATTTCCAGCGAAATATTTTGTTAAAGTGACGTTGAATTTTTTGACAGTTACGTAGCATTTCGGCACCACTCTTACAACATATTTTGTTTATTATATAATTTCGAAATTTTTCACTAAATCTCGAGATGGCTTGACGAAAAAGTGTAGCGCTATAGCGCAAAATATTTACTATTGCGCAATGTAAAAAATGCAGTGCATACGCATGCGACCAGCAACATGAATAGCGAATATATACCAATGTGAGTCTTTGTGTCCAAAGGTACAATTAGTTTTGTACACTCTACAATCATATGTAAGAATTTGGCTTTTTCTATAATATTTTTTACACTTTTATCAATTATTTAGTTGTGGTGGTGCATAGGCATGTAACTAGATTTTAAGTTCACGGGGAAAGACCTGGTAACTGTTCACGGGCTACCCAAGCCTTTTCGGGCGCTAGTTCTAACACAAATCACAAGATTTATGTCTATTTTTGTATAATAAAAATAAAGTTATCTTAATTTTATTTTTTATTAATTGTAAACAAACTAGAAGGCTTGGACACCTGTGAAGTGGCTATAATAGTAATTTGTTCTTGACCCTTTTGTGGCGAAACGGTAAAGCCCTGTCTTGTTCAAATTGTGCAATGAGAAACTCATTGTTTACAATGTTCTTTCTATATTGTTGGGCAGTTTTGAACGGCTACCGAGACCTTTATGACGTAAGGCCGAAGAAGATAGTGTACCTTACTTCTTAGCTTCACTTCACTAAATTTCTCAAAAAGGTACTTGTGAACTAAGGTAATTTTAATTATAATTTATTGTCAAAAAAAATCAAGTTTAATAAAATGCTACATTTAGCAATTTACAATAAAATTAATAACATCTAGTACCTACAATATCAGTAATAATATTTATTTAAAATACTGTAAGTTAGTAGTTACTTAGTTTAAGTTAATATAACTTTTTGTACTTAACTATAGCAATAAACAATTTTTATTCTCTTATTTTATTAAAGACCTAACCAAATATTTTAATTTACTCGTAATTATATGTTTTGATATTATGCAACTATTTGCATAATATCAAAACATATAATTACGAGTCATCATATTATGTCTATACATAGGCCTCTACAAATGATGATGATGAATAATTTGCACAATATTTTCCTGTCCCTATGACTTAAGGAGTTCGCTCGGAGTTTCTCTAAAGTATCGACTTCGGAATGAGGTGATCCGACAGATAATGAAAGTAATCGACATTGCCCATCGGATCAGCAAGCTGAAGTGTAGTGGGCCGGTCATATTAGACGCCCAACCGACAACCGTTGGGGTAGACGAGTTCTCGAGTGGAGACCGCGTATCGGTAAACGTAGGATTAGGTGGAGCTACGATCTTCGCAAGGTGGCTGGCAAGAGCTGGATGAGAGTAGCCGCGGATCGTGCTCGGTGGCGTGCACTTGGAGAGGCCTATGTCCAGTGGTGGACGTATGTAGGCTGATGATGATGATGACTTAAGAACCTACACAGGAGCCTAGCGTAGTTTTGTATGTCTTTCCACAGCGTTTGTCTTTGTTACTGCAAGAATCAAATGCCACGCGTGACCATGGTTTTTGTATAATATTCTTTGACTAACAAGCTAAAGTCGAATATTACACTTAAATATACTTAAAATTACGTTTTCCAACACTAACAGTTTTCTCTATAATAGAATTCCTTTCCAAACTGAGGTATGCTATTATTTAGTGTTGCTTTCTTCGCGCTCCGACTTGACCCGTTACCCTTAACCGATAATTGGCCGTCGACATGCACACGCCACATTGAAGAGTCGCCGGAATAAGAGTGGTCTCGTTTTGTGTCGCAGCCCACGTGCGAACGGTACCCGCCATTGTCTGGCGTCGAGCAAAAACTAAAACAGTAATTAATTGCTGGCAAACACCGTTGTGCCGCCGGTGTCACCGTTGTGATGTGATTTCACCCTCTGTTAATGTAAGGTCGTGAACTATTGATGATTGTGCATTTCAATCTTGAACTCTATTGTGTTATTTTATGTGGGTACTAGCTTGTGATGGAAGCTTCGCCCGCGTAAGAAGACAAACAGAAAAATTCATTGAAAATACAGAAGTAGTTTGTAAAAAAGCACACGTTAACGTGTGTTCGTACAGTTCCACAAGGAGTTGTTTGGGTACGTTCGGGATGTAAAGAGTAGTCTATGACACTCTTGGGCCTTGTTAGTATGTTTGTTCAAAAAAAGCACGTTGATCCGTTGCTCGGTTTGACTAATTGAGATTACTATTTAAGTTTTCCTTGGTATTTGCAATGAAAAAGCTGCCAAATGTTTTATAGAATTTTCATATGTTAATGTTTTTGTTTTTTATCTCTCTATAGTAGCAGCCTCTATGTTGAATTTTGGTTAATTTTTGTGTCATCGTCTCAGTTAAAACAACGGTTAAAACACGTCAGATGCATATCAGCACACTAAAACTGCTAAAACTCTCTCTCGTACACATAACTGCAGGGTATGTCTTTTCCTAAAAATAATAACAGAGTTTAAAGTGGCTCGAGTCCGGGACAAGTTGAACGCATAATTGTAGGTAACCTGCGTAACCATTCCTCACACCATTGTTGCCTACATTTGTTGTTACAAAACTTCTATTAGAAAAAAAAACTTTAATAGTTGGTGACCGAGATAGCCAACCTTTTTCCTCATACTCTTTTTGTATTTCTTACTTTTAACATTTTGCATTTGTATTTTTGAATCAGTTTCCATCTAAAAGCCAACACGACTGGTTCTTATATCACGTTCGCTCCAACTTCCTCTTCAACAAATTTTTTTTTATAAAAAAAAAGTATACTTTTATGTATCATCCAACATTAACCTGTTTCTAGCCTTTTTAAATATACTGGTGCAACTGAAGCGAATTTCACTCGGATCCCTGGAGAATTGTATGCTACCAAAACCAACATCCAAATATAATATTAATGTAGCCTCCGCTAAAAATCAACCCTTGGACCGTGTGAGACCGGGTGGTCGAACCACAAAAGCAGTTTTTCATTTTTTTTTATTTATCTGCAGTCTCTAGTCTGCAGTCTATTGACCCCAAAACCCCATCTGTCACGCGTGGTACTATGATGACGTCTGGGTGGTGTTAGTGACCCTGACTACTCGGGGCGTAACCCCAGATGAGTCTAAGGTTCTACGAGTATTACGGTGTTTTGTGCAATGGACAAAGTTATGCGTCTTTGACGTTTCTTATTTTTTTCATTTATCTTATCTACCTACTTATATCAATTTATTTGGTTTTTCTTCTAGAGATTCTATAGATTGATTCTTTAAAAGAGAAGTTTTGTTTTGTAGAATAACATAATCCAAAATTCAACATGATTTATTCAGTTAAAGCTACTAAAAATACTTTTATTATTGTCACTAGGCTATCGGTTCGTATCCATCCATCCAACCATCCATCTCCATCATGCGATGGAGCTAGAAGCAACCTATTCACTCTAGCCTTGAAGAATCCAAAGTTATAGCGTTCAGGGAATACATAAGCAGGCAACGAGTTCCACTCCTTAGCTGTTCGCATTGAAACAGAATAAGCAAAACGCTTTGTGCAGATGGTTGGTATATCAACTTGTTTGTGTATTGTTGAACTGGACTGTAAACATTTGCTATTCACCGATTGATACCGGGCCCTCCGCAGACCGAATCGTGCCTGGCTCCCAATCTGCAAGTGAAACTACGTTCTAAAGTAATTTTTAATTTCATACTCCGTCGGCCAAGGTCAACGACCATCGTTACGTCACCCTCTCCGCTGTACAGTCGAATGATCTAATAAATGTATATTCTTTTGTTTTTTGTGTTTTTGTTTTTCTCTTAATGTGTAACCGGGTATCACATATCGTTACTCAATGACTTAATGCGTACAATGTATTTCACAAATGGCTGACTTTGGGTATATTGGAATTTAATACATGCAGATTTTGATACCTTTTATTGAATATTTATTAAGGAGGTCAAAGGTACAGTTTTCGCGTTGGATTCGGTTCTAGAAACGAGAGCTGATGTCTACGTTCATGAGACGCAAGGTCGCCTATCATGGACAAACCTGTGCCCCACAGCTTATCCTAGAAGACAGAATTTCGAGACAAAAAGGTCGGGACGACCGCTATGCAAATGGCTGGACGTCATCAAAAATTTAGTGGACTTAGCTATCGTCAATTAAACGATGATGTAGGAAGTTTTGTGTATATCTTGGAAATATTAGATGCATTAGATCATTAGTATGTTATAGTACAGTGTTTTAAAATCAGTCATCATGCCTATTCTTATGCCCAGTATTTTCTTAAATTTTATGCTCGAATCATCATTATCATCATTCATCATTTAGTGCCATCTTCCTCCTAAAGTTTGGAGATCAATACACAAAACTTCCTGCGGTCCCATGTAGCATCTTTTAACTGACGATATAAGCCATCTTCGGGCACACCAGCGCCGTATCGACCCTAGTCGATTCATAGGAGTCGAAGTGGTCACCATGACCGAAATGGGTCGGACCAATGATCAACATCATTATCATTACGTACATATCAGCTTATAGCCCACTGCTGAGGTCAGGACTTATCATATGAACTAGACCACTACCGCACAACGAGATCGGACCATATTGCCCCACACGACGACCGACGCGTTAAGGAACTCGATATATTTTAATTTGGTTATCGAGTTAGCCGCCAGAGCGAAATGTGCTTTATTTCCAGGATCGCAACGTGATCGCAACCCAAGCGCCATTGCATGCGTTACTCAATCAAACTCATCATGTAATTTATATAAAGTGCGCAGTTCTTGTCTATCCAAATAGGAAATCGCTTTTTATAGATATGCTGATCCGTACGTTTAATTTTTGTACGAACTAAGTACCTATGTAATTACGAGGAACTTTTGTATTTACCTTGTGTAGGACATACCTACTTGCCAGTCTTGTAACGTGCAAGCTCCGTGACGTATCAACACGTGTGCCTCGCTCGTTCCCTGTGGTACTCAAACTATACACATAACTTTAGAGCTTTACTATTGGCACTATTGGCGCTATTGGGGACTATCGGGGTTGAGACCAGGTGCGATTTTTGAGAAAAAATATACATAAAGCAATATTTAATTACGAGCCCTCTCATCCCACCAGTGTCCGAATTTAGAGCTGAAAATTTTCCAAGGGAAGGTCCGTAAGTAAGTAGTACTTATAAATAATTCTCAATAATTACTATTTGGTACTGGTAGTGATTTGGTGTGATGTTATTCAATCAATAAATTTTGTTATTTTTAAATTCACTCACTCAATAATCGCACTCCCAGTGATCTAACCTTTTCACCATAGAGACAGTATTTTACCAATGTAGTACATTTCAACAGGATATATGTTGTCTTTGGCTATTCCTCCGCTCCGTGGCCAGTGGTGCGGTTAAGGCCAACCTTACTTGTCCTTTAAAGTGGGCGTCTCGTCATGGCACTTCACAGATACATATTAAAGCGTCACACACGGGTGGCGGCCGGCGCGGCGGCGCGGCGTGAGTAACGCACGCATACGTTCGTACGCTCCTGCGCAGGCTAATCGCCCGGATCCTGGATGACTCAGCGACCCACCTCTTCGCTGATAGTAAAAATACACGGTTTCGCAATTTATTGTAGGTAATTTTTTTTTTAAACTAAGGAAACGTTTCATTATCGTCGCTATACTGTGCTCCTATAATTGTATTTCTTTGGTGCTAGAGCTCGTTCTAAGTCATCCTTGCAAGCTAGGCTACTACCACTTTATCTTCTAAGTTCAAAGTTTCTTCAGCGGAAAATAAAAAACCAATCTGTCTTCACTTTTTATTTTTGAAATTATGATTTGGTCACTTCTTCAAACCATTATTATTTCGGTATCATTCCTGATGATGCGGGGAGCGTCCTATTTGGATCAATAGAATTAAAAATCCTATCGGAGGCTAAGGGAACTGCTGCAATACATAATTGGGTGGGATTCCTGCCGGCTTATGAATAATCAAAAGGAAAATCGTCAAAATGGGAAACTTACTCAATTACAGCAGGTCTGCAATGCGCCGCACGGTCTTTATGGGCCGAACTGGATGGTGATCTTCGAGCTTCACTTCACATAAGAGTTTATTAGATCCACAACAGCGGCTTATGCAGTTTTGTTAGCAGGTTAACATTATATTTTGTTAGAGGGTTGTAAAGCGAACCAGTCGTGGCGGCAACAACGGTTATATTCTTTTGTTTCTTTGTAATAGCCAGTATTGCCATCAGTGCTGCCAACATCGACGGCGCTGCTGGCATTTAGGATTTAGGATTCGATGCCTGAAGTGAGCGGGAAAGGAAATAGAATAAAGAAAGGATGTAGGAAGGATGCAGCGGGAATAACATGAATATTAAAATATTACTATGGGCAAAACAATTCCTGTCTCAACAAAGTACATATTGACCGTTAATAAGATGCAGGCACCGCTCTGTGATAAGTTCAGCACATCTTTCCCGTGAGAACCGAGGATCGCGCAGACTTGAATACATTTCTATCGCATCTGAGCCGGCGCGTGTGCACCCGACGATTAGATACGGCTGCTGCCGGCATCATTCGTGACAGCTCTTAATGAGTTATCTTTTTTTCCCTTTAAATTGATTTCTTGCTATTGTTAGTTGTTAGGCATGTGGATGTACAAATTCGCAACACAAATTTTTGTGACGAGAGTGGACAGCTACTTATTGAATTCTTTGTATTCCATAACTGTAACTTAGGTGTGCTGTGGTCTGAACACTAACATATCAAATTATTAGTATTACTCGGTAGCGTGAAAGAGGACTACCTAATGTATGGAAATTGATACAGCAGCGTGACATATACCTAAACTAACAATTGACAGGCGTTATTTCATAGAATTTATGTCTGTCAATATCAAGATTAGAAGTGAATTACTCTCACTTAGCACACTAACTGCCTAATCTTCACTCTGGTGGGGTTTTAGACACAGTCTGCCCAAGATGATATCTACTTAAAAAGTGAAGTGAGGTAATGTGAAGTCGGACAGCTCTACAGCGCGAAATATGACCGGGTCTTTCAAACGAAGTTCGGCCTTTCCAGCCACATCAGAGCACACACCAGGAAGCAGTGAAGGTCGCAGTCGTCGGACACGACGGTGAGGCCGTCATCATCATACGTAAAATACTTTACTAATCTTACTTACTTCAATAACTCTGCGACCCGAAATGAGTGTTGACTTCCGGCATAAGACAGCGTCACTGCTGTCTGCCGTACGAAGTTCTAACAGGTCGTTTCAGCGGTTCTTAGGACGCTCGACTAGAACTCATGGTTAATGTAAAGTACGATAGTTCGATGGCGCAACGTTCGGGCTGCAATCTTGCAAGTTAACTTCGCAATGCCCGGTCACCGGTGGGTGACTAAATTAAAAAATATCTCGGGCTCCGTGCTCCAGAAGGCACGTGAAGCCGGCGGGTCAGACGAGCCCCGGTCGTTGTCCTAAGATGACAGTCGTCTGTACCCACCAACACGAACTGGGCCAACGTAGAGGGTTGCTGAATGAGCAACATGTGTTATTTTTTGTTCATATGGGTTCATGTACTGATCTCCAAACTTGTAAAGTATGTAGATGACGATAAATGATGACGATGGGTTCATGTGTGCTTGAGTTCGGTAATAGGACGTTTGGCGATGGCTGACGATGATGAAGTAGCTATGAATGTCCTACCTAGTTTTTATTTTTTTAATTACAATCCCCGTTATTCAACTTTTTATGGTCCATCCTACCTCTACCTACTTTGTAACCTGACGGTTGGTAGAGGGTGTCAGTATAAACATTAAAGTCGTGTGTAGTGGGTCCATTCTACCCGAAGGCGGTAGCCTCTGTCCCATCAAGCTTCTAAAGTGTCTTTAAAAACGCATAGGTGTGAACTGTAAAGGTGTTGTGATCTCCTGTTTAAATCATCATGTAAGTAAGTAAATATTTAAGAACATGTAAGAACAAACTATTTAATTAATGAAATCGGGCTTTTGCGGAAAACCATGGCACACAAAATATGCAATTCAAATAGGTATGATAAGCACTCTCGCCAGCAAATATATGCATATGCAGATGAAGTTCATGCTGCATACAAGCTTGATAACCGAATAAGTAAGCGGAATAACTCTACATATTTCAAACAATATTTCAATAGAAGTCCTCGGTTTTGTTTACGACTGATGGTTGACAACTCCGATCTAAAGCCACTTTATTGGCGACTGATGTTTGACAACTCCGATCTAAGGTCACAAATTGGACGACAGCGGGCAGATCAGCGACGGCAACAGCAACGGTGGCGCGACTTAATTAAAACATCCTAGTCCATATTATTCCATTCTCGACGACAGCGGCGCGAAGAGCGGTCCGTGAAGCGGCGTGACGTTGCCTGCAGTCCAGTCGTGGCCTAAGGACCATGCACCACCAAGTGTTCATTCGTTTCGCGTTGCAGCAGAACACGCGTTGATGAGCCCATTTGTATGTGGCGTGTACAGTCCGCCACATAATGCCCCGGGCGCACCGGATCCGCGCGGGCACGGGGACCACAACACGACGCGGTACGTGACGAGCATCCGCGCGGGTCTTCCGACACGATGCAACAGCCGCTATTCAATTTACCTACTCACAACACGATATTATTACAAAGCTAAAGTTAAGCTAAAAATGATGTTTTTTTACAAACTGAATGGCGCTATGCAACTTCCGTAATGGTGGGCCACCGGATGGGTCTTCAAATTATAGTATTTTGAGCCGCTCTGTGATTCTGAAGGCATATTAAACCGTTGGTCTTGATTACGTCGTAATATAGCAGTCGTTCTTACATTAGTTAGACTTTTTCTCTTCTCCAAATGTGGGAATGCAGCATCAGTGTGGGACGTTTATTGGCTAACAATGATGAATGAATTCTTCAATTTAAACTAGTTGGAAAATTAATTGCAAAGAAGCTATTTATAAATCATCTTTTGCAAAGTGTTTGCATATTGTTTTCCCAATAATATTTAGAGTAATCGAAGTAATACATTGTTTGCACGCCGGCCGGCGGCCGGATGACTCTTGCGGCACTGCACGCTCATTTGTTTGTTATGTAAGCCCTCGGTGCACTCGCTGTAAGAAGAGCATTCGAAGCTGTTGAAGATACGCACTACTCGAAACGTGCGAAGCGATTCTAGGCCATCCTCGCAATATTCAAAATATCTTTCGTTGCCAAAAATTGGTTTACAAATACGATGGCAATTGTTACTTTTTTCAACGTAGTTTTTTGATGTGCAAATGTTTTTAGTAAATGTAATTTGTGACAAAATAGTATTTTAACGACAACTTGTCACAATAATATTATAACAAACTTGTTTCTACTCTCTGAAGAATTCTAAAAGTAGCACTTTCTGATATTACGTAGTACCATAGGTACTGTTGCATGTTAGTGTTTCTTTTGAATGTATTTAATTTTAGATCCCTTAGAGCTTAGTTTCTGTAATGAGCTCTTATAGTTTTATAGTATAGTAGGCTTGGCAATCTTAGGTGGTTTCGCTCGGTCAGAACTTCGTACATAAAACAACTGCAACACGTATCTTATTTGAATGTATCCCAATGAGGCAATAAACATAAATGCCAGACGTCGACGACTGTTGCCGATATTGGGAAACGTTTTAAAATTCTAATGCGCAAAAGATCGTGCGCGAATTATTCATACTCATGCGTAGACTCCTTTGTCAGTAGGCAGTTAGGAGAACTTTAAACTGAGAGCGCCTGACCTAGTGAATGGGTTATAATAAGCGGTTGCGAGCCCTACACAAAGATGAGGCGAATATAATGGGCATTGTTTGATCGAGCTATTGATTCGTTAGCGCCTGTAAGAACAGGTTAAGTTGTGGTCACGTAGCTATGGTAACAAGACAAAGGCGTGCACTTGCTAGGGGCGCGGAGGGTCATGCATGGTTCCGAGGGCGCGGGCCGGATGCGCGCGTCACGCGTCGCCGCCGGTGCGTGACGGCTTGCCTCACAGCGCTGCCGCCGCTGCCGGCGCGCCGCCGGTGGGCCTGCCAACCCGCAGGAGAATGGCACCCAACCATGCTCTCAATTAGAACAAAGTCCTGGAAAAATGCTTTTTTACATGCAAGATATTATGCCAGAACTGTTTCAAAAACATAATTGCCAATCAAGCTTTTAATAAAAATATAGGAAGTAAATCTATAAGATTAATCTATCGCACCCGTAATTATCATACACATAGGAACAGCCTCCAAACTCTGTAGGTACAGCAACATGTACTCGCCGTCCACAAAATCAAATCCCAGACCTTAAGCTCTGTAACCAGCAGTGTCACCTAGAACGCAGATGCGTTTAAAAATCTAGAAGGAAGTCCAAAACACCAGTCGTAGAAATCAAAATGGATGGTGAACTCTCACGCGCCCGCACACAACACAACCGTACGTACGTACTGAATACGGTAGCTTTACTCTTTTTGGACCGTGACTCAGCCTTACGTAACGCGGTGAAAATGGTACCTTCAAAGATTTAATTTCTAATTATCATTGACCGACATAGTGGTGGACGCTGGAGTCGTAAATGGAGAGCAGTGGCCTTGATCACGCGTGCTCGGTTACGGATGATGGGCGACACACGAGACGGGGAACCTGGCACCGCCCTGCCATCCGACACCCGAGCCTGCCGCGCATATCACAGAAATGTACACGTACCAGCATCACATGTGGGAAATCTTACAGAGTGAATCAGAAGGTGCCAAAGACGAATCGCGCTGCACGATGCAATCATCATTCAGCAAGAACCAATAAATTGTTGGTGTTTGGCTAAAAAGGAGAAGAAAAAGTGTAGACGTTACAAAATTTAAAAGCTTGCGACGAGTTATAGCTAGCCAATAATTATACTCGGCTGTTTGTTATTCGTAACTGGAGACTAAGGTCATATAGGTTTCTGTAACGCTATTTCTGAGATGCGTTGCGCGTGGTGCTGCTAAATAATGTCGGGAAACCTTTAACGATAACAATTACGTACGATGGAAATTGTCTAAAAATATTTAGTGTAAAAACAACATTTATAGAAAATTACAAACACTAAGGTACGATCCTACAATATCCTATATTTCTATAAGTATTTTAATTATTAAAAGTGTTGAAATACAGCCAAGTTAGCGCCTATTACAAAAGATTCATGGCGTAGTGTCTCAGGGACAGTTTTTTTATGGCTGTTTAGACCAATGCGAAAACGACATACCCACAGATCTGCCAAGAGGAGTTAGCATGGTAATCTACAATGTACATTGCAATAAAATAAAGAAACCAATATTATTTTAACTATATTAGGGCAATAGCCTGCTTCGTGTTCAGTTAATACGAGCTCCACGCTACTATACTATCAATTGTCTACGGTTCAGAGGCTGCGGCGAAAGAGGTTTGGCAATACAAACAGTTGGGTAATTTTAGTACCTTTTATTCTGTGTTTGCTTCGGTCTGCAATGAGCAGTATATCGAGCGTAACTCTTGTATTAGGTTACTGTAGCAGAGCTATCCGTTACAATGGAATAAGCCATTAGTTAAACACATTATGCTTTGAGTTTGATTTTACTGAGAGGTGGAGCTCTTTTTATATAATTAATCGAATATGATCATCAGGTGCTTAGAAAGTTTTATATAATAGGAACCATTTTAACGCAATGTAAAAATCCATAGAGGGTGGGTCCATAATATATTTAATACTAGCTGACCCGGTGGACTTCGTACCGCATTTCTTTTTTTTTATATAGCTTATGTTATTTTGTGCTAATGTAGCATCCCAATGGTGAAAGAAATTTTTAAATCGATTCAGTAGTTTTTAAGTTTATTCGTTGCAAACATACATACATACATACAAAAATACAAAGGTTTCCTCTTTATAATATTAGTTTAGATTATATTAGACAACATAACATACCTACATTGTTCTGATCCCAAGGTGAGTAGCTAAAGCACTCGTATTATAGAAATCACAACCACCCAAACCCGACACAATATAGAAAAGTTCGTTTTCGACAGTGACCCGACCAGAATTGAATCAGAGTAAGCGCCGCCCAATGTCCGGCGTGCAAGTACTCGGCTACAGAGGTCGTCAAATTGTTCCCCGCCTGATCCTCTAAATGCCGCTATACAATCACAAGATAGACTAGTATAGGCTGATGATGATGATGATGATGATGATGATGATGATGATGATGATGATGATGATGATGATTGACATGATACACAAAACATGCACACCTGCTTATGCCCGCAAAACACCGTACTCGTAGAACAAGGGAACGAAGTCCCGGTTTACACTCGCTCTTTACCAGGTATAGACATGTACCAGGGCGCTTCTCCCCACCCCAACGCCTCGGTCAACCCAAGCCAAGGTTCTAACCTTTAGTGGCGCCCGCCCGCTCCCGATCCGAACCGAACCCCTCGGAGAATTTACCTAGAGAACGGAGACACGCACTAGTGCGGGAGGGTAGAGGGAGGTAGAGGGAGTGGCACCCTCTAGAAAACCTCTAATGTTGTTTCGATCAAACGGCTTGAGTAACCCTTCAATTTTCTCCGTCACCTCCAAAAAAGTTCGGTGTCGCTAAAAATGCCGCCAAAATTAATAAGCAAATTGCGCATTAGTGCGTGATGCCATTCCCTCTAGAAAATCTCTGATGTTGTTTCGTTCGCACGACTTGAGGAACCCTCTAATTTTCTCGCCGCTCACAAAAAAATCCGGTGACGCTGAAGATGCCGCCAGAGTTACCTAATCAGCAAACTATCTGAAAAAAATAAATGGTGTATAAACTTCATTGTCTTTGCAAAACTATTATCACGGCGTAGTAGTAACAAGTATTAAAATATTGCATAATTAGGATCTAAGAGAATATTTTTCACTAGAAACTTGAAACTAAAGGTCGGAGACGTGCTGATATAAATAGGTTTATTTATGTAAAGGTTGCAAGAGAAAGTGCATGAGACGCTGATGTCAAAAGCCACGGCAAATAACCCCAAGGAAATGTTGATCGGCCCTACGATGTTAGAATTGCGTTTAGTAACCAATCCGCGTGGATGCAAATTTGCATGAACAGGCAGCTCCTGGCTAGATCAAATCAAATCAAGTTTAAATGTAATATAATATTATAGCATTTGTATAATAAGTCACTTCCTTGATGTTTATGTAGCAGAAGATAATGTATGATTATTCTATCTTGAGGTGTAAAGAATTTTGGTAGGTACGCTTAAACTTCGACATAATTAAACATATATTTATATAACCTGCTTAAATATATAATGTTACCGAAACAAAAAACACTATTGATATATTTAAAAATACTTTGTACGGATGTGCTTTGAGTTGTTTTACATATTTATACCCTTTGCAGCGTCTGTGGTCACAATGAAATCACTGACTGAAAAGGGCGAGTCAACAATACATTTACGGATTAATGCACTAATTGGGTTGTCTGTGAGGGGTAATTTTCCGAGGGCCCCGTTCCCCGTAGGGACGAATGGCCCAGATTAAAATTTTTCTCGATTAATTAAATTAAAAGTAGAGAAGTATTAAACGTAAACATTTTAATACTTTTTATAATACTTGACTTAGTGTATTGTCTAATATGGTTTCCACTATTGTGCTGGTTTTTTTACATGGTTTTTTTAAATACAAATCGATGTTACGGTATTTTGTTCACATCGAGGTGACCTGTACAAATAAGAAAAAGCGTGTGATAGTGTTCCATCCACAGAATGGATGGAGCCGTCTATTACGGTCCCCCCGAGCGGCTGACATGCCGTCACGGCGTCAGCTCCATTATTTTGTGCACCGACACAACTTAGCGAGTGCAACTAACCTAGTTTAGAAATGTTGTCAAGATCGGTTGTCATCATATGGGAAGGATGTTTTTGTAGTTTGTTTATTTTATAAGGAGTATTGTCTATACTATCTTTCATATACAAGTCTTAGTTATTATGTATATCTTTATTATATTATGTCTTTTTTATAAAGTTACGCGAACACTTTACAATTTTTAGCTTACATATTGTTTTACTTTTTAGCTTGTTTAGGGTTATTTCGTGTGAAGTATTTTTTTTAAATGTTTTTTTTACAATCATCTTTCAATTCACCTTAACCATGCATCTACTCAAAAATAACAAAATTATATCAAATATTTCGAAAATGCATGCAACGATAATGGTATACTCGTATATATGGATAAAGATATATTTCATTTTATTATAACTATATCGCATAGATATATTAAGCTTCTTGTGAAGAAATAGGACTCACTAATAGCTAAAATGTAATTTTCGAGCATTCTCATCTCACGCTCTCTGTTTAGATTTCTTCAAAATAATCTGAGTAGATTATATTATTACGCGTGATTCACCTTTCAACTGTACTTCCGTCTGCTATTCGATTTAATGATACATTACAATGGCAAATGCCTTTCCTGTCTGCTACAATGTTTTGGTGCTTTTTTCAACGGATATTTTTTGCAGGTTCTAGAAAAAATTGAGGCGTACTCTCAACTTTCGAAAAGCGTTGTGGAGCAGAACGGTGAAGCTGCGAAGACTCCTCCCAAGGCGCCCGCCACTGCGGACATGCGAGGCACTGAGGTCGCCGCGCTCAACATGGAAGTTGACACTCTGCGGTGGCAATTGGCACAGGTAACCCATACGAGCAAAGGAAACCAAAGTAGTCAAAAGATGACGAGCGACTCGTTTTTATTAAAAAAAAATATTCAAAAAGTGAGCATATATGAATTATAAACAACTTTTGGTATTGGTGCACCAATGTTAACATTTCAATGCGATTTCTCTTGTTGTTGTTTGCTATGCGAATGTGAATTGCGAATACTTAGCGAATTTTAAATATTTTCACTGCATGCGATCCCAAGGTGTTACGCAACGGTTATTATTATATATACAACTTTATCCAATGTTAGTGTATGTTTATTTCAGACAGAAGCGAACAGGCAGATGCACATAGCTTTACTGAAGCAAATAGTAACGTTCTTGAATAAAGTGAAAGATCACATTGACAATCAAAATAATGAGGGTCCCAGGAGGGCGGCGGTGTCAACCAGACTCTCGCAGAGGTCACTTAACATTGCAGATTTACCACGCTCTAGATCTGTTCTGCATGTCAACAAAAATCTCGAATATCTGAGCCCTACCAAAAAAATTTGTACAAAGAAGATCATTAAATCCATCAGTAACGTAAACGGTTACAAGGACTGCGTTGGTATATGGTAGGTATATTTAAATGTTATTAAATTCAATGATTACTGTTACTTGTCATATCTTCGGGATTGTTCAAAAGCGGAAGAAAAACCTGGTGATGTGTAGTCATTAATTTATTCGGTGGTATTACGAACCAATCAGAATTTAACATTATCCGGCATATAAATCCGGCATATAATAATGACTTCATTCAAAACAACTTTGTTTTCATCATCTTCATCATCATCATCATCACCCTCATCAGCTCATTTTATGTCCCCACTGCACGAGCACGAGTGGCACGAGTGTTCCTTATGGAGGGATAGAAAGAACGGTCTTTAAACCACCACGCGGGCCCATTAGTGCATTCCGAAGCACGGAGGAGCTCGAGATGATACATTTTGGTCACACATCCGATGACCGGCCTTAGTGAAAGTTGCTTAACCTCAGGACTCGCAGAACGGGTGCCTTAACCACTGGGCCATCGAGCTCCTCGAAAGTTCGTTAATCATAGAATAAAAACACTTTTCCCGTGTTGCTTTTTGACTTTTATAAGTAATGGTAACGCAGTGTTCACCAATGCAACTTAGGCTCTTTTGAATTATCTCCGTCGATATACAAAAAGATTTATAACTTATTAATTGCCCATTATACATTTACAGGAATCACACAAAGTTTTCACTTATATCCGAAAAGGAAGCCGCGAAAAAGATTTCGGAGGAAATGTCTAGGCTGATAACTCTTGCCAATACCGTTCTTAGTACTAAACTACCGGATCTCGCTTGCACTTGCACTGACAATCTTGAAAATGGAATAAATCAGTCAGCGGAAAAAATCACCATTGAAAAAGATGAAACACAAGTTAACGAATTAACAACTTCATTAAGTCTGATCGAAGAAGACACAGCAAAAGCTATCATTCTAAACACAATAATTTCCGATGAAAGCAACATTTACGGAAGCCATCAAAATTTCATTGATGTTATAGATAACAGCTCTATTAATGATTTCATCGTGTCACAGTCGCCACTCACTTGTGGTTTAGAAAATGATTTCGCTGGATTTGAATTAACAAAAAAAGAACGACAGAGTCCTTTGTCTGGAAAAAATGTAACAGAACCAGTCAACGGGAAATCACTAAAAAGTATGAACGATAAGCAGAATGAATTCAGTCACGTATCCAATTTCATTGAAGATGAAAGCGGATTTTCGTCAATGAGCTCATTTCAGGAGATAGGCATACCAATCATAAGCATCATACCACCGTCGCCATGTAAAGAAGTTGACTTCTTGGACGAGATTCCAGACATTCTAAGCGAACCTGAGAAGTGGAAGACTGATACTTTGGAACTTGATAAACAAACAGTGAAAGTGTTTTGGGTGTGAGAATATTATGCTTTGTACCACTATCAATCAAATGGTCATCCACAGATATGTTTCATGTAGATTATTATTTATTTAAATTGCTTATAGGTAGGTATTTTAAGACTACTAATGATTCGATGCCGTGCCCTGTTATTCAAAAACCAACTAATAAATAGTTAAGATTACATACCTGGAGTTTTACTATAACCTCTGTACTCTGTTGCTGTTATGGTTAATAATCAAAAACTCAACATAGGGACTTAGTAATTTTTAGTATAAAGTCAGTTTTAACTTATAGTGTGTGTACCTACTTAGGGTGTGTACAGTCACGAACATTAACATGTAACAATGTAACTTTTAATATAATTGATTAAAGGTCAAAATTAGTGAAAAATTTTACATGTCCAAATATTGCTATTTACACACTCACGCAGACAACAAAATATTTAAAAAACAGCATGTTATATTTTGTATGTACGCTTCGTTGTTTTATTTCCGCTGTCGTAAAACTGCTACAGGTACCTTTTAAAAATAACCAGGTCAAGATAGAATATAAATTTACATAATATTGTATTACAATCGTACGGTTACACCTGGAAGTAGATCAAAATACTTTTTATGAACATATGTAGAAAGTGCGAGTTTTGTTTTAAAGCAGTCGTATCAATATTACCTAATTAGTTAACAAACTCTTCATAAACCCTATAGTTACCTCTTATAATATTTAGTAATTTAATTGAATTTGAACAAACTTTTTGTATGAATAAATCGCTATTTATCCATACAAAAAGTTTGTTCAAATTCAATTCAAACATCGCTATGTTTCTTGTTATTATATTATAATTTATTGTGATAGTACTAACTTTTTAGATGCCTATCATAGTAAACTAGATGTTAAAATTTATTTTAAAAATAAAAGATCACTGTGACTATGACAAGTTGACAGTAAAACAAAAACCGACCAAGAGCAACAACGCATCTTTGGCACACAAAATTATTGTAGATAATGTAAAAAATATCAAAATACTTTTCTGTAATCTTTTGGAGTAAAATTCTAAATTACTAGTTTTAATAATGGCAGACGAAGAAGAGAAGGGAAGCGGTGATGTAGGCGCAGAAGAAAAACCAGAAGAGCCTGAACCAGAGCCACCAAAGATTCCTGACGTTGAACTGATCGTCGATGGCTTCGGTTTTATGCCGAAGACGGAGTCTCCGCAGAAGAGAAAAAGCTCGTCAAAAAGTTTGAAAGAGATAGCAATGCCTGAACCGGAGCAGAAAAGCCCTTGTGCATCAAGTACCAATATTGATATTGTCAGAAGGTATACCTGGAAAACGAAAAACAGAATGACCGTGCAGGTAAAATATTAAGACGTTCTGCGCTGTTTAAATACTGTTTTGTTTAAAATGTATTATGTTATCTACTAGAACTCTATTTGTTATTATATAATTTAAGGTCATAACGTACGGCGCAACAATTACATCCATTCAAGTACCAGATAGAAAAGGTGTACCTGATGACGTAATTGCTGGCTTTGATACCTTGGAAGGTATTTATTCGCGATGATTTCTTAAATTTTGATAATCAGTTGAGTTGTACGGTGTAGGACAGATTCTGTTTAGGTCAGATTCGGTTTAGAACAGATTCTGTTTAAGACAGATTTTGTACTGACAAAAGAAAAAGTACGTGGGTGTAAACTTATTTTTTGTTTTTGAGGTCAGGCAAATTTAGTTAGTTAAATTAATGTTAGGCAGGAACCAGGAGACTAGAACTTAGAAGAAAGTAAGGCCTGATTAAAATTTGGGATGAAAAGTTCTTCTGTATGTACCAGGGTAATAAAGATCCTAAAAGCTATAACCATATTGGTACCTACTAAATATTTTACAGTGATACAATTACAAATAGGTTTAATGGTATCTACTACCTATTACGATTTCGTACTAATAACCTTTCATAATAATCATTGAGTTTGATTTTTGACCTTAACTGTATTTGTCTTAAACCGAATCTGTCCTAAACCAAATCTGACCTAAACAGAATATGTCCTAAACCGAACAACTCAATAAGTTCTTGTGGTTTCTAAAATCAATGTAGCTTCTATATTTTACAAGTAACGATCTTTATCGTAATAGAATTAATCATCCCTGTTCGTGGTATTCGCTGCTGATGACGGGGGTTGATTGCTTACCTATTCCAGAGTATCTTCAGCCACGGAATCCTTACTTCGGATCGACGATAGGCCGCTACGCTAACTACATCCGAGAAGCCACGATGGTGGTCAGGCCTTCCGGTAGAATGTACATGCTATCCACGAATAAAGGCCGTAACCATTACCACGGAGGATATGTTGGATTTGACAAAGTAACTATGTGACGAATTTCTATATGATTCAACCGTTAAATATCATTATTAAAATATTTCTTACCTTTTTTAAATGCTTTATTATATTTGCTTGCTCATTTCTTTTCCTTCATAATTGATTTAATCTTAACATATTGGTTGATAGGTAAACTGGCGATCTTACGTAAGCGGGAACAAGGTGATAATGAGCCACGTGTCCGAGCGGTTCCACGAGGGCTACCCGGGCACTGTGATGAGTCAGGTCTCCTTCGAGGTCATGTGCGACAACACCATCAAGATCGAGATGCGCTGTACCACTAGCGAGCCCACCATCGTCAACATTAGCAACATGCCTTACTTCAATCTCGCTGGGCATGTATGTATTGCCAGATATTATTTATTTATTAGAGCTAAAGAAGGCGTCCATGGAACTTCATAGCCTATATTGTGCCGCTGAGTTTGGGCACTAACTCAGCATTTTTTTTTCGAAAAAGTTTTTTAAATCAATGTGGTAGGGCTGCTTGAGACAATGGTGTGCTTGAAATTATGATGGTTCAGCTGTGTGATACAACAAATAATAATATTTACAAATTCTATTTATTTGACAGTATGTATATGATGATATAAATACTAGCTGACCCGGCTGACTTCGCACCGCATTTCTTTTTTTTTATATATAGTTTGTTACTCAGCGCTAATGGTGAAAGAATTTTTTAAATCGATCCAGTATAGTTTTTGAGTTTATTCGTTGCAAACATACATACATATAAAAATACAAAGGTTTCCTCTTTATTATATTAATATAGATTGACTCAACACGTAACTTTTAACAAACTATATTGTTTATTATATAAAAACTTTGTTGCAGCACACTGGTTGCGAGACGATGTACGACCATATATTTACAATCAACGCTGACAAATTTACTGTGATGGATGACGACGGGCTTGTCACAGGTAAACAATCATACAACTAGGCATCCATAAACTATCTATTTAATCAAGTAGACATCCAGCATGAGTATCGAGAAGTTCACTGCTTATTGCAAAATACTCATTACATGGCATGACTAACCGAGAGGGTAGTTAGTTTTGCAAGATTCTTGCAATATTTAAAATCATACGTATGGAATTCTGCAAACGTCCTACAAAAACCCGGTCCTAAAATCGGTACTAAAATCGGCGATAAAATCGGTGCGATTATTCGGTCCCACAAAAAGTCGGTCGTGGGCGGAAGCCGTAAGTTAGTTGAACTGTCAAATAATAACAGGTCGAAACAGTGCAAACTTTATATCGTCTACGACCTTTTGATATAAAATGAAATGAAATTTTACGAATAGCTTATATTTTGCTGTATTGATAAAGAGAGAGAGAGATATTTGTACTAAAGCGTTTCGTTTTTAAATTTCAGGAGAGAAGAAAGTGGTAGGCGGTTCTCCCTATGACTTCAGAGTACCAAGAGTCCTCAGAACGATGATCCCTAAAATACCGTTGGGAGGATATGACGTCAACTTCTGTGTCACACAGGGCACGGAGCAAGATTTGACCTTCCAGGCTAGGTACAGACAATCATTAGGTTTGAATAACCAGAGCGGTAAAAATAGTTTTAAGTAAAAAAAACAAATCTATATATAATTCGATCAGACTTTGTTTTCTTGAAGGAAGCATTGCCAGCGGTGGGCCCTTCTCTACTGTTCATCATCATCATCATCATCAGCTCATTTTATGTCCCCACTACTGGGGCACGAGCCTTCCCTATGGATAGATAGGGAGAACGGGTCATAAATCACCACGCGGGCCCAGTGCGGATTGGTGGTTGTTAACGACTGCTATTGCAGCCGGGACCAACGGCTTTACGTGCCTTCCGAAGCACGGAGGAGCTCGAGATAATCAATTTTTGGTCACCCATCCAATGACCGGCCTTTGCGAAAGTTGCTTAACCTCAGCACTCGCAGACCGGGCGCGTTAACCACTGCGCCATCGAGCTCCTCAGTGTTCATACATGTAAAAATAATAACACAAAATTAATAACAAAATATATACAAAGTGTAACAGAAAGGTGTGGTAAAAATTAAAAGTTTCGAAGTGTATCCGATCTAGGTCTTCTATACAGTTACTAAGACATAACTATTAACTTTAATTTGTTATGCAATTTTTTATTAAATATTTCTATTGTGATGTCACATCAAAATAAACAAGTTACAGCCCTAGTGGTGTAACCTCTGTGTACTGACGCGCATGACTTCACTAATATAAATATTTACTTTACAATTGGATGACAAATTAGAGTTAACAATTAATAACAAGATCATCAAGATCAACATACAAGATCTAGTTCGGATACACTTTGGATCTTTTCTTTTTTACTACGCCTTTTTGTTACACGTTGTATAACCTGTGCTGCTTAAAATTTCTTGTAAAGACTTACACTACCATCTTTCTATTTTGCTGTTCTAGATTAATGTCGCGTGATAAAACTTAAATAAGCACTTTTCGGTTTTTGTGTACTATAAGTAGTAGAAGGGAGCATATTCCAAATATGTCTTTACGCAGAAAGTTTTTTAATTTATTTTTTATATATATTTTACGGGTAAGCACAGTGCCTTGATCTCACCTGATGTTCAGTGACGATAAGGCCAATGATGGAAGCGCACCTCACTCGGGATCCTCAACTAGTGACGCACTGGCTAGCTTATCTCTAGTTGCCGGAACACAACAATGCTACAAACATTGATGTTATGGCGGCATAAGTATTTAGATAAGATGGTGGTAGCTAGCCAGGCGGATAAACAAGCCCTACCACCAACCGAACAGAGTACATAAACATGTACCCCCCGCTGGGAATCGAACCCGGGACCTCTGGGTCTAAGCCGGTGGTCTAAGCCACTAGACCACAGAGGCGGTTAAAGTGTGTGTTTGGTGAACTAATACAAAACTTTCTTATCCGAATCCTTTACTACCACATCGTATGGCAGGAATAATTAAGCAACGGCAATTCAAATTTTTAATAGACTGGATGACTACATTAAATGTGGCTACCTTTACGAATTTACAAATATAAATTAAAAAATTGGCTAGTTGAAAATTACTTTTACTTTGTCAATAACATATGAAATGTTCAAAGTACTC
Organism: Eudonia mercurella; assembly: GCA_963082485.1. Classification (NCBI taxonomy): domain Eukaryota; kingdom Metazoa; phylum Arthropoda; class Insecta; order Lepidoptera; family Crambidae; genus Eudonia; species Eudonia mercurella. The sequence goes on from OY720022.1 coordinate 2,411,794, forward strand.
ATCTTTGAACATTTCATGCCTTATTGTCGATGTTGCAACTCAAATAAGGTAGTTTAAATAGTTATCTCTACTTAACTAGTTTAAATTTAATTTTGGTAAAACGTGTGAAACCTTTTACTTATTTATTAATATTTTTATTTGCTTCTGGAAGATTTACAGTCAAATATTAACTATTACTAGAGACAATGAATGTGAGTTAACCAATGCCATTTACAAATCTACACATATACTTTTTCAACTTATGACCTTTTTTTGTACCACATTTTATGCAAAATAATTTTTATTTCATTTCATTTCACGATGTTACAGAGCTCTTCACCCGCTGACGGGGCGCGTCCTGGAGGTGTACAGCAACCAGCCCGGCATGCAGTTCTACACCGGCAACCTGCTGCCTGACCCTGATAAAATCGTCGAGGTACGCCTACGCCCCCTTATCACGCACAGTGTTTCTGTTTTCTTAATGTCTCTCGGTAATCATCGCATTTCCGAATGCAATCGAATATAAATTGCCATGTCCTATTTAATCATTTGAATTTAAACTTACTTTATTGATTTTCTGTTTTAAGCTGTCTTAAAGCTGAAGCCTACATTATATATCCGTATGCGTAATATCCGTAATAAATTACCTCTAGGAAGTGTAATTTTTTATCACTTATTAAAATACAAGGGTAAATAAATTCAATAATTATGGTTATCTATAATGTTACACAAATTTTGTTGCAAATAAATTACAATTTGACAGTGTTGAAAATCTACAATACTATTTGTAAATAAATTAAGATCGGATGTTGATGACGTAGTAGTTGTCGACATTGGCTTACAGGGTAAGGGACCTTTGGCTCACAGAGTAAAAGTAGATAGTGTTGATTAATTTCGGCGAGTTGGATTGAGGCACAATAGCATAGTTGGTAGTGCACCTAGCCCGGCATGTCATGCGGTTCGAATCACGCACGTGGAATTTTTTCAACACTTTAAAAAAAATTGTTAAATAATGCAAAGTAGTTATGAATCATCCTGTTAATAATGTTTACGTTATCCTTTGTACCGCCCTACGCGCCCCTCACTCGTTGACTCGTTGCTTTCTTTCTCCGTGCACGCTACAGTATGTTTTTAGAATTAAAAGAGTACAAAATAATTTAGGTGTAATAAATTTTTTCAGGCCTTTGGCCTGCAGTGGGACGATATAGGCTGAAAATAAATAATAATAAATATTTTTTTACATTTTAGTAATTAAAATTTTAGTTATTACCAAGTTTCATATTACGAATGATAAGTATTCGTTGGATACATTAAGCGGGTTTGGGATTTAAGCCAGTTAAAATGGCACCGTGTTTAGAGCATAAAAGGAAACTGTATAACAATAAATAGTAAGGCAAATACATATGTCACAGTATAGACTTTCTTACCCATTCTTATTATATATATCAATCAAGTGATAAGGAAAAAGAATAGTAGCAACTCTATACAGGTTGTCCCAAAAAATAGTATCAAGCGGAAATCCAGTTATAGAGCACCCCTAGGTGTATCCGAAACACCCCCATTCCGCGATTTTTGTTGTTTTTAAGTTATTTTTTTTCCCGCGTTTTATCTTGACCTAAAAGACATTATTGGTCGCAGCGACATTAATTATTGAGATACATGCTTGATTTTTTTCCGAAATAGGTGAATAGTATGTCTTGCAGACTCAAAACCAATTCTGGGCCGATCTGATACCATTGCGCCATAAAAAAATATTGAATACCAATGTTAATTAAAATTTATAAATTTTTAAAATGTTTCAGAACGACTTAAAAAAAGTTACCAAAAAAATTTCGCCCAAACCTTTTTCAAAAACTTGCCCATTTTTTCAACTATTTACCGTGCAAATTTCATTGAGCTATCTTAACGGCGTCATACTTTAAAATTGTTCCAAAACATAGTAAGTCTTAAAAACCTCTTTAGAAGAGTGAGCTAAATAAAATTAAAAATAATTGTCATTAATTGTTTATTTTCTTTTTTATTTATTGATTACAAAAAGTTTTCAAAATGTCTACCTGATGATACAAATCCTACATCTTCTTAAAAAGTTTTGTTTTAATCGTGTGAGCGCTACCCTGTTGTTTTTTATTGTTTCTTCTGCCTGTCTTAGTTTCGTGCGTAATTCCGATACGTTTGTAATTTCTTTAGCGTAAACTAATTCTTTGTTATAACCCCAGACAAAGAAATCGATGGGGCTTAAGTCGGGCGATCGTGGCGGCCACGCAATGGGCCCTCCACGGCCAGTCCACTTGTCTCCAAACCTTTCGGTTAAATGTTGTCTGACAATCCTCTCAAAGTGGCATGGGGCGCCGTCGTTTTGAAAAACGATATTTCTACGCGTTAATAAGTCTACATCTTCTAGTAAGCCGTTGAGATCTCCTCGTAAAATTCGCCGTTCAATCGGTCAGGTAGTTGAAACGGACCTATCAGCTGTCCACAAGTTCACAATAAATTGTTCTTGGAAATTGGAATCACGTGTCAGGTGTGTATTCTCTCAACGCTCCAAGAAAGATAATTGTGTATGTTGAAAATCCCACATCTTTTAAAATGAGATTCATCGGTCCACAAAATCGTGTTGAAAAAATTTTCGTCTTCGGCTTGTTGCCCGCCACAACATTTCCTGACAAAACACCACCCTTCTCGGGTAGTCTTTAGTCTTAAGCTGTTAACTTTTTGAATATTATATGGGTGAAAACCATCTTGTTGAAGTATTCGATGTGCCTTTGATTTTAAGATTCTGGTTCGGCGTTCTAAGGTTCTTACACTAATCGAAGGGTCTCTTGCCATTTCATGCATTTGTGATGGACGCCCAGGTCTTCTACTAGGTAGGCGCCCTTCCATGTAAGAGTTATGAACCCTTAAAACCATACGATGATCAGGCGAAGTTTCGAGCCGAGGTTCACCGCTGTTTTGTACTTGCTCCCTGTACAACCTGGCTGTTTCAAAAGCGTTTCCTCTTACATAGCCATAATAGTACTGCATAAGCGCATCTTTTGGTAAAAATGACATTACTCACCAAATTTATGTGCTCTAAAAGTCCGTTGAGAAAGCCAAATTAGTCAATAATATCCGATCCTCACAAATGCGAATCGATGTGCACTCCGAACTCCGTTGAGAAAGCCAAAATTGTTCAAGAAAGTTTGTATTATTACAAATCCGAATCGATGTAAAAAGATGTATCAGATGACACAAAAATTCACTGACGTTTGACAGTTTTTGACAATTATTTTTAATTTTATTCAGCTCACCCTTCTAAAGAGGATTTTTAGACTTCCTATGTTTTGGAACAATTTTAAAGTGTGACGCCGCTAAGATAGCTCAATGAATTTTGCACGGTAAATAGTTGAAGAAATAGGCAAGTTTTTGAAAAGGGTTTAGGCGAAATTTTTCAGGTAGCATCTTTAAAAATCACCTGAAACATTTTAAAAGTTTATAAATTTTAATTAACATTGGTATTCAATATTTTTTTATGGCGCAATGGTATCAGATCGGCCCAGAATTGGTTTTGAGTCTGCAAGACATACTATTCACATATTTCGGAAAAAAAATCAAGCATGTATCTCAATAACTAATGTCGCTGCGACCAATAATATCTTCTAGGTCAAGATATGACAAAAAATGCGAAAAAAAACATAACTTGGAAACAACGAAAAATCGCAGAACAAACATGGGAGTGTTTCGGATACACCTAGGGGTGCTCTATCACTGGATTTTCGCTTGACACTATTTTTTGGAATACTCTGTATACTTCCATGGCGATTGAGAGCAGCCAAAACACGAAATTTGCCGAAAGATATTAAGAAAATTCATGCACTGCATATTATAATGCTTTCAATTTTTAAACCGCCACTAAACAACCGCGCCCTGTACGTCAAGCATTCGGTTCAAAACTGGCAAAAATAATAGGGACACGGGGTAGTAGGTGTATTTTACGTTGTTTGTAAACCATAACGATTTGTCGATCATCGCCGTCGCTGGTGTACAGGGCGACGTTTATAGACGACTGTGACGGTCAAAAGTCTGAGCTAAGTCCACAATTTGCCTTTTTTAATCCTATAACAAAGACAGCGTCATATATTTTTTATTGGTTTTCTCTCTTATTGCAATTTCATAAGGCTCAAATTAGGGTAGCATCACCTGTATTGCCATGGACATATAAAGAGTGAGCTAAGCCCACAATGTGCGATTAGTACTTCGAATGAATGTATGAAACGTTTTTTTAGCATCCACTCAATATTTACATATACATAGAACGCCTCGCTAGCGCTTAGCTACTCGCTAAGTGCTCGCCCGGTATCTGAAAGTTCCGGGTTCAATTCCCTGGTCGGGCAAAGAGTGTTTCGAATATTTCGATGCATAACTATCAGTAGTCGCGATGACTTGATTTTAATGATGGATGCCTTCGACCAGAACAGTAGGACATATAGGCTTATTATTATTACTACTTACCTATTAAGTTACATTGACAAAAAAAGGAAAACTAAGAATACAAAATGATATCTTAGTGTTGAGTCAACCAACGGGCTCTGTCTCGGTTCCTTCTTCTTGACTCACTGTGTTTCTTCTATCTTTGGCTGGATCTTTTTGTCGACGGAGTTTCAGGATAATATATACTGGTCAGACTGCAAATCCTTTTGAAAACCTACGTATTATTCCCGAGATAGTAAAAGCGTGGGTAGGCACGCTCAGTTTTGAGCATCTGGTTACTAACAAAAATATTTGCTTTCTTATGATAACAGTTGAATATGAGATGGCACATTTTGTAATTTTTCTATCTTTGAGATAAATCTGGAAACGTCGAAGTTCTTTAAAAAATATTAGGAGGGGATGTTGCGTTGCATCTCAAGCACTTAATAGACTTGAGATGCTAAGGTTGTGGTTGTCTTAGAGTCCGTTCTTCGAGCGATCATAAGTCGTTCCTCGCATCGTGACGCCTTTGTGTAATTCTAATATCGTGAACTTACTTAGCTCAGTAGGTACTCAGTCTCCACCATCATCATCACTAGCTCATTATTATTCCCACTGCTGGGTCACAAGCCGTCCCTATGGATGGGTTGGGAGAACAGGCTATATAAACCACCACGCGGGCCCAGTGCGGATTGGTGGTTTTTAACGTGGATTTGTGGGGGTTAACGAGTACTGCAGCCGGGACCTGTGGCTGTCTATACGTGCCTTCAGAGCAAGGAGGGGCTCGAGATAATACATTTTGGTCCCCATCCGATAATGTAAAAATTGCTTAATTTCAGCAATCGCAGACAGGGCGTTAACTATTGCGCCATTGAGCTCCTCCTCCATAATTTTTGGAAACTAATCACTGATGTTACTGTTAACCGACCATCGATCGTCGCAAAAAGTAATCTCGAGAATATTGAAAAAACCTATTAAACATAATTTGGTTTTAGCTTGAGGACTCTTTAGAACAGTGGCATAGACAGGCTATCCCTGTTGCTCTTCAATGGGATTTGACCTACCAAAATAAGTTGAGCTCTTTATTATAGGTGTTTTGCCTAACGCGTGGGTTTTGATATAATGGAAATATAAATATTGCACCTGCACGCATGCTCCTGACCTAGACTGCTGCTATTGATTATTCAGGTGCCTGGGAATAACGTGTACCTTTTTTGTCATGTTTCGTCCTAGCTGGCTCTTCCTATCATTTTAGCAAAGAGGTGAAAGTAAATGAAATCAATGGGATTTTTAAGAAGCATATCGATCCATCGTTTTTAAATTTATCGCTTATGCGCGCTGCATATGATGCTCGCTGTTACATTGTTCAGCACTAGTTGCAATATTTAAAACCTACGGCATAATGCCGATCTTAACAGCTATACAATACAAAGACCAACCAAAGCTTCAGTAGGTGGATTTAGCAAGCTGGTCTTGCCCTCTCAATCGGAAAGGGAAGCGCGAGAGACGCCACATAACCGAGCTTCCTCTTGGGTGGTATCCATAAGATTACCAAAGTCCAAGAAAAGTTTATTAGTGGAAAATCATGAACTGTCACAAGTTTTATAAACATTGGCGTAATAACTTTTACTTTGTATAAAAAAGGTTTTAAAACGTACTTTTTCAAATATACCTATTCAAAATAAATGTTACCTGTAATATACAGGCTTTGATTCTGCTATTTTAATACTTTCTCGCCGAAGATCAGGCTCAATAGCGCGCCTTGGGATAGGCCTATATTCAAAGAGCGGCTTGTGAAACATTGATGATTAATACTTCCTTATTGTGACTTGGCTTTGACGTCAGAATCAGAATGTGACGTTTAAAAATAGTAGAATCAAAGTCTGTAATGAAAATTTACGAATAGACTTGAACTTGGGGGTACTTTCCGAGTATCTTTATCTTTATATATAAAAATCTTTTGTATATACGTCTGTATGAACTCCTTTTAAACGGCTTGACCGATTTGGATGAAATTTTCTGTGTGTGTTCTAGTGGATTCGAGAATGGTTTGATTTACAATTGGACCCGGTAGGTGGCGCTGCTATAGGGGTCCATTATGGGATATGAGTGTTCTTAAGCGGAAGTATGATTTGTTTGTTTTGTTGTCATGGAAACGTTAACTGTCAAAGCGGTACGAAGTCCGCCGGTCAGCTAGTATTATCATAAGATTCAATCACAGACGATGTACACTATGTATAAAAAATGTAAGCTAGCTTGTACTCTGCATTTGCTTTAACGTGTGGACCTAAATATGTATTTACATGGGCGTGTCCTCTAGCTTTATAGGCAGGTTTTAACTTTGACTCTGGACATTATTTCATTTAAAGTCAAAAGGTCAAGAGATCCAATTCTGCATCATCACCTTAAGCATTCCCTGTTCAGCTCAGACCACAGGCTCAGACCTATCGACATAAACGACAGCACGTAGAGGAATGAGGCCTTAGCCCACCACGCTGGGCAAATGTTGGTAAGTGGGAACCTCATTCTACCCAACTTACACAATCATCATCATGTACGGCCTCATGTGACAGAGATACGTCTATCTTTATCGCTCTCCAAAACATTTCCGATCTCTGAGACCCTCCAACGTATGCTGAGCTCTGTATCACAGGTGTTTAAATGAGCGCGTGGGTTTTAATGAAATGGCAATATTTGATGCACTGGACGCATGTCCATGACCTAGACTGCCTGTATTGATTTTATCCAGTATACGCCCTAAATGATGTATTTCCCCTACCGAAAATCCTTTTGTTCTATAATAAACCTTATATGTTTGGAGGCTAGGCTTGCTTTTGATGCAAATGATACAAGGATGGAACGAACAATGATTTTGAAGCCTGTTTTGAAATTTAAACTTTATTATATGTGTAGAGGGCATCCATGCGAATAATATGTTATATGACAGTAAACAAAAATTTTATTATCGGTGTATTTTTAACTGTCTGTCCTACAGTTCCAACCACTTAATTTGTATTTCTATCCGATATCATCATCATCTCAGCTAAAATACGACCACAGCTGGACAAAGGCTTCCCCCAAGGAGCTTCACAACGACCGGTTTTGTGCTGCTCGATATATTCTTATATTGACATAAGACTAATTACGATTAAACATTTTTTTTGGAAAAAATACCCACCTTTGTGTTTCAATCCGACGAGGTAATATGATTTTTGGCAAGATATGTTATATTACTTCTTATTAGTAGTAATGCTATTATTAAGTATGATTGACGATAGGACTTGTTTTTAGTAGGTGTATGTGGCTCGCTACCACCATCTTTAATCAAAGTTTATCGAACTGGGACAGTTAGAGATGTTAAGGATTCTAGGTGAAATGCTTCCATCTTCAGATTTAAGGCTGACCTTATTGTCATTTACCATTAAAAGTAGAAGAAAAAAGGCCAAGCGCTTCTCAGTTGAAGGATTATATTTATTTATAAGGGTCAAACCGGGTATTTTCTTTCTGATTCTCTGATTTTTTAGAAGTGATTTTTTCTGTTGGGTGATGTATAGTACCTTTGTGTCATAACAAAGCAAAGGAGCGTCGTCATTTTTGCACAGATGTAGTAGCGACTAATCGCAAGAGTGGCGGCATAGGCAGGCTTTCTATTCCGGTCAAATTAAATGTTCCGGGAGTTTTGATACTAAGTATGTTGGATCAAATTTGAAGACGCTAGATATCTACTTCACAAGGTCCAGGTACACTGAATCTAGTTGTCGTGGGAAAAACCATGAAACTAGAAAATGAAAAGGGTTGTAAATTGCATGCTTAGCTTTGATCTGGTCAGAATAAATAACAAATAACCTTATCAAATCGGTGCATGAGAGTTACGATGGCACAGTAGTCATGTAGATAAACGAAAACTACAAACTTATGCATCCACCTCTTTGCTACGGCGTTTAAAAATAAACCTAGCAGGAGCAATGGAAATATTATTATATAATATTTGGATGCTGGAAAATCAATAAAGGTCCTAGGTAATAGACATGCGCTCTGATGCAACAGAATTATTACCTTTAAAGAGCTCAACTTATTTTGGTAATGGGAAAGAGATAAATCATGAAGAGCGATAGAGAGAAACTTATTGGGGTCATTGTACTTAAAACAACCCACCATTCTGATACAATATATATACCTAGGTTAAAGGGAAATACAAATTATTTAAAATTATAGATGATGTAGTCAAATAGTCAAAAAATCGCAAAGAAATCCGCAGAAAACCTGGTCACTGATGTAGCTCGAAGAATTGAGCAACTTAATCGGGGTTCGTAGAACTAAAGGTATTTGGGGTAGAAAGGTTCTCTTGTGGTGGTCGCGTACCAGAAGACGAAGCTTAGGCCCACCTCGAGTAAGGTAGACTTGCCACATGGTAAGGCCTGGAAACTACAGGGTGACGGCAGAAGGCTTTTGGCTAAAGTTGATGATGGAGCTTATTTAGTATGAGATAAGTTAAATGATGAATGTCCATCTTTGTTTAACGTTGCGGCACCAGATATATTATCTTATATAATGTTATAGTGCACTAGTGCAGCGTCCGGCAAAACAGACATTGATCGACGAATGTGAATGTGGGCCAAGGCGTGGCACACTTTATTCGTGAGTCTTATAATGCGCGGAAATTCAAACTACACCAATCGATGAAGTAGAAGGACCTTTTACACGCTTAAATATTCATAACGAATGTTGAATGATCCGAATTATTATCTATCATATTATCTATAGTAATATTATAAAGAGGAAAGCTTTGTATTTTTGTATGTATGTTTGCAACGAATAAACTCAAAAACTACTGGACCGATTTAAAAAATCTTTCACCATTAGAATGCTACATTAGCGCTGAGTACCATAACTATATTAAAAAAAACGACGGGTTGCACTCTGGGAGTGCCGGCAGAAGTGAAAACTTGAATATTAACGTTGTGCATTTTTGATATTTTGGAATGGTTAGGGAATAATTTGGCACGAATTGCTTTAATTATCAGTATAAAAGTACTCTCATTTATGTGGTAGAATACAATATTTATTTATAAGGCTATCGTACACAAACATGACAATTTATATTACATTAAAAAGTTATATTAAGTTATATTAAAAATTTATATTACGCCGCGCCAGCTGTCTACTCTCCATCCGTCTTACGAATTTTCGATCAGGTCACGTGTCCTGACGCGAGTTTAACATTTTTTACCCATTCCTCTACTCTCCATCCGTCTTACGAATTTTCGATCAGGTCACGTGTCCTGACGGTCACGTGTCCTGACGCAAGTTTAACATTTTTTACCCATCCCAAAAAAAGTGCACAACGCCGCTAAAGAAGTTTTCACTTCAAAAAGAGAAATGCGGTACGAAGTCTGCCGGGTCAGTTAGTCTATCTATACTAATATTATAAATATTAAACCTTTGTATTTTTGTATGTATCTATGTATTATATGTTTGCAAAGAATAAACTCAAAACTACTAGACCTATTAAAAAAAATCTTTCACCATTAGAATGGTACATTAGCGCTGAGTAACATAGGCTATATTAAAAAAAAGTCCACCCGTGTGAAGCAGAGACGGGCCGCTAGTATTATATTAAAGTGAAAAACAAAAATTTTTACTATGCCAAATTTACACAAGCATTGGTTTCATTAGGAGTATGATCCTGGATAGAGCATATCAAAATTGAGACAATACTGACGTACTGTCTCTACGAGTATCGCAGTACGTTTAAGTCCAATTGAATATGTGAACTTTTTAAAGTGCATTTCAAATGACTTAAAAGCAGTTAGAAAAAGTTTTGAAAAAAAATCTACAAAATTTTTTTATTTGTAAAGTTTAATTTAAATTGCCTTATGGATTTGAAAAATGTTTGAAAGTTTGTAGTTTGTATGGGATACCGGGAAGAGAATTCTTTTAAAGGGAATGTTTGTCACTTGATTTTAATAATAACTTTTAGTATAGTAATATTTAAACTAGCCATGAGGGGATTTGTTGTCCTATTACATACTCCTATCTAAAATCCTGGATACTAAAAAATCAATACAGGTGTCCTGAGTTACGGACATGCGTCTGGCTGCAAACAGTTATTACCATTTTATTAAGACCGACGCGTTTGGCAAAACGCAAAGGTAAATAGATCAGCTTATGATGGTACGTCATAGGAGAGACGTGCAGGAAGAGCATCAGAGATAGCATTAAAAATAGCTTCCTAGCAATCTGAACTTATAACGTTAGATTTCGTATCATATATCGTAATCGTATCATTGATCAGTGGATAAGGACCGCCTCACGTATCGCGGCTTCATAGAACCATCATCATCGCCAGCTAACTCATTTTATGTCCCCACTGCTGGGGCACGAGTTGTTACCGTTATTTTTATATGAAAGTGCACACATAGAAATAAAAAAAAAACAACTTTGTCTTATATTTTTTATTTAAAGTCTATATTGGCAAAGAAAGGGTCTAAATATATTTTCTTATAATAATATAATAAATAATTTATATATTATATATAACAACACACAATGTACAAGATGGTAAAAATTACAAAGGGGCCCATATAATAAATACCTTACAGACTAACATACATATAATATAAAACAATTTTTGTTAGTAGATATATAACTTATAACTATGTTAGTATATTAAGCACTAGCTTGTGCTGTTCCGGTGGTGTTGAGGTGTTGACGGGTAATCTTCCGCGGAAACGCTGGTACACCATGTCCTTCGGCCAGAAGTCTTCCCTCATAAAAGTGACGACCAGCTTGGTTGTCGGGACTCGCGCCACATATGCCTTAAAGCTGACATTGTGTGTGTGTGTGTGTGTGTGTGTGTGTGTGTGTGTGTGTGTGTGTGTGTGTGTGTGTGTGTGTGTGTGTGTGACATTGTGACTTATAACTTCTAAAGATGCATATCCCTTTTGGTAGCAGATTGTCTATTTCAGGTGGATATTTATACAATACCTGCTTAAAGTGTCCAGGAGCTTAAAGCTTTTTTAACGTCTCTATATTATAGTAGTAGTAGCCAAATTTCGGACCCAGAAGTCCAGGGTTCTGTTCTCAGTGGGGACTCCATATTGTACTCTGGTTGGTGGCAGGGCTTGCAAACTAAATTTTGCGACGTAACTGTAACGTTATTAGTATTGTTGTGTTCCAAGTCCAATAGATAGGAGATATGAACTGTGTTTCTTTGTTACAAATCATTGTTGCAAGACAGATGTTGCCGCAATACTAGAATCATATCTACAAGTAACACTTTTTCATAGTCATGATTGATGAATTATGTAACATCAATTAATTTTTTTACAAATTGTTTATTCTGAATACCATTTAATTCGAAAAGTTAAGACTTATGGAGATATCATATCATTTCGACGTTTGTTACGAAAATACTATTCCACCTTTCCAAGTAAGCCTTCCTAACAGCGACTAGCCAAAACAGATTGCTCTCTGTCGCACAGGCGGTTACACGAGCGCGTGGGTTTGATTAAATAAGCCAATAAGTGGGGCACCCTCCCCTGACCTAGGTCACCTGTATCGATTGCAGTATCTGGGTGGGTCGTACGACAAACCACATGTCAGATGTAACACTACAAATGCAAGCTGCGCTCTGATAACTATTAAGTTGTCGTCTTCGCATTGTCTTCGCTTATACTGAATTTATTACTGTTTTGTTTTGGTGGTTCTATAGCTCTCCTATTTCTTTAGAGCGTAAAAAGTAGTCTTTATTTAAACCTCCGATATTGTTCGAATCAATCAACCATAGAATAAAGAAAAACGATGATGGAAAATCTTTTTTTTATTATTCTTGATTTATGTAAATGTAAATGTTATATATAATTAAGAGACTAATGATTATGCTCTCTTTGTACAGTCAATATACTTCAGCCCTTTAATATTTCATCAGTGGGCAGATTAGATTTTAAATTATTTTCAAAAAGACATGGTTTTGATAAACAAGTGAATATAATATATATTTGCCGAATTCCTTTAAATTAGTTTTATTTAAATGTATTTATTTTTTATTAAATTTATACAAATTTTATCATTATATCTGATTATAATTATATTTAAATTTAATTTTTTATATAAATTTTCTTTTTAAATCTTATTTATATTAATTTTTTTTATATAAATTAAATTTTTTAAACATAAAATTTTAAATTAAAGTTTATCCCTTAATATATAAAAATTGATTTCATCATCATCATCATCATCAGCCTATAAACGTCCCACTGCTGGGCACAGGCCTCCCACATGATCAGTAGCACGTAGGGGTATTGGGCCATAACCCACCACGCTGGCCCAATGCGGGTTGGTGGGTTTTAACGACTGCCATCTTACGACAACAACCGAGACCAACGGCTTAACGTGCCTTCCGAAGCACGGAGGAGCTCGAGATGTTTTTAATTGGTCACCCATCAGGCGACCCGGCATTGCGAAAGTTGCTTAGCGGGCAAGATCGCAAGCCGAACGCGCTAGCCGCTGCGCCATCGAGCTCCTCAAAATTGATTTAAAATTAATTAATTAAATGAATTTAAAATTAATTTTTTTTTCTAAAAAAACTAGTTGTATTAAAAAACGATTAATATTTCATTTCAAATTAATTATTAAAAATATTTTTACAACAATAATTTTTTTAATTAATTATTTTTTTTTATTCGAAAAATATTCATTATCTAAATTTTATAAATAAACTCTGATACCCAAGATACAATAATTTAAATTTACTTTTAAATTATTATTTTTTATCATTTATTCAAAATTCTTTCACAATATTATTTTTCTATAAATTTTATATATTTTTTTTATTAATACTAAAACCCCCACTTTAATATTTAAATTATTTTTATTAATTATATCTTATTAATTTTACCCCTCAAATTAATTGTTCAATATCATTTCAATGTAAATGAAATACTTATTCAAGCTCTAATTTGTATTTCTAGAAACACTTTCCAGTACCTCTACTTTATTACGACTTATTCCAATTTATTGATGAAAGCGACGGGCAATATGTACATAATTTAAATTTTAATTATTTTAATAAATTAAATATTATTACATTTAAATCCACTTTTAATTAATTTTTACAAATTAATATTCATTTAAATAAATTTATTGTAATCCATTATATTCTTAATTATAATCTACATCTTGATCTGATTTAATTTTATTTAAAAAGTTTAAAATATTATTTATTATTAAAAATATTTTTTTAACAACGATATATAAAATTTTAAATTAAGTAAATTTATTCGTGGATTATTAAATAGATTCCCCTAAATGAACTAAAATACCGCCAAATTATTTAAGTTTCAATAAATAATTACATAATATTTCAGTATAGTATTTAATTAAAATTTTTAATAATAGGGTAAATTTATTAATTAAACAAAAATAACTTTCTTTAATTAAATTAAATTTTCACTTAATAATTTAATATTTAATTAATAAATAATTTAATAATTAATTACTAATACAATTTAATTTAACTTTTGTATAACCGCAACTGCTGGCACAAAATTTGTTATCAATTTAAATCTTACTAAATCTTAATTTCTTAAATTTTTGATAATAATTACTATTTTAATTAATTAATTATTATTAAAATAATTAAAAATTAACACTAAAATTTATATGTAAAATAAATTTATAAAAAAATTTACATACCATAAAAAATTTATTTATATATATATATTTTTATATTTTAAAATTTTAATATTAATTAATGTTTTTATATTAAATATTTTTTTTTCTTTCTTAATTAATATTCATATTAAAATCAATATAATATATAAATTTATATATATTTAATAAAATAAATAATATATTATGAATATAATTAATTAATTAAATATTTATTTATAAATTATAAATATATTAATAAATATAATTTTATATTTTATATATTAATATTTTATATATTAATATTAAAATTAATATTTTATATATTAATTTAAATTTTTTATATATATATATATATATATATATATATATGTGTTAATTAAAAATTTTATATTTATATATAATAATATTTAGCCAAGTTACGTAGCCTGTCTTGTGCCATAGTTTTTTTTAATAGGTTTTTATAAATGTTAGTTTCGAAAATGATCTTTGAGCACTAGCTGTAGTCACAGAAATAGTAACAAATAACATTAATGTAGTACGTATATGTACTTCAAGAAAGCTGCATGACATGACATGACAAAATGGGTCTTTATTAACAATAAATCAGCAAGTTCTCTAATACACAAAGACTTTTCTATTTCGTCTCTGAAGTTAATTTTTGAAAAATGTATGAAATTGTTTTATCTTGTTTTCCTTTTCATTCTTATTACTTTTTGCTTTGTTTTTACTGCATTGTACTTTGTGTGTGTGTCAATGGACCGAAAACTGAGAATTTCACCTGATGTTAATAATAATAATAATATATTAATTTTTTCAAGCATCATGGCTCATTTGGGTTAGTTACAATAATTACCTTAGCCTATGTTAGTAAAATTGTTAAGTGATGATAAGGCCTGGCAAATGATTCAGATATGTCTTTTTTATATAAATCAACAAAGAACAATGCTTAAAATGCTCCTCAAAACATCAAAGGCTACTTTTTATTTAGGCTAAAATTATTATGCAATGTTCTTTGTAAATCATCCCACAAAAGAAGAAAAGCATCGTGAGCTGCCACATCCTCTATATTTTTTGCCATATTTTTTAATAACAGAAAACATTAAACGGCAACATAATTGTGCCTTGTGACTGCAGATTCCGGTTTCTCTTTTCTCTCGGCCTCCGGGGGCCCCCTCGGGCCTGGGGCCCGTGGCATTTTGCCAGCCCTGCCACCCTATAGTTACGTCACTGAGTATGTGTTTGACATTAACATGTTTGATTCAGGCAAAGTTCTTTCAGTAAATGGAAGTGTGTCTATTGCAGGCGTACGAGTTCTTGAGTGGAGACCGCGTATCGGCAAACGTAGTGTAGGACGCCCTCAGACTAGGTGGAACGACGATTTTCGCAAGGTGGCTGGCAAGAGCTGGATGAGAGTAGCCGCGGATCGTGTTCAGTGGTGTGCACTTGGAGAGACCTATGTCCAGCAGTGATGATGATGCAACTTTTCTTGCTGTCACGCTTGAATCAATTATCTTGTATTCTGTAGTGACCAAATTTATTTATTTATTTATTCTGAATACCAAAGTGTTGATGCTTTAGATGGCACCCGCGGACGAAGGCGAAGAAGAGAACGAGGAGAAAGACGAAGGGGAGGGTGAGCACGAGGAGTCGGACAGTGAGAAATCGAGTGCAAGAGGTGAAGAGGCGGAAGAGGAGGGAAGCGAGGTGACGTTTTGATTTTTTCTTTTTGTCGTTTTTTCTGTACTTTCGTCAAAGATACCTACTTAATATGCTGTAAGTTCTCACGAGGTTTAGCAGAGACATCTTTCTTTAGCTTCGCTTTCGCTCACATATTCGCAGCCTGCCTTTTCATTCCTCGTAGTATATAATCAGCAATTAGCCGATGTCATCATCGCTTGAATTCATGTTTTCCATCTGCACATCATAGCCCGAATGCACGCTATGTAACCCCGTACTAATATAGTTTCCATTTTTTTTTCTATTAACATAATATAAAGTCATGTCCACATTTCGATTATCACAAACGTTTCACGAACCTATATCCTTTCATGTGCTTTTAAGAATTAGCGGGGAAGAAGCCTTGAATTTGTTACTTAAGGGGGTGCAGCGCGGAATTTGAAAATTTACGTGTTTTTAAGTCACTGGTGCTAGGCGCTGAATAGGTCTTATACATTAAAAGGACTAGTATAGGTTAGCTTGATCCTTTCACAAGGCCATGGTTGTCTTGGAATTTGAAACAAATACCCAGAAACTGCATAAACAATACGTAAAATAATGATATCTAAAAACTTATTTCTTCAGAAACTTTGTAAATATTGCACAAATGAAACAATGATCCGACATCAAAATGTTTGTATTGATATTCCGCAGGTCACTGTTGTCTTATTTTTCAATAAAAAAACATGAATATGAAAATATTAAGACTTTTCTTATTTTTTACCCAAACGCCTATGATTTTACGCAAGTAATTAAATCACCAGCCTACTCTGTACAGATATTAGTGTGCGTGCGTATTCGTAGTCGTGCGCCGTTGTCACACCACTGCCTCGCGCCGCTTGCTCGCTATCATAAAGAAACTTGAAACTCGCAGTTTTGCGTCCGCGCTGCACCCCCTTAACTATAAAATTTATTTCAATGTTTGTATTTTTTTTAAAATTTGTTTGTTGTTAATTTTCTGTTTTACACTACCTTTATCAGTGCGAATCTTTTAGTAGCTCTTAAGTTCTATTGTAAGTTCTATTTTATTAATATAAAGCTGATGATTTGCCGAATAAAATAACATAAAATAAAATAAATAAAAATAAATAAGTTTTTGGTAAAAATTGACTTAAGTGTTAGTTTTTAAGATTTATTTTATTTATATTCTTTGCCACATACTAGGCTTTGTTCTCGATAATGTTTCGATTTTTATGATACTGACCATACAGAGCTGATGAGCATTATGATTTTTCTTTAAATGTTCCCGCTGTCACTGCTATGTCTTTTATATTAATAAATAAAATAATAAGAGTTACTACTAGGTAACTGGTAGTGGTTAGGGTGAATTAATTGTCTGAGCTAGAAAGAGCTTGAGCTTTAATAATATTATAAATGCTGTGCACATTGAGTCGGCCTTTCTCACAGGTTTTTTATTTTGGGAAGGCTTGAACGTTTGAGTTTGCCTATTATTGTTTGTTCAATGCACATCTAGATGTTGCGCGGTTTACTCACACTTTGAGTTACTTTGTTACTTTGTTTACTCGGGCTTTCCTTAACCGTTTGTAAACGACATTAGATTGTCTGAATTGTCTGCTTTTTAATATCCATTAGCAGTTACAGCACAAAATAGAGAGGGTTCAGAAAGCCCGCTCTGGCCGTTCTCGAAAATAACTACCTAAACTGGCTAGACTACCTAGGGTTGCTACTGTACTAACTCCGAATTTTGAAATAAGTAGGTTAGGTGCTTCATGTTTACACATGTATCTTATTATACCTACATGCCTAAATGGGTAGCAGAACATTATTTATCTAAAAGCATGTTCATAAGTTCATAAAACATATCGACTCTACTCGAGGTCACACACGACGATAAAAGTTCAAACTATGGTGGCTCGCCGCCATTTTACGTGCATTGTGCTATGGTGCCTGCCTGCCGGACGGGCTGGATCATACTTAGTCGTTATACCTACCTACCTCGTAGGTAGGTAATACCAGGCATGGATCAGCGTAGCGAAGGTAAGTAGGTACTACCAAGATTCATGCGTCTCCTGCGCTTGGGCCGCCCGCGCCCCGACAAAGAGAATTAGATAAGTACCTATTAGGTACCTAAGTACACCTATCACATTATTAACCTAAAACACTGGTGCTATACCTACCAGCGAATGATAAGTTCAGGAAAAAGTACCTATAAGTCCATTTCTGCTGAGTTTGAATATGCAATAAACAATGAATGATTGATCGTTATCAAAACTTATCTATAGGTAGGTACCTACTAACAAGAGAAAACCGAGTTTTACCTACCTTTCAACATCTTTAGGATACGTGAAGAACGTATAATCACAATTTCGAGTTGTATTCAAACATCCAAAGACACTGCAACTGTAATAATGACGAGTATCCATTTTTTCAATGCGTAGCTAACAATAGTAACGTGATAGTAACAATCGCGCGACAGCCGGACTGAAAGCCAGGCTGAGACTGCCTGAGACGGCCTGTAAACACAACGTCAATGTGTGCGTGAGCAAAATGGCGCTTAGTTCCGAGCGGACCATCTGTCCGGGCGCGCCGCGCGGCCGTATACTTAATTTGTGGTTACAGTAACTACATCTGAGATCGAGTGCCGAGATATAAACAAACAAAAATAAGCACATTACAAAAAAAATCAAATTTTTGTGATTTTGATGTTGCCTGTAATTATTTATTTTTTTATTCTTTCATTCAACTGTTTTCGTTTAGTTTCAATTTATTTCAGTATTATCTTTTATTGTTTACAGGGCAAAGTTAGTTTCGGCTACGTACCATTGATGGGCAAGTCGGGAACTTTGTACAAGAAGCATGGCCTCTTCTGTCTGATGCCCCAGAACTTCCCCGATGCTATCAACCATGTGAGTGTCTAAAACATGCGCCTTATTGCAATTTACCGCACCCTTTTCAAAAAAGGAAACAGATGTTTTGGCACTGAATACTATCGAGCTTCTCGTAGATTAGCTTTTATGGTCAGCCACGCCTTTAATTGGGTTGCTTTTTTAATGTTATGATGAAGTGCCTCAATCGTGGAATGAGTTTAGTTTCTAATTTAAGAAGCGATGAAATTTAATTTATCTAAGATCTGCTTACCATATTGAATTTTGCAACGATCTTAGACTAACGCTCACTAGTACAGAAAAATAAATACACCTTTTTGTACTTTCAGAGAAACTTTCCAAATTCTGTGCTGAACCCTGGTGAAGTGTACGTGCATAGAATACAATACAAATTCGGCCTCCTTTTGGGTAGATACGTTTGATACAGCTGTGCTATGTCCAATTAAACTAAAGTATTGTTCTACTGACTTTTATTTTTTCAAACATCGATACACTACTATACACTACGATACATCTACTTAATATGTCAAAAACATTTTACAATTAAGATGTCTTACATTTACTTAACCCATTACTAAGAACCAACATGTCGTATGCAAGTAAATATGTACTTTATTACTTTCATGCATGCCTAATAGCTGTGCAGGGACGTAAATACACTTCTCATCAGAAAAATCGAAACACCTTGCAAGTTTATGTTTTGTAAGGATTATCAGAAAAATGTGTATATTTAGAAATATATGTCAAATGTCGTTTAATAGTATATAATATAAGGTTTTCAAATCCTAATGTTAATGTTCTAAATTCAAATTAAATTTTCATAGGTTTCGTATTTTGTTCAACAAGTCAAAGGCCGGCAACGCGTGTGCGACTCCTCTGGGTTTGCGGGTGTCCATGGGCGGCGGTGATTACTCTTCATCAGGTGACCCGCCTGGTCGTCTGCCTCCTTCTTATATTTAAAAAAAAAATTTACCCTGTATGGAGTATGAAAGAAATTGATAAAACAACACGCTCTTATTACTGCTTCCATACGATTCTTCATCGATTAGAATTTTCACTTGTCATGTAATGGCCAAACTGTCAGCTATACAATCATGTGATTTTTTTCATGGAATGAAAACTCTTTTGTGTAAAATTAGTACAGAAACCATAAAAACGGGGAAGTGTTTCGTTTTTCCTGATGAGAAGTGTATTATATGACATGAATAAATAACGGGAAATCTTAAAAATTTAGTGAAGTAGGCCGTATGTAGGACCGACCACTAAACCCTCCCGTCACACCCAGTTGTCTATTATTTTCTACTCTAATGAATTCGATTTGAAAGATCGAGGACAGATGTGCGAAGTGGAAAAAGATGAACATTTAAAGATTACGGGTTTATTTAAAGATGAACATTTAAATTCGTCCTCATAGTTTTTTTTTTGCTTTTAGACGATTCTACTCTGTGTCTTCATTCAGGTAAAGGTGATTATTATTATTATTTTAAGCAAACATCAGCGACATATTGTTCGGTTGAGCTAAAATACAGAAAACATCAAAGAGTGAAGGATGCTGATATGAACAAAAAATGCGTTCAAAATAAATAATTAGTAATTTTTTAGTAATTAGTAATTTTTTTGCTAAATAGAAGTAATAAATGTTTGTTGCTTACTTAAATTGTTTTTTTAAAATTAAATATTGACCAAACAAACGCAGCAATCCTTCAGTCACCTATATTGAGGGAGTATGTCTCTCCTTTCATTTACTACACACTTAATATCCATAATATTTCATATTAATGAGAAACATCAAATGCCTACTTAAGTTTGGCACTAAAATTAGTAAGCAGCCTCTAACAGTGCTTAATATTGTTTACGAATCCGTCAGTCATAAATAAAGCTCTTTTCATTAATACATGTAATGGATTACATGGAACCCAGCTTACGCTACCTACTAAAAGTAATTCTTGCCAGGAATAGATTAAAATGTAAATACATCAAAAATCATATTAACGGAAATATTAAAACTCCAAAATCATTATTCTTAAATAGCTTAAGCACAACATAACAAATCGCCTGGCCTAAAAGTACAGTTTACAAGTAATTGACAACGAAGCTGGGATTAAAATGTTCGCGGTTGCATTTACTCAGTAGGAACACTCGAGATATTGCGCATCGCGTTCTGGTACCAGCCCTCCGCGCTGTGGACTGCAGCCAGCGGGCGGTAGTCGTGATGTAGGGCCCCCGCCTTCTTCTGGCGACATAGATGTGCCAAAATGCTGTAAATCTCCGAGTCGTCTTCATACATCTGCCTACCTTGTTTGGCATACAGCTCCATGTAAGACCAGTTCTTGGGAATAACCGGAATGCATCCACTGCATATAGCTTGTCCACTGCAAGAATACCGCAATAATTTTAATTCTTGCTCATGCTATGGATCACGTATATATACAACGTGTAACAGAAAGGTGTGGTCAAAATAAAAAGATCCAAAGTGTATCCGATTTAGATCTTGTATGCAGAGTAACTAAGTCATGATTATTAACTTGAATGATTGAGTAAATATTTCTATTGTGACGTCACATCAAAATAAACATGTCTCAGCCCTAGTGGTTTAGTAACCTCTGCAGTGTACTAACATTTATGATCACTGCTGCTTGCTTATGCATCACTTCACTAAGATAAATATTTCATTTACCATTGCATGACAAATCAAAGTTAATAATTATGTCTTAATAACAACACATACAAGTTCTAGATGGGGTACACTTTGGATCTTTTAATTTTGACCACACCTTTTTGTTACATGTTGTATATACGATCATGTATACTTACACTGTTACTCCAAACAACAGCTCGTTTCTACATGTAGTTAGCACGACATCCGCTTGCTTTAGCATAGTGTAGTACATTTTATCTGTACCACGAGTAATATATCCAAAGTCAAATCGCTTTGAAGATTTATATTTTTCGGTTAGTGCATGAAAGTCTGATGACTTTTTGCAGAACTGCTCTTCAAGAACACGTATCTATAAAAAAGATAAAAGTTAAAGGAAGCACAGTTTAAAGCCATTTTAGTAGTTTTGAAAATAAAACATACTTTGACTTTGTAGCCGTTATCGCCCAGGCGTTGGATAGTCTTGAAAAACGACATTGGGTTTCGATCAAACTCCCAGCAGTGAGGCCAAATTACTACGAGTTCCTTTCTGTGATTTTTCCAGGAGATTTTAGGGGCTTGGGTCATTATACGTCCGTTTAGTGGGCAGTAGAGTACCTTTGACTTTAATCTTAATATTTCAATAAAGCTGTCTGGCCAGAAGTCCTTATCGTTTTCAACATAGCGTCCTAACTTGCCGATAAATTGCATCATGATGGAATAGTTGTTAAAGATTACTTGATCAGCGGCCAAGCTGAAACAATTAAAGAAGTGTAGGTTGCTGTTGAAAATAAAAGTAACAAATTAATTATGTTATAAAATCATTACCATGAGAGTAACTCGTAATAAGCAAAAAGATTGCGACGATCATTTGCACTGTTGAGTCTTATGTCGCGAAATTCATGAAAAAATGGATTATGGTTCTGCAGGATAGAAAGGCCAGGGCTGGCAACGATTGGTCCTGACAGTAACACGACTTTTGTGCAGAACGAAAGTTGAAGCTGATAGCAATGCTTGCGTGGGGTCTCCCCAGACAGGTAAAGAGCGGGCGTGTGGGAGCTCTGGTTCTGTTGCATCGAGACATATTTTGTCACTCGAAAGAATCCTCTTGGACATCCTGAAAAAAAGTAAAGCATTCAATGATTGTTGACACGCAATATGTCCACGGAAATTTTACAATCTACAAATATAAATTTTTACTAAGGTCTACTTTCGAGTTCACTTAAAAGCTAATGTTAAGGGAAACTACTGTATTTCTCTATTGTAACTACGCCTTGTCTACACTGCTAAGATTCTAAGATAAGTTTTTACAATATAATGTGGTGAGTATCTTTTTGGCCTTTGAGACTATTTTATTAATGACTATAACACTTTATTTGAATGTTATTTGATGATTATTCAATTTAATGAGTTAAAGTTATTGTCATTATTTGCCTATTTGTATCTGCTACGTTGAGAACTTTTAATTTATGCGATTTAATGTCCACTATGGAAAGTTTCAAATTGAATAAAATCTTTTGATTATAGCTTTTTTTAAATTTGTTCTCTACTAACTATTTTATGTCTGTTTCTCTAACTTTCATTAAAATTGGTTAAATGGTTTGAAAAAATTGGAACTTGAAGGGAAAAAATTCAGTCCTAAGCGTTGTGCTTGTGACAAGTTCTACAGGCGTTTGGAGTATGATATGGTAGTAATACAATTGTTAATATTTCTTTTAAAAGTGCCAATATTTTTAAGTACAATATTTTTTTATTTATTTACGATGTACAACAGGTTAATAATACAAATTATGATAAAATATAAGATACAGCCTATTCAACAATGTGTCTGCATTAGGAGCCAAAATTAATAAAACTGAATAAATTTACACAATAAGCGTATATTCATTATATAAATTTTCATAAATGTGTATGTTGGTTAGTATTGCAAAAAGAATATCATACCTATTTGTGTCAAAGCGCCGTTTTTTTTAAAACTTGCATAGCACGATGTATCTGATTTATTTATCTAACAACTACAACAGGTCAATAATTCAAATTGTGATATAATATAAGGTACAACAATGTGTCTGCATTAGAAGCCAAAATTAATAAAATTGAATAAATTTACACAATAAGTGCACATTCATTATTTTTATATATAAAATTTTGCAAAAAAAAATGCAAAAAAAATATCATACCTATTTGTGGCAAAGCGCCGTTTTATTTAAATAGATAGCCTGTTGGCGGCGCATGCGCATTTTCAAGATGGCGGGAATAAAGAACGTTTTTTCAAGTTCCTTCGTGGGCGGTCCCAAGATATGGTTATAAGCCCATTAACTAAAATAGAAGTTGCCCCTGCTGTTATCATTCCTATCACGCCAATTCACTATGCAGATAGCATAACCGTGATGAGTAAACTGTCCGTTGTCTAGTTGATGATTCGACTACAAATCAAAAATGCCTAAAAAGTATTACCTATGTCTCTTCGCAGATTGAAGCTTAATGGTTGGAAACTCGATACATAAATATACGTATATACGAGAAACAACTTCTTATCTTAGATAAAAAAAATCCCCATTTCATATATTTTTTTAACACTACAAGCAATACAAAACATTTGTAAGTGACATCAATAAGAACGAATGATTTTTAATTTTTTTATTGAAAACGCTAGGGTTAGCTATCAGTGTCAAACGCGTTGTTTCGTGTTGTGAACTGTCATCGCTCGTAAAATATTGTAATTATTTGAGGTTTTATTATATTTGATTTAAATAAGATTGGTTTACTGTAAAATATTAATTACTGTACAGTGTGTATGAACAATGCCAGAAATATAAAAAAATTGCCTATTTCACGTAGTTTCGCAAACACTTCGATCTTAAAGCAAATATTATAAATATTGGAACTGAAATCTTAGAACGTGTATAATGTTTGAACATTTGATCTGCCATGTGACTGTTTTCCAATTCAGTAGGTATTTTAAAAAGACTGTCAGATTGGAGTTTATACTTATCTGAAAAAAAAAACAAGATACTTATTGAAAAACAAAAATAAGTCTTAGTATTTCCAAGGGGGGCCGCCGAATTATGAAGTATTTTTTTTTGCGTAAGGAACTACTAATTAGGAACAAGTACACGATTTTTTATTACTAGGAATAAATAAGGACTCTCAATAAATTATTGTCATTATCTGATTCTAGTGAGCCAATTGTGCACTTAGGTGGTGATGTGGAGCCCATTGCTGGGTGTTCAACTGCCATTTCTCCAGTTGGTGCATCTGTGTCCTCAGGTTATCATAATTTGTTTATTAATATTAATTAACAGTAGTAGTATATTATAGTAAAAAAAATGTTTCATACCTGACGATGAGGTAACATTAGGTCTAAGTTATTATATCCTTTATTGTACATTAAAATGAAGTTAAGTTAAGTTTTTTACTTATACATGAAGTTAGTCACAGAACCGAATTAGTCTGCCCTACGCTAGAGTTTTTTTATGAGCCCGGAGGCGTGGAGGGAGAGCAGCCCTCACCCGCCGCTGTAACGACACGCAGGCATCAAGTTAGGCGCTGCGGCTGAGGCTGGTCGCCGCAGGCGAATATAAATAAAATTCGTACTTAATGACGTTGCAAAATAGCAGAATTAAGCTCCCAATATCGTTTCTGTCATGCAACAATGCAGTGAACAGGATTGGTGTTTACCTCCATGCGTGTGTAAAAGAGCACCCAATAATGCCCGTTGGCAGAACAAATTTGTGGCAAAGAATGAGTCCACTACAGTCATCTACGGTGATGAATGACAGATCGTCTAGATAGCTTGTCTTTGCCTTAAGCGGCAGTCGAATTAGCCACGCTGTTTATTGTAAACTTTGTGAAGCACGCCAAGCAGCGTTAGTGCTAAATAGCAGTATCAGCCAATCAAAGTCAGTCTTTCGAATATGTAAACAAAGAGAAAAATCTTACTACTGGAACAATTACATTTGAAAGTTAAAAGCATTTTTTACTTTATGGTATTTAATATTGTGTCTGTGTCCGTTGTGACTGTGAGTCGCTTTTTTGAACAGGAAAGTACATACATAGGTAGATATCAAACTCTGACATTTTTCCATTTGTTTACGATTTGGAAGACTGATTAGTAATACGATTAAATAACGTGTGCATTATGCACTTTATGGTGTGTTAAGCGTAATGACCGCAGATATGTTTTATAAAAACTAGCAAGCGAGACTCTGTTACCCTCAGCTGACTTTGTAGGTGTACGCCGGAATTAAACCTGGAAATATTATTTTGCTTTATATCTTAACATGATTTTTTAACATTAGGATACTTATCCTAATGTTAAAAAATCATGCTATGGATTATTTTTTAAAAATTTGATTACTTAATCAAATAAAAAAAACATTACAATGATTTTCTAAACTGTTATTTAAGCATCTGTTACATAACGTGGATCACTGTAACACCGGTGTGGGTAAATGATCTCACAAACGTTGCAATGCCTAATTATGTGCAGTTGTGTAAATAACATTTTTACACTAATTGCTCATTAATTTATAGACGACACCAACGGTACAGAAACTTTATTATATAAGTAGTATAAAAAATATAGCAGTATAAAAAACTTTATATTTCTAAAATGTTTATTTGTAACATACAATATAACAAATTGGTACTTTCAAGTAAATTTACAGATTGTTTCCGACTGTTTATTCCTGCATGGTGTCACTAAGGTTGTCCCAGTCGATCCCAGTAGAACTTGAGCACGTCTCTCTGCTGTTGTACCTACTGTTGTTATACCGCTGACGCATTGCATTGCATACTCGACATGC
Source organism: Eudonia mercurella (assembly GCA_963082485.1). Lineage (NCBI taxonomy): Eukaryota > Metazoa > Arthropoda > Insecta > Lepidoptera > Crambidae > Eudonia > Eudonia mercurella. Next base: position 2,437,878 of record OY720022.1, read on the forward strand.
AGAATCGGATTCAATTCTAACAACTAATCTCGCCACGATAGGAGGAGGCTGGTCTGCTCACGCATACTTATCTTATTTTTAGTATTATTCACTAAAATTTGACTTTGTTTTTCTTAAACAATTTTTGACTTTTACGATAGTACTGTAGTGGTACTATATGACATTGTGGAAATTGTAACTTTTACCTGATGTAAATTTGTTAACGTATATTTTTTATTTTGTTTGTTTTTTTTATATGTTGTGGTTGTCTTCTATATTTTTTGTGTTTATTGTAATGGAAAGTGTCCTGCTATGATAGGGCATTTTCCAATATTTTTGACGCTGTAAGGGAGAAAAGAGCTGGACACTTGCTGAGTTTCTTGCCGGTTCTTCTCAGTACAAGATCTCCCGCCCAGAGTAGACTTACGAGCCGATGGCATAGTGACATTCATAAGAGCTGCTTGTAGCCTAAACTGAATAAATGATTTTGAATTTTGAATTTTGATAAAACGTCGAAGTTTTTCTTTATAATCATTCCCCCAACTTTTGTTTTATAACCGCAAGAACGACGGGAACGGTATTGTTCTTTTTTTAAATATCTTTCGGGTAAACACTTGCCCTACATCTCACTTGAATCACCCGCGACGAATGTCGATTCAGATTCAGTCTTAATATGACTAGACGGTGGGGAAGGGTGTGTCGTCGTCGTAAACGCATGATATCAAAGGATCGAAGGCTCGTTTTTACTTATAATGGGGTCAGATTTTAATCTGCGAGACGGAACCTGTCTGCGCCGCACTATATGTGAACGTGAATTGCCTTGCATCAATGTATAAAGATATATGTCGTGTCCAATCGGTGGGCATTTAGTTGTTGCATATAAACTACCTACTCTTGCAGTCTGTTTCGCAATGTTTTGGGGGCACACAGCAATATCATTAGTAGTACCTATTCTGAAGATTTGATACAACTTATAAAAACATTGGTTCACTAGATATAAACTGAATATAGCAATCTTGGCAACGTGTGCGATGCTCTATTTTTACGGAAAAAACTTCTATCCTGTAAATCATTAAAGGGGGTGCCGCGCGGAATTTCGAAAATTTACGTGTTTTTAAGTCACTGGTGCTAGGCGATGAATAGGCCATATACATTAAATGGACTATTGTAGGTTAGCTTGATCCTTTCACAAGGCCATAGTTGTCTTGGAATTTGAAACTAATACCCAGAAACTGCATGAACAATAGGTAAAAGTAATAATATCTAAATACTTATTTCTTCAGAAACTTTGTAAATATAGCACATGAAACAATAATCCGACATCAAAATGTTTGTATTGATATTCCGCAGGCCACTGTTGTCTTCCCTCTCACGGACACGGAATGTCGCAACAGCTGCACTCTTACTGGTTTGAGATGTTTTGAGATTCCGTTGCGTTGCTCGAGCGCGCTATGTATAAAGCTTACTTTCTTTTTCATTAAAAAAATATGGATATGAAAATATGAAGACTTTTATAATTTTTTACCCAAACGCCTATGATTTTACATAAGTAAACATAGTTCCAATTAAATCACCAGCCTACTCTGTACAGATATTAGTGTGCGTGCGTATTCGTAGTCGTGCGCCGTTGTCACACTACTGCCACGCGCCGCTCGCTCGCTATCATAAAGAAACTTGAAACTCGCAGTTTTGCGTCCGCGCGGTAACCCCAGTCGAAAAAAGTCGCCTATTAGAAAAACCAATTGAAAATTTGATATTAGAATCAGAAGTGTTTTTTTGTTCACAGTTTATTTAAATGAAGTCGGTTAAAAAGTTTATTTGTTTCTTATGTAGGTTTAGTATTCAAATACCCTCTTTTGTCTTTGAATAATTTTGTAAACGTAATTTTAAATTAAACGGTGCTTAGACTTATTTTTGTTTTTATTTCTCGATGTAAAGTTAATTACCACAGAATAAGCAAGTTGATTATTTATACTTATTATCATATAGAAATTATATGAAACTAAAAAAAAAAACTTGATTTTCGACGAAGACATGTTTGCTGTAGCAGCTCGGTGCCTGGAAAACTTTGGAACTAAGCTACTTCACTTACTTGCAAGAAAATTATCTATATGAATGAGGTCGAAGCCTCCGTTGGCGACTTCAACAATGAGAACTTTCATATGCAAATTATAGTCTTCTTTCATCCTTAATACGAACTCCATTTTGATGCTTCAAAAATAAACAGAACTTTAAAAATTCACTTTTCACATAGAAGAGTACACGGTCAAAAGACACCTCGTCACCTCGACGACTAACTGCCGAATGTGAAGAGAAATGAGGACGTCAGGTGCCCAGGAGCCCGTAATCAATCCAGGCTTTATTGAGACCTAGAAAATATCTAGAACATAGCGCAGGCGCCCTTCAGTTGCAATTAATCAATACTTCCATAGATATTACTTTTTTTTTTATTACGGCTTCCCTCTACTATTCCTCTATAGTTTCTACTTTTTAATTTTGAATATGGCAATCATGATGACGTAAATAAAAGTTGCCAATCCACTCCTTAATTTAGTATAATAGTTTTTATTTATTTCAAATTACCTGCCTATTGTTTTGAGCTTATACTGAAACTGAAAGTTCTTATTAATATATTTTATAATAATGCAGGATTTAGCCATCTACTGAAAACTGAACGGCAAAGGTGTAACCAGGAAAACTACTATGTGTTACCTCATTTCTTTTAGTTATTTCTTTTAGTCTTTTACCTGTATATTTTTTATTTTATTTTACGGTTTATTTTTAAAAGTTTTATTTCAATTAAGTATGTTTTCAATTATTAACCTCTAAAACAACTTATAGAACATTTGGTGAGGCCACTAGTAACAGAAGCGGCTTTCCACGGTGCAGTATTCCAAATGCTTATGTGTCGTAAACTGATTAGGTTTTACAGAATAAAATTAACCTGTTTAAAAACTTAAACAAGTTCAAAACAACAAGTCTTGAAACACTGCCACACCAATCCAAATCGGGGCTCCCACGTAGTCCGGCTGTGTCGTACCTATAGCTAGAGTAAACCAGGTGTAAAGCAAAGTCAAACAGTCTGTTGAAACAGAAACAGTTTTCGAAGGGATAATTATCAATGATAATTATAATGATACTGACATTTCGATAATTATCAATTGATAATTACAAAACATTGCCTCTGCTAATGTTAACTGTATTCGAACAACTAAGGCTTTTTTGGTCTCTGAGTTTCTCGCTGATGATTTAGGGACCCCTTAATAAAATATTCGATACCTCGAAACACAAAATACAAAATATTATTTATTTTATTTTAGTCGCCTAAATAATTACGCATTCCTTAATTGGCTATAAAAATACAACAACTAATTTGATAAAACAGTTGATAATAGCCCGTTTCTATACGCAAAGCGTTTTGCCTAGTTTAAAAAAGGGGTTGATTGATAATGGGTTGATAGAAACGCTGTGACAAACCTACCTATTGCTTTATTTCATCATAATCAGCTCCTATCAGCCCACTGCTGGATATAGGCCTCTCCCAGTGCGTGTCACAACGGTTTTCTGCTCTTCCCTTGCAACTGCTGCCAGCCATTTGGCATTTGGTTTGGTTTTTGGCACATTATGATTTTACCAATAAACCTCCATCCTCTGTTTATGTTTTCTTAATTTTAAGTTATATTTTTACACTATTCAAAATAACACATGTTTTCAGTAGTGCCATCAAAATGGAGTTCGGTGTTGATAAATGTGCGGTCGTGCATGTACAGCTTTCTGAGACAATGTCCCCCAAGTCGATCTCTGAAGTAGAAACCTACAAATACCTTGGTATGTCAGTTTTTTGTTTTGAGGAAGGGCGCATTAAACAGACGGTGAAGGAGCGCTTTTACTGCCGCTTGACAAAAGTGCTGAACAGCCTTACAGCCAGCTGAACAGCCAGAACAACAAACCTAGGCTAAAAAAAAGAGAAATAAAGAGTATAATAATAATAATAAAACGAAACGCCCTGACCTGGTGAAGATTTCAGTATCTCAAGAGACTTTCGCTGGATGGCTGGATTAAGGGTCAGTTATACAGAAGGCAACACTCCTGGACACGGCACGCATTGTCAGGAGGTTTCTTTCTCTGCAGCCTTAATCGCCGGTAGCTTGAGTCCTGCTCCGTTGCCGGCGGTGTTCTAGGTTTAGGTTTTTATAAAAGTTGTATTTTTTGTATGTATTTTGTTATATTTTACTTTTTATATAATTTTTATAAAACCTAGATCTAAGATTAAAAAAATAAATAAAGAAGAATAATAAGAATAATACTGACCACCGGTAGCTTGGGCCCTCCCCCGCAGCTGGTGGTACTCTAGGATTAGGGTTTTACAATGTTTTATTGTTTTTATATTAAAATATTGTAAAAATCTAGTTTTAAGAAAGAAAATAAATAAAGGAGATAATAATAATATAATATTGTAAATATTTTTATATAAAATATTGTAAAAAATTTTTTTAAGATATATGTTCTCTTTGTATTTAAAAAAGAGAAGAATAATAATAATAATAATTAAAAAACACACACTTACAAATAATAATAATGGACTTCATGGCGGGAAAGTGAAGAGTTGTGTTCTTGTGTTCTTGTGTTCTTGTCTTCTTGTGTTTTATTTTCTAAAATTTGTGTTATGTCGAATATTAATGTGAAATAATGGTAACCGTTAAGTATTCGCGAGTGTGCATGAGTTTTAGCAAATGAAACAAAACAGTGCAACGTCACTTTTCAAATTCTCTCAAGAAGTCCGCCCGAGGACTTAGTAAAGCCCCACATCTTTACTGAGATACTCGAGGGGTTTCTATTATCATTTATCATCATCATACAGGAAAGAAATATTGTTCATTTATGTATTACTTGTAAGAAAAATTACTTTGACACTGGCTAAATGTGCTAATCGCACGAAGCCATCAACTAAAGGAAAAATAATAATAATAATAATAAACACACCACACCTTGTAATTACTTGGTTTGTTCCCGATATTATAGAGAAAACTTAGGCTTCTAGCTAAGAAAAAAACCACACATACATATGTTAAGGGGGTGCCGCGCGGAATTTCGAAAATTTACGTGTTTTTAAGTCACTAGTGCTAGGCGCTGAATAGGTCTTATACATTAAAAGGACTAGTGTAGGTTAGCTTGATCCTTTCACAAGGGCATGGTTGTCTTGGAATTTGAAAAAAAATCCCAGAAACTGCATAAATAATACGTAAAGGTAATGATATCTGGAAACTTATTTCTTCAGAAACTTTGTAAATTAGCACAAATGAAACAATGATCCGACATCAAAATGTTCGTATTGATATTCCGCAGGTCACTGTTTTTTTATTTTTTTATTAAAAAATATGAATATGAAAATATTAAGACTTTTCTTATTTTTTACCCAAACGCCTATGATTTTACGAAAGTAAACATTGCTCTAATTAAATCATCAGCCTACTTTGTACAGATATTAGTGTGCGTGCGTATTCGTAGTCGTGCACCGTTGTCACACCACTGCCACGCGCCGCTCGCTCGCTATCATAAAGAAACTTAAATCTCGCAGTTTTGCGTCCGCGCTGCACCCCCTTAAACACTAAATAAAACACTTTGTAATTTGGTTTACAAACTTTCTTCCTAAAAGAAAGAAAGAAAGTTCGTCCTAAAATTAGGACGAAAAGCGAATCTACTTGGTAGCAGTTGGTCAATATCGCAATTCGTCATACATGCATTTGGTCCATTACGCAGTTCGTCCTAAAATTCGGACGAACAGCGAATTGACTTAGTAGCATCTCGCCCTATACGCAGTTCCTCCTAAAACCAGTTCATTCTTGTCTTATTTAATTTATTGATTAGACAGACAGACAGACAGACAATCATTTTATTTACCACTATAACACACAACAATATTACACATTTTAATGTACCAAATAAAATAAAACATAACTAATAAAAACAACTACCTATACATACGAGCACAACAATAATAATAAAAAACACAGACCGTTGTGCGCTACAGCAGCAAATAGAACTCGACTCAGCATTATACCTCTCTGCCAAAGAGCAGTTAGGCGCTGATTATTCTGCCGAGACCTTTCCACAGTCGCAAAATTCTCCGACAATCAAGTCCACTATGCAATAGTTGTTATCCGCTTTTGATTTTTAATACGCACTAAATAGATTACCCATATAATAGAAATATATTATTATAATATTGTATTATACATATACACATACATATACACATACATACTATACATGCTATACATACTTAAATAAAGTAAAAAATAAAAACAAAAACATTTATACTTTTAGGAAATTGAAGAAGGAATAAATGTATTTGTACCAGACAATCCAGTTTTTTGCTGATCTAAGATAAAATGTTTATATTGATCTTTAAAAGCAAATTTTGATTTCAATTTACGAAGAGGTGGTGGTATGTTATTCCAGCACTTGGTTGCCTGATACCGAAAGCTACCGCGGAAAGCTACAGTTTTATATTTGCTATAATGCAGCAGATCTCTTGTCGATCTTTTAGTGTACTTGCTTTTCGAACAGTCAAGCTTTACAAATAAGTACCTTGGGAGCCCCGAATTAATAACACCGAATTAATAACACATTTTTTTTAAACTGTGGACTAGCACTGTTAGATGCAGAGACCTACGCGACGCCATATTAAGAGTGGATGTATTATTTAAATATGGTGTGATATGATTTCGAGGTGGAATGTCATAGCAAAACCTGCAACATGCGTTCTGAATTCTTTGCACAAGCCGAGCAGTTTTAGCCGTCAGGCGGGGGCCGTAGACCAGGTCTCCGTAGTTTAGTTTAGACAATACCAGGGATTCACAAACTTTGACTCTGACTTCTTGCGTTAAAAAAATTCTTACCTTATACAACAATTTTAGTCTAAAGAAGCAGGCTTTTACCAGGCTTAGAATGTGTCCCTCAAAGCGAAGTGAACTATCAAATAGTATCCCTAGATTTTTAGCCTCGTAAACTTGTTCGATATTTTGCCCCAATATATTTATATTAATTGGGTGACTTTCAATAGCACGAAGTGCCAGGCACTTGGTACCAAGCAACATGAATTTGGACTTCAGCGGATTCAGAACGATGGCGTTACATTGAGACCATAAAGCTATTCGCTTCAAATCACTGTTGATTTTTGATAGGTCACTATATATATCTCCAGGGTGTATGGGCAAATATAGTTGAACATCATCAGCATACAAATGATATGTGCAATGTTCAATAGCCCAAAATATGTCAGCACTATAAATAATAAAAAGTAAAGGTCCCAGAATTGAACCCTGTGGCACGCCTCTATCCACAACTTCCAATGATGACGAAAGTCTAGATTCATCTGGACGAGCTATCTGCACAAGCTGAGAGCGGTCACTCAAATAGCTGTTAAACCATCTTACGGTAGATGGATCAACACCATAATAGGACAGCTTGGAAAGAAGCAGCGGAATATTTATTGAGTCAAATGCGCGAGAGAAATCGAGCAACACTAAAACAGAACCCAGCCCACTATCCTGTTCCGTAAGAATATTGTCAACAACATCGAGCAAAGCCGTGGTAGTGCCCCTGCCTTTTCGGAAGCCCGACTGGACGTCAGGTAAAATATTGTTATGCTCCATAAACTTTATGAGCTGGTCATAGACAGCTTTTTCGACTACCTTGGAGAGAACCGGGAGAATACTTATAGGTCTTAGATCCTTAACGTCAGTTGGGTTCAAAACCTTTGGTATAGGATTAACGGACGCAATTTTCCATTCTGTAGGAAAAGTTGAGGTACAAATAGATTTGTTAACAATAGACGTAATCAATGGTAAGGTTTGTGGCAAAGTTAAAAGGATCATGTCCATAGATAGCTCGTTGACTCCTCGCGCATTTGTTTTAATCGATAAAAGAGTTTTGGCAACTTCACTCTCATTTACTGGTTGCAAAGAAAAGGTGTTATTATTAAATCTGCTAAACTCAAAATATGTCATATTAGACAATGGGATGTCGCATGTACCTGGCACATTTAAAAAGTGATTGTTTATAGAGTCAGGACAATTAAAACTTTCAGGTAAGTTGACGTCTCCTTTGGAACCAGATAAAAATCTTGCTTCAGATTCATCCAAAGCTTCTTTTCATTTTTGATTTCAGAGTTTATTCTGTAATTGTAGTACGCACGCTTTTCGGCAAATATACCTTTTATTAGCTAGCTATTGTATCGTAAATAAAGGAACTGGAGATAAAAAATCAGCAAAATTATGTCCAAAATATTGCAAAGGGATTATTTGATAACGTAATACACCTTATTATTATTATTATTCCTCCGTGCTTTGGAAGGCACGTTTAGCCGTTGGTCCCGGCTGCATTAGCAGTCGTTAACAACCACCAATCCGCGCTGGGCCCGCGTGGTGGTTTATGGCCCGTTCTCCCTATCCATCCATAGGAAAGGCTCGTGCCCCAGCAGTGGGGACACAAATGAGCTGATGATGATGATGATGATTATTATTATTAAAAAAATTGTAATAGGTAAGGACCTACATAGATAGAGCTGCGTATTGAGCCAGTTGCGTATAAAGTCTGTTCATTCTTATTTATCTTATTTGGTAAACAAAATTCTAACCTCAATGTCCAAATTTTTAAATAATAGTAATAATAAGGTGTATTACGTTATCAAATAATCCCGAGGCAACATTTTGGACATAATTTTTTGTTATTGACCAACTGCTACCAAGTCGATTCGCTGTTCTTCCTAATTTTAGGACGAACTACGTATTAGACCAAATGCGTGTAGGACGAACGCCTAACAAATCCACACCCACGAACACTATTCGACATAACACAAATTTTAGAAAATAAAACAAAACTGCAGACATGACTCTTCGCTTTCCCGCCAAGAAGTCAAAATAATTTATTAAATGTAGCTTCGTTAGGGCTTTACTGGATAAAATAAAACAAAATAAACTGAAAATAAAAGCTATAGCCAATACATTAAAAATATTCATTAAGTTAAAAGTGATTTCTCATCTAATTAACTAAATACAATTTTTTATATATATGGGAACTCCTTACTACATTACATGTAACATTACGAGCTGCCATAAACAAATACGAGTACTTATAGAAGAGGTATTGCCAACACGAAGGTGTTTATCTACAGCTCCACGATTGCCATACGTGTATTATATTGGACACGCTGCCCTCTGCCTGCAGTCGGTGCACGCTTCAGCTACAACTGCATTGGTGGCTTTAGCGACATCTAGTTGACACTTAGAGCATTAGAACATGTCAAGATTCGTGTGTACTACGCGGCGGCAGCACACCTCTCGCTGCACAATCTCCATTACTTGCTGAAGAGTCAAAGCAGACACGAAACATTCGCTGTGTAGAATATGAAAGTACATTTTCATATTTTTTGTTCCAGAAGGAGGCGCAGACAATGCATTTTGGAGAAAAAATTTAAACTTAGTTTTGATTTTAATGGGGAAGCAAACTGTCAAATAGTTCATTCTAGATGGCGCCAAGTGTTTGTTACACACCAGCTGTCAATCTCCATACAAATTATTATAATTTAATAGGATTCCTCAACTTTATTAAATACGGGTCGACGTGTGGCCTTTGGATAGGTTCATATAAATTTCCTCCAAATTCTACACTAAGAAAAAATGGGAAAGAGCTTTAAAAAGAAGAAACTTTAAAGCAACAGACTAAAATATAATGTAATAAAAACGAAATATCCAGTTGTGACATTTATTTATAGATTTTAAAACTTGTTGTAACAAGTTTTCTACTTCGGCGTAAATTTTTGAAGAAATCCGCGGTGCCAACACAATTTTCCTGGAATAGCACAGCAGAACCTTCGACTTTAGCCCGAACAGAGCGATTGGAAAGACAAGAGTGCTATTTAGTCTACTTTTGATGCTATCAAAATTGCAGTTTTTGTCATAAGCCTCCAATCTGTAACAGAAATAAAATGTTCAACTTCTTTATAATTGAATTATTTTGAGATAATGTTAGTTTTCTAATAAATTGTTAGTTCGTCTGTAAGGTGAAAAACATCATATTTTACAACTTTTCATTACTGAAGTGTGTAATTTATTTTATTTAAATAGTTTTAGTAATCTAGAAGCGTAAAATAGGCGTGAAACTTATATCAAAACTTACCTTTCTATCAGATCAGTTTTTTTCCTTGACGCGAGGCACCCCTTTTTTCAATACTTCCTTCAGGTCTCCGATTCGCCAGGTAGAATACTTTGCTTAAAACTTTGTTTGCACCACAAAAGAACACTACTTATAGCAAAAAAACGTAAGAAAAACAAGCCGATTTTTATACAGAATGTTTGACTAGTAACAAACACACAGCGCCCTCTGCGTAAAAGTTTTGCGTTTTCTTCCCCACTGAAAGCACAATGTTAAGAATCGTTAGACTAATTAGATGTACAATGAGTAGGTACAACATTAAAGATTGGTTTAGTTATTTCAATTGCTCAAGATGAAAACACAACGTATTTATTTATTTATTTGGTAGTTATTTTTTTACTAGAAAAAAGTGCTGTTTTCTTCAATGACTTCTTGCCGTATAAAGTATCATGCCGTATTATGTTCTTCAAAATGCAAACAGCAAATATGAGCGTTGTTTCCCATTTAAATCGGATCTCTCACGTCATGTGCTTTTAAGGTTTAATTAAGACAGCCAGAGATACGATTCTTCAATATTTGTAAAAAGCATCCAGACTTAAAGGTGATGATACCCATATTGAATCGGCTCCCACATAAACTTAAAAACAAAATAATATATTTGAAAATAATATAAGATCATTATCGTCAGCCTATCAATGTCCCACAGCTGGGCTCGGGCATTCCCACTTAAACTATACGAAAATTATAACCCACCAACGAGGTCAAAGACGAGTCGGTCGGTGGGTTGTTGACTGCCATCTAACGGCAAGAATCGGTACCAACGTCTCTATACGTTTTTCGTAGCATTAGTTGAAAATAATTGAAATAAATCATCCAATTTCGAATTCTCCATTGTCGCGTTGCAACTCATGTTTCTTGGATAGTTTGTTTAATTTTATGAATAGGAAACGAAAATAATATATAACCTCTTACTGAAATTTTAACACGGCTGTTTACAAAATTAACGTGTGTGCATTTTAATAGTTTAAGGCTAATAAATAAATTATAGCCTTTGGCACGAGCCTTACGTAGAAATACCTTATAATGTAATTAAGTCATTTCACATCCGAAAATCAATAACAATGCAATTTCGAACTAAGTATCAAGTACAACGCCCCCTACTAATTACACGTAGAACTGTCTGTTAGGACAGAAAGAAAATATAACATACAGCGATAGGCACTTGTTCTGTTGCTTCTGCTAGATGGCAGTACGGTACCCTAAAACCTCATCGGTCTTGTCTTTAGAGGCTTTATCTATTTTGGTACGTATTCCCACACAAGCTGCAAATATAAATCTTATATTAAGATTATAACAAAACTTTCTATGCTTGAGGATAATACGGAGATTAGTAAACATGTGTTGGTGTTAGTAAACAATTAAATTAAACGTTTCCTAATTCATCTTTTATGTGATCTGAAACTTACCATTGTCATGGACTAATTATATATTACTAGTGGCCGCCCACTTGTCCACATAGCGGTCATGGCAACCTAATCTGTGGTCATGGTCCCATTTTTATCCCTATTATGTTGAAAAAAATAAAGAATAAATGCAATTTTAATGCATGTATGTTTAAACAATTTTGATATTATATCTATTTCTGAGACTTGGTTGTTGGATGGTATTTCTGATAGTGAGTTGTTTGATGGTAGGTACTGTAGTAACCGAGACTCCTTGCTCGGGCATACTCTGGCAGCCGCCGTGGCCTGAATTCAAACGGTGTAGAAGAAAAAGAGATGAAAGAAAAAAGAAGAACATCGCGGACTCGGTGACGGGCCGCGACGACGATTGATTGTTATTATTTTAATGTTGAAAGCAATATAATATTTAAAGCTTTGGAAGCGTTATTTATTGAATAAGCCCCCGGTACCTTAAGTAACGACCCAGCGGGGTGTTACAGTAGGTACCTACCTTGTTTATCGACGAGATCGGGACTATGCTAGGTTGGGACAAGCTTTGTTTGGCGGGGTTTTGTTAGCAGTGAGCCACGACCTTGTTGTCTTGTGCAGACCTAAGTGGAATAGCACGGCAGAAGACATTTGGGTCACTTTATTGATGAAACATAAAAGACCTGCGATTACTTATAAAATGCGTATTTGTACGTTATATTTATGTAAGGAGGAGAGGGTGGTTACTCATACAAAGAACAACTTAATAACTTTTGTGATAAACTTAGTGACAGTATGCAATCACTCGTTGGATAAATTCATTGTGGTCGGAGATTTTAACTTCAGTAATGATGTGCAGTGGGTGAGGTTGAGTGACGGAGGAGCAACATTGTTGCCGGTTAACTATAGTGCTGATTATTTGTGTCATTTCTTTGATCTTATAGACACATGTAATCCAGGTCAGTTTAATAGTGAATATAACCTAAATAACAGATTATTAGAATTAGTGTTTTCAAATGAGACATTACATGTAAAAAGTTGTAATAAACCTTTGGTAAATACATGAATTAAAAACTATGAGTCAAATGAAATATATCTATAGCCGGGGTGACTACTCCATAATTACATCTGAACTCAATAAAATCAACTGGGATGATTGTTTGAGTGTAGGAACACTAGATGACGCGAAACAATTTTTTATAATGAATTATATAAGCTTCGTGACCAACAAATACCTCACAAATTAATTAAACAAAATTCATATCCGCCGTGGTATAGCTCTAGTCTTAAAAAATATCTAAGTACCACTCTAAGTATAAAACATACGCCAACTTAGCAGATTATCAAACATTCTCCTTGCTGCGTAAAAGAGTTAATGATCTCGAGCAAGACTGGTTTTATAAGTATATTGAGCGTGTCGAGTCTTCAATTGTTGAAAACCCTAAAGCTTTTTGGGCATTTGCAAAAGCGAGAAGGAATAGTTCAACTTTTCCTAGTGTAATGACTTACAAATCAGTAAGCGCGGATACTGGTGAAGATATTAGTAATTTGTTTGCGGAGTATTTTCATTCCACTTTTTTGGCCACAAGTCAAAATATAGGTCATGTTATAAGCATGACCTCTGATGAAGACCTTTGTGGTATTAGTAATGTTGATATCGATCCAACTAAAGTATCCAACCTTTTAAAATCGCTTGATTTATCTAAGTCTGGTGGACCCTTAGAGCATTAAACCAAATGCTATAAGGGTGGACCAGATTCAATTCCCGCTCTTTTTATTTTCAAATGCGTCGATGGTCTAACGATACCATTGTGTCTGCTGTTTAAGCGGTCACTGTCGGAGGGTACTGTTCCTAAAATATGGAAATCTGCTTTTATTACCCCAGTACTTAAAAAAGGTGACAAAAATAATGTGGAGAACTATCGTCCCATATCCAAGCTGTGTTTATTTGCAAAGGTCCTAGAAAGGTTAGTTTATCAAAATGTTTACTCCAGTTTGAGAAGTTCATTCAGTAAAGAACAGCATGGTTTTCTCAAGCACCGCTCGACATCCACTAACCTTATTATTGCGAATGAATTTATAGCAGGCGGTATGGAAAGTGAAGCACAAGTAGATGTAGTATACACCGATTACCAAAAATGTTTTGATAGAATAGATCATTGTGTATTACTTTCTAAACTATATACAGCGGGTATACATGGTAACTTGTTTCGTTGGTTTGCGTCCTATATTGATAACCGAAGTCAAGCTGTAGTCTTACGTGGCTATGTGTCTCGGTGGACAGAAATACCATCGGGGGTACCCCAGGGGTCTAACTTGGGCCCTCTTTTATTTATTATATGTATCGTGGATATTAATAAATGTTTTTTACATTCCAAATCCTTACTTTTCGCCGATGACATGAAGATTCTTAAGAAGATTCGTAGTCCTTTAGATGTCATGGTTTGCAACAAGATCTCTTACGATTTGAACAATACTGTATTCGGAATAGATTGGATCTTAACGTATCAAAGTGCTTCTATATGACATTTACACGTAAAAAAAAACAGTGTTGTCTAAATACATTCTCCTTAATCACAGTCTAGCTAGGGTGAATAATAAAAAAGACTTGGGCGTTATTTATGATTCCATATTAATTTTTGTGGATCATGTTCATCATATTGCTAGTAAGACCTCTAAGGCCCTGGGGTTTGTTATGCGTATGTCCAAAGAATTCAAGTCCCTGAAATCAATTAAAGTTCTTTATTGTGCGTTCGTGCGTAGCCATCTTGAGTACGCATCTCAAGTATGGAATCCGCAGTATAACGTTTATATCAATCGTTTAGAGATGATACAAAAAAGATTTCTACGATACCTTGACTTCAAGGCTAGACAACAGTCTTCTAACTACGAGCACCGTTGCAAACGATATCACTTTTTACCTCTTCACATTCGACGTGAAGTGAATGACGTTTGTTTTATATCTAAACTCGTTAACGGCAATATTGACTGTCCGGAATTACTGTCAAAAATTGGTCTTCGCACAAATATACTGCTACGTCCGCGCCCATTGCTTCACATACCTTTTGTTCTTACAAATTACCGAGAAAACACTTTCTTAGTGCGCGATTGTACTACTTACAACAGGTATAGTACTGAACACGACTTGGATCTGTTCTCGACAAGCACAGCGACTATTAGGCGAACTATATGTCAAAATTTATTTTCTTAGGCAACAATTAACATTTTTAAAATATATATATTTATTACGTATTATTACTGTACAGCAGTATTTGACACTAACGTTGAACGGGTTTGTAATTAGCTTTAAGATTTTAAACAGATCAATATTTTTGTATAAATAGATGTAAACCTTATTTGAAAAAAATATAATAAATAAATAAATTGGCACGAGCCTTACGTAGAAATACTTTATAATGTAATTAAGGCGAAGGGTAAGGCACACTAGCGCCGCTAATGGATTTAATTTGGTAACTGCTATACTGGATTTTTTTTCAAACATTGTGGACCTTCCGACACTAGGCAAACATCTATTATTTAATAATTGTGCACTATTTTTAGGTTTGTTTTTGTATTCATTCGCTAACACCAAAAGTGGCCATTGTTTGTGAATAAATGCGATAGCGCGTTTTGTGATTAAACCACGCAACAACAAGTAGTGCACAATTATTCAATAAATACTATGAATGCTTTCCTGTTATCGGACGGTACGCAATGTTTAAAAAAAGACCCGGTCCGTTAGTAATTGTCAAATTATCAATTGGTGGCGCTAGTGTGCCTTACCCTTCGCACATCCGAAAATCAATAACAATGCAATTCGAACTATGTATCAAGTACAACGCCCCCTACGAATTACACGTAGAACTGTCTGTTAGGACAGAAAGAAATTATAACACAGCGATAGGCACTTGTTCTGTTGCTTCTGCTAGATGGCAGTACGGTACCCTAAAACCTCATCGGTCTTGTCTTTAGAGGCTTTATCTATTTTGGTACGTATTCCCATACAAGCTGCAAATATAAATATTATATTAAGATTATAACAAAACTTTCTATGCTTGGGGATAATACGGAGATTAGTAAACATGTGTTAGTGTTCCTAATTCATCTTTTATATGATCTGAAACTTACCATTGTCGTGAACTAATTTTATATTACTAGTGGCCGCCCAATGGTCCACATAGCGGTCTTGGTCCAATTTTTATCTCTATTATGTTGAAAAAATTAAGAAAAAATGCAATTTTAACAAATTAAGGAAAATTAGCTTACGTTAAGGTCATCACCTAATTGGCAAAAAAAGCAAGAAGGCTTTGACAAGAATCATAATTTCTTTTAATGATATAAGAATCTGTATCTACAGGATTCTATTTTTAATTCAAGTCCTACATTGCCAGACATTTTATTTGATAGAACCTTCCATGAGCAACCTTTACAATTTTATAAATCTATACTAATATTATAAAGCTGAAGAGTTTGTTTGTTTGTTTGTTTGTTTGTTTGTTTGTTTGTTTGTTTGAACGCGCTAATCTCAGGAACTACTAGTTCGAATTGAAAAATTCTTTTTGTGTTGAATAGTCCATTTATTGAGGAAGGCTATAGGCTATATTACATTACGCTATGACTAATAGGTGTGGAACAGTCGCTAATTAACGCGGGTGAAACCGCAGGGCACAGCTAGTTAGTAGATATAGGCGCCATGAATTTAAAGAAAACTATAAATTAGGCTGCTTAAAATTTTATTAATGTTGTTTTTATTTCATGTACGAAAATTATTTCATCTGCATCTATCCATAGTGAAACAGCCTGACCTGCATAAAATACGGATGTTGTAGCGATTTCCTTTTGTACAATTTAGCAAAGTCCGAAATGTTTTATATCTCTGCTTAAAGCACAAATTATTATTATTTACTTATTTATTAAATACAAGGCAAACAAGAAATTAAACGAATCTTTTTAATTATTCGTGTTTCATTTATCATTAAACGTAAATTAATTTAGAATTTAAATTAGAATAAGGGGCAAAGCTTTTTTATATTATTTAAAATGCTGTGGTCCAAGGCCATGAAGTTTATTCCTCTTTCATTTAAAAACAAACTTCTATCATATGTGGACTTCTATACGGTAAGTTTTGGTTTCCGAAAGTGACCCGTCTGATGTAATCTAAACAGTCTGTGTTTGCAACAATGAACGTCTCGCGGGAAGCTTTTCATGCTATGATTTTCTATGATTATAAACGAGGGTTAAACTTCAAGGAATCTCAAGAAAATTTACAAGCTGCTTTTGGGGAGTCTGCTCCTGCGTAAGCAACAATTACTTATTGGTTTCGAGAATTTAAACGTGGTCGAGAGAACTTAAACGATGACCCCAGACCCGATCACCAACTGCAGTAACTCATGAAAAAGTCATCAGGGTAGAGTGGCTATTGCGAGAGAATAGACAGAGAGATAAAGGCTGAACTAAACATTGGATCACAGGCAGTTTCCACCATCCTGCTTTAACACCTTAAAGTTAGGAAGCTTGCTTCGTGATGGATACCTCATTGTCTCACCGATGAGCAAAAATGCCGCCGTGTTGATTGGTGCAAAGGAGATTGACCGGTCTGGATCAAATGCTGCCCAAGCATGAGAATACTTTTTTTTTCCTTACACGGAGAGATATTAAAAAAATAAAAAAATAAAAAAAACATCCAAGGGGTTTTATGTACCTACCTAAAAACTTATCTTATGGCGCTTTTTGGTGCTTTAACTTTTGATATATTTTTTAACATTGTCGTTTACGTTAAATAATATTAATAAATTACTTAATTTTATATTCAATAATTATGGATGACGATTGATTTGGATTTTTTTTAATGTTTACATGAGGCCTAATACAGAGGATCATTTATAATGTTGTAAACCTATGCAACGAATATATGATTGATTGATTGATTGAATGACTATTGTTTTATTAATAAAATCCATTGTTTATACCTTCTTTTGTTAAAAATAAGCCGTTTGTTATTAATTTTCGTTAATGCAAAACCTATACAATAGATTTTTTTTTTCAATACTCCTCGGATAGATTCTGAAGCGCTTTGGGTTACAGACTTAGTATTAGCCTAAGGAACATTATGCACTATGATTCAATGTTGGGCAGCACTTGGTCCAACGTCCATACAAAAATGGTCAATCTCCTTTATATTAGAAAAGTTCGAAGGAGGAACTTCACAAATCATATCCTACATTCTTACAACTGACGAATCAACTGACGAAAAAAAAAACTACTTACTAGATCTCGTTCAAACTTTCGGTGGAAGTTTGCATGGTAATGAACATCATATTTTTTTAGTTTTATCATTCTCTTATTTTAGAAGTTACAGGGGGGGGGGAACATACATCACATGGAAGTGCCACTCGCGTAAACTATTCAGTTTAGAAAAAAATGATATTAGAAACCTCAATATCATTTTTGAAGACCTATCCATAGATAACCTACATATATGGGTTTGATGAAAAAAATATTTTTGAGTTTTAGTTCTAAGTATGGGGAACCCCCAAAATTTATTGTTTTTTTTTTTCTATATTTGTGTGAAAATCTTAATGTGATTCACAGAATACATCTACTTACCAAGTTTCAACAGTATAGTTCTTATAGTTTCGGAAAAAGTGTGGCTGTGACATAGGGACGGACTGACAGACAGACAAACAGACATGTTGAATCCATAAGGGTTCCGTTTTTTGCCATTTGGCTACGGAACCCTAAAAATTATAGCGCTTTTTTTTTCGACGCAGTAGACCAATAGCAGTAATTCCGCTAGAAGACCGTAGAACAGTTACTAGTGAATGGTATAGTGAAGTTTGTCTGCCTCAAGCTTTCGAGGAGTTGGATAGCGAGCGCCCAAGGAGCGGCGTCCGTGGCATTCTTTTTCACTAAGATAACGCGCCCGCTCACACAGCTACTAGAACCATGGACTATTTGACAACTTCGGGGGTACAAATGTTACCCCATCCTCCGTATAGCCCAGATTTAGCTTCATGCGATTTTTTTTTATGTCCACGGTAAAAAAAAAGCTTCGTGGTCGAAAATTTAGCACTGCAGACAAGGCCGTCCAATAATTTCGGCGGTTATTTTTCACCTCCCGCAAGACACGTTTTTTAAATGTTTTGAAAGCTGGTTCACCTGAATGAATAAGTGCATTGGGATTGAAGGGAGATATACCTCGGTCCTTAAATCCTTAAAGAAAAACCAGATCACCTCAAGACTGATACTGGAATGCCACAACGCTCTAGAACGCGTAACGGTACTAAACCGAAATACAGTGACACTGCAATGGATCAAGGGACACAGTGGGTCACGTGGTAACGATGCAGCTGATGAACTAGCCAGAAGAGGCTCCAACACAAAAGCTGTTGGACCAGAACCGATAGTACCCATCCCCTTCAACCAGTTGAGGAGCTGGTTAAGGGAACACACACAGACACAAGCAACAAAATGGTGGACCTCGACACCAGGATGCAGGCAATCCAAGGAGGCTATGCCATCCCTGGATTCAAAGCTGACCAGGCGCCTTCTGCGCATGGATAGGAATAGCCTAAAACTGGTGGCGGGGACCATTACTGGACACTGCTCGCTGAATAAACACTTTTATACATTGGGTATTACTGATAGTCCTCTGTGCAGAGCGTGCATGGAGGCGGACGAGACGGTGGCGCATGTGCTCCTTGAGTGCACCGGCGTCGCTCAGATCCGCAGAGAAACTCTCGGTACACCGGGATCACTCGCGGACGTCCTGAGAAGACTAGGAAGACTGATCTGCTTCTGGAGGGAGGTGGGCTGGCTGGAATAACCGGCCGCCATGGCTCACGTATAATGGTCCACTTTAAGGACTAAGTGCGGAAACCATCACCATTAACATAGAACATAGAAGGGAGATATTTTGAAAAGTTGTAAATAATTTTTTTTATGTTCTAACTATTTTTCATTTCACTAATTATTTTTGGAACAGCCCACGTACTGTCCTATGTATAGACCAGCTTCTTTCATTAATTACAAGCTGATCCGGAGAACTTGGTACCGCATTTTTTTTTAAATGTAGCCTATGTTACTCAGCGCGTGAAAGAATTTTTTAAATCGGCCCAGTAGTTTTTGAGTTTATTCGTTGCAAACATACATATATATGTATACATACAAAAATACAAAGGTTTCCTCTTTATAATATTAGTATAGACTAGCTGATTCGGCGGACTTCGTACCGCTTATATGACAGTTTCTATGACAACAAAAAATAAATCGTTAAATAGTTTACGCGTGAAAGGGTATCACACAAACAAACAAACAAACTCACTTTTTTAATAATAAGTCTTTGATTATACTCTTGGGAATATTTGTACAAAATTTCGTGAGTATCGATTGAATAGTATACCTACGCGTGAAAGCGTACCAAGTAACAAACTAACAAACAAACTCACTTTCGCATATTAAGTTAGGTTACTATTAATTAGGATAGTTAGGGTATAAACTCTGATTTAGACACACATCTACGTTAGTACACCACAATTGTAACCCTGTAAAGGCCATCCCAATCCTATCCAAACTACTCGGAGAATCTAGTAAAGTGCGGGAGCACGCTTGCGTGATGCCATTCTCTCTAGAAACCTTCTGACGTTGTTTTGATCGTGATCAAGCAGTGTGGCTTGAGGAGCCCTTTAAGTTTCTCGCCGCCCCCAAAAAAGTCCGGTGACGCTGTGAAGGCCGTTTACAGATAACAACAAACACTCTCCTAAAAATGTTTGAGCTTATCAGCGAAACCAATTTTTTTAAATATTATATTGATTCAACCTTAGATTAATAACGCCGATTCAACCTTTTTTGAATAAAATTGGATTGAGTTTTCAAACATGACTGTGTCAAAATAAAATGTAATTTAAATCAAAAGCACTAAGGAGTATTGTTATCAACTTCGAAGCAAATCACCGCCAAAATAACTTTCTACTTCTCTTTAACCCCGTTAGGTGAAGAATTTATTTAAAATACAAAACACGTCTTCCATCAATTCTGTTAAAAAAGGTTGGACCAAGGAATCACATTGTCCCATATAAACTTTGCCCCCCTTTCTCTCTCCTTATGGGTAGAATTTTGGAAAATTCTATCTTATCGGATGCCTACGTCATATTTGTATGACACACCCTCCAAGTTTCAGGTCTCTACGATCAGCGGTTTTTGGCTGTGCGTTGATACGTCAGTCAGTCATTCAGGACGAAGCATTTTATATGTATAGATTTTCTTTTTACGACAACCAACTGAAAATTTTACACTTTTTTTTATTTCTGAAACAGAACTGTTTTGTATTCCAACAAAACAGACCAAAGAGATCAGACCTCATACTACAGTACAGCCTTTGGTTTAATGCTCTAAGGTACAGCCACATGAGTGTACAGCTATGAAACAGACAAATTTCTGAACGCCTCTATAAATATTTGAGCAGTTCTACAGAAGGGTATTATTTTTCTCAATTCGGTGGTTAAATTAATATTTGGTTTTTATAAGTAGTTTAATGACAAAGATTGAAGTATATTCCATTTTGAATCTAATTATGACAATGGGACTAAATATTGTGAAGTGGTTTATGAGAAAAGTTTATCACCGAATTGCGAACGCACCGAATTGAGAAAATGAATCACCGAATTGAGAAGTGGCCCAGCGACTTCAGAAAATGAATCACCGTATTTAGAAATAGCCCAGTCAGTCTAGAAACGCTGTCACCTAATATACAAATTATGTGATGAATGACCAAAATTACAAATACCTAAAAACGTTTTTGATTACTGACTGATGGTCTATTAGTCAGATGGTTAATTTCAGGCTTAGTGCCTATATTAATATTTCTGAAATAAAAAAAATATTGAGAAAAACATAAATTAGAATCAGTGTGTATATTCTTTTTCAATAAGGAAAAAAGAAAGGAGTTATAATCTTGTACTAATTAATTATTTACCTACTTATTTTAACTTAGCTTGATCAGTCTTCATTTCCATATAATAATAAATATAATAATAAAATATATGTACCTCACGCTATACCTAATTTTAAATCGATCTCGTGATTAACTAGTTTTAAAATATATCAAAAAGTCAGATTAATTATCAATGTCGTCAAGACTTTATTTTTTTACTTCTTAATCTATGTTTATCTTTGGCATGTCTGATTCTTTCTTTGTAATTGAGCTATCCTATGATGCAATAATTTAAACTCCTAATTTACCCTGTATTTGTATTTCTTAAAGAATGACGTTCGCGCACACGGTTGTTTCTTGGGTGTTTCTGTGATACTGTTGTTGGCTGCATTAATCAAGTCTTTATAAACTTTCGAACGTAATCTGCGACTTATTGAAGAGTTTGGTGAAGTGGCTGTTATTGGACTTTGGACATTGCATTCCGATGAAAGTGAAGAAGTTGGCGTAACATTACGTAGGGCTCCAATTGATTCTAAATCAGAAATAGTAGGAGAAACGGGAACTAAAGAATTAGTAAAGGTAATTATCGGAGACTGAGGCTCTGTAACACATATCGGAGAAATCGTAACAAGGGTTCGGGATGCACCCAAAGGATCGAGACTGTTCTAAACTTCAGGATCAGAATGAAGCGACAATGGATTTTCGTCTAGAACTTTGAGTAAGTTTCTTTTCTTCGATTCGTAACATTTCTTCGAATGTTCTCTGTAATACTTCCTCAAAGCTTTTTGTTCACGACGTGGTCTTTCAATCATTCTCTTTACCTTACCTTCAGCCTTTCTTTTTGCATATCTTTCCCTGTCTTTTTGTTTATGTCTCTTATATAATATCAGATCATTTTTTATTCTCTCCTTTCTCCTTCTCTCCGCAATCCTTTTCTTTCTTTTTTTCGGCTTCACTCAGTTTACACATCGGAAAAAAACATCGAAATAAAACCGACCAAGCAGTTCTCGCCTTTGATCTCCAAAAATAAAAAAGCGATCTAAGGATCGCTTTTTAGCGATAAGGCCGCCGCCCTATTGTACACTATAAGTTCTGATGTATACCTACTTTATTTGTTATGTATATGGTGTGCAATAAAGAGTATTCTATTCTATCATTGTCAAATCTCAGTTCGGTGTAAGTTCTCCCAATTCGGTGTACCATTTTACAGGGAATTGAGATCCTCCGAATTGAGAAAATAACACATTTCATCAAATAACTTGTAAACTTTATAAGTTGAAACCATTTCTACAAAACATACTGGCAGGCATCACATAAATATTCAATCAATTTAGTACAAATCTCAATAAATACTTCTTAAACAAAATTAATGTCGTCCACCGACTTGAGAAATGACCCGACCCCAAAAGCACCGAATAATTTCATACCTTTGAAAAATGCTCCTTTGCAGCACAGTCCCCCCGTCTACACTGCTCAGCCACTCGGGCGCAATTGGCGGGTTGCGGGAACTAGTTAGTGATGTTCGTACTGCGCGTAGTTAGTGATGTAGGTAAACAAAACTAAATTACACCGAATTGAGGCATGCGCTTCGGACAAAATTAAAATATGTTATTGTATTAAAACCCAAGGATTTACAATAAATATAATTACATAAATGGCTTTATTATCTATCCCTTGTTCTGTTAATGGTGGAATTATAATTAGCAAGTTATTATTTTAAAAGTTATGAAGCATTAACGAGTCTATTTTGGAAACCGGACACGTCATTTTAAGCCAAATTCTGCCCGTTTTTAAACTTTGGGATTTTTTTTTGGAACTTTATAAAGCCTGACGCTTTACTAGATATGCTCTCCATCAGGTCAAGAGTCCTACAAACATGTGTGATTTTTTTCAAGTACGTAATTAGACGTTAAAGGTACTTTGTTCGCTCCAGTAGTTCAATTTGCTCTACCCGTAGAAATGCCCATTTGACAACCAAGTGACAAAAGACATCAAATATTTTACAGCTAGGAAAACATTTTGTTGACCCGGCGAACTTCGTGTTTCCATGACAACAAAACATACAAATCATTTTGTATTGGAAAATTAAATTGTCGTTTTTAGTATTTCCCGTTACTTATTATTTATGTTTCTCACAGCTTAAACCTTCCCTGAACTTCCACTAATATTTTAAAATCAAAATTAGCCAAATCGGTGCAGCCATTCTCGAGTTTTTAGCGAGACTAACGAACAGCAATTGATTTATATATATATATAGATTCCATACGATTTATTTCCACTTTTTACCATAGACAATTACAATTGAATACTTTTTCATAAAACCAGAGGTTATTTATTACATAGAAAGTATGTAAAATTCAAATCTTGAACTACACAGTAACAGTTTTTCTGTGCTTTTGAACTATAAGGTGACCTAAACAAGCCCGGAAAGGCCAGTTTACTTACTTAGCTAGTTTTACTTTTTTGTAAATATTTCACGGGTAAGCACAGTGCCTTGATCTCACCTGATATTAAGTGATGATAAGGCCAATGATGGAAGCGCACTTCACCCGGAACCCTCACTACAATGGCACTGGCTATCTTATCTCTAGCTGCCAAAACACAATGCTACAAACATTGA
Organism: Eudonia mercurella; assembly: GCA_963082485.1. Taxonomy (NCBI): domain Eukaryota; kingdom Metazoa; phylum Arthropoda; class Insecta; order Lepidoptera; family Crambidae; genus Eudonia; species Eudonia mercurella. Next base: position 2,461,996 of record OY720022.1, read on the forward strand.
TGTTATGGCGACATATTTAGATAAGATGGTAGTTAGCCAGGCGGACAACCAAGTCCTACCACCAACCAAACCGAGTACACAAACAAGTGGGCGTACATGCTGGGAATCGAACCCGGGACCTCTGGGTCTAAACCGGTGGTCTTAACCACTAGACTACAGAGGCGGTTACTATGATATCTTTTAACTTTTCTCAGCACATACTGATCATCGCTGGTCATTATAATGTTCAAAACAATAACTTTTTTATCCAAAGACGACCCAGATGAACGTATAAATTCCACTGTGTTAAATCACACACTAGGTTAAATCTAGAAAGATTTAACCTAGGAATCTGAACTAGACGCTTTCAATCATATTTCCTAGTATACTCTGCTTGTTAGTGAGATTGAGTTCGGCGTGCCAAATTTCTAAAATCAAGCTGGTAACGGCAAATAGTGGTCAAGGAGCACCGAATAAAGCAGCGCATGCGTGTCCTTGCAAATCGAATTACTGAACTGAACCAAAATTCTGATTCGTATCAACGAATTGCAACGAAAATCTAGATCAAGTTATAACCAATTTAAAGCAAGCCCCATGTTGATATTGTAAATGGTTAAAGTAATTAAAATACATGAAATAAAAGTTCAATTGTGCTTTTTTTTCGAGTCTAAAACTAAACGGAAGTACCTAATACGAGTAATACCTGGTATGTAAAAAAGTGTAATGGCTTGTGCAGAACTTTTTTTTTATTCGGTCTAAAAGACACACTGGGGGTTAAAGTTACTCGCGCCCGTAGGTTTACTCTTGAGACCCTACACGTGACCCCTGGGTGGTGCTCGTTGCTGTTGTGTTTCGTCTGGTAAGTGAAAGTACCGGAGGCCCATCTCTCACTCCAATCCATCCCAATTCCTACTCCCTCCTCAAGATCCAACTCCTTCCTCAAGGCCGGCAACGCATCTGCGATTACTTTGGTTTTGCGGGTGTCCATGGGCGGCGGCGATTACTTTCCATCATGCGAAAACACCCCCGCCTGCTGGTTTGCCTACTTTTAATATAAAAAAAACTACTTTTTAAAATAAATATTCAATTTTAAATGATGCCGATTCGCTATGAATAGTTAGTATATAGGTACAGATGTTAGATAGACTGTGCTATACCATAACGTAATGGCAAATGACTCGTCGTTTCGCTGACAATTGAACATTTGACACCTTTTTCACCAATAAATAGTTCTGTTTTTTAACACTTATCATTTAAAGAGTAATTAAAGGAATGTACATGTTAAAATAAAAAATAAATTAATTTATATTTGTAATTTTATGTACAACTAGCGGTCCATCCCTGCTTCTCACGGGTGGACATTTTTTTAATATAGCCTATGTTACTCAGCGCTAATGTAGCATTCTAATGGTGAAAGAATTTTTTAAATCGGTCTAGTAGTTTTTGAGTTTATTCGTTACAAACATACATACATACATACATACAAAAATTCAAAGGTTTCCTCATTATAATATTATTATAGATAACTTCAACATGTTTTTTTACACATGTATGTAAAGAAGTATTATAATACAATTCGAAAAATACAACCTTCACAGTTTAAAAACACATGAGCAGTCTTGTACTAGTAGTCTGGTATTACTGGTGAAGTGCGCTTCATAATCGGCCTTTTCGTCAATTGCCATATTATGGTGATGTGAATGCCAAGCGTTTCCCCGTTGAGAAATAAAAACAGAAAAGAAATTTGTCGTATGTATGTACGAGTGGGATGATGACCTGCGAAAGACTGCAGGCAGATGCTGGATGCGTCAATCTGAGGACAGGGCGCTATGGCGCTCATTGGGGGAGGCCTATGTTCAGCAGTGGACTAAGATAGGCCGATGATGATGATGATGATGAAGATGTACGAGTACAGAGGAGCTCGATGGCGCAGTGGTTAACGCGCCCGGTCTGCCAGTGCAGAGGTTAAGCAACTTTCGCAAAGGCCGGTCATCGGATGGGTGACCAAAAATTTATCATCTCTAGCTCCTCCGTGCTTTGGAAGGCACGTAAACCCGTTGGTCTCGGCTGCATTAGCAGTCGTTAATAACCACCAATCCGCACTGGGCCAGCGTGGTGGTTTATGGCCCGTTCATAGAGAAGGTTCGTGCCCCAGCAGTGGGGACATAAAATGGGCTGATGATGATGATGAACGAGTACAATCACGAGCGATAACATGTATACAACGTGTAACAGAAGGTGTGGTCAAAATGAAAAGATCCATAGTGTATCCGATGTAGATCTTGTATGTAAAGTTACTAAAGACATAAAATAACTTTAATTTGTTATGCATTATTTTTAAATATTTCAATTGTGACGTCACATCAAAATAAACAATTCACAACTCTAGTGGTTTAGTAACCTCTGTGTACTTACTTTTATTATCACTGCTGCTTGCTTATGTGCGCCTGACGCATATGACTTCACTAATATAAGTATTTACTTTATAATTACGAGAAGTTCGATGGCGCCGTTGTCTGGATTTTATTTTGTAAACTCAATAATTTAATTTAATTTATTCTTATTTTTATTAGTCATTTGATTTTGTTTTGTAAACAGTCATTCAAGTATAAATTTAATTTAGTAATTTCGTCTGATATTTGTGTTACACCTACTTAGTTTACTCGCTCATTTTATTGCATGTAGTCCTCACCTGTAATTGCAGTTACATTTGGATTGTGTTATTATATGTGCATTTTTGTTATGTAAATTGTATTGGTGTTCACTGTGTTAGTGTCCGATTAAATACATAAATAAATAAATCAATCTTTAATCAATCTAGCCAAATCGGTCCAGCGAAACGAACAGCAATTGATTTATATATTGACGTTTCCATGGCAACAAAACAAACAAATCATTTTGTATTGGAAAATTAAATTGTCATTTCTAGTATTTTCCGTTACTTATTATATATGTTTCTCACAGTTTAAACCTTCCCTGAACTTCCACTAATATTCAAAATTAGCTCATTCTCAAGTTTTAGCGAGACTAGCGAACAGCAATTGATTTTTATATATATATCTTAGCCTATACAGGCATTTATTGACGTCAAAAACTATTAAAACTGGTTGAAATATTATACTAAACTTTAGTGTAAGGCACACTAGCGCCACCAATTGATAATTTGACAAGTACTAACGGACCGGATCTTTTTTTAAACATTGCGTACCGTCCGATAACAGGAAAGCATCCATAGTATTTATTTAATAATTGTGCACTACTTTTTGTTGCGTGGTTTATTCACAAAACGGCCTATCGCATTTATTCACAAACAATGGCCACTTTTGGTGTTAGCGAATGAATACAAAAATAAACCTAAAAGTAGTGCACAATTATTAAATAATAAATGTTTGCCTAGGAAGTCCGCAATGTTTGAAAAAAATAGCAGTTATAAAATTAAATCCATTAGCGGCGCTAGTGTGCCTTACCCTTCGCTTTCCTGAATCTACTACCAGTTAAGTAGAAAGAATATTTACGGTGATGTTAACTGGTAAAAGCTTACAAACAAGTCAGGAGGCAATCTCCTAACTCTCCACAGGCGCAGATCGTCTGGGGATTCCTGAATTCCTGAATGCAACCGGTGAATTGGATTGGTGGCAATATTTCTCACACTATTCATTACAAGTTCACTCAAATCCCACTCGTTACAGCTGTTAATTTGAACACTGAATATTCTTGAACTACGAATATGTACCTACCTAAATAAGCAAATTGGAAATAGTTTACATTATCTTTGTCATGTCTTCAAGTTTATCGGTTACAATCATAAATCGCGCCTTAGCTAATCGTGGGTTGCAACCTTGCAAAGCGTGCGAAAGACCACTTCATACCGTACGAAGTATTTAAGTTGTAGAGGTCTTAAGTTTTAAAAACACAATTATGCAGAGTTCAAATAATGTTAATACTTTCAATTACTCGTCTTATTTTTAGGGTTCGGTAGTCAACAAGGAACCCTTATAGTTTCGCCATGTCTGTCCGTCTGTCTGTCCGTCCCCAGCCTAGCTCATAGACTCTTAGTACTAGAAAGCTGTAATTTAGCATGGATATACATATTAATCACGCCGTCAAAAGGTTGAAGTAAAATTTTGAAAAATATTTTTTTAGCTTATCTCACATGTCGATACCTCGGGGAAGAAAGGTCGTAAACACCATTTTTGGCGAAAATGAGTTAATGATGCAGTTTTGTATAGAATTTCAAGCTATCGATCTGTTTTCATAATTTCAATATTTAAAAAAAAATGTGTTATACGACCCATATTTTTTCAAATCTTAACCCAGTTTTTTGAGTAAATAATGGTGTATATGCCAATTGCATCGGATCGTGAAGGTTTAGGTGTAAAAGCCAATGTAATAAGTATTTGTCTATTACACCCTTTTGATCTATGAGAAATAATGAAATATTTCATTTATGCCTTATTTTTATATACGAAAATACATACATATAAATACGAGTCTCTAATATGTCTTTATTTTCTTTTCTTTCAGTCCATTGTTTGAAGTCTAGTCTGTAAGCTTAAAATATGTTTTATTAATATGTGACATAGTAATCGTGACTTCTTATTAATAAATATAAGTGCAATATATACTTATGTGAAGTAAACACTCCATACATCTGATCCAGGAATGTAGAGATGAAAGTCCATACTTGTACATATCTTTATCTACTGGTTTTCTGTAAATTGCGTTTAGATTGTTCATCTCTGAGGGTTGCTTTACAGATATCGCAGGAAGCAGCTGAAGTATCAGAAATTAATGAAGAAATTTTGCCATCTGTCATTGTCAAGAGCAACTCGCGACTTACAGATACCTACTACCTAACCTACTTTTGTAGGCTGTAGGACTTCAATTTGGTTTTCAACATCTTTTCTCTCTCTTTCAGAAGACTCTTTAGTTTCTTTTATGAATTTGATCAGACAGACAGACATAATAGGCCGACAGTAAAATGTAGATGACGGTCAATCGTTTTTCCACATGATAACATCATCCGAAAGAAGCCTTACTGGAACTGAACTAATCATAAATACACTTGAGTCATCAAAATCAGCCTTTTTATAATTGCTCTGTCCTGAAGCCCCATCATAGCCCCATTTGCTTACAAGTTTTACATTAGCTTTTGTATTTAGTGCTAAATTATTTGCACTTATGAGTCTGGATACTGTTAAGTCGAGCAAGACTTGCAATTTTATCTGCGCTCCTTCTTCAGTTACTGTTATATGTTCTTTTGAGGGATAACAATCCAGTTTTGCTTGTCTGACTTTTAAATATAAAGGAAACAGTCCATAATGCAATTCATTGGCTGACTCTCTCAGACTCATGTACTGCCACTTTTAAAGTTTAAGTGACACTAACAGACCCAGTGCCTTTTCAGCTGAATATGCCTTGTTTTCGCTTAGCTGGATTGAACCCTATGAAATCTTCAGGATGTTTAAAAAGATGATCCACAATGCTGCTTAAGCCTTCATTACCATTATCCTTTCAAATTCTTACTGTAGACCTTGTTAGTTCTTCTGGAGACAAAGAATCACTTAAAGTTTGAATACGTCTTTTTTTTTGTCTTGAGCTCAAATCTTCAAATGGTTTCCTCGGAGTAAAGGAAGTGGATGCTTCATGTATACTAGGAAGTAGATTTTCTATATGTTGAGATGGCTCAATGTCAATAACATTACGTTGTTCTCCGTCAGTAGCGAAAAAACTGGGCCATACTATGGGACTTTCTAACCACTTTACTTTTTTTTTAATAAAATTAAAAAATTATTTCCTTAATTATACACCACAACATTGATGCTGAAACATCCTGTAGGTACATTGGTAACACACCCGTCTGTTTGCGGTGCGGTGGGGCCATTTATATCATAGATATAGTTGTAAGGTTTACTTAATTGGTAACTTATCATGTAAACTATTATGTAGTATATATTATATATATTATATATAGTAGTAGTAGTATATATATATATATATATTATATGTAGTATATCTTAGTTTCGACAGTAAATGTAAAAAGGGTCAAATTTATTTTTGTAGTAGCCCAAGTTTCATTGACGACTATGTCAACGCAATGAGCTGTATTTTCCGCAAATATTATATGATTTTGATCATTTAAAGTTTTTTAAATAGATGATTAATTTAGTATTCCCTTGGTAATACTTTGTTTTAACGTTATTTGTGTAATTTTATGTTAAAAAAGAAAAATAAAAGAAAAAGTTATTTACATATTTTTAGTTTTATTTTTTTTATCATGTTCTTTATTTTTTTTACGTTAATATATTTATAAAATTATAGTCTGTCTAATTTTCTTTCATTTGATACCCCACACGTATATGTCAACTGTATTATTTCAAAAGTTATATGCAGTTTTTCTTGACGCGACAGCCGCCATTTTGTTTTTCCTTTTACAGGGGATCCAGGCGCTAAAAAGTTTGTCTCCCCGCACTTTTGTAGACAGATGATGATGGCTAAGAACATACTAAAATTTGATACTGGTATCCGGAAGTGAAGTATTCTTGTGCTAACAGAAGGCACTATAGAGTGTCTAGTCAAACGTAGTTACGCCGCATGGTTTGTTTTCTGAACAGGCGTATCCACCATTTCATTAAATTTTTTAGGTCGTAACTCCATGCTAACTTTGAACTTATGAGGCTTGTTCAAATTCAAAGTATATGGCGTTAAAATTAAAATTAAATTAAAGATGTATCAGTTTTTGGAATAACTATATGTATGAAAACAAAAAAATTATGGGCCAAAACTTTTTTTGTCACGTTTTTTGCGTCTCCTGTAAAGTTGCGATTTCATAAAATATTGCGGGTTTGTGGGAACAGTTTGATGCATCCGTTTGTAAACTATTAAGCTATAAAGTGCAAAATTTTGTTAGAGTCAAGTGTCCCCCCCCCCCCCCTTTGCCAGCCAAATGGTTGTTTTTGGATACGTGAAAAAATTCACGGTAGTTATATATATGACGAAGTTAAAAGAAAAACTATCACAGCTAAGAAGGCTTTACAAGTTTACGAGGAACAGTCGACCAACTTATAAAATGTACTTGGCGAAGTACAAATTCCTCATTGGGAACTACTTACATAACGTTGTCAGGTGTGTGAAACCGGTAGTATCTACATTTAAATATATGAGCCATCGTTAATTTATTATTTATTTATTATTTATTTATTTTAATAATTATACAGGATTATTCCCAATTACATAATTATGAAAAAAAAAATCTAAATTGTTATAGTAAAATTTTCAAAATTACAATAATAAAAACATTCCATCATTATAATTAAACATTCTATAAAAATTATTAAATATAAACTAAAAAATGAGAAGATGATCACATATTACATTAAAAAAATTACACATTTTCAAAATACTTCAAACATGTTGACAGAAACGATTTCATATCATCAGCAAATACATCCAAATCAGGAAACGTGACCAAGACAGCGTTAAGGGCGGTATGCATACGGCAGAGTGGGGACTGAGCGCGCGTCTCCGTGCGACACGGGAGCCGCGAGAATAGACGGTGCCGACGACTCGCTCGTACACGCAAATAATTATTTGGAACATACAGCCTCGACAGCACTTCAACAGATTCGGGAGAATCGACACGCCCACGCAATATTTTAATAGCAATGGAGATCTCATCAGATGCTCTCCTGACCTCCAACGAATTCATTCCTAGACTACCGAGCAGAAATTTTGTGGGATACAAAAAGGGATAGTAGCCGTAAAGACGTTTATAATAGTATCTGAGAAATGCTTTCTGAACTTTTTCCAACATTAGCTTGTACTTCGCCTCATGTGGGTTCCACACACATGCACTAGACTCTAATCTGTAATTAGTTAAATAAATGTTCATAAAAGCCCTCTTCTCAGAGTCCGCATTATTGAGATGGGTTACGGAACCCTACACTGCGCGTGGCCCGACACGCACTTGGCCGACTTTTTAATGCTGCTGGAGCGTAATTAAAACTTTATGCTACCTCGAGTTCTATCAAACTCTACATTTATATATCAGTGTTTCCTTCGGCCTGTTTATGAATCCTGGGGTCTCCCCGGCATCGGCATTGCGAAAGTCGCTCGACTTGCGTGATCACAACACGAGCGCGCTAGCACTTACAAGGTTTTTGTTACAAGAAAACAAAGTGAAAATAGATTTCGAGTTCCTGTGTGTTCCGAAAGCCGTTGGTACCGGTTGTTATCGTAAGAAGGTAGTCGTCTATACTCACCAACTCGCATGGCGCCAGCTTTGTCGGCTATGACTCAATCTCCGTATGTGCTAGTGTTTATGCTGAACCGAAGGTTGCCAGTAAGACGTTTACAATACTGTGTCGTCAGCCTGTGATTATGATTATAAAGATCATTATCATTTAAACTATAGATCATAGACGTATTAGTTTTCGTTCGTTCAAGTAACTTTGTATTAAGTAACTTGCGTGCCTAGTACCTACTAACTACCTACTAGTACCTACTAGGCACGCAAGTTACTTAATGCACACCTATGAGTCTTAACTCATACCTAAAATACAAAAACTTTGATACATTTTCGTTCGCTGGATACCTACCTACATAAAAAAAATATTTAACAACGGCCAGCCGGTGCAACACGGCTATTTTTTACACCGATAACTTATACCGTGGGGTTATTGAACACATTACCAAATGACTACCTTTTTGCTTGCAAACTAAAAAAAATCACAGGAATGATCACAGCCGAACAAGATATTATTGCGATTATATTTATAGGTATAAGGAAGGAATTGGGTGCCGCGAGTAAATAGCGATATCACACCATTTTAAGTCAATGTAAACTTTATCACATTGCCATACAAGTTATTTTGTCAAGCGACTAATGACGGATTTACGACGTTTTAATCGTTAAGTGCGCTAAAGTGATAAGCGCAGGAGAGGGGTCATAGAACTTTGCAGGGCTGAAGTTCTGATATAGCGAAGCGAAACGCTCTTTTTACAATTCACTTCGCAGAATATCTTGGCATATATATTTAAGTTGCACAAATCTGTACAATAATGATGTGATTCACTGTATAGACACATCCAATAACTCTTAGAAAAGTTCGGTATCAAGTCGGACGGTCTCAAATTTCGTGTTAATAGGTGAACAAAGCGCATTCCGAGGTTGCGTAGGCCGCGCTGCGAGCGACGGCGATGCGTGCGGTTTCCGTCGGGACCAAAAGTTGTATAGGCTGCTCGCGGCCGACCCATCATTCGCGGTCCGACTGTGGCGACGCGCGGTCGTCTGCGCGCCAACCGGCTTCTGAACAAAGTTTCTAACATTCGTGTTGCACTATAATCGGCCGCGATGAGGCCCAGAAGGGTCCCCGTGGCGGTGCTGCTGCTCGTCCTGGCGTCCCTAGTCCACCAGGTGAGTCCGTCAAACTGTCAAAAAGCCGATTGCCTTCTGAAAAGTTATTTTGCTAAACTTTTTGCATTTCTTGCCGGCCGCCTTGTGGGATTAATTCAGACCACTAAAAATCGCAAACTTATCGACGCCCCGGTTCAATCGTAAACGTTTAGTTGCTTAATATTAAAGTTAATTTATATATGACGTAGCCGGTTTTCTGCAACAAATGAACATATTTTGATTTTACGACGCACGGTTGGCGTGTTGTTTCCAATAATGAATTTAACTTTATTTTCATAAAGCAGCAAAACAATAGCCCGCATGGGTTGTGATATTATAAATTTTGACCAAAATACTAACGCACGACCACGCAACGAATATGCAGTTTGTAACAGTGGTAAAATAATTATCTACATTGGAACGCGGCGATGACGGCCCTACAACAAAAAGTTAGTGACTGAGTGTTAGATGTTACATCAATAGTTTGTGAATCTTTTCAGATGATGCCAAATACACGGTCATATTTTTTATCAGTTAATTTTACTGTAGTGAGATCTTGTGATTTGTGTGTTGTTTTTTCTTTTTTGTTTTGTCGGGAGTTTATTTTGGCCGAAAGTGGAATTTTCATCTAGGCATATGTACTTGCCGTATATTTCCCAAAAACGTATAAAATAATTATAAAGAAGTAACTATAGGTATCGAGCAAAAATGTGATATTAACCATAAATAAACTTTTTAATTTTTAACGAGACACATGATTCCACTTAGCGGTCTGATCTCAAATCCGCCTGGCGGACCTGACTGTGTCTCCAGCGGTGGTTGCATTGCAGTTATCTAAAACAATATAATAAAAAATATTGAAAGTACAATACAATCCAGTAGAACAACAACCTTTTTAAATATAGCGATTCTTATACAGTCGTGCAATCAAATAATTTTAGTATTTATTTATTCCACGTCTTTGGTTGGGATTTTATTGCAGTTGCTTAAAGAGCCATTAAAATTGAGCTTGCATTATGAAATTCCATATTTCTAGACAGTAACTTTTGGGTAAGAGTCGAAGTAGCGTCAAATAGGATAAATTAATAACATACTGAGAAAGCCGAAGCGAAGTAAAAGATGATATATATGTATCTTACGTATGATAGAAGGCTGTAGTCTGAAGTCGACACGTCTTCATCAGCCTTTTTTAAATCTTCGCCGTATGATAAGATGTAAACTGCAGAAAATCTTATGGATGCACGTTTAAACGTTTACTAAATTGGAATTAAAGGTAAAAATTGTCGAGATATATTTTTACGAGGTTTCTTGATGTCCCAATAAACAACACTTGGTACTGATGATGTGCAAATCAATAAGAGGAATAGCTCAGATATATTTGAAAATTTCGAAAACCTGCCATAGGCTCCGCTGCGCTTTTTTATATAGCTTTTGGAAGGTGTTCGTCGTATATCACTTCTACTAGAATACTACAGGAAGGAAGATGGCATTAGTGGCAGGCCATCAAGCTGCCCAGATGAGCGAGTGGTAATTCCAAAACAATCGGAAGAATTATAAGTACAAAGGGCGATGCTGGTCCATGCCTTAAGTGTTAAGTTCTTGCACTAAAAGTTGTTCACAAATATATGTTTTTAGATACTATATTATGTTACATATAATATGCTAAATATATACAATAATAAGATAACAATAAGATATAGGTATAGAAGTAGCATTTTTATTCTGATTCTCCTAAGAAGTACTTTTTGTATCTGCGTTGGCCTACCGTTGCACATATGCCAGGTCATAATTTAAAAAAGTCAAAATTTATATTATCTAAATATGCAAATTATATCTTAGTTGAACTCTATTGACCTTCAATCACTAAAGAAAACGTTAAAATAATCTTTATCAAAAACACAGCCCCTAATAAAATTTATTGGAGTACAATAAGATTAATTTATTTATTTGCTATCATGTACATTTCCCATAACAACAACAACCTTATTAGATTTATTATTGCCATTCTTATACAGTCGTGCAATCAAATAATTTTAGTATTTAGTTATACGACATCTTTGGTTTGGATTTTATTGCTGTTGCTTGAAGAGCCATTAAAATTGAGCTTGCATATTATTTCTACACAACTAAAAATGTAATGCAATTGGTCAGTTTAAAGGTAAATAACAAGTTTTAAATTACATTTGAAGGTTTTGAAGCTTAAGTTTTTTTGATCAGATAAACCTCTCTGAGTGTATATGTAGTGATTATAAGGAGTGTTACCAAACGTATGCACTATATTACACAATCCTGTTTAGAGACATGATTAAACTTTGTCGCAATAGCAAAGCAAAGCAAAAGTTTTTAAATCATTTTGCCTTGTTGCAAAGAAAAATGCTCAAAACATAATTTTGTAGAGTCAATTAAAATGTAATATTTTTGGAGAGGAGTAAGAGTAAAGGTACGATAGCAACTTTCGCAATTATGTATCCTGCGTTTGGGTGACCGACTATATTAAAATGCCGAAGTGATATGCCGTTCTCTAGAGGACACTTCACCCAGTTCACCCGTTCACCTACTAATAGTGAATATGACTATAGCAGTGGATTGTTACTTAAACAAATTCAAAAACTAGTTAAGTTCCGGTTAAACTTAAGTGCATAGTCCCGTACAAAAAAAAACAAAAAACCTATGTATTAGTTTAAAGCGGATAACGACTTTTGCATAGTGGACTAGATTTCTAATAATATTCTGTGTAATATGATATACTGGAATGAAAAATGAAGTTACAACTTTAGCGCAGGTACACTTTATTCACGTTTGTATATTAAATAACACATAAAAAGTATTTCCTGAAAAAAATATAATATGCTTAATATAATATAATGATAATAGTCTTTTATTACGAGTATAACTATAATACATATTTTTTTACTTTTTATTTTAAGTGCTAATTGCTTAAGCTGAATTAAATATTTATAAAATAAAGTAAAAAATTATTAAAAAAAATATATTTTTTATAAATATATTATTTATACTAAATGACCTGTATGTATTAGATTTTTAAAATCTGTAACATGTCCCGCAATTCTGTGTGTCTTTTGGCATAGGTCTCCTTCAACTGTCTCCAGTATTTGTCCCCTGTCAGCTGCAAACCTTGTCCATTAATATGGCCCCAAGGCCAGACAGATATCATCCTCCCATCTTCTTGCGGGACGTCCCTGTATTCTAGTACCATCTCAAAGAGTGACTTGGTTGCTGCATTTGTTTTTTTTTAACAGCGTAACGTGTGTTCTGTCCAACTCCATTTCAAGAGATCAAAACGGCACGTATATCGGTGACCTTGGTTTTGTTTCTTATCTCTGTATTCATAATTTTGTTACTAAGTCTTACTCCCAACATATTTCTCTTAATGGCCCGTTGCCACTTAGCAATTTTCTTTCGTAGATTCTCAGTATGGGACTTGGTCTCACAACCATAATATGTGATACAAGGTAGGATGCAAGTGTTGAACGTTTCTCTTATGCTTAATTGTTTGCTCTTCTTGATTTCTTTCAGTGACCAATATTTTTTCCAACTTGTAGCTATTCTTTTATTTATTTCTTTAGACATCATGTGACTTTGACTGATATTATTTGTCCTTATAAAACATATTCGGGTAAATACAAGTATTCTAACCTAATTCCATCCATTTCTAGATCAACCTCAAAAGAGTTTGTCGTCATTTTTGTTTTGCTTGCATTTATTTCTAATCCGACTTCTTTGCTTCTCTCAAAATTATATAGTTTACCTGTAAGCATTGAGTAATACTCTATTTAGTTTATAAAAAAATATAATTTGATTTTGACTTTGTTTATATTCTCAGTGTTAGTTGTCCTATTAGGTATTCTGTGTTGTTAGCCTAAATCAGTTATTATTTATACTTTAGATCAAATGAATCTTTTTGGCTATTGATTTTTAACGATTCATAAAAACTTTATTTTTAAATCATTAATTGGTTATTAAATGACCATTTTTTATCTATTCCGCTATTCATTTTTCTTTATTGTGGCCTGGATGAATGTTTTTGCCAGTAGTAAAATCAGTGGAATTTTTGAGTAAGCACTTATTATTATTTTTTGGGTTATTACAGTAAAAACAAAACTGACATAATTTTAATGACCGCCCAGTTGTAATTTATTTTTATACATTTCACGTTAATGGCTAGATGGTTTCTTTGCGTTACTGTAAACAGAAAAAAAAAATGTCGTATTAATTCGAGAATATGTTCGTGTCCATATCGCCAGAATCGAATAACTACGACAAAATAACTGTGTTTATTTAATTCGTTACATTATTTCTATCCTTAAATAGTTGATAAGACGAAAGACGACAACCAAAACGGAAAGAACAGTAAGGATAAGACTTATTCAAAGACTTACTTTTCAATAAAATATATACAAATTAAAATATAATTGACTGATTACATACACGTGTGAAGGTACAGATACTCAGTTTGGCTTTAATTAAAAACAATCACAAGTATAGACTTGTGATTGTTTTTGATATAGTTAAAAATTTAATTATAGCAAAATATAGTACTTAATATTTTTACAAATTTCCAACTGATGACGCCAAAAGATTATATTTGTAAAAATTTGTGCGGTAATTCGCCATTGTTCTTTACGACAATTGTTTTTCCGTTGTAAAATAAATAAAAAGACGTGAGGCGCTAGAAAAAAACCAATCGTCACAACTGAAGCGGGCCTTCCAAACCAAAGCAGGCCGGATTAACATTCGGTGTTCTCATTACAAAGATGTTACTGCGGCTTGAAACGTATCAACACTGTATTTATAATAATCGTAAAGAGTTGACCGTATTAAACAACAATAAATCTCCTATTTGGGAGTACAGGCACGAGCGTAAGTGTTACCTACATTTACGCTCGTGACAGTCGCATTTACTGGACGAATCGGAACATCTTCACCAGATACTTACTCCTCAGTAGTTGAGGATTCCTGGTGACGTGCGCTGTCACCTTCGGCCTTATTACTACTTAACATCAGGTCAGATTAAAGCCAAGTGCTTTCCCGTAAGGTACTCATAAAGAAAAACAATAATGTCTGTCCACACGGTTCATCATCATCATCTCAACCAAAAGACGTCCACTGCTTGACAACGGCATCCCCAAGGATCTCCTCAACGATCGGTTTTATGCTGCTCGCATCCAGCGGCTTCCCGCGATCGTCTGCGTTTCTCGGTGCGCGGTCGCCTCTCGAGAACTGTTCAGTCAAAAAGTTTGAAGACATCTTCCAATACAGCAGTGAAAAGTTTCGGAGGTATCGCGTACTAAAGAAGGACGAAACAAGACTTAGTTATTCGAGTTATTAGTTAGCATATTTGTTAAGAATTTCGAGAAAAATATTTAAATATCTTAAACTTATACTAGTATTACAACCTTACGACAATTCAATATGAAAAAAAATAAGACAGTAAAGTTCAAAACAAAAAATATTAATATGACAATTACCTGTTAAGACAGCTGTCCGCAGTAGTTAGTAACATTATGCCTCATGTAAACAATACAAAAACATACAATAGAAAAAAAGTGACTCTAGCCATCGCGCAACAGTGATTTATGTAAACGCAGCCCAACCTGTTTGCGATCTTGCTCAGGACGCTGTTGGCGCTAGCACTAATAAATGACATATGTAAATGATGCCGCTTATCCCATTCTTCAGGAATACAAAGCCAAGGCAGCTTGCAAGCTAGGTGTGCAACGTGCACCGAACATTATAGTTGGCGCTAATAGTACCCACTCTCTTTGTGATAGTATTCTCTTTAAATGCGTCTGCAACAGTGATTAACAGAGTAGAGTGAAGTATATTAATATGGTGTGCTTCTGATTTTACACACGTTGTATCGTGTCATTTTAGTCATGGATTCATATTTAAATATAAAAAAAAACACCGAATACTTTCGCGCCAATGACAATCGTAAAAGAAACTAGTCTTTACTAACTCTTTGCAAGTTTTGTTGTCCTAGCACGAGTGATATAATATAATATATTTTCGTAAAAGGTGTGTTCGATAAACTTTAGAATCCAAAATTCATTACAAGATAGTGCGTTTCATTATTTAATAATATGACGTGTATGAAGCAGCTTACCGATCCAAAGGCAGTGTTATACTGAAGCGAGGGCAATCAGTGTTGCTCACTCCAGGCATGTATGCACAAAACTTGATACACTTACACGCGCGGCAACTCAATTTGCTATCTTGACAACAGCAAACTTCTTAAAAGCTTTCATTTTATTTAGACAAGTAGATTATACCTGTTTTCACCACGAGCAGTAGGGGATAATGTATAAAACGGTGATCGTGCATTCCGTAGATAATAATTAAGATGGATAAACAATATCGATTCGTAACTCTGTCTGAGTGCATAGTGCGATTTTGATTTATTATTCGAATTCATCATCATCATCAGCTCATTGTATGTCCCCACTGCTGGGGCACGAGCCTTCCCTATGGATGGATAGGGAGAACGGGCCATAAACCACCACGCGGGCCCAGTGCGGACTGGTGGTTGTTAACGACTGCTAATGCAGCCGGGACTAACGGCTTTACGTGCCTTCCGAAGCACGGAGGAGTTCGAGATGATACATTTTTGGTCACCCATCCAAGACCGGCCTTTGCGAAAGTTGTTTAACCTCAGCACTCGTAGACCGGGCGCGTTAACCACTGCGCCATCGAGCTCCTTTGAATTAATTATACATAATGTACCTATGTGCATACTTATGAGGCACATTTATTTTTACAGCAACCCCTATAGCCTATATGAGACAGGTATGCTTTCCTATAATGAGGCTATGATAGGTCTTATCTTGGGCAAATTTAATAACAATTCAAAAAATCTCATTAATTATTTCTTTACAAAACAATGTATAAAAATATTTCCGTTTTCATGTAAATAGATGTAATAAGCGTCAACATTTTAGCATTCGCACTCAATGCTTGTACAGAATCATATAACATATATGAAGCTCCCTTTCTATTCATATTCAAATCGTAGATGTGACTATACAATGCAATATGCCACTAAAGCTATAAATTTTTGAGGAATTTTGTACAAACATTTTTATTAATCTTATATTGAAATATCTGTACCAATATTGCTTACACGAAGAATGCTAGTGGGATGCAATCTCAAGAATCTTTCAATTGCTAGTTGTCGAACTATTTTGACATATTTCGATTCCAAATGTTTTGCACTCTAGGAGTATATGGAACATTTAACTCTACACAGACGGTGCTTAGACTTAAATGATCTAAATTAGTAAATCGGAAACTTCAGTATAATTGCCGCCAAAAAAAATACGAAAATCGCTTATTTCTGAAAATAAAATTTATTTAAACATGATAAGGCAAATAGTGGATATGACTGAATAGGTTGGTGGGTTTTAACGGCTGCTTTCTTTTATGAACAACCGGGACCAATGGCCTAATGTGTTTTCCGAAGTTCGGTGGCGCTCTAGATATGTTAATTTGTTAATCCATTTGGTGACCAGTGCAAGTCGCTACGCCATACAGTTCCTCTTCCAGCTTCCTCTGAGCTTATTATCACGACCAGCTAGCTCATTTAATGTCTAGACTTCTTTGGCACGATATTTCCCTATGAATAGAAATACTACAGGGACGACAAGCCGTAATAAGTTATGGCTTGTCCACCAATCCGCACCGCAACCATCCGCAACCACCAATCCGCACTGAGCCCGCGTGGCAATGCAGCTAGGACCCACAACTTTATGAGACATCTGAAGCACGGGACAGCCTGAGTTGATACATTTTTGGTCACTATATACGTCAGCAATCGCAGACCAAGCAGATTTACCATTTTTTTCATTGACCTCTTCTGAGCTTAGGTATAATTCTTATTAAAAAGGTCATCTTCACGTATTCTAATGGTTTATTGTTTAATTGAATAGCAACTCTATGGTTTCATTAGCCATACTTACAGCTTAGGTACAATATTGCATTGCAGTTCTTCACTTTCCTGATATTGAAAATGATTTTAGTTAAAAACGACGGGTTGCACTCTGGGAGTGCCGGCAGAAGTGAAAACTTGAATATTAACGTTGTGCATTTTTGATATTTTGGAATGGTTAGGAAATAATTTTGCACGAATTGCTTTAATTATCAGTATAAAAGTACTCTCATTTATGTGTTAGAATACAATATTTATTTATTGGGCTATCGTACACAAACATGACAATTTATATTACATTAAAAAGTTATATTAAGTTATATTAAAAATTTATATTACGCCGCGCCAGCTGTCTACTCTCCATCCGTCTTACGAATTTTCGATCAGGTCACGTGTCCTGACGCGAGTTTAACATTTTTTACCCATTCCTTTACTCTCCATCCGCCATACGAATTTTCGATCAGGTCACGTGTCCTGACGGTCACGTGTTCTGACGCGAGTTTAAAATTTTTTACCCATTCCAAAAAAAGTGCACAACGCCGCTAAAGAAGTTTTCACTTCAAAAATATTGCGGCTCTTGTATACATTTATCAGATGCTGTTTAGATATTTAATTATGGACTCAATTATGTACAAAGAGCCTTTGCTAATAACAGAAGGTAGTAGTTGCGATCGCAAAATAATTAGTTTACTTATTGTGTATCAGTCAGCGTCCGTCGGAACTGACTTGACTGCACTAAGTGGAACTTTCAAGCTGTTCATTTGAAATCCTACCTTTAAAAATTCATAATTATTTTAAAAAATGTGGTAGGTACGAGTAGGTAATAGGGTGTGGTTATGTTACCTGGTGGTAGATAAGACCAGTGTTATGCTCCTAGCCCCAGCGGACGGCGTTGTATTAGTTTTGTTAGTTTGTCAGGCTTCATAGCATTGATGTAACCTGCATTGTTGCGTCTCGAGAGTTAGATGATGCAACACATATACACATACTTACGTACATACATATACATATATACTAATAAATACAAGACGCTATAAAACATACACACAGTTAAAAAAGGTAAAGGAATCGTTAATGCAGTTGACCATCTATTGTTTTTTTGCTTAACTTTGATGGGTTTCAGCAGAGGTAACAATATCAAGACATTGTTACCTCTCAGTCTTGACTGAGATCACAAATTAAATTAGATGTTATCATCATCATCGTTTTCAGCCCATATCTACCTACTGCTGGGCATAGGGCTTCTCCATGTTACGCCAATCTTTTCTGTTTTGCGCTGATCGCATCCAGGTTTTTCTAGCGACCAGCTCTATATCTCTGGCCTACCTAGCAGGTGTAGGCTAGCGCTCCGGTTGTCTGTCCTCGGCAGCCATTCTATTTGGGCTTTACGCCACCGACCATCACTAGCTCTCGAAGTTATGATTAATATCAAATAATTAATTCATTTATATGAATAATTTTGACAGTTGCAGCCTTAACCCAGCAGTGAACATCTTTTGGCTGAGATGATGATGCTGCTGACGAATATGATGCAAATTAGCGCTAAAGGTTCTTTTCACCCAAATAGATTGTTTTCAATCAAATTGATACAGAAATGGTCAATCGAATTTTTGTAATTAAAACTTTTGCCCAAGAACTGTGTAAGTAGTGAGTAATTAATGCACTAATAAAACTTACAATCTCTACCCGGTCACCCATCTGACATTAACGTTAGATACCTTCCAATGTTAATTCATAATCTCTGTAGACACTGCCTTGCTCTAAATTCATTATTTAATTGGGCTTATTACGTAAGTTGTAACAGAAATAACACTTTTTATATAAACAAAAGTGGTATTTTGTGAAATATTCAAATCAAGATATCTCATTAACTCCGCTGGTTAGCAAATTCAAAAATAACTGTCAGTATACTTAAATTATAAGCTTTATAATGGCGTAACTTTTGTTATCTTACAAAAACTTGATATGAGTACCAACACCCCATAGAAAGTGGTTGATCACCTTTAATTTATGACATAAATATAATGGTAACGTTTCCTGTTGGATCATGTTTCGAACTGGCAAAATGGATACCAACGCGTCACTCACTACCAGGAGATGGGCGGTTTTACACAAAGTCCGAATTGATTCGATCCTTAAGGGTGCGCCGACCAAAAAAAGTCAAAAGTGTATTCACGGTTAATTTGATATATGATGAAAAAACTATTGCATTACATAAACAAAATATATATTTAGTATCAAAGGGAACGTGTTTAAAATTAGTCTGACCCATATATTCATAACACACTACTTATAGTTTTTTCTACAATACAATTTAAAGTTGGGCAAAAATGTGAATACGAGTGGCGGCGTTTAGTTGATATCTTTATAGTTTATCTAAATGATTATACTTATAATTGTGTCTAAACAATCACCAATTAACTTAACTACAAATCGTCCGTCTCAAATTTCGATTTATCGAGCGGTTTTTTAAATTAGTATGGCCGCGCGGCATCAAATAAATATGGACAAAGACTTTCAAATGAAATATATACGGACGGCGCACCCTTAACTTATTATTGGAACTGTCCGACTTGACGGAGAGAGTTAGATGAGAGTAGCCGCGGATCGTGCTCAGTTTCGTGCTTGGAGAGGCCTATATCCAGCAGTGGACGTGTGCAGGCTGATGATGATGATGATGATGATGATGATGATGATGATGATGAACTTGATGACAACAAATAGATGAACAGATAAGTTATTTGTCATGAAATGCAAAAACATCGGCATGTTGTAACAAATAGATTAAACGGATAAGGTAGTTGTCATTAAAAGCAAAATGGTACATGTCTGCTTTTAATGACATTTTTTTATACTAGCTGACGCGGCGGACTTCGTACCGCATTTTTTGTCTTTTTTTTTAATATAGCCTATGTTACTCAACGCTAGTGTAGCATTATAATGGTGAAAGGATTTTTTAAATCGGTCCAGTAGTTTTTGAGTTTATTCGTTGCAAACATACATACTTACATACAAAAATACAAAGGTTTCCTCTTTATAATATTAGTATAGATTTGACTAGCGGCCAGCTCGTAGCTACGCCCGCTTGAGCAAACATCCTTATACCTTACCTTACCTTACCTTATACCATAAATAATCACGTGACCCCTGGGTGGTGCTAAATGAGTTACACTGTCTGAGTGGTAGAGCCACGCTGCGTTACAGCACGAAATGCGCCGGCTCGCCTGGCGAAATTCTGTGAGAGGGTCTCACTGAATTTCGGCGTGAAACAATGGCACTCGTTGCTGTTGTGTTTCGTCTGGTGAGTGAAAGTACCGGAGGCCAATCTCTCACCCCTCCCACTTCCCAATTCCTACTTCCTTCTCAAGATCCAACTCCTTCCTCAAGGCCGGCAACGCATCTGCGATTACTTTGGTGACCCGCCTGCTCGTTTGCCTCCTTTTAATATTAACCAAAAAAAACCTTTTTTTAAAATCCTAGAACCCTATTGCAGCGCCACTTATAGTGTCCAATTGTAAATCTGTACTATCCAGGGACTCACCCAAACAGATACATACTTATATATCTATGTATACTACACCCACGTACATAAGACTTAGGATTACAACACTAATGCAATTTTTTCTTTGTTATTTAGTATTACTGTTCAAAACAACACTTTTCTAACGTAAAAGTGGATTACAAAAACACAAATGTTGAAAAAATTTCCACGAGCAAGAGATGAGGATTTGAACCTGCACCCTTCTGACATACCGGGTCAGGTGCTCTTCCAATTGAGCTATCGTGGTTTTAACCGGCCCGCCGAAATTATTTAATTGGAAGAGCACCTGACCCGGTATGTCAGAAGGGTGCAGGTTCAAATCCTGCTCGTGGAAATTTTTTCAACATTTGTGTTTTTGTAACTTGTTCGCAACAAAATTTGCGTTAAAATTATTTGAACATTTTGTAAAAGTAGATATTAAGAAAACTAAAAAAAATTGCAACAAAATAAATGGACATAAGAGTGCCATATTACTTACTACTTCAACTGAAAAACAAAGTGATGTTAAAGAACACGACCGAAATTATCATACTATGTAAAACAGAAATATCAATATTTTCAAAACACGAAAGAGTTCTGTCACGCGTAAGCGAAATTATCCTCGGAAACTTGTTATTTACAACTTCACACTTAAATATCGAACATATTTTAAAGCATACAAAACATCTTTTGACCCTGCACAATCCGCGACGCCCATCTTTATCAGGGTTATCTCGCGCTTCCTGGCAACTATCGTAAAAACCACTTTGCCTAAATCGCAAAAGGTATATTTATTATCGTCAGTAAACCCATCGCTCAAGTGCGAGCAGGAAGGAACTAATTATTATTGTATCAACAATCGACACACTCCCTTAACCTATAGTCGTCAAGTCAAACGTTTGTGAGAAGATTATTTTTATATTTGTGCGGTTTTTACTCGTGCTCCTCGTTTCAGCGTTTACTTTATTATGTTTACACAATTATTATCATAAATGTATTTTTGTACTACAATCGCGTTGTTTCTCAGTGTCAACGCACTATTAGATATTTGTATTAACATTTTGTGCCCTTATCACTACTGATTTCTGTGATCTAAGTATATAGCACAAAAATTATCGGTCATCGATTAATGATGTTAACCTGATTAAGTGTTAGCTATTCCAATAGTTCAACCATATATAATGGGTTATTTTCAATTTCCGAGAACTGTTCGAAGCAAAATGTCAGTACCTATGCATTTTTCAAGAGGCATTTATGTAATTTTCCCTCCAAACGACTGACGATTGAGGATAATGTCACGCACCAAGTTATTGTGGAAAAATTGAATGTCAATATAAATTTACAACATCGAAAGTGGTGTATAAACACGGTCAACTCAAATGTTACTCGTATTATAACGTTGATTCAGCGCAATTGTGTTCGGTGACAAATTATTCAGTGGCTTTATTAATGCGTTATTATTTTGGCTGCCGACGTGAGAGTACAATTAACGCGGATCTAGATCACGTGACTTATTAAGTAGGTATTACTAATGTTTGCAAGATTGCCATGTTTCGGGGTTATCCTGGGTGTTATCAAAGCGTTTCACATTGGACTCGATCGAACAATCTCCTTGCTACACTTCTCCGCCAGTGATAATTGAACGAAAAAATATTATATTCGTGATTTTGGGGCAGCTATCAGCCAGTTTATCATGTGTGACCCAACCCGTGACGCCTTGCACAATAGCTGTTGATAACGATGCCAATTTACTTGTATGTATTAAAAATAAGGTTTAATTTGAACACCAAGAAAAGAGTTGATATCAAAACTAATTTTGCGAGATGAACTTAGTCTGTTTTTTTGGTTTCTTGACGTGATAAATAGAAAATCTAAGACCTCGTCACTGTTGCCTTTTAACACGTAAACGTTATAACATTTTATCAGTTATTTCATAACTTTACTATAATAGTTTTTCTGTGACAAAGGTCGACCACAGGTCTTTATCGCATTACCAGGAATGTTTTAAACCAGGATAAAATGTAGCGTATAACACTCCGAATATACAACTATTTCTACTCAAAAATCACGTCAACTTGACGTGCACGACGGGCACACAAACAAGCGCTCTTCCGCATTTATAATAACCAAACTGAAAATGAGTTGAAAAATGAAACGAACAGATTGACCAGATTAGAAGTTTGATTTTTTCACAGCTTCAAGGGACCGCAGACCTAAGTATACGGTTTTAATTTCAACTTGATACCTCTACGCGTTCCCGAGATAAAGGGTCTTGACAGACAGACGGACAGTCGGACAACAAAGTGATCCTATATCATCATCATCATCATCTCAGCCAAAAGACGTCCACTGCTGGACAAAGGCTATATGGGTTCCGTTTTTTCCTTTTGAGGTACGGAACCTTAAAAACACAAAACATGGGCAATGGGCAGACCAGGTCATAAGCATACGCTGCTCGACGGGCTAATGAGATTCAACGACTGCCATCTTACGACCACAACCGGTCCACCTATCTGGAAAATCACCATTGCTAAAATTACATAAAAGCTGCATATCCTTTGAATTCAGAAACTTGAACGTAATAGAAAAAAATATTTAGAACAAGTGATTTTTATGCTGTGATGTTTGTAACAATGTCACTTACACAATAAGTTTGATGCAATGCTTTCGTCAAAAATTATCATAGTGCACATTTTTACGCAACCAGAAAGAAAGTACAATCTTTGTAGGAGCTGTGATAAGGCTGCGATAACAACGACCCACATTCCTTTTCTAGTTACTTAATCTAAATGCAGCGGATGTTACGGGATGCTGCACTGCGCAAATGCATTATTACCTTTCATATTTGTGATACCTATTTGACTTTACTTTACACACGTCTCAGACTACCACACCGACCACAAGCTGTCAAATTTCATCAATAGACTTTAAGTTCTATGTCTGTAGCGTATTAGTAATGTATTCAATAATGTTCAACCATATGTTGAACATTATTGAATACATTTGACTGTTTTGGATACGTAGAAGTGGAAGCGTCTGTACTTACCATAGATTGTGACTTGTTCGCGGACGGATGGAAGGGAATCTTGCTTGAGTGCTTGTGGTTTTGTGAGAAGATGCATGTATGTTAATGTAGTTCTTAATAAACGTTACGTTTTATTTAACTTTAATATATTTAATTATTGTAATTGGTTATGTAATCGTTTTAATTAAATTAAATTAAATAAATAAATACCGCACGTTACAAGCTTTAACATGTGACTTTATTTCGAAATGCCTCTTAACCGCCTCTGTGGTCTAGTGGCTAAGACCACCGGTTTAGACCCAGAGGTCCCGAGTTCGGTTCCCAGTGGGGGGGTACACGTTTGTGTACTCGGTTTGGTTGGTGGTAGGGCTTGTTTGTCCGCCTGGCTAGCTACCACCATCTTATCTAAATATGTCGCCATAACATCAATGTTTGTAGCATTGTTGTGTTCCGGCAGCTAGAGATAAGATAGCCAGTGCCTCACTAGTTGAGGATCCCGGGTGAAGTGCGCTTCCATCATTGGCCTTATCATCACTTAACATCAGGTGAATCAAGGCACTGTGCTTACCCGTTAATACATATTAAAAAAATATGATAGGACAGGATGGACAAGATAACATATTCAATCAAACACAATTTAATGTAGCTATGTTTATGGCTGGCAAGAGCTGTATGAGAGTAGCCACGGATCGTGCTTAGTGGCGTGTACTTGGAGAAGCCTTTGTACAATACAATACAATAGATTTATTGTCAATCATAGTGAATAAGGTGTTACAGGTGGGTCTAGTACATATGAATCCTATTGGGTATGACAATTTAAAACTACAGGCAGATAATAATTGGTAATTAATTATAGCTTATTGTTCTGAATGTAAACAGAATAATGAAATTAATTATCTCATCGCTAGCTCATATACGTCCCCACTGTAAGGGCACGAGCCGTAGAACGGGCCATAAACCAGCACGCGGGCCCAGTGCGGATTGGTGGTTGTTTATGACTGCTAATGCAGCCGGGACCAACGGCTTTACGTGCCTTCCGAAGCACGGAGGAGCTCTAGATGATAAATTTTTGGTCACCCATCGGATGACCGGCTTTTGCGAAAGTTGCTTAACCTCAGCACTCGCAGACCGGGCGCGTTAACATCACCATCAAGCTCCTTGAAATGAATAATGAAATTTAATTAATAGGAATTTGATTTTTGTTGTCTTTGAAAAAAAATCTTCTTAATTATATTATAGTTATTATTATTACTATATCCTTATTATATTGTTATTATTCTCTTTATTTATTTTTTCTTATATAAATTTACAATTTTAAATATTTTCTAAAAACAAAATAAATAAAACATTTAAAAATAATTATTGTTAATTATTATCTCCTTTATTTATTTTCTTTCTTAAAACTAGATTTTTACAATATTTTGGTAAAAAAACAATAAAACATTATAAAAACCTAATCCTGAAGTACCATAAGCAGCGGGGCAGGGCCCAAGCTACCGGTGGTAAGGGCTGCAGAGTGAGGAACCCCCTGACAATACGTGCCGTGTCAACCAGTACTGCTTTCTGAATCTGACCCTTGATCCAACCATCAAGCGAGAGCCTCTTAAGGTGTTGGTCGAAGCTCTTCGCTATCAGACCGTTCGCTGAAACGACTATCGGAACAATGATCGTCGAATCAACATTCCACATGGCGGTCACCTCGTGAGCCAAGTCAAGGTACTTGCTGAGTTTGTCCTTCTCAGCTTTCACGAGGTTCTCGTCATGCGGGATGGTGATGTCAACAAGCAAGCAAGCATTAATTTTGTCATAATTATTATTATTATTACTATGTCCAGCAATAGGGTGATGACGATGATGTCAATATTAAATTTTTCAGCTGGTTTGAAATCTAGGTACTTACCGAGTTTTCTTCTTATTTTCAACAGCATACTTACTATATTATTTATTATCTACTATAACATAAATGAATTGAAAATATCTTTATATTTATATATTTTTGCTTTTTAAATGAAAATAAAATGTTTCTGAGCGAAGAGGGCAACACTTTATTGTCCGGATGACCAATATAGGCCGATAAGGAAGGTCGTTAACACCCTTGCACTGGTTGGTAATAGGGCAGCGGTGGGTTAGTGATCCAACCTCTGTTGCTACATGGTGACGAGAACCATGTAGCAGCGTGTCTGGGTTGGGTGCTGGATTGCTGGGTTCTGATTGTTAAATCTATATATGTATATAAAAATAATTGCTTTTCGTTTGAGTCGCTAAAACTCGAGAATGGCTGGACCGATTTGGCTAATTTTGATTTTGAAATATTTGTGGAAATTCAGGGAAGGTTTCAAAGAACACGGAATAGAATAGAATAGAATAGAGTTTACTATATTTGCTTTTGATTGGGGTACATTATAGTTGTTATTATAATACGGCTCCTCCCTTTCAGCCAACAATGGTGGCATGCAAATTATCGGATGTAAATCGGATCTCGGAACTGCTCGGAACAGTCCGAGCGCTGCTGTTGTGTGGTTCTGTGCCTGTGAGAAGTTGTCTATGTGTTGCTCGAGCGCGTTGGTATGACGCTTGCCTTGTGCAATCTCCTTATTTTGTTGTGTGACTAGGGCTGCCACCTTTTTTTTGTGCAAATAAAGTACATTGGTGGTTATAAGGTAGAAAAAAAATTGCGACAAAACAAAGTACGATTATTTATTTCGTTAAATACATACTGCTCATTGCTCTTAGCAGCTTGGATGGGCTGTATTCGGGAAGCTACGTGATATATTTGCATCCAAAATTCCTCAATGTCTCAAGACAAAAGCTTTTGACCAGTGTGTGTTGCCAGTGATTACATGCGGGAGTGAGACGTGGTCTTTTACTATGGGTCTCATAAGTAGGCTCAAGGTCACCCAGCGAGCAATGGAGAGAGCGATGCTTGGTATTTCCCTGCGCGATAGAATCAGAAATGATGAAATCCGCAGGAGAACTAAAACAACTGACATCGCTCGGAGGATTGCTCATGCAGCAGAAGTGGCAGTGGGCGGGACACATAGCGCTGAGAACCGACGGCCGTTGGGGTGGAAAGGTTGTCGATTGGCGACATGCAACGGACGACGTTCCGTGGGTTCCGGTACAAGGTGGACCAACGATCTGGTCCAGGTCGCGAGAAGCCGCTGGATGCTGGCAGCGCAGGACCGATCGTTGTGGCGATCCTTGGGGGAGGCCCAGTAGTGGGCGTCATAATAATATGGCTGACGATGATGAAGATATAATTGAAAAGTTATATTTTATAATACAGCTATAATTGTTCATGGCGAAACCTGGAGGGAAACCCATAAAAGATAGATCAAGGCACTGTGCTTACCCGTAAATATAAAAATGAATAATAATATAAAAATGCTGAAAATTCCCTTTTAACTAATACACGATGGCTCTCCATAAGTATACATGAGTTGTTACAATATTAGTTAGATAGAACGTTATGGGCCCGGATAAGGCACGACAATGTTTTGAGAGGAAATTAATATCTAATCTTAATCTATTAGTTATAATTCAAAATATGTATTAATTTTATTATTTTCTATACAATAATTATACTGTCAATTAATTACATTATTTACTCTAAATTTAACTAAAACCAAATTCCTAACGTTTTCGACTAATAAACTTACAACCTACTTCCGATTTCTTTGTCATGGCTCACACATGTAGCCAAATTGAAAACATCTCACGAGCATGCACAAAAATATCTTGGGCCAAGGATATTAAATTCCTTGGAGTCATTGTAGACTGTAACTTATCTTGGAAATTGCAAATTCAAACTCTCGTTACACGGGTGAGAGAACTGATATTCGTATTTAAAACCTTCGATCGAGTGCAGATGTATATACTCTTAAAACAGTTTATTTTGCCCTAGCCCAATCAATAATTTCCTATTGCATTACTGTCTGGGGTGGCTGCGATAAACTCAATTACTGCGCCTCGAAAGAACACAAAGGCAGTTTTAAAAGTCATGACGTACAAATCCTTTTACTTTTTCTACCTCAAGTTGGACGACCAATGTAAAATAAAGCTAGAAAAATAGTTGTTCTTAACGTTATTTTAAGAAAACACTTCCATTTTATTTAAACCTCATTAAAAACAAGCGTAACAGTTTAAAGTTTGCAATATAGACCGATGTCGACTTTCCACTGCAGGTACTCACTATGTTCACTGTTCACTAGGATCAACAAAATATTAAATATTTACCCTCTTACATATCGTGCAACCAAGCACAAAGTAATGGAATGCCTTTTTTCACTAAATTATATAACGAGACTGAAAATTTAATTCTTTAACACGTTGACTGCCACAAAACCAGACACAATAGACAATTTATTGTTTGTGACCGGTGACCACCACGGCGATTAAAGACTTAAACAAAACAAATTCTAATCATGATTGCACACACACACACACACCCCCACACACCCTTACACACACGCTTACACCTTCACTCACACACACACACACACAACACTCACACAACCTCACACACACGCTTACACCTCCACTCACACGTTACACATTTCTTTTGTAAATAGTAAATAAGTTTATCTATGTATTAATACGTGAAGCAAAAACTTTGTACCCCTTTTTACGAAAATTGCGCGGACGGAGTAGTATGAAATTTCGCACACTTATAGTTTATTTAAAGAAGGTTTGCAGAATGTTAACACGTTTTTAAAATTATGCTTAAAAATACATTAAATCAATAAAACAAACATTACACACACTAACATGTGTTTGACACACGCATATGCCTATACTCTTTTCAAAAATTTCAAAAATGGAAGAGGAGCGGCCGAAATCTGTCAATGCCAATCCAGACTCACAATCTATCTTTTTTAATATTTCATTGCTTAGGATACAATTTGTGCAGCCTTAATAAAATTACGGTCGAATTTCGACCACTGGGCGATCACTAAGAAAAGGTACCTACCTAAATACAATCACTAAAATTCGTGTTGCTACTCATAACTTATTAATTTTATTTTACTATTATTGTGTTAGAAGTGCTACTCTCCGGTGTTACCGCTTCACTGTCTCAAATGTTCCATCGCGGATTGTGGGCCGGCAGAGTTTGGGTAACTGATGTTGCGTTGTTTTTACGCTGCACCAGTTCTTTCGCATCTGGTTGAATGGAGTCATTTGGCGTGCTAACTATAAAGAAAAAAAGAAAAAGTCTAATATCCAGCAGTGGAATGATTTGGAATTCAAACTTAAAAAAATATTCATAAGAAACACTAAGTAAAATGTAAATTAAATCTAAAACACATCTACAATTAAAAATCTACTCCAGTTGTGGGAAAAAGCAAATAGCAATTTAAGTTTAGATACCTGAGTCTATTGTAAGAACATTTTCTATAGACACGACAAAATCTCGAAAATCTTGATTTAATGTTTATCGAACTTTGACACTTACGTAAGTGTTTTTTATTGTATGAAGTCAGAGGGCCTTGTCCAAGCAAACCGCTACACGAAATAGACATGAGCGATTCGAAATATTTGAGGATTTTTGTCGCGGGCATTACGTCATGTCGTACGTCTTCAATGCGCGTCTGTGTCGCACAACAGTTCACTGTTTTGTTTTATAGTATTTTGATTTATTTTGTTTAACTTTACCAATAGCTGTAAGCTTTAGTTTAGATTTATGTATTTGTCACAACGTTGTAAACTCATCAATATGTTCACTGTCGTTAGTGTTGTGTGAGAGAAGCTCGACGGAAAGGCTTGTGCGTCGGCTTGCGATATTACCAGATTGGCCAAATTAAAATTATCTTCAACTCTTTCGTGCTTCGAAATATTTGCTAAACTATTGACTCCAATAGTTGTCATAAGATGGAAGTCGCTAAAATCCACCAACCCACTAATTTCCATCGAAATTGACTTGCATACATTTAGTTACGTATAGAATAAAAAAATAGTCGGCTTGGTCCTTCCGTTTACAAAGACGTGAATACTGCGAGAGTTCATAGTGCGTGGTGCGAGTTTTGATCATAATTCGAGCATGATAACGAAAAAAAAAAATTGTTTTGCATTGAAGCAGCGCCTGCTAGTGACGAACGAGGAGAGTTGCAATTTTGCCATACAAACTCTAGTTTTGGTTATTTTTTTGAACGGTGAATAAACTTGCACTCAAAAAGCAGACCTCATTTGCTTACTTGATCATACCTGCACACAAAATATGCAAGCTCATATTTTGTGCGATAAACCTTAAAGACTCTGCCCATACAGCGCCTTTATAGAACCAGTTATGCACACTGAAAAGGGCCAGAAGTGAATATCGTCGCACGCGATTACATTGCTCGTTCATATCACATGTTGTTGAAGATTGTACGATCGCAGCTGGCTATGGATGCTATGTGCGGTGACGTCTCTAAGTTGTCGGGCGTGGTGGTGAGTCACGCACGCACCGCGACGTTTCTAAGTGGGACCCCGAGTGCCCGGGATTGTGTATCGTCGTGTATCGTCATTAAGGTGGTTCCAAAGGGATTGTCTTCACACTGCTCTGTCTACAATTTTAAATTGCAACGTGTCTTTTATGTTACTTACGATAGATGCAATCTGACGCAGTCATAAATACGACAATGGATACCATATTGGCCGTTATCTGTTCTTGTGGTGTAGTTCTTTGAAATTAGCGTCGTAACTTACTACGAAACCATAAAAGTATCTCGACTTTTAATAGTAATCTTCATAATATTACAAGTATACTGCATTTGTAATACAAATGCTTTAACTATCAAAAGTTGAACAGGTAATTACTTTAAAGCTATTAATATATTATTTTATCCTTTTGCCCGTGGTCACAGGAAAACTCCCGGAGAGATAATTAGGTAAAAAAATTATGTGAAATAAACGCGATCCGTGAGTGTATCATTTCGATGGTAATAATATGTGGTCTAAAGCCTAAGTAAATACTTTGCATATACTAACTTTAATGACACATTTAAGAATATGGAAAGTTAAGCAACCTAGTGTACATAACCCACAGGGGCAACTTATGAATCATTAGCAAGTCCGAAAGTCAGGCTTTCGATATGCGCCGGCGCCGTCCTGTGCACTCGACCCGTGTTGAACGACCCAAAAAAGATTGGGCAATAATTTTAGGGTCACTGCAATTTATTTGTTTATTTGATTTTTTATACCTACGACTGAACGTTTTTATCTAGATACTATTAGATTATTATTAGATATTAGTTAGAACAACAGGCTTAGCTTTTGTTGCAGCTGTTACAAATCAGTGTCTAGTAATTATATAATTTCAGTATCCAATTTGGGAAATTAATTTATAAATTTAGTTTTTCTCAGTAGCTGTAAACCAAAAAAGGCTAATTAAGATAAATGGTTAAAAAAGCTTTTTGGATTTAATGATGTTTAAAAATATTGTCTGTTTTGCAGTTTTGAAGTTTTGATGTTTTTATAAAACAACAATTCTAATATTTAAACAAAGGGGAAAAAATACTTATAGAAAACTATATTTCATAAAACTGCTAGTTCGCTTACTGAAAAATTATGACACAAAATCTCAAAAACAAAACGATTCAAAAAGTAAAAGTGAAACAGGAAACAGTAAAAACATTAAAAAGGCTACTGCTAATCTAAGGAGTACGAGAAGAAAAGAAATAGTTATTGAGTAAATACTTTTGAAAATTTTATACTTTTTAAGTATATTTCTTTAAGCGGTCATCCGTCTTTTGTTTTGCTTTTGTTTTTGTCATCGATCCTCAGCTATAGCATTGGTAAGTTTTTCCTTGATTTCTTATAAAGAGGTAACGTTTGTGACTTTGTTTGTTTGTTTGTATGTCGGGGATAATCTCTAGAACTACTGGTCCAATTTAAAAAAATCTTTCACTGACATAATGCTCTATACCTTGTGGGTAACATAGGCTATAAGTATTTAGAATCGATAAAAAACATTACTTTTTAAAATTTCAAGACAGACGATTTTTGGCTGCTTTTTTAACTTTGTAATCGACGTGGCTAAAGTTACGAACAAACTGCTAGCTTTATTAATAAATTTCTCGTTTAACTATTCTTTATTGCATTGTATTTTCTTTTCGACTACTTTAAACAGGTATTATGTGTTAACCATTCGCAACAACACCTTGCTCGCTTTATAATTTAACTGAAAATAACTTTTTCCTCTTTGTCTGGCCCTTGAAGAAAGCGTGCACCAAATTTTGCTGGCGACTTGGAGTTCCAAGTAGAGCTTGATTAATTTTAACTGGCGTGTCATAACATGTCGTCTGGCGCATCTCGACAGATTGACGCGACCCGCGACAATTGAAAGTGTGATTAATGTTTTAACGCATAAGCTAAAGTGGTTGTAGACTAGTGTATGATCATCATCATCATCATCTCAGCCAAAAGACGTAGCGTATGCTGTTTACTATTGATTAAATTTCAACTCGTAAAGTTAAAGTTTTTGCAACAATACCTTTACCGGGATAACAGTTTTGGGTGTACTGTGGCGATCAGAAGGATCGTCACTTGAGATACCGGGGGTTTTATTGAAGAACAATGCTTTATGTGTTTTCATTTAAAGAATATAACAATAGTAATCTATTCGTAGTCGCAGCCCGTCAAAGATGTCCGCGATGCTCTTCTTTTTTCCTCCATCCTTCTTCTTAAACTACGTTTGAACGCAGGCCACGGCGACTGCCAGCAAGCATGCCCGAGCAAGGAGTCTCGGTTGCTACACGAGCTGCGCCCCTTCGGCAGACGTTGTGACCTGTAACAATAATATATCAAGTAAAGAATACAAGCCTACCTCTTGTGAAGAAAAACATAAAGATGCAGCTCTTGGCTGCTAGCCACCACCACGCCCTTCTAGTTTAACTAACATACACAAAAGTGTTTCCTTTTTTAAAATTAGGCTACCCTGTTGAGGGGTGCCTGATTTGGCTTCGTGGTGGGGAATTTGAAGACTGAAAACTTCACCAAAACAGCCTTCTATCTTTCTACTGTAAAGTAAAATTAACGTTACATAAATCTAATTAATTAATTCAAACAGTATTCATTCACCCTATTATACCTTTTTACCTACCTATCCTCTATACTGTCTCACACGATTATACATTGTTTTTATACCATATCACAATCGCGCGACGCCTATCACACAAATCGTAAATAGAGCCGCAAATCATTATAAACATAATTCATTTATTTATTCATTTATTCATACATTTAAGTACATACCGACTTACAGTTGCCCAGCCCAAAACGCCAGTATGTTTAAATTATAAATACAATATGTTAAAAACTAATATTAACAATAGCAAATTAAAATGATGTTAGTCCAAGTTATTAGATTTAAACAATGTCAATAGTACTACAAAATGTCACGGTTAATAAATTTCAAATAAAAACGAGAAAACAAATAAGTACACAATTAATTAAAATTATAACATAATCAATGTCAATACACAATAAATTAAAATTTAAATAAAAAAAAATAAAAAAAAATAAAGGTGATTAAGGATGTTATATGAAAGAGAAATATTTATAATATATATAATATTTATTTTAAATTCAGACACTAATACTACATCATTTACATATAAGGCTTTCCTAAGTAATAAGCTAAAACTGTCGGCAAACAGGTCTCTACTAAAGTCATGAGCGAGCATATCTCCGATAGAACGTAAAGCATGGGTGGTGGATGCATGTGGTGCATTAATCCGTTTTCTAAATGTGTGTTCAACTCAAACACCTCACCCGGATTATATAAGTCCGTTGGCGAGTTTCAGTAATCGAACCAACATTCACATTCCTATTGGCTATATTAGCGATAAGTAACTATTCTTCGAATGAGGTTTCTGCTTCTAGTAACTCACCAAGATTATTTGCACACACACGATATACGAGTATAACATCAGAGTGTCAAATATCATACAGACATTGATTAACATAAAGTTTTCATAAAATTTTAAAAAGGCAAAGTAATAAAAACTCTTTCATTCCGACATCGATACTTGCGATATAATACACCTTACACAAGTCACCGAGCAAAAGAGCTCATTGCTCTCATCCCCTCTATTGTCATTCATTGTCGTTCATGTTAAAGATATCTGATGTTATCTATTTCATGTCTTAGTGCCTTACAAATAAACAAAGATTAAGGTCCGAATAGTTATTCCGTGTTTTGTTCCTGTCATGTAAACGTAATTTCAAGTTAGAGTAAAAGAGACAAAATTTGTAAGACCCTTAATGTTTTTAAAGTAATTGTTCACACAACAATAAACTAATATATAATTACTATCAATAAACATTTATTTAAATTTAATTATGTGTGTTAAGTATTATTTCACGTAATTTTATGCCAATGAGACTTCACACAACAATTTAATCAATTGTTATTTGGTATACTCAGCATAATCAATAATCGTGCATTCAGAGTGTACACAGAATTGGTAATCAAACTCACAATATATTCTCTGCTTGGTAGTATATTTATTAGTACACATACATATTCGGGGTTTCTTCCTAGGCTATAAGTTTTCAACTAGTTGTTGTTTTGTTATAAGTAGTTTATGGCTGTCATTTGTTTTGCATTTTGTATTTCCGATCGGTTCGATTGTTAGTAGAGCCTTTTCTAAGTCATATGTAACAACAAGAACCGTTCCTTCTAAAGCACAGAAGCAAGCACTAGATATTAAATAATGAAATATTTTAGATTTGGCTACCCATCTGGTGACCCGTCATTGCGAAAGTTGCTTGTCTTTCTACACAATCAAGCTTATCATGGACCTATGTTTGCTACTACTAATTTGTGAGGATGGTAGTTTTACTCTTTGGTATTTTTTTGTACTCATACAATTTTTTTTAACTTAATCAACTCTTAATAGCTTATTATTAAATAGATTATTCTGCATACCATACTTAGGGCCTATCTAATAAACAAAGAATAAGGTCCGAATAGTTATTCCGTGTTTTGTCTCTTTTACTCTATGACATGACAGGAACAAAACACGGAATAACTATTCGGACCTTATTCTTTGTTTATTTGTAAGGGGGTTAGTGTTTAATGCTTTCCTACATATTTTCGTGTGTGTTGCCAGTGACAGTGATGACATACGGGACTGAGACGTGGTCGCTCACTATGGGCCTTAACAGAAGGGTCAAGGTCACTCAAAGAGCAATGGAGAGGGCTATGCTCGGGGTTTCTCTGCGAGATCGAATCAGAAATGAGGAGATCCGCAGAAGAACAAAGGTAACCGACATAGCACGAAGAGTTGCTAAGCTCAAGTGAGTGGGGTGGAGTGGCGACCGCGTACCGGAAAGCGCAGTGTGGGCAGGCCTCCAACAAGGTGGACCGACGATCTGGTGAAGGTCGCGGGAAGCCGCTGGATGCATGCAGCACAAAACCGGTCGTTGTGAAGATCCTTGGGAGAGGCCTTTGTCCAGCAGTGGACGTCTATTGGCTGAGATGATGATGACATATTTTCAATAAAACCACCGCGACAATTTTATTCATTACGTTTTATTAAACTAATTTGTCTATGGCGCATTAAATTAGATTCACATCTAACTGCACCCTTCACTTGAGGACCTATTGACCGACTTTAAAATTAAATACAGTCAGTCTGTTTTAAATTGGTTGGCGACAATATTTCGGCCGTCGTAACAAAACGCTCTACATCAACGGTTCGTTAATAACAATTCTTATACGAAGATGAACGCCCTGTCGATGTCGGTAACTGGCAATTAGTTTGAAAATAATAATAAATGTGAAGTTTGCAATTGAGGCAGACGGCACGCGTAACTGGAGACGATGTTATTGACCTTCAATTATTAATTTTGTATAGGTACACCAGTCATTTATGTTATATATGCATAATTGTATTTATGCAACTGCATAGTGAAAAATATGTGCCAGCAAAAAACTTGCTGGCAAAATAATTTTATTGTTACTCCCAGAATTGTATTTTTAAATGTTTAGCTGGCAAGGTAAGCACTGGAAATAGGGAAATATCTGATATTTAATTTTGAATTATTTACAGGAGCAGAGCACTATTGTAGAATAAATTCCAAAAAACACGTAGGTTGATATATAATGTAATATATATGATAATACCTAGTTCAGCGCTCATACCAAATAAAAACTTTTTATTTGGTCTAAGGTTCAGCGTATTATTTAAGTAATAGTTACGGAATGAACAATTACATTAAAATCACATTATTTTAATCTTTGCATAGTAGTGGTACATTTTTCTCAAAAGGATGCCAAATAGTTGCTGTAACATTGTTTCGAATTTCGAGATTCAGATTGTTCTACTTAATAACTTAATGTTATGCCGCCGCCGCCGTCTTCGTGTCAAAATTTTTGTTTCTTTACTCCTTTCAACGATAATTATACATTAACGTTTTTTATATTGTTCAAATAATTGCTTTGTCACCTGTCCAGGCCTCGTTTTAAAAGCTATGTTAATGTGTCGCTTATATTAAGATAATAGTTTATTTGTCGTAGGTATTTTTTTTCACTGTTTTTTTTTAATACGATATACATGTGTTAATTGTTACATAGTATAGTTGAATTCCTTTGTACTTTGACGACAAGTGACGAAAAGTTGTCAATAAAAAGCAACAACTTTAACCAACTTTATTAATCTAAATTTTTCGCTTCATCATTATCATCATCTTCTCAGCCAAAAGACGTCCACTGCTGGACAAAGGCCTCCCCCAAGGATCTCCACAACGAACGGTCCAATGTTTCGCTTAAAACTAACTTAATTGAAGATATAAAATTTAGCCATCTCTATAATACTTAAATGAAAACCGTGCTCGTAAGAATAATACTTGTAACATTAATAATAATGGAATTTTTATCAACTGCCAAGCTGGAACGAACCCACTTCTGTTACTATTTAAAAAAATACTTGTTAATGTAGTACAACCTGCATAATAGAAACCAACAGATCTAAAAACACAACGAAACCGAAAAATAAACATTTAGCGCGATAACCAGCCTCCCAGCCTCCCAGCTATTAGGCACCAAGCCTGAGGAGCCATAAACTGATCCCGCTCCCCGAACTTCAGTACTCAGCGGGATACTTTAATCGGGGACGTCTTACTTGAAAAATATGGCGTTAATTTGGTATGCGTCGTGGTGCCGGGCGTCATAGCCGGACAGACCGCCGGATCGGCCCTAATTGAGCGAAGAATGGTCGGTCTGCAGGCTCCTTGGTATTCCGCGCGGGCTGGCTCTCAACTCGCCCGTTTCTGTCATCAATCTCAATACGAAGAGATGACGTGAGGCGGAAAACGCCGCCGTCGACAAGGTTCCCCTCTTAGCGGCTTGACCTCTGGTTTACACTGAAGACGAGACATATTGATTGATCCTAATCGGCGCCCGATACCGCCGCGTCATATAAAGCATGTGTCCTTTTAATTATTACAATATTTCTAAAGGTTGCTAAACGAATACGTTGTTTAGCTTTATTGCAATAAATAACTTGGACTTCAAGATAGAATAAGGTGAACTTTCACCAACACTGTGTAGTTTCATAAAAAATAACAACCTCTAAACTGAACAAGTAATTAAAAAATACTCAAAATAATATTTTTAACACTTTTCATAGTGAAATTATGTACTTTTAGCTAATATTGAAACATCGTTACTGAATGGGTAAAGCTTAACTAAGTTACTAGGTACTTTATATATTTAAGGAAAGTTCTATCTTATAGACTCTATTTTCATTACAAACTGCATCGTTCGATTTGGCAGCGACGCGATGTCAGTCAGTATATTATAATATGTAATTATGTTGTTAAATTAAGTACCGTGCATTCATATGTAATATACTCTGCAAGCGCCTATCATTCTTTATTACCATAGATAGCATAAAACAAAAAAAAAATCCAAAACAATATTTAAACCACGGGGAGAATCAGTGGTTTTATGTTCAAATAATTTTTAACGCAAATTTTGTTGCGAACAAATTACAAGGTCAGAAGGGTGCAGGTTCAAATCCTGCTCGTGAAAATTTTTTCAACATTTGTGTTTTTGTAATTTGTTCGCAACAAAATTTGCGTTAAAAATTATTTGAACATTTTATAAATAGCTTGCTTACTTCTTAACTGATCTTTGATATTTGTAAAAATATTATGATCGAATGTTTATGACGGTAGTTGTTGACACTGAATAGGCGCCTTTGGCTTACAAAGTAAAAAGTGTTGAATAATTTCGGCGGGCTGGTTAGAAAACCACGATAGCTCAATTGGAAGAGCACCTGACCCGGAATGTCAGAAGGGTGCAGGTTCAAATCCTGCTCGTGGAAATTTTTTCAACAGTGGTTT
The DNA here is from genome assembly GCA_963082485.1 of Eudonia mercurella. Taxonomy (NCBI): domain Eukaryota; kingdom Metazoa; phylum Arthropoda; class Insecta; order Lepidoptera; family Crambidae; genus Eudonia; species Eudonia mercurella. The sequence goes on from OY720022.1 coordinate 2,500,190, forward strand.
TATGTTACCGTATCTCGTATTCATTGAACATTGTATGTTTATTTAACCAGAAACAACGTTATAACAGCTCTTTTTGAGTTAAAAGTTTCACGTCATATAAAATTACTTACACTTTAACAACGCAACAATAGGTGTCTATCAGACCTACCAACCGATACCAGCAAATGAAAAACCACCAAACAGAATTAACGTAACCAAATGTAATTTTAATGTAATTTTATTAGCGACTGTTGCTCTGCTCTCGTATAAATTCAAACAAAAAACCTCGCATACATAGTTAGTGGTTGCACAGCAGAATACGTAATAAGTAATGTTATTGTATTGTAAAAAATCCATGTATGATCCCCAGACTGCGGCACTGAATAACAATGAAAAAGCCATCTTTGGGTCAGCTTCGTTCAGTCGACACGATCGCACCATTACCGTATGAATATATGGATGTCCGAAATACAACTTGCATTTATTTACTTGGGTGTGATTCATATTATTGGCGTTTCTCTAAATATAATATTCGATAGGGTTGAAATATCTGTGAAGTTAACAAGAATAATACTTATACGATTATTATAGAAAACTGTACTGTTTGACAATTACAACTTTATTACAGTTTAATGTTTAATGTTACCCTGTTCTCATTGTCTATTTGTTATGATCGAATAACACAACACACACTTTCAGTATAATATTCAGATGACAGTTCATTACAAATGTTAATTAAAAATACATTTAAAATGAATGCTATAAGTACCACGTTCAGGTTGCGATCTTGCAAGTTAAGCATCTCGCAGTGCCAGGTCACCGGATGGGTAACCAAATTATCCATAAGGCCTAACTCCTAGTCTGTCGAAACGCCATAATATTATGGTATCCTACGTAACAATTGATTTAACCATTGTTATACGTTACTAGTGGACCCGGCGGACTTCGTACCGCTTTGACAGTTTCCATTAATTCTCGTGGGAATGTCGGGATAAAAACTATCGTATGTGTTAATCCAGGTTATAAAATTATATGTATGCCGAATTTCATCCAAATCCATCCATCCGTTGCAGCGTGAAGAAGCAACAAATATACACACATACACACAAACTTTCGTATTTATAATATTATAGTGTAAAAATTATCCTATGTGTTAATCCAGGTTAATAAATATTTTTTTTTAATATATATTGACGTTTCCATGACAACAAAACAAACAAATCATTTTGTATTGGAAAATTTAATTGTCGTTTCTAGTAGGTATTTTCCGTTACTTATTATATATGTTTCTCACCGTTTAAACCTTCCCTGAACTTTCACTAATATTCTAAAATCCAAATTAGCCAAATCGGTCCAGCCATTCTCGAGTTTTAGCGAGACTAACGAACAGCAAATGATTTTTATATATATAGATGGACAGACGAGTGTATAAGCTGTTTGCCCAAGTGTTATTTGGAAGATAGCAGTAGTCATTAAAACCCATCCACCCGCATCGAGGATCTCGATGGCGCAGTGGCTAGAGCGCCCGGTATGCAAATGCTGAAGTAAAGCAACTTTCGCAAAGGCCGGTCATGAGATGGGTGGCCAAAACTGTATCATCTTGAGCTCCTCCGTGCTCCGACGTAAAGTCGTTGGTCCCGGCTGCATTAGCAGTCGTTAACAACCACAACCACTATGGCCCGTTCTCCCTATCCATTCTTAGGGAAGGCTCGTGCCCCAACAGTGGGATCATAAAATGAACTGATGATGGGGTCATCATCGCATCCGTGGCGTGATGGGTTGTAGTCCAATATTGTGCTGATGTCGATGTAAGAAGTTTAATAGCAACCCAGCATTAGAATATTTATCTATTGATGACTGCCATAGATCGCTTAGATATTTTTTTAATAATTCATATTGTTGATGTAGGAGCGTGCAGTGGTCGTTTGTGTATAAAGCTGCAGTTTATGCCTAAGGCGGGAGTCGGGGCTGTTTTCGACGCGACTTCAACTTCATATCGTTAGCCCGGTGCTGAGGGGATTAACTGGCTTTTATCGAGAAAATCCTATTTTTTTGAGACAGCTCGCCGTATTACGGCGTGTGCAGATAGCCTTAATTGAGGTAGCGCAAATTAATTCTCGCTATGCTTGGTATACGAGGTCTGAGAGACCCGACACATAACATTCGTAGTTTTTCATTACAATTTGTATTTTGACGACCTTCTTGGTCGAGTGGCTTGCACATCGGTTTTCATGGTGTCGCCATCTCTGAGGTCCCGGGTTCGATCCCCGGTCGGATCAATTTAGAAATACCTGTTTTTCTAAATTGTTTCGGGTCTGGGTGTTTCCTATGTATAATAAGTATGTATTTAAGTATATTAAGTATGTTTATCCGTTGTCTAGTTAACCATATAACGAGTTTCCTAAGGAAGCTTTTCTTGGGGCTAGATAATTGGTGTGAGTGTGGGAAACATTATAATGCGCTTTGAACACCTTTGTGTATATCTTATGACAGGAAGATAAAATTTTCTCTGATTTAATCACACATATACCTTACATAAAAAATTTTATTATTTTATGTTTTACTAGTAAATATAATGGTAAAAAAGAGAGAAATAAAGAGATTTCGCATTTCAACATTATTTTGTATCATATTATCTACAATAACAAAATGATTTTGATCCAACAGCCATTTAAGGGTTAACAGAAAGATTTTATGAGGCTTGTTTTAATTATAAATATTATCACCACTTTCGTTCTTGTCGTTCTGGGCATAGCGTTATAGATTTTTGTGCTTCATTAAAATGCATCAGATAATTTAAAGTAAATAATTAGAATTTGGACTTCTGTTATATTGCTTTTCTATGATTTTTTTGAGTACTAATTTATTTGGAGTTCTCGAAAAAGTTAATGTACGTAATAATAGTAAAGGAAGACCCATGTTTGATTCCTGGCTGGTTCGGGTAGGCATTTAATTTTTTCACTGTATTTTATAAATATTTATAAATATGTAATAATAGTAATAGTTAGTAATAAATAAATAAATATAAAAAAAAAAATAATATAAAAAATAATATGTTAGTTATAAATATTATATGATAAATATATTTGATTTGATTTGATTTAGTAGTTAGTTAGTTAATAATTTCTCTTATTAAGTACAACATGTAAAAATAAAAAAAGTTAAACGTCTAAATAAATCATTATTATGTTATCAAAGTTCAAATGAACATTAAAATTAAGGTCACCAACAACAAGAACATTAAAAGACTTGTGAGACAAAGCGCACTAGCACCGTGCCGGGCCGCTCCCCCGCAAAAACGATGACTTTGAGCCGCGAACACTCAAAAAGGAATTATGAGTATCGTTGACAATGAGCCCCCAACTGTAGGTATCTACTTACTTTTTACCGGCTCGTTGGAGTGGTAGATATTCCCATCTTGCTTACATATATTTCATGAGCTATTAAACCCAGCCCCTGCCTGAACAGATGTATTTAAAGTATACTGAGCGGTTAAACACCCCGTACACGTTTTGTTATTCAGTATTCTTTTTTTTAGATTATTATCTCTGCTTTTGTGGTAAATAAATGTCTTTGCTAATCAATAAGTAATATACATATATATCTATTTTTATTATATCTAGGTATGTAGAAAATATCCTATTAAAGGACTATGAAGTTCCTGTTAGTTTTTTACCTGACTTAACCGACCAACCCTATTAGCGCTTGTAAAACCACACCAACTTGCTCGTCGTCATAACTTAGGTAAGTATAATATATATCCATAAGGTTCCCTGGATCGTATGCTAATATACAGTTCAAATGTTTGTCAAGTTATAATAATTAACGGACGTTGTAGAGAAATATTATATTGCAAATATAGGAGGAGAGCAGCCATCCAGGTGGCGTTATTTATCAAGCTTCTCATATTATTTTTTTGTGAAAATATGTGTAAAATTCATTTTTAACAACAAAGAAGTGCTTGAACTTTATTTACCTGATGATAAGTCGTGATAAGGTGTCTGTGCTTCCACACAGCACACGGAATCCTGAACTATTAAAAGACTGACTATCTTATCTCTAAATGAACACACCAATACATTGTGGTTATCCCCTTGAGTGTCGATCGACCACCAGGTGGCCGATAACAATTAAAATTCTATTGTGTCTGGTTTTCACGCAGACGTGTGATTAAGCCACAACCATTTATATGGTTATGAAAAAAAAGGAAGTAATTTCGAACACCTAAAATAAATGAAAGGATATGAAATCAATGCATTTTATTAATTTAAGAATCATGTTTCATAGTAACATTTGCTGCTTAAAAACTACACAATCGATATCTAAATAGAAATAGTGTTAGTTTTATTTTTCAAAACGTTCCGGTTCGATTCCCGAGCTGAGTACAAGTTTTTTTTAAATGTATGAATGCAGCTTCCCTTGTTACTAAAATCGATGACATGGTTCCTGAGAACAGATCTTCGTATGTCTTATAGTTTCAGACGTTCCTATACTGACCGATCTAAATGTTATACCTGTATACAAGAATTGCTCGTTTAAAGGTATTAGATAGATAAACGTAGGGAGCTACTCGAGCAAAACATAGTTTTTCCATAAGTATACCGTCATTATCATATTTCGATATGTTTAACGATAGTGTCACACCAATGTGGGCTGTTGACACAGTAGACGCTACTCGCAGAAGTAGCAAACGTTTAACCGCAGCCAGTCGGATTGAACCGAGAATTTGTGAAATTAGTCGTCCTCCTCAACGACATGGCAACGTTACATTTCCAGACAAATCAATTTAGGTAGAACGGGAATTGGTTTTCTAATCCTAACTTCACTACATAGTATAAAACAAAGTCGCTTTCTCTGTCCCTATGTCCCTTTGTGTGCTTAGATCTTTAAAACTACGCAACGGATTTTGATGCGGTTTTTTTTAATAGATAGAGTGATTCAAGAGGAAGGTTTATATGTATAATACATGCATATAGTAGAGCAACACTGATAATATCAGCATTGCAACCGTGCGAAGCCGGGGGCGGGTCGCTAGTATATTATAAATGTGAAAGTGAGCTTTTTGTATGTTGTTTGATACTCTTTCACGCGTAAACTATTCAACCGATCATCATGAAATTTTGTACATATCGCATGTCTTCTGAAAAAGTGTCATTAACACAAAAAAGTTAGTTTCGAGAAAAAGCCGTTTTAATTTTTTTGCAACACTATTAATATCACTGTTTTCTACAGGTAAACGATTGTTAACTTTGTTTTATATTAATCAATAAACAATTTCATAAGCTATTAGCAGAAAATAAAAATAAATGTTTTTTTTGCAAATAAAATGTTATTTTCTATCTTATGACACTTTTTCAGAGGACATGCGACATGAGTATAATCAAAGTTACTTATTATTAAAAAAAGTGAGTTTGTTTGTTTGTTTGTTTGTTTGTTGGATACGCTTTCACCCGTAAACTATTTAACGATTTGTTTGTTTTGTTGTCTTAGAAAATGTCAAAGCGGTACGAAGTCCGCCGGGTCAGCAAGTTAAATAATAAAAGAAAATTATATACATAGTATACTCGTTCAATGATGGTAATTTACTTACATTGTACTCATATTTTGCAAGTTTTGTTATAACAATTCATTCAATTCATATAATATTATATTACAGTAATTGAAATATCAAATTATATTAGTAGTAAAATGGAGCGAGCGTTGTGTAAACATTGGCTGTTTAAAAAAAACATTGTTATCTATTTTCTAAGTCAACTGTTGTTATTTTTACTAATGAATCGCGTAATGATATAAATAAACTTATTGTATTGATCTATATATAGCACAGAATGACGCTTACAAATGTATGTGACATTGTTTACAGCTTCACCCATCTTTCCTGTTAATTTGTGAAAATAATTAAATAAACTTACGTTCGACTAGGTAAGCCGCACATTGTCCCATTTAGCTTACCACAATGACGTGTAAATACTATACTAATAATAGGTACGTATTTTTTATTAACTTACAAAATAAAATTACGGATTTGTAGCAATCACAAAGCTTTGCACCCTGTGTAAACCGATGGCATAGTGACATTAATAAGAGTTATTGTAGCCTAAACTGAATAAATATTTTGTATTTTTTTTTAAATGTTAAAAGGTAGGTAGGTACACATTCTATTTCGAATATTCCTAATGGTGTAAAAAGGATTATCATTCTTGACATAATATGTATAAATTTTTAAAGCACATTGTTCTGCGTCCATACATCGGCATCGTTTGCTATCTTGTATCTATATATATAAAAATCAATTGCTGTTCGTTTGAGTCGCTAAAACTCGAGAATGGCTGGACCGCTTTGGCTAATTTTGATTTTGAAATATTTGTGAGAATATATCGGTGAGAAACATAAATAATAAGTAACGAAAAATACTAAAAACGACAATTTAATTTTTCAATACAAAATTATTTGTTACTTTTGTTGTCCTGGAAACTGTCAAAGCAGTACGAAGTCCGCCGGGTCAGGTAGTTACAAATATAACTGACTATGAAATCAAAGTGTATTCACAGACACCTCGGAGAATGCTTTTATTTCAGGAAGAAGTAACGATTTTGTGGTTAAAAACAAGTAAATAAATCACTTACACAGAATTCGTCATTTCTATAAATATCTGCCCTTACAATACTATGGACATTACATTACAACAACAAACTACATTAATTAAGTACTTAAAATCTCTAACTTATGTAGGTACCTTACCAAGTAATAGAGAGAAATCATTTCACCATTACAAAACTTTATTACAATTGTTTACATTCAACATTTTCACTCTGACATTACTTATTAAAGTTTTAAGTAAGCTTTTTAGTTCTTTTTTAAGTAAGTCTTCATACAAAGAGCCGTGATTTGTCAAAGTAATCACTAGTGCTGGGATATGGTACACGGCGACAGTAGTGATGCGCTCGATTAATTGATTGTCCGTTTAACACTACTATTTTGGGCCGGGTAATTGTATGCAATCTAGACCTAGGGTTGTCAAAGATGGCGGCATATTTAGTTAAGATTTAGTTGAGGATAGTCATTCAATCAATCAATCAATCTTATATTCGTTACATAGGGTTACAACATAATAAATGATCCTCTATGTTAGGCTTCATGTAAACATTTAAAAAAATACCAAATCAATCGTCATCCTCATCGTCGTCTATAATTATTGAATCTAAAAATAAGTAAGTTAATAATATTATTTAACGTAAACGACAACGTTAAAAAATATATCAAAAGTTAAAGCACCAAAAAGTCATAGGATAAGTTTTTAGGTACAACATAACCACGTGGATGTTTCTTTTTTATTTTTTTAATATCTCTTCGTGTAAGGAAAAAAAGTATTCCCATGCTTGGGCAGCATTTAGTCCAGACTGGTCAATCTCCTTTCCTTCTGGAAAGCAGAGTGTCCGTTTAATACAGATTTCGCAACTAGAATTTAAAATATTATAATAATTTATTTTTAACCTCAAATCTTTGTTAGTTCTGGGCCGAAAAACGGCAATGTCCTTAATTATTTTGATTTCAGGGTAAAATGTAAATGTGCCACCACATCACAAAGGTTCCATTAACACATTCACTGCCTTGAAACGACAAACAATTGAATTTCTATTTCGTCTCCACGGCGCCGTGTATTCGACAGTGAATGAGTTAATGCTGTCCGAAACAGGTTCGTTAGTTGTCCGTTACCTGTAGTACTAAAATAAAGCCAATTTGTGTTCCGAATTTATCTGGTGGCGCTACATATTCTCTCGGCTCGGTGGCGCAGCGGGCGCGACTGTCAAATGATAAGTCCCCGAGCTCTGAGCCTTAGGGATTCACTTACTACGGATTTGCCTTGCATTCGGCGCCTCTTCAACTCATAATCACCGTCACGTCGCTTCAAAGATATTTAAAAGATCTCTTGACTTTTTAAATATGTTCCAGAAGGTAATAAGGATACTTACCTTTTGGAAAATCCAGCTTAGAACCTGATAGGTACAAATCAGGTCAGTTTTACAGTGACAGTTCAGTTTTAGTATTTTAATGTTCTATTACATTATGTGAAAAGGCTTCATAAGCAATATAATATAATTCATACTTGATTTTTTCATTTATTTAGGATTGATTTATTAAAAGCCGGTGGTATGGTATACAAGTATCTATATATTAATACATGAAGCAAAAACTTTGTACCCGTTTTTACGAAAATTGCGCGGACGGAGAAATATGAAATTTCGCACACTTATAGTTTATATAGAAAAGATTATCCGAATGTTAATATTTTTTTTAAATTATGCATAAAAATTACATTAAATCAACAAAAACAACATTACACACACTACCATGTATTTGACACACACGTATCCGACATATGTCAATGCCAATCCAAACTCACATTCTATCTTTTTAGGGTTCCGTAGTCAAATGGCAAAAAACGGAACCCTTATGGATTTGTTATGTCTGTCTGTCTGTCTGTCTGTCCGTCCGTATGTCACAGCCACTTTTTTCCTAATCTATACGAACTATACTGTTGAAACTTGGTAAGTGGATGTATTCTGTGAACCTCATTAAGATTTTCAAACAAAAATAGAAAAAAAAACAATAAATTTTGGGGGTTCCCCATACTTAGAACTGAAACTCAAAAATATATTTTTCATCAAACCCATACGTGTGGGTTATCTATGTATAGGTCTTCAAAAATGATATTGAAGTTTTTTTTCAAAACTGAATAGTTTACGCGAGAGACAAAAGTGGTAAATAAGAGAATGATAAAACTAAAAAAAAAATATATGATGTACATTACCATGCAAACATCCACCGAAAATTGGTATGAACGAGATCTAGTAAGTAGTTTTTTTTAATACGTCATAAAGCACGGAACCCTTCGTGCGCGAGTCCGACTCGCACTTGCCTGGTTTTTTAATTTTTCATTGCTTAGGATATAGTCCGTGCGTTAATAAAATTACGGTCGAATTTCGACCACTGGGTGACCACTAGTTCCGATAATTATGCCACCTAGCCGCAATGTCCTGCTTAGCTATGTTTATTTTTAACGACCTCCGTAGCTTGCACGCCGGACTTTGGGTAGCGCTAACTCTGAGGTCCTGGGTTCGATTCCCGGTCGTGTCAATGTCGAAAACGAACTTTTCGATATTGTGTCGGTTCTGCGTGGTTGTGGTACCGTCGTTGATTCTGATTTTCATAATACGAGTGCTTTAGCTACTTATCTTGGGATTAGAACAATCAAATGATTGTGATGTTGTCTAATATTTATTTTTATTTATTGATTTAAACATCATTGCAATTTTTATTTTAGGCATCTTGTTTTGATACTATAATTCCATAGTGGAAGTCAGTATTTTTGTTTGAGAAAGTCTCATCGTAAAATTTGATGTTTACGGGACTGTTTCAACGCAGTTTCAACTTTATGTTCACTCAAACCCACACTCGCTTACTTTTTGTTATTCTCAGATATTGAAGCATAATTGCTGCGTGCGATGCAATATTATTTTATTGTTTACGCGCATCCAAGTATGTGCAGAGATTTTTTTTCTACCTTCCGCTTAGAACATAACACTTGAACTTCAGAAAGACTTGACGACATTTTTTTAAATATTTATAGTAATATGAAGACAAAGTTTAAATTAATTTTTTTATGATAACACGATTCATAAAATCTTTATTATTAAAACGGTATAAAATTTTCAGATAAACTCATTTACATAACTAATTCTCAGGCTCGATTAATAGGATAACGAAAAGAGCTATGTCACCATCTTTGAGAGATATAATTAATTTCAATCTGAATATTTTTAACAAAAACGATCGCAGATTTAACCCATTAAGTTTTGGAGCATTCGTGAGATATTTTACAGATGGGCAGGCGACAAGTATTTTATTAAAGCTCTAGCAAGATTATTGTTCATAAATTGATGTATGATGTATGTTTACCACTGCTGGGCGAAGGCCTCCATCATTGAAATCAAGTCATCACTACAATTGATGGGTATTGGCTTTATCACAACGCATGCCAAATGTGGGTTGGTGATCTCAAACCCGGGCTATGCACCGAATAAATCCGAAAAATACTTTGCCTGACCTGGGAATTGAACCCGCGACCTTCCGGTATCGGGGCGAGCGCTATGCCACTCGGCCACCGAGGCGTTCATAAATTAATCTATATAAAAGTTTGTACGCCTTTTTTAAGAAAATTGCGCGGACGGAGGAGTATGAAATTTCGCACACTTACAGTTTATATAGAGAAGGATTGCAGAATGTATTTTTTTTTTCAAATTATGCATAAAAATACATTAAATCAATAAAACAAACATTACACACACTACCATGTATTTGAGTCACACGCATATGTATATATCTTTTCAAAAATTTCAAAAATGGAAGAGGAGCTGCCGAAATCTGTCAATGCCAATCCAAACTCAAATTCTATCTTTTTAATTTTTCATTGCTTAGGATACAATCCGTGCAGCCTTAATAAAATTACGGTCAAATTTCGACCACTGGGCTCTATCATTTTAAATATCTATTTGTTATAGTAACACTAGTTTGTTGTAAATAACTTGGTCAGACAATTCCAATAAAAATCGCAAAAAGTACAATTTTTTAATCTAGCTTAATACTAGAGACTTAATAGCAGAGTTTTTAATCTAGCTTAATACTATGAATAAAATATCGAAAAGCACTCTAAAAGCTGTCTCAAAAATGTAATATTTTGAATTACTAAAGTAGGTACACGTAAGCTTACAGAGTTTTTTTCCGGCCACGGTGTCAGGAAAGTAAAAATAGGGAGGCGCAGCTAGTAAGGTTGACAGCAACTGCACACAGGACTATTCAACATGCTGGCAGCGAAATCTCGCTAAAGAACTCTTTTCCCATCCTTGTATCCCACAAAATTTCTGCTCGGCAACCTAATTCGTTGGAGGAGGAGAGCATGTGATGAGATCTCTGTTGCTGTTAAAATGCTGCGTGAGTGTGTCGATTCTCCTGAATCTGTTGAAGAGCTATCGAGTATATGCGTGTGCGCGTGAGCGAGTCGTCGGCATCATAGTCTATGGTCGGCATAGCGCCCGCAACGCTCTCTTGGTTGTTTTTCCTGATTAGGACGTTTGAAATTGTGTAAGAATGTGAAAATATTTTTCTTTATAAAGTCTTTTTTTTAGTTTATTTTTATAAATTTTTATGAAATATCTAATTACAATGATTGATTGATTTTGAAACTTTAAATTTTGATTTTAGTTTATGTGATTGGAAATTATCCTGTATAATAAATATTTTAATAAAACAATTTCCTAGTGAACTTAACTTGAACGAATTGATTCTTGATTAGCTAATGGGTTTCAGCTGAGTTTAACTTTTGATATGTAGGTACTTCATTTTAGTTTATTTGAATAAGTAAACAAATTATTGCAATGAGCGAATTTCTGACAGCCCAAATTAAAAAATAAAAATAAGTTCAAAATTGGCGTTTTATTGAAGCCGAGCCGTACATAGAGGCTATGATAAATTGTGCAGTACACAGAGTGAACTTTTGCTTGTCAACCAAAAAAATAAAAAATTAGTATTTTCATTTCAGGACCTATTCCTATTTTCCATAATTTTGTTCACAGTTTGACAGCTGAATATAGGTAATGGAATAAATATTACGCAGCCATACACGTGCTCTCCATGGACTCGCCTTTTACTAAGCACCATCTATGAAGTCATTTGTAACAAATTTCTTTTAATTGGGGGGTCGGAAAATCGCCCATTATAATCATAAAACATAGATCACACGTAGTTTATTATAATATTATTATCATACGAGTAAGGTTGATTATCAAGTTTGGATGTGTAGTTTAAATATGCAATAACAAGAAAAAAATAGATCGTAGTTAATGCAACAGTAAAAATAATTTTAATATTACTTGACTACGACTTAAATAGTTACACGAGAGTCTAAAACATGCAAAAACCCTCTGAGGCTGTATCGATCACACAGCTTAAGGAACCCTTTAAGTTTCTCGCCGCTCACAAAATGTCCGGTTACGCTGCTAAGGCTATATTAGGCTGCATAGACGGCCGGCGCGCAGCAATCTTCCTCAAAAAGAAAAACAAAAAATCCGTTCTACGAACAGCCTGTCGTTTAGACTTTAGTTGTTCGCCGGCTGGGTAGTACAGACGCTTGCACATCAGGCTTTCCAATACCAATAAATGTTAAACCATATGCTTTAGTCATAAAGTTTAAAGTCCATTGAGGAAATTTGACAGTCTCATGTGCAGACGTGTGTGTGTACTTTGTAGTAGTATTTTGTTGCATTGTTGTTATCAAACCCCAAACATATGGTGAAACCGCGATGTGGTCCTACCCATTGAGGTGGAAACCCTTGGGAGGTTTTCCGCTCAAAAATAGCGAATAAGTATATCGCGTTGCTCGAGACGACATTATTCAATCTTTGTGTTTAAACGTATTTGGGTGATTAGATAATGAGGTACCAACAGGAAAGGTGTCGTTAACGAGGAACATTAAGACGGACGTATCATTAAATCAACTAGGAGTCAATGTTACAAGATTTTATCTAGGAAACGGTTAAAGATATGGGCCTGGTACCCTTTTTTTTGTTTAACGACATTTTCGAACGACTTTTAACGCGATGACTTGAATGCTATGAAGAATTATGAAGAGACATGCTTGCGTGATGCCAGTTCCTCTTGGAAACCTCCAATGATTGTTTCAATACGGTTGAACCAGGCGCTGTCTGTTGGGACAATTAATTTTTTCTATTTATTTTTTTAAGCCTAAATTAACTCTGATAAAGGAACGTTAAATAATTAAATCTTATAAATGTTACTATAAAGGCAGTTTTTTTCAAAGCTTAACCACTCAAATGCTACTCACTATCATCATCATCAGCTCATTTTATGTCCCCACTGCTGGGGTACGAGCCTTCCCTATGGATGGATAGGGAGAACGGGCCATAAACCACCACGCGGGCCCAGTGCGGTGTGCAGTGCAGTGGTGGTTGTTAACGACTGCTAATGCAGCCGGAACCAACGGCTTTACGTGCCTTCCGAAGCAAGGAGGAGCTCGAGATAATACATTTTTGGTCACCCATCCGATGACCGGCCTTTGCGAAAGTTGCTTAACCTCAGCACTCGCAGACCGGGCTCGTTAACCATTGCGCCATCGAGCTCCTACTTACTACACATTTGATCTATTATGACACTACGTACATTTTGGTGTATTCTATTGAATTAATTATATTAAATAATTAGAAAATATTACTTGAAACCATAACCTTTTTTATCTTGGAATTGTTACGGTTTATGGTTAAGCTGTAGTAGAACATGTTACTTCTCCGTATAAGTATGCCCTCTACAAAACATTAAATTTGCGCAGACATTTTTTAAAAGGCACCAAAAGTGCCCATTATCCTTTCGTCGAGATAAAGTATTTCGGCCTAGTCTGCTGTCGGTTCGCTACATATCGGTATAGCTTCAATCGATCAACAGTTTGTCTAGTGTTTTGTCGGCTCAGTCAAATTCTAATTAGCGTTCAGCCGAAATAAACTACTTTTGGTTTAGTCTTCTGTCGGTATACGGCATGTCGAAAAACTGTCTGAGATTATGTCTGTTATAATTACATGGTAGATTCGTTGTATCATCCTGAGCCTTTTGTGTCATCGTTGAAGTCGAGATGTACCTACACGTTATTTTAAACAAGCTAGTTCTGCCGTGCTAATTTAAAACGCAGTAAGAAAGGTTAGACAACTTTTGAGTAAATGACGGTTAAATATTTTTTAATTTTTTAAACACTGGCGTTATTTTAAAGTTTTAATTTTAATATGCATAGTTTCATAATAAAATATCTGAAATATCTCTTAAACTAACAGAGCATTTTTTTTTATAAAAAAAAACATATTTTCTTATCGTGGTTTTGGTGAATAAAGCGAACTATACAAACTTTAAATTCAGTAAGTAAGGACGGACTTGCTGCGCTCTTGACTAGTAATTAAGAGTTACAGCGTTTAATGTTTAGATTAGTTTAGATTAGTATTACCTCTTCTTCCAAATGTCAAAACGACTAGTGAAATAAGTGCAGTATCCTTTTACTGCAGTTCAAAGTTGTATTTATGATAACTTTACTAGTTTTGTTTTACAAATTATAATAGCAGTAAGCAAAGCTACTGTTTTTATTAATTTATGTAATAAATAAATCTCACCTTACAAAAGTCCCATCGGCAAAAAGAAGTACTAAACGCAACTGCGGTTCTCTTTAGTAATTAGTTTTTTACGAAGAGACATATATCTACTGCATTTACGCCATATCAAAGTATAACGTTTCGTATTGCTATAGAAATAAGAATAAAAGTGCTGTAAAGAGCTCTTCGCGAGGATTCCGAATCTAAATGTTGATTTACATTTAGATTTGGAATCCTCGCAAATCTACTAAAATCTACTTGAAAAAATATTCCTACTGTGTTTTTAATTAGCATGGCAGAGTGTTAGGCTGAAAATCATTTAAAAGAACCATTGTGACAAAAGTGAAACAAAAATGAACACGTAACAAAATAATCGCTAAAATGTAATATAGGGCTTTTCCACCTTTTTCCACAATACACATATTATAGGATCATTACTTTCATTGTTCATTCACAAGATGTTACACAACACTTTGACAAAAGCACACAAAAGCAAATTTTATTATCAAAATTTTAAGTAATTTTCAGCCGTAAATATGTTTTTGCTATATACTTGTTTTCTTTTTTCTATAGATATTTTTACCAGTAAAATGTTAAAACTTTCTCTCAATTCGAGCTAATTTGCTCTGTAGGCCATGATGCGTCCGGCGTTGATAACACAAGTGTAACATTACATCGCTCATCACAACGCTATTACATAGACGTCAATTAGAACTCGAGACAGTGCAATGAATTCTAAAAACGTTGAGTAAGCGAGCGCCATATGCGATGTATATAACACAGCACGGGAATCTACCATTGTCAGCGCGGCGGCTAGAGGGAGCCGCTTGACAAAGGACCCTCGGGGTGACACGCCGCCTCACTCTCACGAGATTTAACTTTAAAAACCACACTTGTACAGTTTCTTATCCCACTTTATATGATTAACGTGCCATTCTCTATATTTAATTGCAATCTGTTTTGTACATACTCGCTTTGAGTTTCGCGAAACTGAAGTACTGAATCTATAACGGTAAACTGTTAACACATCGACCGATTCAAGTCGGAAGTTGAAACTGTGGAAGTGGAGTTTGTGCGACATTGGCTTGTGTTTCTAAATTGGCAATTTCTTGAACCTGCAATTTATGCTGAGAGGTCCAATATAATAACGTAGCATTTTAGTTTTAAGTATTCGTTTTAAATTGTTCGGTTTTGCCCTTGCATGGAGCAGTATGGTGCCAGTATGGTGCGTTATAGCTCGCGATCTTTTCACGTGCTACAGTGCATGTGGGAAGGCTTGCGCCTAGCAAAGGATAGTTTTCGACGTTGTTGTCCCAAAATTAGAACCTTCTCCTGATCTATTATCTCCCGAGCTTTTCAAATGTGCCTTTTGTACAAGACACAGGTACGGTCTTGCGTGGAGTATTGCTCGCACATCTGGGACGGTTCCGCAAAGTACCTTCTCGATGCTTTGGACAGATTGCAGCATCGCGCTGTACGCATTATCGGCAACGCAGAAGTCACAGATACTCTTGAAACTCTGCAATTGCGTAGAGATATTGCGTCACTCAGCGTGTTTTACCGCTTATACCATGGCGAGTGCTCTGAAGAACTCTTTGACCTCATCCCAACTTCTCCCTTCCTCCATAGGAGTACACGTGCTGCTCTCCGGAGTCAGCGCTTCACTGTCTCGAATATTCCATCGCGCATTAACAAATTTAGTGACTCGTTTCTTTGTCGCACCTCCAAAACATGGAATAGTTTGCCAGCACACGTTTTCCCTCCTTCCTATGATGTGGGGTCCTTCAAACGGGGCGTGAAGTGACCTTGTGGGCCGGCAGAGTGAGGGTAACTGATGCTGCGTTGTTTTCACGCTGCACCAGTTGTCGTCGCATCTGGATTCCATATTCACTTAACATCAGGTGAAATGGAGTCATTTGCCGTGCTAGGTATATAAAAAAAAACAACAACATGGACTCCGTGCTTTGTTTTTGAAAACAAGTTTTCCTTGTTATATATGTTATTTTAGTTTTTGATTGACACTGAATAAATTTATAATAGTGGTGGATTAAGAAATCGTTGTACATGCAAAGTATTTGAGAAATAATGGGGCTGGTCGAAGATTTCAGCTAAGTAAGTTTTTGGCGTCAATAATTGTAATTTTATGTGAATTTTAACTCGCATCACATCATTAACTCATTTTATCTCACCACTGTTGGGGTACGGGCCATCTCTATGGGCGTATAGGGTGAGCGGACCATAAACCACCACGCGCGAGTGCGGATTTTTGGTTAGTAACGACTTCTAATGCAGCCGGGACCAACGGCTTTACATGCCTTCCGAAGCAATGAGGAGCTCGAGATGATATTATTTTGGTCACCCATCCGATGACCAGCCTTTGCGAAAGTTGCTTAACCTCAGCTATCGCAGACCGGACCCGTTAACGACTGCACCATCGAGCTGCTTGAAAGTTTTTGTAAATTTTTATATTAGGTTATTGTCAATCAATCAAGGCAAACTTGTTTATTGCGGTTTTAGCCGGGTTGGTCGGGTCATTGTCACTTATTTATATCATAACTTTACGTTTAGTAATAGGTTCACATAAAGCATATTTACGAAAAAACTTACAAATCATCAAGATATTTACATGGTAGGGGAATCATACCATATTCCTGTCTCTCGAATACAAAGTTTCGTAACGCTATCTATACTAATAAACAGAATTTCTATGAAGAAGGTCATATTATCACACTGAGACAGCCTACGTGCAAATCACAAAAGTCATTTCACAATGCCAATAAGTTGGCTTCAGATAATTATCGATCGACTCCGAAGTTTAAAATATAGATATATGTGCTAAATATGATTTTTATAGTAGTCTCTACACTTTAAAATATGAATTATGTTAATGCTTCCGTAACTTAGGAAACTTCTTAGAATTTGCTGTGTAACCAGTAAGCGTTAATTGACATTTGAACATTAAGTTTTTATTCGTTTTTGTAATTTGCCTTATTGCTTTTTAGTTTTGGACTCTGTGTACTCATAAGCCAAATTCCCGTATAAAGGTATAAGATGAACGGCCAAGACATTCACTGTTTGAGATGTCGATGTCGGTGCATCGAACACTTAGTAAATAAAGAATGAGTGCGGTTCAAATAACGCCCGCAACTTGGCTCAGTAAAGTTGAAATTAGAACTGAGCCCCAATGCTGGTGTCTATCCAAGTACTCACTTTTTGCCGAAAGTTTATTTTACCGAACTGTGATTTGGGAACTTTGCGACTTATATTTAACTAAAACTCTCCGCTTTCTTGGAGACTTGTAGGTTCGTATTTAAAGGAACACAGTATTTTTGGATAATGCACTAGGTAAAGTGTTGCTAGGATTGTTCAGGATATTAATCTGTTCACTAGTAACTTCAGTAAAGTGAATCTTGACTAGTATATACTATAAAGAGATAAAGTTTGTGACTTTGTTTGTTTGTTTGCGGAGGGTAATCTCTGAGACTAATGGTCCAATTTCAAAAAATCTTTCACTTATTGAATACTATATTGTTTGTGGGTAACATAGGCTATATTTTATTTAAGAAAAAGTTAATTATTAAAATCTCAAATCCACGCGGACGAAGTCGCGAGTAAAGTGCTAGTCTATAATAATATTATAAAGAGGAAACCTTTGTATTTTTGTATGTATGTATGTATGTTTGCAACGAATAAACTTAAAAACTACTGGACCGATTTAAAAAACTCTTTCACCATTAGAATGCAACATTAGCGCTGAGTAACATAGGCTATATTAAAAAATATATTTAATAAATAAAATACTAAAAAGGACAATTTAATTTTCCAATACAAAGGGTATGTTCCGATCTACACTGTGAGCACTGTTCAGTGCTCTTACTGGTGAGAAATTTGTTCCGTTATAGGCTGATACTGCCGCAGTACTTAAGGTAATATATGACGTCATAAATCTTCGCCATTTTTGTACTGTAAGCACTGGCATTTTCGAGGTAAGGTGTTCTCAGTGCTTTGATCACGTGATCAACAGCGTCCAGAAATGACATGGATGACAGCATGGATGACAGTATACTGGACTGCGTTCCGTTTTAAACAGTAACCAGTATAGCTAACTATAAAGGAACGGCTTCGCAGTATACTAAATTGACGTCACACCTTACAGTGCTCGCAGTACATTTCGAAACATAGCCAAAATGATTTGTTTGTATTGTTGTCATGGAAACTATTGATATATATTTAACTCAATGATGGAAACTGTCAACTAGTAGGATATAAAATAAAAGTAATTCACAGCTTTAGTTTAATCAATGTCTCTTCAAGTAATAATCTGAACTACGGGTATGATGCCGGTAACATTAATGCTCTGCCGACTTAGACATAGATAGAAAGATAAAAGAAGAAAGAGAGTGGTTTATTTATAGCTCTATAAAATTTGAATAGGTCCATATCCCATAACCCCTGTGTGGTGCCGGGGATAGAGAATTGCACCACCCCATATCTTTCCGAGGGTGTCGTAAAAGCCGACTAAGGGACCACTCCAGAGGATGGGCAGCAGCATCTCTTTGAGGTTACTCTTAACCAACTGCGATCGCCAACCCGCCTGCCAAGCATGGCGATTACGGCAAATACCACTCATAAAGATTCGTGGGGGAGGCCTTTGTCCAGCAGTGAACATCTTTTGGCTGAGATGAGATGATGATGATGAGGTCCAATATGTATTTCCTTTGGGGGTCTAACTTGGGATATCCGTGTTTGAGACTAGTCTACTACCTACCTACCATTTTTTGTTGTACTTAGTGTGTGCCAATAAATGTATTTCTTCTTCTTCATCATCATCATCATCTTCTTCGTCTTCTTCTTCTTCTTCTTCTTCTTCTATATTACACACAGAGACCACAGAAAGGGTAAGCCCAACAAGCAAGCATCGAGTCGACGACGATGGCACGTAAATTGTGTTAATAGCGTGGCAAACACAATATTACTTTACTTTTTATTCAAAAACGACAAAGTGCTTGGCGTTTATCTCAACTGAAGGTAAAAATATTAAATTTACTAGAAAAAAATCAACCAGCCTCAGGAAGCTAGAATGGAAATCGAACCCACGACCTTTGGATAACCAGTCCAATGCTATGACAGCCGAGATACCGAGAACTGATGGTGTTGATATGCCGAAGGTAAACCGGACCCTACCCCACTGAGAGCTGTATTCTTCTTTTTCTTAGTCATTTCACTCTTGCTAGAGTGGTCGTGGTTATCACGTTCCGGTAGGGTGGGCAGCAGACAGTACCCGCCGAACGACATCCCGCCACCTCTGCCTGCTGGTCGTTAATCAGGCACATTCGTGCACGGAAGCGCCCACCGCAGCCTTCACTTGGTACGTCAATCTCTTGGGGATCTCCCTCGTGGTCTTGTGCCCTCGACTTTCTCTTGCACGACAAGACTTTCTATGGAGTCGTTTCCACGCCGACTAATGCTGTCGAGAGCTGTCTATCTTATCACAAACTGTCACAGCAATGCTAATAATATGTTGGCGGCAGCTTAAGATTAAATGGTGGTAGCTAGCTATGTGGATTTAAAACAAGCGTTGCGTGCCATCAACCCCCCTTCTCTGGCAATTGAACCCGAAACCTCTACGTCTAAAATGGGTGCTCAAACCAATGAGGCGATATTAATAATAATAAAACTGTTAGGGCAAAACAATATTACTATTTCATTTTGTTAGCACAGTAGTTCGCTAGCTTATTTGCAGCTTATTCATAACACACTTGAGATAGAATAAAATGTGATTTAATATCAGCGGGGCAGCCAGCTGGGGCCCTATTATGAAATCCTTTCGCTCTCAGAACAATAACCTGTAAGCTTTCCTTGAAGTGATCTGCGTATGAAAGATATTTTTTAAACACTTTTAAAATATTCCGAAAAACATAAAAGGCATCCATAAATGCATAAAACAGCGCTCTCTGTCGATTTGTGTACAAGCAAGAGGGATGATGTTTCATAAAAAACTATGGCGTCTTCTTATTAGTATTACGAATAAGTATACTTAATTTCATCGACATACTGTAGTAAACGATAAAGATAATTATATAAATAGAAACAGTTTAGAGGTGACTTTGGTTTTTTTTTCTATCGAGGTAATTTCATGTTCTGCACATAACATTATTGCAAATACAGTCTATTATATACTTTTCTTTGCGTTGTATATTGTATACTTCTTTAATCTAAATATATAAAAGAAGAAAGTGACTGACTGACTGACTGACTGACTGACCATCAACGCACAGCCCAAACGGCTGAAGCTACAATCATGAAACTTGGCACGTAGGTTCCTTTGGTAGTGTAGATGAGCACTAAGAACGGATTTTTGGAAATTCTAATTTTAAGGGGGTTAAAAGGGGGGTGAAAGTTTGTATGAAAATCCGTCAGTTTTGAAGTAATGATCTTATAATTTTGTGTTTGGACTGAAGATTAAAAAATAAATTACACGTGTCTCAGCGATTTTGATTATTACATCCCCATGAGGGTGAAAAGGGGGATGAAGTCATGGGAATAATGAAATCGTCTAGAGACTTGAAATTTTGCACATATATGCTTTTTATTGTGCAGGCATCTACTAAGAAAGGATTTTTGTGAATGCCACCCCTAAGGGGGTGAAATAAGGGATGAAAGTTTGTATAAAAGTCGGTCAGTTTTGAGTTAGTATCTTCGAATTTTGGGTTTGGGCTGAAGATTAACGCAAATTAAGGTTTTTTGGGAATTCTGTCCTTGGGGAAGGATCATGCGGGATGAAATGTTGTGTAAAAAAGTCTTTACAAAGGCAAAATTATTAAAAATACTTTTAAGTCTTTACAGTCTGTTGGTAAGTATAAAATGGCTCAACGCATAGATATAGGAATTAAATAGGGACGGGATAGGGATAGACCTAACTTATCAATGTTAAACATTGACGTGTAACAATTTTACCGAAATAATTTTAAGAAACGCACGTTCACATTACATTATTTTTATCATCATCATTTTCTACTTTTTCTCTACATACTGTTAAAATAATGTTAAGGAAAAGCATGTAGTCCACGCGTGCGAAGCCGCGGGCAAAAGCTAGTTTTATATAAACCATACATAAGAGTATGAACTTTAATGGCGCAGCGCAGCTCTTGTTTGCTCGGATTCCGATCTAGCAAGTAAAGCAAATTTCAACTTTTTTTTTTCGCAAATACAAGTTAAAATTTGAAAATTTTACTAAACCAAAATATCTTGAACGCCTCCGAGATTAGGTAACGAAAATAGGTAACTTTAATAACTATTATTACTACCGACGAGTATCGTTGTTCCATGTTCTGTAATAGCTGCCGTCCTATTACGGAAGTCGGAACCCGTCGCTCTGAAGGGAATAGCGCGGTCGGCAAACACGTATTGTGGCTGTGACGTCTCGCTTGGAAGCAAAATGAATTTCAAAAACATTATATTTATGTTCCATCTTTTGTTTTAAATAAAATATTATACATGTATTATAGTATAGACTATAGATCAAGGATAGTGTTTTCGCATAAACGAGTTATCCGACAGTTAAAAGATATGATAACTAGTTCCTTAGAAGTTGAAGATTCCGGGTGAATAGTGCTTCCACCTTAGATCTTATTATCATATCTCGTCTTAAACCGTTTGGTTTCAATTTTACTATAATAATGTTATCTTTATTATCTTCAATAATTTCCGTTATGTAATTTATAAAAAACGTTGATGTTTGTGAACATAGAGACCTAATTTTACTCTCAACGAAGACGCTCGGCATATCTGTGGCAACACTTATGTGTTTCTTATGAAAACTACAATAAAAAACCGCTCGTCTCGCATTAATGTATATTCCAGAGCTAGAGATGTTTCTAAAGCAGTTTTTTAACGTCCTGTAAGTATGCAGTCTACAACTCATTAAATCAACAAATTACTCATGTTCGTATAAAGAAAATATATACTAATCTAACCTTTATTAACTACGAGTACTAGGTTATTTATGAAGACTCTCACTTCAAAAACGTTCAGCTCAACGTTCAGCTGTATTTTTTTTGTAAATTCATTATTTTTTTATCTAGCAAACCGGATTGATAAATTAAAGTGCCTTTTACAGTTATTAAAACCAATATACAGTAAAAAAATACAAATAAAATAAACTACATTAAAATAAACACAAACACAAAGATAAAGAAAATGGGTTGCCGATCAGTGAAAATTGGTAGCTACTTTCTGCAAACATTTAAGTCGATTAATAAAGTTTTATATCGTTGCTCGTTATTTGCAAGTGTAAATTATTTGGCTCGATTTTCATAAAACCTTTCTGGATATGCTCAATCAAAAAGGTGCAGCTTTTCTCTCAACTATTATTTTCTTTATGAATCGTACAAAACAATTTATATGGATCTGCCCATGTTTATTTTACGCACCTGTTATTTATCCTGATATATCGAGTAGATTAGAATTATGTTCCTTTCAATATGTTGCGTCTGTGTAAACACATTTTGATAAAATTACAACACCGCGCACCGTCATGAACAATTCATGTATACTTGTACACCCACTAACCGAAAAGACTGCATCTTGGACACATTGTTTTTACAGCTCATAAACACACAGACGCGAAATACACGATGAGTTGACACCGTGGTGCACAGGCCCCCGATTACGTCATTGACTCAGATTCGCGGAACCATCGTCGGCCTCGCCACATGCCTAATGTTGTGTTTGCTCAGCAAACAATAGCTAGGAGCTCGCTACTTAGGCGATGACAGTATGACGGTTTTAAAACCTACATCCTACATACATGTGATCTTCTTTGAAGTATCAAGATTGTTTCACACTTTGCGTTGCTGTAGACAAACTTATGATGAGAATAAAACATATGTGGTTGAGATTTAAAAGGTATTTTTATATGTACGAACATTGTTATTAATTTTTAAACTATCATGATCATTAAACTTAGATACAATAATAGGTACATAATTTTTTACTAGGTATATCTGTGATTATGGCGCATGCATCTGTACCAAATATCGGACACTTATGTACAACAAAAATATGATATTAAAATAATTAATGAGGACCATTTAAGACTTCTCAAAAAGGTAGAGATCTTTTAAATTCTGAGTGTTTTTGGAGATACTATCATTCCTTTGTTAGTATGGTATATTGATCATCACCATTGATGTGTTATATGTGTATACTGATTGTGTTTATAGTACAAACAACATTCTCAACAACTATAATATTTTTTTTTACTTCATAAGTGTCGTGGTTTTTATTGTTCTTGTTAATAAAAAAAGCAACCTTGAAAATGTAATAAAATGACGCTTCATATTAGTGGAATGGAGAAATTCAGGAGAAACCGTTAGAAGAGTTCCTTTTTCGATTGAGTACACATTTTATTTCCTTTTAGTTTCAACGTGGAAAGGAAAAGCATACAAGGTAATAACGAGCATCTACGCTACGCTTATTGGTTTTACCATTGAAAATGGTTATCAGATGCATTTGCATCTGATAATGCGCCTAAGACGTATTTTTAGACATAGCTCCGAGGATTTTGGGAGAATAGAGATGTAAATAGTACCAAGAGTTGAGAAATTTATCGAGACACGTGTGATTGTTTGAATTTTGAAAATCGGCTGGAGACTTTTTTGAAATTTTGAAAAATGTGAAAAAAATCGGGTTTTTGCCGGGCGTTTATATACTAAATTGTAAATATTACAAAAAAATTAACAACTTAAGAAAAAAAATAAAAAAGGGTCCTAGGGTATTAATTTAGCTACACAATGGCGAAAAAATTTTGAAAATCAGTTAATAATTGTGACCTGTGGTCCCTTTAGATTTGGTATTGCAGAAAAACAGGTATTTCCGTATATAAAAAGTGATGTAAATTCTTTGATTATTGAAAGATGGGCATGGTAATGGTGTTAAAAGATGCAGATGCAGGCGAGAAGTGCATTCAAGTTGGAATTGTGTTATTTAAATAAAATGTTTTTTTTCGTAAATTGTTGTATTCATTTTCAATGCTCCGATTCTTGCGGGGACTGCGAAATCTGTAAATTTTTTTAAGAGAAAAAATGTATTATATCGCGTTGGTAATTGGTATTGTAATTGATTGGTATAAACGTAGGATGAGAGCCATTTGTGATGATTCCCCTTTTTAGGCTTATTTAGTTATGCTTTAATCATAATATGGGTACCTATATAGAAATTATACACAAAGCTGTAAGCAAATTGCAATTTAAAAAAATATAGAAAACGTTTCCACTAGCGGGACTTAAACTGGCGGCTGCGATCAGGTGTACCTGATCTGGTATGTCAGAGAGAGCGGGTTAGCTTTGTGATCATGTTTGATATTTAGTTATATGTACATTATAAACTGAAATTAATAAACGTTGAAAAAAAGAGTTGCCTCAGATGGTACTCAAGTCCTCGACTTTTCACCATTCGGGCTCTTCATATCGAGCTGTCCGATCGAGGTCTTCTAATCGATGTGGCTGAAATATTTTGTTGACAAATGTTATCAATATTTTCTATTCCAAGAACCATAAACATACACATATAAAAACTTTTTTCACTAAGGGCCGATTTTTCAATACCGAGATAAACACTATAATAACATTCTACAGATTAAACTTATCCAGGGACTTCTTGGCGGGAAAGTGAAGAGTCATGTCTGCGGTTTTGTTTTATTTTCTAAAATTTGTGTTATGTCGAATATTAATGTGAAATAATGGTGGATTATTAACCGTTAAGTGTTCGTGAGTGTGCATGAGTGTTGGCAAATGAAACAAAACAGTGCAACGGCACTTTTCAAATTCTCTCAAGAAGTCCGCCCGAGGACTTAGTAAAGCCCCACATCTTTACTGAGATACTCGAGGGGTTGGGTGGTGTATCATTTCTCATTTCTATTATCATTCATCATCATCATACAGAAAAGAAATATTGTTTATATATGTATTACTTGTTACAAAAAATACTTTGACACTGGCTAAATGTGCTAATCGCACAAAGCCATCAACAAAATGAAAAAAAAAAAAACTTATCCAGCACTTTATTTGTCGAATAAAAATCATGATTTTTTCAATCCTCGAGTAAACGTCAAATAGTTATCTAACGTTTTTATTTTGTGCTGACACTACTGTGCATGCCGTGTGTGCGTAAGCGAGACAGATTATTGAGTAATTTAGTGTGTTTGAGCAAGACACGTGTATAAAATGACATTTGATGATTTTGACGTCTGATTGTGTTTATAGTACAAACAACATTCTCAAAAACTGTAATTTTTTTTTTACTTCTTATGTTTCGTGATTTTTATTGTTCTTGTTAATAAAAATGAGCCAAAAAAAGCGTGAAGGTGCTACAAACTTCGATAGAAGTGAAGTTCAATTATCGACAAGTATTGTCTAGAAATTGTGTCACGTTATTGAAAATTAAAAAAAAAACTGATGCGGTAACTAACAGATAAAAAGACGCCGCATGGTAGACGATAGCCAATAAATTTTATGCCACTGGAGGAGTAGCTTCACGAAGTGCAAAAACTTTAAAATTAAAATATGAGGGGCTTAAGAAATCAATAAAAAAAGAAGGCGTCTCTCCACAGACAGGAAATGTACAGGACAATAATAATAATGAGGAGCTCGATGGCGCAGCGGCTAGCGCGGTCGGCTTGCGATCTTGCCCGCTAAGCAACTTTCGCAATGCCGGGTCGCCTGATGGGTGACCAATTAAAAAAAACATCTCGAGCTCCTCCGTGCTTCGGAAGGCACGTTAAGCCGTTGGTCCCGGTTGTTGTCGTAAGATGGCAGTCGTTAAAACCCACCAACCCGCATTGGGCCAGCGTGGTGGGTTATGGCCCAATATCCCCACGTGCTATTGTTCACGTGGGAGGCCTGTTCCCAGCAGTGGGACGTTTATAGGCTGATGATGATGATGATGATGATGATGAATAATAATAATGTTCTACAGTATTTTTTGCAGTCTAAATCTCTTATGGAAGTCTTTATCTTCCCAAATAGTAAAATGTTCTGGCCTTTCCCTTATAATTATTTCTTTTCTTTCTGGTGGACTTACATTATACATAAGGGTATCTTCCTCGGTCGCTTATTCATCAATATCATTAAATATATCCATTTTTTGCAAAATAAAACACTATTTTGAAAGCAAATATTACAAACCAAATTACACTGTATGACAAGGTGGATTATTATAAACTCCCCAAGGTTACTTATGATGGAGTGAATCTTACATATGCAAGCCAAACTAAAAGCCTAGGCCTCATTATTGACCACACTTTATCCACGGACCTGAAAAAAAGATCCGTGACTTTATCATGGAGAACTCAAGTAAATGAAGTAAGTAGGCGAATGTACTATTCTTATCATTCTCTCAAGCGACTTCAGTTTTTCTTGCCGTATGACACCAAAATTATGCTTGCTCAGTCGCTTCTACTCCCACTTCTCGACTATGCCGACGTTTGTTATTTGGATGCAACTGAGGAGCTACTTAACAAACTGGAGCGCCTGTAAAATCTGGCAATCCGCGGTTAAATCCTTCACTACCCTCAGTTCCCTCATTATCTACGTTCCCGGTTTGCTCACTTTTTTGCCATTTCCCGCCCCAAGCGTTCATGTGACACTAGAACCCTTATTTATCCTCAATCCAATACCAAATTTTTCCAAAATTCTTTCACCGTCCATGCAGCCAAATTGTGGAATAAATTGCCTGCCGACATTCATGAGAGTCCATCGGTAGAATCATTCAAACATAAGTTGAAAGATCACTACCTTTCCAACACTGGTAATCAGTTACGTTATATTTAATTATACATTTAAATTATTATACGTATATGTGTATGTATGTATATACATTATGGTTAGTTTATGTATGCATATGTATCAGTTAGTTTCGTAGAACAGTTCCGCAAACTTCCGTTCCACACCACAGCTAGAGTTGGCTGGAAGAGATCTCTTCTAGAGATAAGCTCACCTTTGTATATGTCATGTATAACGTCTGTTTTAATGTGTGTTTTATGTGTGCAATAAAGGATTAAATATAAAAATACACTATAACCTTCAAATATGTTGCTTTGACAGCTTCTCTAACCATCGAATAAACACTTATTTGGCACTTAACGGAGCAGATAAATTTATTCCCTAGATAGTAGATATATAATAACAGCTATCTGACAAATGAAAAACTCAGAATTCTACTATGCGTCGAATAAGTACTATCTGACTGTTTATCTGAGTATTGAAAAATCGACCCTTAAATGTTACGGTTCTTAACCAACTGTCAATTAGATGTCGATTGAACAAGGAAGCCGCGAGAATAGCTGAGGCTGTATTCAGTTCCACCCCGTATAAATGCATTAAGTCTCCGAAGTGACAGAACTTTGTTAAAAGGCTATAGTTTTGAATTGGCAGCCCCGACTCAGCTCCAAGTTTCTATGACACATCGCGATGCCACATCGGTTTAACGCTGACCACAACAACTTCAAACTTTCTGTAATACTATGTGACTATGAGCGATCATTGTTATGTTCTCTTACACGAGAAGTTGTACATTTGTTATTTATTCAGTGAGCACATCGTTGTTAAGTATCGGATTATTGAACAGTTTTTTTTTCCTTTAGTTGATGGCTTCGTGCGATTAGCACATTTAGCCAGTGTCAAAGTAATTTTTCTTACAAGTAATAAATAAATAAACAATATTTCCATCTTGTATGATGATGATGAATAATAATAGAAATGAGAAGTGAGAAATGATATACTTTACTAAGTCCTCGGGCGGACTTCTTGAGAGAATTTGAAAAGTGACGTTGCACTGATTTGTTTCATTTGCCAACACTCATGCACACTCACGAACACTTAACGGTTAATAATCCACCATTATTTCACATAATTATTCGACATAGGTAACACAAATTTTAGAAAATAAAACAAAACCGCAGACATGACACTTTTCCGCCAAGAAGTCCTATTGAACAGTTACCAACTGCCGTACGACTATACTTTTTAAATTAAATAGAAACCCATGCTTCAGAAGGCGTACTAAGCCGTTTTGGCCGCGGTTGTTTTTGTAAGATGGCAGTCGATAAAAACCCACCGCCTCACGTTGGGATAGGTTGTGGGTTATCCTCATGTTTATGTGGGAACGTCTGAGTCCAGCGTTGGGACGTTTATAGGCTGATGAGTCATGAGGATGATGAGTCAAAAACTTTTAGATATGCATTTGTGTCTATATTTATATCAATATTAAAATATCAATAATCATAGTGAACTGATCCGACAATCAAATTAAATCATTTTGAATCAGACTTGTGTATATAATATTTCGAATACTGTGACCGGATCTTACCTTTACCTTATTTTTCTTACCATATTTATAAATACTAGTGGTCGCCCAGTGGTCAAAATTCGACCGTGATTTTATTAAGGCTGCACGGATTGTATCCTAAGCAATGAAAAATTAAAAAGATAGAATTTGAGTCTAGATTGGCATTGACAGATGTCGGCCGCATTAAAGACAAACAATATACGTGTGTGTCAAATACATATGCGTGTGTGTCAAATACATGGTAGTGTGTGTAATGTTGTTTTTGTTGATTTAATGTATTTTTTACTTAGAGCATTAAACCAAATTTAATGCTCTAAGATTTTTTATGCATAATTTTAAAAAAAATAACTTTCGAATAACCTTTCATTTCTAAAATTTCATACGCCTCCGTCCCCGCAATTTTCTTAAAAACTGGTACAAAGTCTTTGCTTCACGTATTAATGTATAGATAGCTTGTTTATTCTTAACTGATATTGCTGACGTAGTTATTGGCATTAGCTTACAAAGTAAGAGTCACATAGATATTTCAACTATGGAAAAACTTTAACTCTATCTGAGTTAAAGTTAAAGTGTTATTAATGCACACGACGGGTTGGACAGAGTCACGATAGCGTAATAATTTGGAAAAGCAACATGGTATGTCAAAGGGTGTTATTCCAAATAAAAAATCTACACGAGTGGGAAGCGAGCGGAGAAAGTTTTTCAACACTTTTTCGAAATATAAAGTTTGGTGTAAAAGGAGATTGCCCAACTTTAGCCTAATTGCTGCGCAGGATTGGGACTAACTGCGCAGTATTCCTTGCACCATTCTAAAGCTCTAAGTTTTTTTTTAATCCAACCCCGGGTTCTTAAAAAAACACATTTTTTTAAAATGTGTCGATGATATTCTAATTTTAATGTAAGTATTTTGAGCACTTTTAGGGTAACATTATAGTTTTTATGGTACTTTCATGGTTACCATACAAGATGGGCAAAATCGAGCAATGTAGAGTTGCTTTCTAAAATACCACAATATTTTAATCATATCAAAGTATTATATCTACTAATCTGGGAAAGTATATTACCTATGTTGTTCAAAAAACATACAATGTCAAAATTATCGTGTTTGATAAAAGTATTGGTGTAATCAAAATAAAAGCTTTTGTTATGAATCACACTGAAGTACATCAAACATTAATAATATGCGCCAAGTAAGAATAGAACCAGCGTTTTAAATTAGACCTTATATTTAGTTCTACGTCATTAATTTTTATTAACCTTTAATGCAACAAAAATTTCGTTATAGTTGACCTAGTCGTTTGAAAAGCTTTGAAGCTAGTTTAGTATGTCATCATCATCATTATCATCATCATCAGCTTATACTGGTCCACTGCTGGACATAGGCCTCTCCAAGTGCACGCCACTGAGCACGATCCGTGGCTACTCTTATCCAGCTCTTGCCAGCCACCTTGCGAAGATCGTCGCTCCACGTAGTCTGAGGGCGTCCTACACTACGTTTGCCGATACGCGGTCTCCACTCGAGAACTCGTTTACCCCAACGGTTGCCGGTTCTGCGGCTAATATGACCAGCCCACTGCCATTTCAGCTTGCTGATCCGATGGGCTATGTCGATTACTTTCGTTCTCTGTCGGATCACCTCATTCCGAAATCGATCCTTCAGAGAAACTTCGAGCATAACCCTTTCCAGCTCGCTGAACGACTTTAAATTTGTGAACTAGCCCTACCGTGAGTGTCCACGTTTCGGCTTCGTATGTCATGACCGGGAGGACGCACTGATTGAAGACTTTCGTCTTTAGACTTTGTGGAGTTTAGTATACAAACATTTTGTAAAGGTCCTTAAATGTGACATGCAGGTGGCTTACGCTGCGTTTCCACCAGAGATGTGCGAGGTAAAAATCCACCAATAGCATTCCTTCATTGTACTTGCAGTGTAAAATGGAATTATCCTATTGGTGGATATTTACCTCACGCGCCGCTTAGCTACCTCGCACATCTCTGATGGAAACGCAGCCTTATACCATAACCGGTAATAGGAATTCTGGGATCGCCCTGGTCCAGAGAGCTACTTTCGGTGGTCCATTTCTTAGTCATGAAGAACCTATGAAAGAATATAATGGAGATGTTACCGCTTGAAAGTATTTTTCAACTGTCATATACGAGTATAACTTATTTATTATATTAGATTGCACTACTTTTTTAATTATTACTAGTGGTTGTACGTTATTTGTGTTTTATTACAGAAATTTCAAAATAGCATTACCAGTCGTAAAGGATTATACGATTGGATTTACGGAACCCGTTTATAGCGGATTATTACGATGGAAACACAATACCTTAATTTTGCTGGAATTTAGCGATCACTGTTATTTTTCAGAGCTTAGCTGAGTTTTTTAATTAGATATTTTATTTCTTCTTCTAAGGTATTGGTCTTCAAGTGACCAGCGCATTTGAAAAAGGCAGTTAGAACATGTCATAATTTTTCTCATTATGATTTAAATTATGATCGAGTGACTATTAATCAAAGAGGCGAGATGAGAGTGAGAATATTTTCCTCATTTTACATTTAACATCTGGTATGATATACAGCGGTATGTCCGATAGGAATTTGCTCATATTATTTATCTCGATCTTGTTGCTGTTAAGGCTTGTTTTAAGTCTGTCTGGCTTGCTACCACCACACTATCTAACTCCGTCGACATAACAAAAACGTTTGTATTGTAGTATTGTTGTGTTTCGTCGGGTTGCTAATAAGTGAGCCTGCTTCTCAGCGGTTGAGGACTCCGGGTGAAGTACGCTTCCTCCTTCTTCCTTTATTACCTATCACTTAAACCTGCCCATTCAGACGTCTAATTATTCGTATCTGAATGGGCGCGAGATACTGCACATCTCTATATAGAAGTAACGAAATTGACGAAGGCCACGCGTGTTGTATAAAAAGGACGCGCAAAATCAACTTCTTAATTATGTCATGTGCGGTTTATAAGTCTGTTAGCAAATGGTAATGCTATTATTGGCACCTCGTCACACTGCACACACTGAGCGTTGTCAAGCAATGATTAGCCGACGAGCATAGCTAACATCTTGCTCGGTTAGTTTGAGTTTCTGAGCATACGAAGTAATTTAACTAGTTATAAATACATGAAATTATTTTGATGGGTTTTGCTTATCAATAAAAAGGTTAAAAACAAATAAACTTTCGCATTTATTGATATTTAGTTTCATGTAGGTTTTATATAAGTATATTTGATTTAAGTAATATTTTTTTTTTATTAATTTCACTTTAGATCGTTACAAACAGTAAAAAATGTAAAATTTCAAAAAACATTAACTTTATTATTATAATACGACTGTATGTATTATGCATTGTATGTTTTATGACTATAAGTTATCTAACAAATTAATTATATTAATTCTTTTTATTTAATTATACGTGACAATCACACTAAACAATCTAATTTAATATAATATATGTATTACTTGTGAGATACATTGTGTTTTCATGCGATGGCAAAGAATCTATTTGTTTGAAACATAAAAGATTTTTAATATTGATATGGTCACTATAAGATGTTGATAGGTTAGCTAATTACGTAATAACTTAAAACAGAAGGTCCCTTAAGTAGGGACTGAATTAATTAACCGACTTGGTATTACATGTATCTCACAACTTTTTACGGTAGAAGAACTGAGTTGCGAGACTTGATTTTTTTACAAGTATGTTTTTGATGGCATTTGAGTTTACCCGACCAAGGTACCGTCTACTAATTGAGAAAACAATTAGACGCGTAGGCCGCCTTCATTAAAATAGGTATTAATGAGGTAACACTATCTCTGGCCCACCCCAAAAGCTGTTACATTAGTAGCAGTGTATCTACATCACGATGAAACGGACGTTCTGATTCATAAAATTCGTAAAGGTTTTGATTGTGGTCAAGATAATGTTTACATCCATTGTTTACTCGATATTAGCTATAGGTAGGTACTACGTATATTGAGGTAATTGTACAATATTTTTCATAAGATATTATGTAGACAAATCAATAATGAAAGCGCTGTAGTGAATATTTTTATTTTCCCTTTTCTCCTTACTTCCGTTTGGTTTTCATTGTTAAACTTTTTTAGGTTTCCGTAGCCAAATTGCAAAAAACGGAATCCTTATGGATTCGTCATGTCTGTGTGTCTGTCTGTCTGTCTGTCTGTCTGTCTGTCTGTCTGTCCGTCTGTCCGTATGTCACAGCCACTTTTTTCCGAAACTATAAGAACTATACTGTTGAAACTTGGTAAGTAGATGTATTCTGTGAACCGCATTAAGATTTTCATACAAAAATAAAAATAAAAACAAGAAATTTTGGGGGTTTCCCATACTTAGAACTGAAACTCAACATTTTTTTTTCATCAAACCTATAAGTGTGGGGTATCTATGGATAGGTCTTCAAAAATGATATTGAGGTTTCTAATATCATTTTTTTCTAAACGGAATAGTTTACGCGAGAGACATTTCCAAAGTGGTAAAATGAGTGTCCCCCCCCCCCTGTAACTTCCAAAATAAGAGAATGATAAAACTAAAAAAAATATATGATATACATAACCATGCAAACTTCTACCGAAAATTGGTTTGAACGAGATCTAGTAAGTAGGTTTTGTTTAATACGTCATAAAGTACGGAACCTTTCGTGCGCGAGTCCGACTCGCACTTAGCCGGTTTTTAGTAGTTGTTTTATTTTAGTCTTACTGTTTGGCTGTGGAAACAAATAAATGATTATTGAGAAAGTAAATAGGATTTGCTAAGATAAGAGACTTGTTACGAATATTTTGGGTAAATTTTGGAAGACAATTTTTAAGTGACCCAGTTTGACGAAAAAGAAAAATTAACAAAATGTAATTGTGAATTATCTAAAAGAACAAATGAAATATATTTTGTGATAAAAATGTAGCAAGAAA
Source organism: Eudonia mercurella (assembly GCA_963082485.1). Taxonomy (NCBI): domain Eukaryota; kingdom Metazoa; phylum Arthropoda; class Insecta; order Lepidoptera; family Crambidae; genus Eudonia; species Eudonia mercurella. The sequence continues at coordinate 2,533,660 of OY720022.1, forward strand.
TAATTATAATACTTTCCAAACATATAATAAACATAATACCGCAAAGATCTGTTAATAGTTATTAACAAAGTATAAAAAAAATCCGAACCCATTATGACAAAAAGACGACTTTAAAAATTCACCCATTACACTTAACTGTTAGCGCCTTACCACTAATTGTTGACGCATCTTGAGAACGAGATCTTTGATAAGATTATCTTTTTGTCAATATGTTATATAATGTCTCACAAGGAGATCAACAGATTAGAAAAATGGGGTTAATTATTAACACGCATACTTCTTCATTACAAAGCAAAGTTTAAGATTTACCTACTGCTCTTGGCCCTATTTTGTTATTTATTACAATGCACGTGAACAAGCTTTCGTTAACGCACGAAATCAGCAGTTGAATAATAGCGGTTTCGCTCGAAGTTTATTTACACTAACATGTTTCATAAATAAAGGTATTTTACCTCTAATAGAAAAGTAACACATGCTCTCATTTCAATATTAACCTCGAAGCTATAGTAAGATTTAAGAGTTTCAACATTCTTCAATCCGTAAAGCAGACATGTTTACATAAGCTGTATTTGGCAGGATGGTATGCTGGTGTATTATATTTTTTAAACAGCAGATAAAGTGTGTATTGGATGATGTAGTTGCTCTTATTAGTGGCGTTTACACTAAACACGCTAAACGTCGCGTTTCTAGTTTGTTTTACTTTGGCCATAATAGTTCTAGCTAAATCATGAATTCGGCCCAGATGGTGATAAGTTCAGATTTTTTACAAAAATTAGTAAAATTATAAAAAAGTCAGATGTTTGACTGTTTTGTGAAGTCTCTATGCCTTTGTTTAATCAGAACGTCACATGTGGGCTTAATCATCATCATCATCATCATCAGCTCATTCATGTCCCCATTGCTGGGACACGAGCCTCTCCTATGGATGGATAGAGAAAACGGGCTATAAGCCACCACGCGGGCTCAGTGCGGATTGGTTTTTGTCAACGATTGCTAAAGCAGCCGATACTAACGGCTTTACGTGCCTTCCGAAGCACGGAGGAGCTCTAGATAATACAATTTTGGTCACCCATCCGATGACCGGCCTTTACGAAAGTGGCTTAACCTTAGCAATCGCAGACCGGGTGCTATAACTACTGAGCCATCGAGCTCCACTAAACACCTCCATGTTTTATACAGCTTATAATGAACAAACGAACAAAAGTGGAATATGTTACGACACACATATCACCAACGCAACTTAGTTGTAGTCAGTAATGATCTTGGGTCTGTTGAAATTCAGCAGCGAGCTTCCAGTTTCGATTTGTGTAAAAAATTACATATTTTTACATTACTATCTCGATATTTAATTGATTTTAAACCACATAGTACTTAGATACTTAAGTCAAGCGAAAGGTTTATCAAAAACGCTGTATGCTCCCAAAGAAGAGAAAATGGCACACTTTATAGTTTACTAAACAGTCCATGCAGTGTTTGTGTAATTTTATAGTCTTTACCAATTACTCAAAAAATAATATTAAACTAACCACAGTCAAGTGCTAAAACATTAACTAACTTTTAGGTGCTAATTCTTAACGTTTTCCTATTTCCATTAGTTTGTTAAGACTTCAGATAGTTATTTACGTTTGATAGTGATGTAACATTAAACATATAAACGTGACTATTAGGTATTGTTTTCATCAATAGGTGTTATTTTTTGGAGATGAATAGCTTCGGTCTATACTCAATCATTTTTAAATTCTAGCATCATATATAAGGTCACTTTTTATCTTACTGCAAATATTTTGACAAAACATCTAATTATATCAGAGAAATAAGGTTTTTTTTACTTTTCTTGACACAAACATTGTAATATTTTAAAGAGCGGCCTCTATGTCAGCTCTTTTGAATGAAACTAGGTGCACGTGTAAGCGGTGAAGGCATTGCGGCCTCTCTGTTTCGGCTCCTTTGAATTGAAACTACCGAAAGTGCTTTATTTTTCTTTTATACCGTAACTTCATTTGGAGTTTTTTTTTGATAACTAGCGTATAAAAATTTAAGGTTTTTTCATAATAATGGTTTATATATGTCGTTGAATTTATCCTTAAAAATATTTGCAGTTGATAAAACGTGACCTTATATTTGTTTTTTGTATACACGTCGGGAATGGTCAGTAAAAGAGAGACTGGGTTGCGCTACTTACAATGCTATTCTATAGTTATTAAGCTATAAAAGCTATAAAAGTTAAACTGTAAGTACCTATAGAAGCTAAGCTATACTTTTACGTAACTTACCGAATCTCGCGTAATATTTTTAAACTATAATTATGCAATAACAGTGCTTCAAGTTGAACAGTTAATTCAATTTAATTTTCCTTAAATAATCACTAAGCCGTAGTTATTGAAACATTTTCTCACATCTGCAAGCTTATTATTTCGGCTACATGTGACGCCGTAAAATCTAAAATTACTAATTGTGTTTATAAGTCGTTGCCGCATGCCGAACCCCGACTGTTAGTAGATTGGTTCAGCTACCGTTTCCATAATAAACTATGATGTTGTTACTGTATTTATACCGTTGAAATATTGTTCGCTCAATCACCTGGGCCTTTTGTTCCGGCAAGGATAAACTGCAGACATTGTTTGATATTGGTCAACTAGGTATCGAGAAACTATCGTCACAGAGGTTAGATAGACTGTGCTATCGCCAAGAGAGTTGTGTTGTCATTGAAACTTTTGTATTGTTAAGTAATGTTAGAGATCTATTTGAAGTCTAAACTTTACCTGATCACTACAAGACGTCTTTTTCAAAATGCTTTTTTTGCTATTTTTCGATAATTTTTATTATTACCAAATTTTGTTTTTAAATAATACAAAATAGGCCAAGTTCAAAGACTTTCTTAATCATGCATGACTAAACATAACTAGTAAGTGTTTCTTGTGATTATTTGCTGGAGGCCGCCTATGGTCTTTACAGCGTTACCGTTACAGGGTAATTATTCGCAAAGTAACCGGAGATTTTCCCCCGAAGATTTTGTAGAGGATGGCACATACCACAGGTGCGTCTCCCATTCTTAACTAGATTCTCCGGGCGTTCGAATCTGATGACAAGAACGGAAAATCTGAGGGCGCCTTTGAAACCGTATGTTTTCTTTGACCGACAGTTAAAATCATGGCATTTCGTGTCCAAGCAATTACCACATTAGGCTTCATCGTGCGCACCCACGGGTTGGTTGGTGGCCTAGACATTTTGCATAAAAAAGACAGTTGCAACTACTTTCTATAAATTTCAATTTGTTGTATATTTAAAATGCTGTTTGGAAATAGCAAATGACAAATAAATTAAGCAGAAAAAATACGGCTTGTCTAATTTGTAACTCGATAGCACGATCGCACGACTGTTCGTAATCTAGGCTAAGCTCATCTCACGGAGACTCGGCAACACAGTTTCGATAATTTCTAACCAATCAAAGGACGTTTGATGGGATTAAACCTAATTCGATGGCCGGCGAGGTTTGCATGCCGTCTGCGAGCATTACGGGGCCCGTCGTCCACCCTCGAATTGCGACTTGTAAAATATTGACGCTCGCAGACAACACTACGCTCCGCCATGCGCCAGCCAGCTCGTAATCGAGTTTATTTAAACCTGATTGGAACGGAAAAACAAGAAGTTAGTATGTAGATGTTGTATGCTCACCATTTTATCGCGATCAGTCCAGTTTAAATTAATCTTCCCGAATGATGCTATGATTATTATGAAGCTCGTTAGAAGCTAGTGGATGAGTTGCGATTGTACAAGTTAAGCGCCTGGTTACAACGATATGGAAATCCACTTGAAACCTTTCAGCGATTATAGGAGTTTAGAACCTGTTGTTTTCATAAACTCAAGTTACATCTATTTTCTTAATTTCTTAATTCAAAAAATCTGAAGTTTTCTGTTAATCATATTATAAGCCGCTGGATGCGGGCTGCACAAAACCGGCCGTTGTGGAGATCCTTGGGGGAGGTCCTTGTCCAGCAGTGGACGTCTTTTGGTTGAGATGATGATGATTATGATATTATAAGAAAAATAAAATTATACCTAAACATAAAAGTACATAACAAGATTAAACATGAACTTTATACAAATATTTAATAAAATGTAGTACAAACAGGACTTAGTTGATCAATAAAATACGTATTTTCGATATATAGTGTCTATATTGGAGTAAAGCTTTTGATGAAGAAACTATTTTGAATTGAAGTCAGGTTGAAACACAATTATGGGAAACATAACTTTTATTTAACACTAAGTACTTCGATGATCTACACAAAATATAAAAAATTTAATTCGATAAAATGAGCTTTTCAGTATTGATGATTCGAGTTGAATGCAATGAAACGAAGTTCATAGAATTGACATATTGAATACTCGTAAAAAGATCTGCGGGTAGTGTTATGGGAAATGAGAATCTTTGTAGTGATTTGCGATAAAGTGACGGATTATATTCCCAGGTTCACGGAGATAGATAGTCTTATCACAGTTTTAAAAGTAATACTGTGGTCTTATGTAGCTGGGTTTTAAGGTTTTAACCTCGAAATATATTAACTCAAGCATGCGACTGTTCAGCTTTCAGTGAAGCGTTAATTTGTAAATTGGAGTGACTATGTGGTCTACGTATAAGTACGTATACGTCATACAATACGCATCCATATACTTAGTGAACTTACTCTCGATATCTAGGAGCGATAATCGCCATAAGCGAGAACTGATAAGCGAGCATAGATAACTAATTGATTGGTTAATTACTTAAATTATTGTACTCACTATTATTGTTATTATAGAAATATGTATACACGTAACAGAAATATGTATAGATATCACAATTTGAAAAAGTGTTGATTAAACTTCCACTACCGGGCTTCAAACCCGCATCCCATGACATACCGTGCCAGGTATACTACCAACTATGCTATCGTGGCCGTACGATAACATATGTAGTTGTTAGGGCACATACTTTTTCAAATTATTTTGTCCGCAACAAAATTTGCGTTAAACTACATACGAATATGCATAAATATACAGACCTGTCACATGATTTTTCGCACATTGTATTCACTCACCAACACCCTAATGATTACAACAACATTATTAACAGACTATGTCGTGGGCCCTAGGGTGCATAGACACCGCACGGGGGGACCCATTGCCATGACAATTTAATTGAAGTTATGCATACACAGAGCTATAAAAATGAATTAATCTGTAAAGAGTAGGGTCTTTTGGCACTGATAAATTATTCTAAAAGATGGCTTCAACAATATCATTTTCTGTTAACCAAAAATAATATACTTAATATTGTAATGTAAGGTAATCATGTAATCATAGAATAAGTAAATATGTAGGTAGATATGATTCGTGTGACGGCCGTCAGTTCGGATTACACTTTTAAACCGCAAACATTGTTTTATTGAGTCCCCATATTCCTACGCCTGGTCAGGACATTACAAATGTAATGTACAATTCGGAGCAATTCAATGAGGAGCTCGATGGCGCAGTGGTTAACGCGCCCGGTCTGCGAGTGCTGAGGTTAAGCAACTTTCGCAAAGGCCGGTCATCGGATGGGTGACCAAAAATTTATCATCTCGAGCTCCTCCGTGCTTCGGAAGGCACGTAAAGCCGTTATTCCCGGCTGCATTAAACCGCCAGTCCGCACTGGGCCCGCGTGGTGGTTTATAGCCCGTTCTCCCTATCCATCCATAGGGAAGGCTCGTGCCCCAGCAGTGGGGAATTAAAATGAGCTGATGAAGATAAGAATGTACAATTTCGTCAATAACTACCAGACATCTTATACACAAGTTCTTCTTAGTTATTTATTACTTTAGTTTTACTGGTATTTAATATTATATACGAGTAGTACCTACTCATACAAAAATAACCCTGGGGAATCTGTTAAAGACGTTTTGTAATGAGACGAGATTTACCCAGAGAAATACAAAAAAAAATCGTAAACAGTCGGTAATAAAATTGTTTATCGGTCGATAAACAATTTTCACTACACTTAAATTATAGAATTTAAGTAGCAGGGTTTCTATCACCAAACTTGTCTCATTGACACTGACAAAGTTTTGTCTGTAACCAACAATTTTTTTGGTATTTTTTAAAGATATTTATCAAATGCGTTGACTTTTTATGATCCTGATTTGAATCTGATCACCGCCGTTCGCAGATCCTTCAAAGTTTTTGTTACGTAGTTTCATGATAGTTGATATTTTCACGACGTTGTAGGTACTCACAGCAACGCTATAAATTAGACAATCTAGTTGAAAATCATAAAATGTAACGAATGTAAAATGATTCAATTCAATAATGCTCCAATTGGCTGTGAAGAGAATTAGGCATGTGCTTATTTGATTGTAGACGCTTACGAATGTGTAAGATTGGCCTAATTTATACGGTTGTGAGAGTAGCAGTCTTCAGACTTTAGTTCTTAGAATCCGGTCGACGATGCATTGATGAATATAAAACACAAACTTAACTGTGTCCAGAAAGCGTTTTATCCGTAGGCATACGTCTGTGCAAATGAAATAAGATTTACGTTGGTATACACCACAAAACCAGCCTTTGCAAAAGTTGCTTAACATCAGCAATCGCAATGTGCCATAAAGCTCGCAAGTTATTATGAAATAAAGGAATACTTTTACGATAAAGTCAAATGTATTGTAGGTAATACTACACGAGTCCATCCAAGTTGCGGGTGGTAAGGCCAGATGGAGAACGCAGATGTGATGGTGATGATCCTCACGATGACGCAGTGGTAAACACTCGGTCAGCGATTGCTTAAGCTTAGCAATCTCGCAAAGGCGGGTCATCGGATGGGTGACCAAAAATGTACGAATGGAATAATTTAACGGAAACGAATAATATTTTAAAATATATTTTTAAGGGTATGATTTCATCAATTACCTAATAAATGCATTTTCAGTAAACTAATAAATAATATTTGTTCTTAGAATAGTACGAGTAGATCTGTCACCTGAATTGAATCACCAAATAATATTAAAACGCTTAACTAAATATGAATTAAGAATTACTTGGAAATAATATCAATCATCAGATAAACACACCACAATCTTATGCCGTTCCCCCCTTCCGTAAGTAGCCTTTGCTACGCTGCGCTTCGCTCGGGGAAAAAAAATTAACTTAACCTACCCAACAGTGGATTTCTGTATTAAGTTTGGAATAATAATAAATAAATACGAGGTTACCGCCATGTGGGATGTGGATTCAACCATTATTGTACCGATAGTCGTTTCGGCAAACGGTCTGATAGCGAAGAGCCTCGATCAACACCTAGAGAGACTCTCGCTGAAAGGTTGGGTTAAGGGTCAGATGCAAAAGGCAGTACTCCTAGACACGGCACGTATTGTCAGAAGGTTCCTCACTCTGCAGCCCTGTCCACCGGTAGCTTGGGCCCTGCCCCGCTGCTGGTGGTACTCTAGGATTAGGTTTTTATAATGTTTTATTGTTTTTATATTAAAATATTGTAAAAATCTAGTTTTAAGAAAGAAAATAAATAAAGAAAATAAATATTAAATATTAAAAATAAGGGTTATAATAACCTAAAAGTAATTACTGCAGCGCAAAAAAACGTTCTGTTACACGTAACTTTAAACCCGTGTAAAACAAAACCACGCATCTTCACGGGGGTTTGAAAGGGGTAACCAACCCCTATAAAAATCAACCCTTATCGAGATGCGTAATACTAATGCCAACCCTTGATTACATTTTTAAGGTGAAAGATTTACTATTTTTGCTATTGGTACAAATATATTTTGCTGCCCGTGACTTACTTTTTAGAGGACAGATCTTATATTCAGGCTATAGAAAAAAGTGATCAAACTATAATTTAAGATACATACTTTCATTAATCCGATGAGTTACCTATACTTAGAGACAGTTTTGATGAATATGATGACTTCTTGGGTATGAATGATGATTTCTCGGGTATAGATATTATTATTGCAGATTAGTGACACATTTAAACAGACATTGACGGTGACAGTGGCAGAAAATATTGTTCCCTTTTTTAATTAACATGTAGGACAATGGCTCTGGATAGGCTTTGTAAAAAATATCATAAATGGATGAAACCGACAAAGAGTAAAGTAGTTGGTGGAAGTCTGCAGTATGCAAACATTCCCTAGAGGGGCCCAACCATTACATCAGATTTTATAAACCGCAAGTACTCGCTAGAGAACAACGATTCATCCCTAGGATGATACGCGAGGCTATTGAAATTAAAAAACATCCTAATTTTAATAGAGAAGATGGTTGGAGTCTACCACCAGCCTGGGACCCCATCATACAAAATATTAAATCCCAGCCCCAACACCATACTGCCAGATACTGAAAATAAGATACTGTAAGCTCTTTCTGCGTAAAACGGAACGCACCCGATTAAATTAAATGAGGGTATACAAGCTACTAACTAATTATGAGATGACCAACACCTCAGTCTCCCTGTGACAACGTCAGGATAAACATTAAATAATGTGTAAAGTAAAATAAACGCGAGTAGATCCGTAAAAGTTGTTTCATTTAAATGTGTAGTGTTCGCGTAAACTTAAGAAAACAAAATTTTTGAACTTTATTAATTCTTGTACGGTGATCGATACTGCAGGATTTTACCTTTGATATTGATTTCGCGGAAATTCTTTACGATGCACCGATATTTCATTAAAATTTAAACAATGGCTACGCTAAATTAAAATTAACTACTAAGATTATTTACATGTAGTTTTACGCAAATATTGTGGTGAACTAATTACAATTTGAAAAAAGACAAATTGTTGAAAAAATTCCACGAGCGGAATGCGAACCCGCACCCCATGTCATGCCGGGTCTGGTGCTCTGCCAACTATGCTATCGTGACTCAATCCAACTCGCCGAAATTAATCAACACTATCTACTTTTTACTTTATAAGCCAAAGGAGCCCTACTCAATGTCGACAACTACGTCATCGACATCCGATCTTAATATTTTTACAAATATTGAAAGATCAGTTAAGAATTAGGCAAGCTATATTTATGATTATATTACATATAATTTTACGCAAATATTGTTGCGAACAAATTACAATTTGAAAAAAGCGGGTTAGAATCCCGCTCGTGGATTTTTTTCAACACTTTGCCTTTTTTAAGCAAGCTTTTTTAAACTTTGACATTGTGTTTCCTTTTTGTGCGGTAGGTTTATCTCTTAAATTAACAGTAACTTAATTACGATTCGATAACCGTGCTCTTTTAAATTGTATGTAAATATATCTTGTTCAAAGCTAACTTTAGTAAAGACAGCTTTCATGCTCCTACGTATACGATGAAAAGTTCGCGAAGCGCGTAATGGCAATAAATCGGGCATTTGTCAACATTTAAGCGGCACGGCCGCCGGCACGTCTTGCGGTTTCGTGTTCCAGCAAGCGCGCACTGTGCCGACACAGTTGTGATTCTTAAATATTAATTATCTCAGAGTCAATTATGGTGACACCATAGAATTCGGGTTGCTTTTTAAATTGGGTTATTTAATATGACCGTTATAACCGTGCAATTTTATAATTAGTTTATGAGAATACCTTTATGAAATCAAGCATAGAAAATTAGTCCTTTTTCAGTTATTTAACGCAGTTGTATCTACTGCTGAAAATATGATGATTTACAATTATATTGTAAAGAGGTAAAATTTGTTTGTTTCTAACGTTAGTATGAAGTTTAACCATCTACATTGTACTGGTGGATGTTGAAAATGTAATGATGTAGGATTATTAAGCGAACAACCTAACATTATTTCTGTTATTAGATGTTATTAGATATCTAAGAAAATACTTTTGAACTACGATGGTCAATAACATTAGACTTAGTTTTAAAGATAACTATTTTTGTAGGTATTTCTCAAAAAAAAAATTCATCACGCCATGATGGTAGACCGTTCTGTTTGCGCATATATATCCAGTCTCAGGAATTTAAGTAAATCGTTGATTATGACGATTGCTACTGTGCCAAAATATTGGATACCCACTCGAAGACAACAAAAACATGGTACCTGCCTTTCATAAAATTTAAAATAAAGAACGAATTGAAACATTGACAGTGATTCGTTCCCGCTGAACACAGTGATGTTCGTTTGGCGAGGCAGCAGCCGGGCAACGTACGCGCCCATTAGCTTGCACGTCTCGTCGTCTGCACCCGTCGGCGGATCATGTTGGACTAACTAAAATTGCAAAGAAATCCCGCCAAGTGGCGACCGCCCCACCCACCCCTAATTGCGGCTTGAGGGTCGATTTATTTGCGAATCATGACCTCTTGTGTGGGGGGTAATTGCAACATTACGAGTTCCGCGTCCGGTGCCATCTAGTGTTCTGTTTCTAATTGATGTCCCCGTGTTGAGAATGCCTTCATAGCTTCTGTAACACTCAAGGCAACACTGCTTTTTTGTTAAAATAGCAAAGTCGTGCAATTCCACTGACGCATTTAGTTACTGACCTATCTTCGATTCTGTTTTTTGATGTGTAACATCTTTCCGCTCGCCTTATAACTATATATACAATTTGTGGGAGTGATTTCTTAGAAAAGGGACGAAAGTACCGTAACAGTGTGATCCGTAACAGCCACCAGTGATCGACTCTTTAAGCTCAAATGTCCGTTGTAGGTAGTAATATTTGTGGGAGTGATTTCGTAGAAATGTGATCGTAACAGTGTGATACTGCCGCACAATTTATGAACGCATTAAGTACAACTTACTGTGTTTGTGATTATGATATTTGAGGTGCTGACATTACGATCTATTTTCTCGAAACTTTTCACATGTTCTTTACTGAGTTCATAAATTGCGCGGCAGATAGGATGTGTCAGTGTGACATGTCTTCTAATGAGTATTTACCATAAAATTAGTATAATAACATTATGGTATTTACTGCATTCTCTTTATGATAAAAAAGAATATACGGAGTCGGAAGCGCGCATTTAAAATCGATAATAAAAACAAGACATATTATTTTAAGTGACATATTGTGTCATCATTTTGATATGTCAAATGTCTTCTAAAGAGTATTTACTGCATTCTCTTTATGATTAGTAAAAAAATATATGTAAGTAAATTGTAATATTGATTTCAAAATAAACGTAGTGTTAAATTCTCTTTGTTCAAAAGGTAATATGTCAAATGTTACACTTCATATGCGACGATATTTTTTTAATGGCTACAATCAATTCAGTAGGCTGTTTTTAACATTTGGGGATACAATTTATTGTCAGAATAAGGCCACCAAGAACTATTACCTAATATGTGACCAAGACAAGACAGTGGACTTTTTAAATTTTATTAGCACAAGCGTCGTCCAGGTTGTTGTTCTTTGTAAGTCAATTACTGCCTCGAAATGAATCACTAAGACTTGCAAAAATCGACTGCTTCATGTGAACTTGAACTCTTTTGTAAAGCCGGGAATAGACTGCATTTCTTGGTAACTCATAGGAAAACAAAGGTCGTGAGCTTTAGTCACATGAGTAAATACCCGAACAGAGTCCAAGCGACGGGTTCACGACTAAAAATATTGTAATTATTTGAGGTTTTGTTAGGTTTGATTTAAATTAGAGTGGTTTACTGTAAAATATGGTTAATTGCTATAACGTGTGTATGAACTATGCCAGAAATATAAAAATATTGCCTATTTCACAAAGTTTCGCGAACACTTCGATCTTTATGCAAACATTATAAATATTGGCACTGTACATTTGGGCCAATGTAAGTGTTTTCCAATTCAGTATTTAAAAAAGACTAAAAAAAACAAGTTATTGTAAAACAAAAATATCAAAGAGAAAATATTTAGAGTAGGTAAGTATTTAATAAATTTATAAAAAAATTAATAAAATATTTTATCTATTATATTATTTATTTTATCCTCATGTGACAACCCTACCGAAGTATGTATAAAATTAACGCGGTATAAGGAAGCTTGGACTCTGTTTCGGGTATTTACTCATGTTTTCCCACCTTTGGTGGCTTAGGCGCAAACTACCACTTTTCGAAAAGTTCTCTACTATTATAGCAAAAGGTCTTAGAATGTCCCTTTCACAAAATAACATTCTTATAATATAAATAGTATAATTGCTGTGCCCTTTTCAGGGTCTACTACGTACCTGCTTATTGTAATTTTACTTACCAGTACCATCATCTTGCCAGTGTAATCTCAAAATATTATTTTTTTTTCAAATCTTATAATCGTTTATTACAATACAGTGTCATACAGTGTGAACTAATTTGTTTTACTGCAAAATCATAATTTTCTGTCGATTGATAATTTTATAAGCTTTATAAATAGAATTAATGCTTTGACATTTTAATTTGGGAGATTTGCTTTTTGATATTATTTTGAAACCGACATGAACTCTATTTATGTATAGAGTATTTTACCATTGAAAATGGTTATCAGATGCAAATCGCCTGAGACGTATTTTTGACCATAGCTTCGAGGATTTTGAGAGAATCGAGATAAAACTATTTTCATCAACCAAGAGTTGAAAAATTTATCGAGACACGTGTGAGCGTTTGAATTTTGAAAATCGGCTGGAAACTTTTTTTGAAATTTTGAAAAATATAATTAAAATCGGGTTTTTTGGGGGGTATTTGTATACTTAATTGTAAATATTTAAAAAATAAAACCGACTTAAGAAAAAATAAAAAAGGGTCCAAGGGTATTAGTTTGGCTACAAAATGGCAAAAATTTTTATTTTTCATAAATTGTTGTATTCACTTTCAATGCTCCGATTCTTGCGGGGACTGCGAAATGTGTGAATTTTTTATTTACTTACGTAGCTGGACAGGTATACTCAAAATAAGACCTACTACCAACCAAATCGAGTTAACGCGACAATATTTTCAGTTTTTCCACAAACTACTACTACGCACACTAAACTTGTGTCACTAGACCAAAACGTATTCAAGTGAATAGTACAACCGCAGCCTATAAACGACCCACAGGTGGATTCAGGACTCTATACGCCACGCCGCCGCCCGCCGGCCGCCTCACTGTGTGTTTACGATAACAACCGTGGAGATGTTAATATTTAGTCACCCGATAGATGAACCCAGCAAGCTGAACGCGCAAGCCGTCACGCCATCAAGCACCTCAAACAAATCGTACAATCGTTTAAAAAAGGCTGTCGCCACTCGACCTTGTAGCGGCACCCAAACTGAGATCGTTAAAAGGCGGGGCGCGGTGTGCGCCTTTGGCCAATCGCTAAGCTTGTATTAACTATACCTACCCCAACCCACATACATAATCCAACCCAAACTCGAGGTCCTTAAGCTCTCGGTATATAAGCCAAAGGTCTTTGTCAAAACAAATACAGTACCTACCCAAACGAATTCCTGAAATACTTTCATTTACGATTTCATCCGTTTGATTTCAATGAAATCATTAAGGAATAGGTTAGTTGGATAACAATAATTTTAAAACAGTCAATAATACTAAATAACGAAATAATAAAATTATAATATTAGAATTATAAAAGAATATGATAGAATGTAATTATAACCGGTCGTTGTGGAGATCCTTGGTAGAGGCCTTTGTCCAGCAGTGGACGTCTCTTGATAATAATTGTAACCACGTTATTTAAAACGATCCCTAGTCGTTTTTTTCTCTCGCACGCTCGACCCTCGTACATACAGTGGTATGAAGACTTGTGACCTGTGAGTATGATACACAAACCACTGTTTCCCAAGTCCAAGTTATCATACTCACAAGAAAAAAAAGATGATTATATTCTCGTTAATAATTATTCTAGTCCATTATGAAACTTTCAAGCTTTAATTCATTCATAACAAGACCCCAATTTCAATGAAACTTTTATGCGTTTAAAACTTTCCATAGTGGACTTCAAATTGCATATATTCAGTTTAGCAAACATTATTTTTTAATATTTCTATTAGCTGTCAACATCTCTGTATTTCCCTTAATCATAGAAAGTTTCATTAAAGTTGGCTTATTGGTTTGAATGAGCTTTGAAGTTTGTATGGGAATAAGAATACATATCATCATCATCATCATCATCATCATCATGCACGAGCCTTCCCTATAGATGGATAGGGAGAACGGGCCATAAACCACCACGCGGGCCCAGTGCGGATTGGTGGTTATTAACGACTGCTATGCAGCCGGGACCAACGGCTTTACGTGCCTTCCGAAGCACGGAGGAGCTCGAGATGATTAATTTTTGGTCACCCATCCGATGACCGGCCTTTGCAAAAGTTGCTTAACCTTAGCAATCGCAGACTGGGCGTTTTATCTAACAATATGGAGTATCAATCTATATGTCGTGTTTTTTTCACAATTAGATATTTGATAAATTTTGTTGTAAATCTACATACTCATATAGTTAAGGAGTGCTAGTATGTATATGTTTTTAAATGTTTTCTATTTTTACAGATATCAGGCGCGGAAGATTTGTACTGGGAAGGTGAAGAGGATGCTTCTAATGAATTCCTGGAAGTCAAGGACGAAGACCTGGGCGTGGGGGGCCGCATCAGGAGACATGTCCAAGGGTTACTCGATCCCTTCGGATTCTTTTGTAAGTTATATTTTTCGTACTCAATCTTGATTCGGTCTGTTCAGTTAATTAAACTTTTTTTTCTATTTAAAGTCAAGTGTGGAATCTTTCTAATGTCATCAATTTAGTCTTTGATTTTGATTTGATTGATCAAACGTTTTAATTTGATTTGATCAAACGTTTTGTAAAATTTTTTGTACTAACTATTTAGATCTCTGTATTTTTTAAGCACATAAGTTTTATTATAATTGGCATATTGATTAGTAGGTACACATTTTTCGTAAGTTGAACTTGAAGTCTGTATGGGATACCGACATGGTTATTTGTGTTATCAATACAAATAGGCCCTGTCATTATTGGCAGATCTATTTAAAGACTCCTTGTACCTTAGTTGTTTTATTAAACTTTATTTATTGTAACAGCAAATGCGACTGTTAAACTAGCTGGCTTTCATAATTTTCTACTTGTTTTGAAGCTCGAGCGAATTTAATGTTAATTTTTTTTTACCGATTGCACTGATATTGATATTTTGTACTTCATCCCTTACTGTTGGAATACGACTCGCAGTTTTCTAATGTCAGCGGTCCGATTATAACTTATATATTGATAATTATTATAATAACACGTCTAAAGGTTTTTTCAAAAGTATTTTAAGTATTAGAATGTCAATATCATAATCATGGCTTCGTAATGCCGACAACGAAGAAATTGTACTGAGAAGAAGCTACAGGAAATTCGGCAAGAACTATTTGTTTCTTCGGTTTCGTGTTACAATACAAGATTAAAATCTGAATAGTAAAGCTATATAAAACTGTTATTTTTGACTTTATTACAAATTTAACTCATGGGTTTTTTTAACATGTGGGTACTTCATGTTTATGTAACGGCTCTTTCAATTCAAATAATATCTGTGGAAGTATGAAGTACATCACACCTTCTACTTAAAATGCTAAATGCTTATCGAATGCTCAATTACTTCTCTTTGTCAAGTATCTACGGTGCGAAACATATAAATTATGAAATATTATCGATCTATACCTATAGTGACTTGGTACCTATAAGGAAGCAACAATACTTTAACAGCGGCAGACTTTGTAATTTGCACTAATACTGTTATAATTTGTAAAGTGGAATGAGCTCACCTCCCCATTTAATAACTTATGTAATAAATAATTATTGACGGCGTTTGTCATTTACATTTCCAGCCCCATATTCCACATCCACGACCACAGTAGCGCCAGAAGCTGAAGTCGCCACTGACGACCCTGACGTTGAAGAAGTACCGTAAGTATATGCAATGCCAATAGTAATTATAATATCCATCTATCTATATCTATTATCTATACTATTAATAAAGTGGTACCTAAAGTTTGTGACTATGTTTGTTTGTTTGCGGAGGGTAATCTCTGGAACTGCTTACTGGTCCAATTCCAAAAATTATTTCACTTATAGAATGCTACATGGCTTGCGGGTGGCATATTATTATGCTATACATATTTTAATTTGATAACAAAGGTTTCTTTTTAGAGTCTCTATTCCACGCGGATGTAGACGCGGGTAAAGTGCTAGCCTATATTAATATTATAAAGAGGAAACCTTTGTATTTTTGTATGTATGTATGTTTGCAACGAATAAACTCAAAAACAACTGGGCCGATTTAAAAAATTCTTTCACCATTAGAATGCTGCATGAGCGCTGAGTAACATAGGCTATATTTAAAAAAAAAAATTTATTTCCGTGCGAAGCAGGGAGTACATGGAGTACAGCAGCCCTCTAAGGAACATATTGCTTTTCTACATCAATCTGTCAAAGCTATCGTTGGGATGGATTGTGGTGTGTAGCAAAATAGAAATAGAATAGAATAGAAATATGCAATAAATATCAGTTGTAATTTTTTTTGTTTACATTCGGTTTGTTTTGTCCCCGTTAAATTGGTTCGTTGTTTATGTCAGGGATTACTAAACCGATTCTAAAAAAAACTTGGGTAAAGCCTTAATATAAAATTACGACAATTACGAGGATATATCTAGTGATAATCATATTCCGGATCTTATCGTATCTTTCCAAGTGACCTTAGTAGGGCATTATGCATCGAATAGATGAAATTGATTAATAATATAAATTTAAATATATGCAATATATATTTCAGGGATGAAAGGGAAGAAGATCTGGATCACGGCTCGGGACTGCCGGCTCGGGCCGAACCAGAGCTTGGAGAAAGTAAGTACCAATTATAAATTGTGATAATTTATTGAACATTGTTGGTAAGTATAACATAAGTATTAAATGTCATTTTTTAAATCAGCCCAAACTGTAAAGTAAATTACATGGAAATTACATGGATGTGTTTGACCTACCCTAAGTTTGACCGCATATTCCACAAAATATAAATTTGAATGAAGCCACACCGAAAGAGCCATATTGTTATCCTGATGTTTCTGTGTTGAACCATAAAGGTTCACCATACATTTACTCATTCATCTGCAGTCTCTGCTTTTCCTAAGCATTTCTCTTCTCAACGTAGGGTGGACAACTTTGTAGTGAATTTCACTCTACTCACGACTACCCGGAACAAGGATTCATTGACAGAAATATACCACTCGCGTAGGTTGTTAAGTCAGGAGTACAGGAATACTTCTCCATCCAACGTTTCTTTTGCCGGCTATCTTATCCTCCCCTCTGTCATCATCTGGAGCAGGTTGTATTCCCCATGACCTCTTTACTTCTCTAAGAATTTTGTTCTAAAATATCTGAAGAACTCAACCATGAGCACGCTGCGTTATAATACTACGGCAGTCTTAGCCAGCGGTTACAGAATAAAGGCCGGCAACGCGTCTGCGATTCCTCTGGTTTTGCGGGTGTCCATGGGCGGCGATGATTACTTTCCATCAGGTGACCCGCCTGCTCGTTTGCCTCCTTCTTTTATAAAAAAAAAAAAAAACGCAATTAACTATAAATCTGTTCACAGCGTCACAAAAAGCCAGTAAAAGCACACGGCACCACAAAAAGTGCTGACGCATTCCTAAAATGTTTCCAGAGACCCTTCGAGTGACGTTCGTGGTGATGGAGCCGTACCAGACCGAGTTCTCCAACCGGGACTCGGTGCAGTTCCAGAACTTCTCTCGCTCGCTGGCGGATGCCGTCAATCTGTTGTACGAGGGGCTGCCCGGTACGCAGCGCGCGAGCCTCGTCAGAATACAGTCAGTACATTTTAGCACTTTTTTTTAAATATATAGATATATTTTACGGGTGTAAGCACAGTGCCTTGATCTCACCTGATGTCAAGTGATGAGAAGGCCAATGATGGAAGCGCACTTCACCCGAGATCCTCAACTAGTGAGGCACTGGTTATCTTATCTCTAGCTGCCGGAACACAATAATTATACAAACATTGATGTTATGGCGACATATTTAGATAAGATGGTGTTAGCTAGCCAGACGGACAAACAAGCCCTACCACCAACCAAACCAAGTACACAAACATGTATCCCCCGCTGGGAATCGAACCCGGGACCTATCGATCTGATCGAAGTATAATTAGAATATCTAATGTATATTTAGGTATGCGCGTACACATGCGGTTTAGCGCCATAAATTGCAAACACTTGCACGGTGTCTCATGCTCACATTATAATTTCAATTTCTAGAATTAAAATCTTGAGTGGTGGGCATTGAAGCATTTTAAACCTAATTTGAATACAGTGAGTAATAACTTGAGATCAGCCTTCTAATAAATTTCTAACGGGAGTTCCGTCCTTGTTACAATTATCAGTAAGCAAATTGCTGAGTAATAAATCACTTACCTATCAGAAATATGAAAACATTATGAGGTTGAATCATCTTTTAAAACATGTCTGGAGACTTAATATAACCTAAACCTAAACTATTCGATAGAAACCTACATGTATTTACAAACATATTTTGAGTTTTATAAAATACCTTTCACGAATTTTTGTTATTTATTCTAGTTCGATTGTTCAATGCGTTAACAAAAAACATTACGGTGTATGTCAATAAGTTAATAAGATTATTGTCTCCTATATTTAATTTCTTTCTTAAAACTAGATTATTGTTATCCTCTTTATTTATTTTCTCTCATATATAAATTTACATTTTTACATATTTTTTAAAAACAAAATAAATAAAACATTTAAAAATAAAATAAATTATTATTATTATTCTCTTTATTAAACATATACATCTTAAGAATTGTTTTACAATATTTTATATAAAAACATATTTACAATATAAAATATTATAAAAACTTAACCTAGGTTGCCACCGGCAGCGGGGATAGACCCAAGCTATCGGTGATTAGGGCTGCAGAGTGAGGAACCCCCTGACAATACGTATTATTATTGTAGCCAATAAGCCTGATATCGTGGTGGTCGACCGATCCCAGCGCCGGGCAATACTGGTTGATATCACCATACCATATGATGAGAACCTCGTGAAAGCCGAGAAGGACAAGCTCAGTAAGTACCTTGACTTGGCTCACGAGGTTACCGCCATGTGGGATGTGGATTCAACCATTATTGTACCGATAGTCATTTCGGCAAACGGTTTTTTAGCTAAGAGCCTCGATCAACACCTAGAGAGGCTCTCGCTGAAAGGTTGGGTCAAGGGTCAGATACGGCAGTACTCCTTGACACGGCACGTATTGTCAGGAGGTTCCTCACTCTGCAGCCCTAACCACCGATAGCTTGGGACCAACCCCGCTGCCGGTGGCAACCTAGGTTAAGTTTTTTTAAATATTTTATATTGTAAATATGTTTTATATAAAATATTGTAAAAAGAATTCTTAATAAATATCTATATAATACTAATACTAATAATATTATAAAGAGGAAACCTTTGTATTTTTGTATGTACCTATGTATGTTTGCAATGAATAAACTCAAAAACTACTGGACTGATTTAAAAAAATCTTTCACCATTAGAATCCTACATTAGCGCTGAGTAACCTATTATATTAAAAAAAATATATTAAATAAAATAATAAAAACGACAATTTAATTTTCCAATACAAAATGATTTGTTGGTTTGTTTTGTTGTCATGGAAACCATTGGATATATATTTGACTCAATGATGGAAACTGTCAAAGCGGTACGAAGTCCGCCGAGTCAGCTAGTATTTAATAAAGAGAATAATAATAATAATAACTGGCTTGATTACAATTCCAGATCGCGTATATCCGACGAGTTCTCGTGCAAAGTGACATTGGACATCGTGACTACAGGCAACGACAACACCGACAAAATCACCAAGATCCTGAAGGACCACATCCGCGACCGAAGGCAGCTGGGCGCCCTCATCGTTAGCGATGCGGACTTCGGCGCCAATGTCATTGACCCTGGTTAGTCTTTTTCGTGGACCGCTGTTGTCCCCAGAAGTCATTATCATCAGCTCATTTATGTCCCCACTGCTGGGGCACGAGCCTTCCCTATGGATGGATAGGGAGAACGGGCCATAAACCACCACGCGGGCCCAGTGCGGATTGGTGGTTGTTAACGACTGCTAATGCAGCTGGGACCAACGGCTTTACGTGCCTTCCGAAGCACGGAGGAGCTCGAGATAATACATTTTTGGTCACCCATCCGATAACCGGCCTTTGCGAAAGTTACTTTACCTCAGCACTCGCAGACCGGGCGCTGCGCCATCGAGCTCCTGTCCCCAGTAGTACCTACTCCAATTAAACTCCCGATCCGATACGGACCCCTCGAAGAATCAAGCAGGGCACGGGAACACGTACTAGTGTGTGATGCCGTGCCCTCTAGAAAACCTCTGGCGGTGCTTCGTTTTACACGGCTTGAGGAACCCTTTTAGTTTCTCGCCTCCTCCAAAAAAGCCCGGTAAAGCTGAAAATGCCCAGCGGCAAGCAGCTAACTCTCTAATTATGCGTTTAGACCTACAGTCACGAACATTAACATGTAAACAATGTAACGTTTACTTAATACAATGGAATAAGGGGCCAAATTGTGTATATGTTAATGCTTGCGATTGTAATATCACCATAAATCTTCCATAACCCCCCACTAAGGCAAGTTTTACTACGCAGGGATTGGTGGTTGTAGTCACTCTAAAAACAAACCTTTTTTCTTTTAACTTAACTAACAACAAGTTAAAGGCAATACACATTCTAAAGGTGGGCGGGGTTAGCTAAGATCATCGTAGCATAAGTGATTTGATTCCGATGAAGCTTATCTTTATCGTAGTTTCACCGAAGTATACGTGTGTGCACCGCTTATTTGTTTCACTAGGTATGCTGTTTCGTGTTGACGTTTCAAAGAACGTCGTCAATTGTACCTTATTTATTTTTAACTATATCCGCTAGCAGCCGCGGCAAGTTGGTTATGTTTACTATTCAGCCTTCAGCACTGTGATTAGTACCTAGCAATAAAATAAACACTAACGTGAACAATTCGTTGATAGAAATGGTCGCTAAAGATTTTCAATTAAATTTCCTAACAAAACTTGATTAATAATAAGAAGGAATCAAGTTTTCTTCAACCTCTTTTATCTTTATTCCTACCATTCAAACGATCTTGGGAAAAAGGGGGAAAAGTAAAGTTTTTTGTTTCTTTTACTAACTCAAAGTAGGATGGGAAACGCAAAGCACGATAGCCAGTCCGTCTTTTTCCGGCTTCGTGTCGTTCTGTTCAGAGCTTTTCTATGGTTATCACGATATTATAATATGAGTGAACATTTAATGTAGTGTGCAATAAGTATTAAAATTAATTAAGAAAATATTTATTAGGTGTAAAGTGTGTGTGTACTAAGTAAATATTATTCTTTAATTAGTAATATTCAGAGCAAGATCAGCGAGTCGTATCAATAGCTGTAAATTTATAAGCGACCAATAGTTAAAACTATAATTTCAACGTAAGTTAAAAGACTAAGGCTTTCGCAAGTTTGTCTGAACAGGTACAGATAGAAAAAATAATTATGTCAGTACAACGCACCGTGTGCGCTCTTGCTTATGTCACTTCGCAAAAGTAAACATTGCTTAAGAACGGTAGCTCCTTTGTTTTATCTACACTAGTTTCCGCTTGCCGCTTAGCTCACGTGTATTTTCCTTGAACTGTAGAGGTATGAATGCACTAGAGTAGGATTTTGCCTTAATAACCGGTTGTATGATGATAACTTATTTTTTGCACAACGGCGAAACGCTTGGCCTTCTTTTCACCAGGTGTAAATTATTGCTATGGCCCAGAGAGGAATCCTCGACTACTTAGGCATTGGCTCGGCTATCTTGTCTGTAAATGTTGGAATATAAATATTGTTGACATGACGCCAGACTTAGATAAAGCTCGCTAGTAAGTATCTAAGTAGCTAGCCAGGACTTATAATAGAATTACAACAAACCAAACAGAGAACAATCAAATTTACTATTACCTGCTGGGAATCGAACCTGGGAGCTCTGGGTCTTCCTCCAGTCTAGACTACCGCGGTTAGAAAATTTAAGTTCACCGTCCAAAAAACAGGCAGGTTCACCTAAACAAAATACATCTTCGTATTTATATTTCTTGTTAAGAAAGTAAGTAGTAAAAGTTATCTAGTTACCTCATAAGTTAGACTAACTTCCTCCCACCGAAGTAGGCTTCGGTTTTAATTCTACGCTCACAATATAGGAGGTAGGTGAACTAAAAGCTTAATAAATTGCCCAATAATTTAGTATGTTCATTTGCAAAAAAATATGTTGGTTGTCTTAAAATAGCAATAAGTTTGTTACACAATTCCTGCGTTAGGTACGCCACAAAGTTACCGTGAATTTTTATTGTTGCCGATTTTTCACCGAGAAAATACGATCTATTATTGTACGAAATGTACTGCAAATGCACTCCAAGAATAATCGGTTTTTTCTGGGTGTGATTTTTGAACCGGTATGTACTTTATGCAAAACAATACATTAAACGACGACATAGGTACTTAAATCGAAATTCAATTAAAAAGGCTTTAGTAAATCTTACGCTTCACTGTGATATTACCAAAACGCTAACCGCTTCCGCTTCAGGAACTATACGTCCATAAATCCGGTAACGTTGTAAAAGCAATAAATACAATGGCAAACATAAAATGGTATCATATAAGTAAAAAAAGGTAGATAATTTATGAAATTAAATTAAATGATGAAATATAATATTTACAGTATAAACTTAGGTATGTAGAACAAAATATTAAAAAAAATAGTAAAAAATAACTGGTGCCCATTAGAAGGTCCGAACAAAAAAAGGCTACCGTATACTTTTGGCCTTAGTCGCTCTCGAAGAACAACAACAACAGACAACAGAGTCAGTTGACAGTTTCGGTTACAAAATCAAATATTAAGATTTAGTTTTCATTAGAAAAATATCAAATACTTTAATGTATTTTTATCGTTATATTGCTTTATTTACACTATTTGATAATATGACTAAAACAGAATTAGTTTAATTTAAAAATATGCGTTCAAAATTGGAACGTAAAATTTCGAAGCATTTTTTGCAGATGTATGCTTAATACCGTATCTGCCTAATATCATTGGGGACATAGGTACAGCAAATTATTTCCCAAAAATTATTGTCATGACTGGTGTGTGCGCGGTGAGCCTCGTCCTATATGAAATGTTGCGTAGGTCTTGTAAGTTGCGACGCGGACGAGATCCGCTGCAGCGACGATACGTGCGTGCCGGGCGCCGCGCGCTGCAACGGCTACAACGACTGTGACGACGGCGGCGACGAGCAGGACTGTCCTTTCCTTGGTTTGTCTTTTCTTTTTGTTCATCTTTTGTTTTTCTTTTGTTATGCCAGTATGCCAGGGATTTAAAATGAGTTCTCGAATAAACAACGAGCCTGTCTTTGTAGCGTTCTTTAACACTGCAAAATAAGTATACAGAAGGCCGGGTGTATGTGTAGATACACGCTTAGGTCATAAAATGGCAGCGTTCATAGAATCGTTCTTAATTCGAGTTATATGGCTGTCATTCAGTTTATGATACAGACGCTTACGGACAGCGAAATTTTCGTCATGATTTACTAACAAAGAGACATACATTAAAGCTTGATAAAATTAATAATAATCAAAGTGCAAAGTAACTCACTAACTAGAAAATGCAATGTTGCCGTAGCACAGCTTCCGCACTATAATTGGGGTTATGGTGAAACATTTTATTGTTTTTCTTTATTTTTTCTTTTTAACGTATTATTTTCTTTTTAGTTTTATTTTTTTATTATTTTCTTTTCTCTTCACTCTCATAAAATTAGACCGAGAAAGTCAGTATGGCCAAAGCGAGGCGTTGTCACCCGAATGTGAACGCACCGTGCCCTGCGCGAGCTCCTCTGTCATGATTTGCGCTTCCCAACGCTGCGACGGGAAGCCCGACTGCCCGGACCAAGGCGACGAGTACGGCTGTGGCAGAGGTGAGGATTCTTCACACGGTTGTGTTATTAGCTAGTAAACTTCACTGGCTGCAACATGAGCCACTCTGCTGAATTTTGATTCAGCAGAGTGGCTCATGTTGCAGCTACTTATTTTTTATTTAGCTACTTATTTTCGATGAGGCTGCCACAGAGATGAGTATTCTCCACAAGGCGGGGTTATATAGCTAATAACTACAACTACACTGGCTGCAAAATAGGCACTTGGTGAGCTTCTCTGCTGGATCTCTCTCTGTAAGGATTTTTCACAAGGCTGGGTCAAATAGCTAGTGAACTGCACTAGCTGCAACGTAGGTGAGCCACTCTGCTAGATCAAATGAGCCAGTTACGACAGGCTGCGACAAGGGTGAGCAACCTTCATAGTATAAACTATAGCTCCTCGTGAATTCTTCAAATTTGGTTGGAGTGCAGAAGCGAGTCGCGCGAGACCCGTAACTAATGCAGTCTTATGCATTTTTCAAAGAGAAAGCTGGGTTAAAATAAGCAGTTAATTTTACTATGGCTGCAACAGAGAAATTAAATTAGTTAGTTTTCATTAGGCAGCAATAGTGGGGAGAATTTTCCACTCGGCCTGATAAATTTTGCTAGTATAAATTTCACTATTGTTGCGACAGAAGAATTTTGATTTTATAGGCTGGGTCAGTGGCTTACGTCAGTTCCCCTGGGATCCTTAGTTACATTGGTTCTTGAATCCCAGCCCCAACCCATCATCGCTGCAGGACCAAACGACGGTTGATAGCATAATACGTTACAAATTATGAACTTTAACAGATTCGCTTTTTATTATTTGAATTACGTTTTTATTAATTTTGATTATTATCTTGTTTGTTTGTCAATTTTTGTTTTATTATTTTATTTATTCCCTTTTTATTTTATTCCTCACCTAAGACGAGACTACAGTGTCCCCGAGGATAGACGAGCTCGGCGGCAGGGCGACCGAAACCACTCCCGCAAGTGACTACACCACCGTCGAAACCACGCCAGAGCCTCCAAGAAAGCGTAAGATTTGCTTCTCCTTTAATTTTAACCATTCGTTGATTTTTTCAATTTTAATTTTTATTTTGCTCGTTCACAAATTGATCATTTTTTTAAGTTAACATGTTGGAGTCATCACCGTATTATCGTCACCAGCTCATGTTTTGTTCCCACTGCTGGGGCACGAGCCTTCACTATGGAAATACCACAGTCTCACTGTCCTCAGCTGTCTGAGGTCAGAGATGGTATGTACCAAAGACACCTCGCGGCCCCAGTGCGGATTAGTGGTTGTTAACGACTGCTAATGCAACCGGTACTAACGGCTTTATGTGCTTCCCGAAGCTATGAGGAGCTCGAACTGGTAAATTCGTCTTAACTTCAGCAATCGCTCACCGAGCGCTTTTAAAACGTTATCGTTCACTTAATGCTGAGGATTATTACTAACACGTCTGGTGGTGGAGACAAGCGCTCTCCATCTGGCACTGTCACCCACGATTTGGATGGACTCGTGTAGTAGGTACTAGAATACATGTAGGTTAATAAAATGTACTTCACTTAAGTATCAAAGCTCCTTTTGAAATAGCTGACATTTGGCTGAGTTGCACCGGCCGTGGTTTGAATGCTGTCGCAGTGTATGCGTCCGTTGGCGAAATAGTCTCCATCCACCGTCACGACTTTAAAGAAAGAAGCCTACTCTTTCATTAAAAACCGTCAACGCATCTGTAATAATTTCTTAGGTGATGCGGTCCATGGGAGGCGGTAATTACTTAACAACAGGCAATTCGAGCTGCCGTGTCTCTCACATGAAAAAAAACACTGATTATCAAAATACTGTTCAGCATAGCTCAAGCCGCATTCCGGCGACTTTAATTTTTTTAAATGCGTTAAGCGCTCTCTAATATTTTATATATTAAAAGGGATGTAAACGAATGTATGGACGATGACGATGAAGGGAGGGAATGTTTGTTTAAATGTTGTAGTTGCACTAACTAGCAATTGCTGGCCTAATCAATATTCGACACTATGAGATATAGAGCTAGAGTCGTTTATGTAGTAATAATGTAGTCTGAAGGCAAGGAAGGTCTGTAGACGCTTGAGACTGATACATTGCAAAATATTATCGGCTAACCTGATTGATGTTACACTTCCAAGTAAGAATGCAACCAAGGATAAACTAAAGTACCTACGCATAGTGTAAATCCAAAGAACACACTCAACTAAAAAGTAGGTTCTTTTTATAGAGTTTGCTTATGTCTTCAAGCGGCATTTTCATCGCCACCGGACTTTTTTAAGAATGGCAAGTTACTTATGGGTTGTTCATGCTGCGTGAAACGAAACACCGTTAGAGTTTTTCTAGAGGCATCATGCATTAGTGCGTGCACGCATGCAGTGTCCAATTGATAATATTATATCGGTTAGAAACACTCGCCTGTATTTTCCATTAGATCATACATATATGTATTATCCCATGAATGTATATGCCAGTCTCATACCTACGTATTGATTAATAGTGCGTACTGTTTGATGGCTTTATCCTAATCAATTAATGTTCAATCCCATAATAAACTACAGGCAGCAGACATACACATTCTGTGCATTTCTTGGGATTATCTGCCAACATTACGATCGGCCCACTTACAAACCCAATTGAGCATTCCGCCAATCGTTATTTTGGTATTTTACGTTGAAGTTAAAGTTGGTGGACGTCTATTCAATGTAAGCCTTTACAGGCACTTATTATAAAAGCCTATTCAATGTTTCATTTAAGAATAGCATAAATTTTGTTTAATTTAAACTACTGAATTTCGTGGAATCAAATGAAATTAATGTCTTGACTCCATTTCCACTTAACATCGGGTGGAATGGAGTCACTTACAGGACTAATGATTAAAAAAAAATATATTACTAGTCCAGATTTTGAGAAAGCTTCAACCGAGATGCGCTGACAATAAACGCAGGTGGCTGATCACTTTTGCTTTCACATTTATATAATTTACTTAGATTTGAACATTTGGACTTTCTTTAGTTGGACTATTCTTGGACTATTATTTATCATACATACTAAGCGCCTGTAAAAGTAAAAATGTATATAAAAATTCGGCCCCAGCACTGCTTCATCTTGTACATACTAGGTAACTGTTCAACCTAAACGATAATAATATGTTTAAGTTTACCCAATTAAAAATGTCGTTGCCATTATGTCAAGACATTAATTAGAACTTAACTGAATTAATAGAAAAATGACTAATTACATTTTCATTTATATTGTCGTAAAAAGTTCTTGACAAGAATTGTAGATATAATCTCTCAAGAAAGAGTTACTTACATAAAGTTAGCTATCGAATCATTTGAAACCGTTGGCACGAAGTCAATTGCCGTTCAAAGACCTCTCTCTCTGCAAGTGCCACCGGTTGAGTCGCTGAATCGCCAACCCCTTTACAATAACTTATCAATACCGTTATATATTTAAAAAATACCTAGTACATAAATGCAAGGTAATTTTACACTATAAATATGTTATTTTTGTTTTTTGTTGCTAAAATGTCGATTACGAGGGTCTGATATGTAGGTTCGAAAGTCGTCCTTGCGACGAAAAGCCGTTGTATCGAAAACAGCTGTATCGAATGACGGATTCGCGAACGCGCTGTTACGAAAATCCTTTTATATGTGGTACGCTAAATGGATAGTTACGGTATCGAAATCTTTTCTTACGATTAGATTATCTATTTAAATCATTGGAATCGAACCCACGAACCCGATGAGACACAGCAACTTACGATGGGATTGACTAGTATTTGGAAGAAAGAGAAGGGAAAAATATTATTTTTAGTTAACTTTTTATACTATAAGTATAGAAAACAATAGTACACATTTTTATAAAATAACAATAACACCCGAAAAAACAAACTTACAATATGTTATAAAATGTTCAAAATCATTTTTAACGCAAATTTTGTTGAATGGGCGCCTTTGGCTTACAAAGTAAAAAGTGTTGAATAATTTCGGCGGGCCGGTTAGAACCACGATAGCTCAATTGGAAGAGCACCTGACCCGGAATGTCAGAAGGGTGCAGGTTCAAATCCTGCTCGTGGAAATTTTTTCAACATTTGTGTTTTTTTTTACAATATGTTTTTAGATAAATTAGTTACAACTCACTTTGCTCATTTTATATTATATCTCACACGCTGGCACATCATCTCAATAAGTTCAACAAAGGGTAGTAGTTTAACAAAAGTGGCCGTATAAGAAAAACAAATAAATGTTAGGCAACCTTCATTAATTTATTTTAATCTAATCGCAACAATGGATTTCGATACCGTGACTAGGTATTTAGCGTACCACATAATATAAAAGAATTTTCGTAACAGCGTGTTCGCGAATCCGTCATTCTATACAGCGGTTTTCGATACAACGGCTTTTCGAAAGGGCGAACGTGAAATTTTTTTGCAACTGCGTGTGCCGCTACGATGACTTTTGAACCTATGTATCAGACCCCGATTACGGTAGGTATTCCTACTTATGACAATATTGAGTAGATTTTATTAAAATAAAAATATGTGATCCACGATTTTTAAAGACACAAAAGTTTGACGACGTGAATCGTTATTTTACATTGGTTATAAAGTAATATGCATCGAAAAATTCGAGACACACTTAGCCCGACCATTCGAATACGTTTACGAAAACGAAATTAGTACTTATGGCATTTTAGCAGCGCCTCCTGGCGACAAACAAAAAGAGTTAAAATTTTGCCATACAAATTATCGTTTTCGTTAACGTGGTCGAATGACCGTTGAGTCTCTCGTGTTTTTTGCTAATGGAAAAGTAGCTTATTCTATATGTTTGTCTGACAGAATGTCCGGCTGACGAGTTTACATGCGACGACACACGCTGTGTGGCGTTCAGCGCGCGCTGCGACGGGTACGCGGACTGCACCGACGGCGCCGACGAAGCGGGCTGCGCGGACAGTAAGTACAAATTTGCACCCTAACTATTAGGACATAGGATCGTGAACACTTAGTAACTTTCATTTTAGTCTTTCAAGATTCAGGGGAAATGAAGAAAAGGTCTGGTGTGGTCCTGCAAAAATATGTGATCTTGTTTTTCTATAATTCGACCTAAGTTTTTGCAAGGCGCATTGATAGATGGCGTGCTCGTTTTCCGTCTTTTTACATAAAAAAAATATAGGAAAGTCGTCGCACAGACACGCCACGCTTACGCAATACCGGCCCAGCCATCAAGTCTCCCGTCAACACAGCGCCGCAACCTCCCAGTCAACAACAAAACGTCTGACAAAGCCTTCATACCAAACAATTTACTTTATAAAAAGTCTTATTACTATATATGTTACGGCTAATAGCCGAAGGGCGGCTACACCTAGTTTTAGCCGGCTACAACTAGGTGCAGCCGGCCGCATGCGGTTAAACTTAGATGTATCCAACTCATCTTCGGTTAGAACTAGGTTTAGACTTCATCATAGCGGCTAGAACTAGGTGCAGCCGCACACCGGTGGTTAAATTTAGGTGTATCCTGTTTATCATCGGCTAGAATTAGGTTTTCAGTTCAGTTAAGCATTTTGGTTTTGTTTTGAGATTTTTATCTTGCGTTTCTCGATTGATTCGATTATATTAAAAAAATAAAAGACTGGGATGTTGAAGTGACATTTATAATTGGGTATTTGACAAATTTTATAAAAGTATTGGAAAATATTGTACATATTCTCTTATGATGCGAGCAGCACAAAACCGGTCGTTGTGGAGATCCTTGGGGGAGGCCTTTGTCCAGCAGTGGACGTCTTTTGGCTGAGATGATGATGATGATGATGATTCTCTTATATCTCTATATACAGCGTGGGTAGGAGTATACCGACAAATTATAAAATAAAGATTCTAATGCCTATTTGGACAAAAAAAAGTAATATAAACATGGGCCAGTAAAGCCTAATTTTCGAGATATTAATTTTTTAAGTAATTCACAAGTTCAAAAAATCTCAAAGGTAACACGCCCTAACTATTTGACGTAATCACACACACCTTCACACAAGTACATAGTAATAATTAATAATCAATGTCTCACACTGACGTTGACTTCATTCGTCGTTTATCGTATTTTGTCGGAGTCTTTCGTGAAGTTTGACGTTTTCTATTTCACTCTTTGAACTTAGGTTTTGTTTACAAGGAAGTACTGTCGATAATTATTATTTTTGTTCTAAAAATAAAGTAAGTTAATTACGCAGTTTTAGACCCATATTGATATAACATAATTTACTCGTAATACCACCAGGAATCCTTGGTTTCAATTTGTCGGTATACTCCTTCCCACGCTGTATAAATATCATATATATTATAATATAATATAAGTATTTTAATAAAACTCAATATATTACACATCTTCTTTTCAGAAGTAACAGAACTAAAAATCTTTTGCAAGATAAAAAATTTAAACATAAAAAAATAAAGTTTTATTTCTTAACTAACAAAAATCAACCAAGTCTTTATTCTCTTCTCTCATGCTCCATGTTAAAACAAATAAGATAACTTTTTGAATCAGTTTTAATTATAAAAAAACAAACAACAAAATAAAAAATTTAAACATAAAACAATAAAGTTTTACTTCTTAACTAACAAAAATCAAACAAGTTTTTGTTCTCTTCTCTCATAGATCTAAGTTTAACCACCGGTGTGCGGCTACACCTAGTTCTAGCCGCTATTATTATCGCTAAACCTAGTTCTAACCGAAGATAAGTAGGATACATCTAAGTTTAACCGTATGCAGCCGGCTACACCTAGTTGTAGCGGCTAAAACCAGGTGTAACCGCACTTCGGCTATTAGCCGTAATACATATATATAACCTATAGATAACCACAACTTGAACCCGAACCTACATAAATTACTACGCAAAATTTATAAACATTCGCACAATACCACATTGTTTCGAATCTGCGTAAAAAGTGTTATTGTTTTTGAATTACATTGTCTTATTATTAAGACTGAACATTTCATACAAAAAGTTTTGTGAAAAGAAAAAAGATAAAAGCTTCGTGGGTCGCTTACATGGAGAAATGTTAAAAACAACAACTTCGTATTTATCATCTTTCTCTGGATTTGGACGTGACTCCAAGTGAAGTCCAACTATATGTATATTTCATTATCTCATCATCATCATCATCATCATCAGCTCATTATATGTCCCCACTGTTGGGGCACGAGCCTTCCCTATGGATGGATAATGAGATGGGTCATAAACCACCACGCGGGTCCAGTGCAGATTGGTGGTTGTTAACGACTGCTACCGTGTGTTCCGTGCTTCGGAAGGGACGTAAAGTCGTTGGTCCCGGCTGCATTAGCAGTCGTTAACAACCACCAATCCGCACTGGGCCCGCGTGGTGGTTTGTGGCCCGTTCTCCCTATCCATCCATAGGGAAGGCTCGTGCCCCGGCAGTGGGGACATAAAAATGAGCTGATGATGATGAACGACTGCTAATGCAGCCGGGACCAACAGCTTAACGTGGTGGTGTATACATTTTTGGTCACCCATCCGATGACCGGTCTTTGCGAAAGTTGCATAACATCAGCAATCGCAAACCGAGCGCGTTAACCACTGCGCCATCAAGATCCTCATGTACATATATTAAATTAAATATTATTAAACTGCTGTTAGACAAAATACCTCTAACTCCATGCCTTTTTTATAAACAACACAACTGTTTAATTATCATCAATGACATCTTTGGCGAAGTGTATAATATATGTACCATTTATTAAATCATATTATTTTCATTAGTATTCAGGGTGCCAAGTGCGAGTTTCAGTCACCATTCGAACACGTTAACGAAAACGAGAATTTGTATGGCAAAATATTAACTCTTCTCGTATGTCGCCAGGAGGCGCTGCTTCAATGCCATACTAATTTTCATTTTCGTGAACGTAATCGAATAAATACGGATGGTAAACAAAACTCACACTAGGCACTCTGTAAGTACATATATTGAATCGTCCACGAGCTGTTTTTTATTTAAAACATTTAATAATGTATCACCAAGTTTTTAAAACAACCCATAGTCTATGCAGTTTAATATAATATCTGCATATTTAGTATCATCTAAAAACTTAAAAAACAACGACACTTACTCGATAAAATTTTAGCTAAATGAAATGGTGAGAATACCCTTTTTGTTCTTGTCAACCACTAGAAATACTTTGTATAAAGACTATCTTTATGCTTAGTGAGTGGGACTTCGAAAAGACCAATACCCAAAATTTATACTATAGAGAGACAGAAGATAATACATTATTTTTAGTTAGTACTTGTTTTGAATCACAAAGTTACCTCTATTGTTTTTAGCTTATACTATTATGATGTTTACGACGTGATGCAGTTTTTTTATAGGAAAATAGAAAGAGAATCATTACTTTGCCGTAACCCAGTTTTATACTAACTCGAAAAATTAGGATCTTTTTTATTATTGTACCTTTTTTAAAATTCAAAACTATTTGAAGTGATAAACTCTGTGTTTTAGTGAACAAATTGTTAAAAGAGGGTCGAAAGTATGGAAAATGTAAACATGGAAGATATTCGAAAAAAAGTTGGCTAGAGATACTTAGAATCAATAACAGAACACGTTCCAACAGTTTTTTGAATTTTTGTTTGTTTATTTGACCGCGCATCACGTGAAAATGGCTGAGTGGATTTGGATGAAACTTTGCACATAGACAGAACATGACCCGGACTAGGATATAGGATACTTATTATCTCTGTTTCTGTTCCTGTGGCATAGTGTAGTCTTCGCAAACGAAGTCGCGGGCAACAACTAGTGTACAATAAATGTATTTATATTTGTGTTTGTATTATGTCTCCTTATAGCTACATATTAGCTACTTTACGTTATTTATTCTTATCCTAATTATATCCAAATGGTTATTACACCACATCTTGTTTTAATACTAGTTTTAAGTAACAAAAACTATACTGATATGATGAAAATGGTTTCCATTCACGAACCACGTATTCTTTTCTATTTTTAAGAACAATATTACCGATTTTGATAAAACTCTTTCGTACTGACTATTTAGATTACTCTCGTTGTATAAACACAACTGTATTTGTATGCAGTCAGCCCGTTCAACCAGAAACTTTATAAATAAGACAAAACTTTCAAGTAGCTACTTGTGTCACTCCAAGCTTCATTATATTGCAACAATCTTTCAATGCATTAATAACGATCACATCAAGCATCTCATTCACATTATCGTGATCCAATTGATAGTGTTTATTAATACGCATCAATTGAAAGTACTTGAGTATGGCCCATTATCGACCAATGCTCGTTAGTAAATAAATATTAAAGAGCAGGCCGTATCTTCCGCATTTCTGACTATCAAATATTAGAAACTGAGTTTTTGACGCACTTAAAAATAAACTTAATAAAAAAGTAAAGTGAATATAGCCTTAACTGTCCCACTGCTGGGCAAAGGCCTCCATTATTGAAATCAAGTCATCACTACAATTATGGGTAATGGCTTAATCACCACACTTGCCAAATGCGGATTGGTGATAACAATCCCGGGCTATGCATCCAAACACACTTGGCCCGACCTGGTATTGAACCCGAGACCTTCAGGCATCGAGCCGAGCGCTCTGCCACTCAGCCACCGAGGCGTTAAATAGGCCACTTAAATATTAAACAAATATAAATACTAAAATTTGTTTAACAGGATTTGTTTATTATTTTGTTAATGTTAAAGCTATTCATTAATTTTATTAATAATATATTATAATATATTATTATTAATTTAATATTATTTATATTATTATCACCTTTATTTCTTAAAACTAGATTTTTAAAATAGTTTAATATAAAAACAATAAAACATTATAAAAACCCAAGGGCCCAAGCTACCGGTGGTCAGGGCTGCAGAGTGAGGAACCTCCTGACAATACGTGCCGTGTCAAAGAGTACTGTTTTCTGAATCTGACCCTTGATACCATCACGCGACCATCCATCAAGCGAGAGCCTCCTAAGATGTTTTTTTTTTCTATAAATTCAATCGTTGTGGAGATCCTTGCGGGAGGCCTTTTTCCAGTAGTGAACGTCTTTTGGCTGAGATGATGATGGATGATGATGATGATGAAAGTTATTCAATACATACATAAAATGTACGAGGCTTTTGTTACCCAGTCAATAATTTAAAATGTTCGTTTAATTCATGTCTTTTATATAAATGCTTAACAACATATAATAAAGAAAGTAACATCTTACTTTAAAGGACCCTTTAAATTCAAGCTTTTTTTTATTTTTTTAAGTGAATGAACAGTAACAAAACAAGAGTAGCTATGCAGTTTTATATCAGAAAACCAATGACAGATTCACACCATTAGACTTAAAATAGTAAGGAAATATTGAGCTAACAGAATAAACATTTTTGTATAGCTAGGATCTAAACTGCGATCGAACCGCTTACAAACATAGGAGCTGTGACAGTAACAAATATATTTCACAACAAAAATATAATAGGTAGGAATATATTTAATATGAATATTAATAAGTTTCAAAAAACCACTTTGTAAGATTTTTTTCATTATGAAATATAAACAATCTTAATAATATTAAATTGTTTAAATAATTTTAACGCAAATTTTGTTGCGAAACAAATTACAAAAACACAAATGTTGAAAAAATTTCCACGAGCAGATTTTTTTTAATTTTTTTTTTAATAATATTACATAAAGAGTTTAACAGAATTTTATTTCTTTTAGACACTGTCAAATTTAAATTACTTTCACGTTTAAAGTAATCGACGATTCGACAAAATACCAGAATGTAGAAGCGGGGTCTTAAATATCCAAAATTTGACTAGTTCCAAAGCGCACTGTAAACAATGTCCCGGTCCATGGTCCGTGGTTTTCGTACGCTGATTGATCCTCAGTGCGTTCCCGTGATACCTAATGGAATGTTGAGTGCAACTCGTAGGCGTACACATGGCGTTGAGTGTCGTAACCATGGCCGTAATAGGTACCACTCAGCAGTTGCAGGGGGAATATCCTGAAGTAGGACGGGCATGTTTGGGACATAGAACGCTAAGTTAACATATTTACAAGTTTTAAAACTACGACGGTCATTCTTAGGGTTCCGTACCTCAAAAGGAAAAAACGGAACCCTTGTATGATCACTTTGTTGTCCGTCTGTCCGTCTGTCTGTCTGTCTGTCTGTGAACCTTTTATCTCGACAACGCACGGAAGGTATCAAGTTGAAATTAAAACCATATACTCAAGTCTGCGGTCCCTTGAAGATGTGAAAAAATCAAACTTCTGAGTCAACGGAAAAAAAAGATACGACCGTTTATGTTGCAAAAAACGTATATTTCGACACTCTCAAGAGAACCAAAATTTATAGGGTACTTGCCGTTGACCTAGAACTATGAAGTTTGGCGTCTTATACTACAAATACAGGGAAAATCGATTATCGCACAAAAGGTATGACGTTCAATATATTTGGAAACTTTGTACAAGGTTGCAAAACAGCTCGTCGTTTTACCTAGTAATGCAGAAAGGTTAGGCAGAAGTATACAAGTTCATTTTATTACAATATTATGTCTCTTAGCTAGATGTTTTTACTCTAATCCAAACAACTTATTATAAAGTCGTTTTTATTAATAAATTTCCATTTAAAGTTTTATTCAGGCCAAGATTCTGAACAAGTTTTCTCAAGAAACGTAGGACACGAAGATAAACATCGAAGTTTCATAGTTCTCTGGCGTTGGTAATAGGCCCTGTTTACTGCCCACTGGCGAAACAGCTAAATGTCAATAAGCGTCAACAAGCCTTACCTTATAACCGTATAATAAATACTCTGAAGTGTTGTTTGCATTAAATGACCATTCTAATAGACTTGTTAATGAAAATTCTGCACAAATTAACAAACTCGAAATTTTTACATTTTTTGACAATTAAATTTTAGCTATTCGTGTAGTAATAGTAAGTAATTAGTCAAAAGATGTAATTAGTAATACTTGTACAATATACTAAACTAATTTGCAGATGCACGGCGATGTGTCTCCATCCGTTATGACCTGAGGCTGTGACTAACTGACTGTGACCTTCCTAAGCAATTGTCGAAGTCAATAGTTTACCATGCTGCTTTATGCATAACTCTTAGCTTATTTGAGCTGTAGTACGACATATCTTTGGTCAACACTACATAGTATGTACTGTGTAACGAGAAAGTAACATTAATCACAGGTCACTGGATGTTTACGTAGCTACTTAATTGGGTGTCCTATTGTTCTAGGGCTTATGATACTTCTCGGTAGTAAAGTAGGTTTAAAACAAAAGACGACTGCAAGAGTAGGAGTTTTAACTAAACACTTTGTCAAACAAACCAATTAATGTAATAGGGCCTTGTCAAATACTAGTAAAGCTATTCTGTTCTAAAGAAGTGAGCGGCATGTAGAGCTTTACTGAGGCCTCACGCGGACTTTTTGAGAGAATTTTATAATACTACTTACAAAGAATAAAAAATGGCACCAGGAGTCCTTAGCTCTGCTTGGTCGATAAAAGTAACTACTCGATTTTTAATGCTTGGTTCAAAAGTAACACCGTTTGGGTGTACCTACAACAGTATGTCCTAACACTTGCATCCGTTGCTGAGCTCCAACTTTATTATGATGAGTTTCGCACTCCGGATGTTATGTTTTTTGTATCACTGATCGTTCGTAATGTTGTAGGGATGAGATCTTATCATTGTCTTTGCGCACGTACACTCTTGTTTGTATTCTTGGAATTGGAATATGTGTTCGTTATTTTACACGTAAGCTGGTATTAGCTCATATCACAGGTGAGTTAGTCCAAAACGTTTATGAATTTGTCTCACATTCTTTTTTAGATAGAGTTGTACAATTTTGTAAAGTGCAGTTGTATTTATCTTTACATTTCACTAGTAGTATTCGTAACTTCATCCACATTAGTTCTTCGTCTAAAAAGCATAAGAGAGGAGCGTCTGTTCAAAAGGAGATAAATCCACTTTCCATATTTTTGATTTTTGTTCGAATACACAACTTAGTGCTTAAAATTTGCTTCAAAAGGCGTCATTTCCAATAGAAAAACGACGTTCAAACTCACAGTTTCAATCAAAGAGAAACATTTCCGAAGAATAGTAACAGAAAAATAACACAAAATGTTTCGAACAATTGGAGTTATATTTCATACAAAATGACCACCATGCATGCCAAAACGATTTGTACAAAAGGAGATATTTTATTTCTGTTTCGATTATTATCTTTTTAACCGATTTGTGATGTCAAACAAGGCTCAAAAACTTGTTTTCAGTGCCAACAACAACGTGGAAAAAAAACAAAGAAACGTTGTTTCTTTTTAGGGTTCCGTACCCAAAGGGTAAAACGGGACTCTATTTCTAAGACTCCGCCGTCCGTCGGCCTGTCTGTTTGTCTGTCCGTCGGTCTCCAAGCTGTATCTCGTGAACCGTGATAGTTAGACAGTTGAAATTTTCACAGATGATGTATTTCTGTTGCCGCTATAACAACAAATACTAAAAATTTTAATAAAATAAATATTTAAGGGGGCTCCCTTACAACAAACGTGATTTTCTTGTTCGTTTTTGCTCGATATTGATAACGGCAACAGGTAGACGCTTAAAATATTCACAGAATATTTAGTTATATATTCACTTTAAAAATAAATAATGAAATTAAATTAAAACAAATATTTAAGGGGGGCTCCCATACAACAAACGTGATTTTTTCCTCGGTCTTAATAACGATAACAGTTAGAAACTTGAAATATTTTTATAGATAATGGTACAGAACTCTTCGTGCGCGGGTCCAACTCGCACTTGGCCGGTTTTTTTTAAGTTATTGTTGTGAGTTTTTTTCTTTAATCTGCCAAAGATTCCAAATTTTAATACAGGTAAATGCGTAATCGTTTAAAACAGATACTTCAAAAAGAGATATTTACAAAGCTTCTTGAAAAAAAAGAGTTATAATCTAAAATCTAAAATTCTAATCAAAAGGCGATGTTTACAAACTTCTAATTTATTTTAAAAATATGGTCAATAATAAATACTTTTTTGACTTTCTTCTAAGCTATTGTGGTAATACCTCCCTTTAACGGGCATAACATGTTTGAATATTTCATTGGTTTTCAATCTTATCTTAATGACGTAAAGTTATTAAAAAAAAACTATAAGCTAAACTCAGCATGATATCTGTTTTTTGTGTTTTCTGAAAATTTCTCTAAGGTGGAGTTATCTCCTTTTGAACAGACTCCTCGAATAAGCTTACTATAAAAATATAGAATAAGAATAAACATACAACAAGTCCTAATAGCAAAGTCAGTCAATAATATTGTAGTTCATTGCGCTGAGGCCTTTCCACATGATCAAAAACAATAATAACACATGAACGAATAAAAAGATAGGGCAATAACCAATAACACTGGCTTATGTGGGTAGAAGTGTTTTAATGAAAACCGGAAGAAACAGCACGTAGAAAATAAAAATATTTTTATTCGGTCACCCATCGTACCGGTAACCCGTCATTGCTGAAGTTGGTTAACTTGCAAGATCGCAACCCGAATACGATAAAAGTACCATTAATTAGTAACAATGGCCACTGTGCATCGTTATTTACACTATAAACGTGATTAGCTCAATCATACCAATTGCCTCTTCCTGGTAACCGTTGTCTCTCGGGAGAAGATGCAAAACAATCTCTGCGCGGTGCTAATTCACTTGTTGGTACTCTAATGAGAACATATGAATAGCTCCAAGAAGTGATACGTAAATGTCGGATAATGTGTACTAGCGTGCTTGTTGTCGCTACGCGCCTTGATTAGGACGAATTGAACGGCGGGCCGCGCCGCCCGCCGCCCGCCGGCGCGACGCATTCCTTGAATTATTTTTAATTGCCTGTGGTGGGCCTGTGATTCAACACCATTCCATTTGATTCTATTAGAATATGTTAGAGGCTGTTATGCAATATTTAAGCAGAGCATTTGCCTTCTAGAAGAATTAATTGTCATTACCCAATCTATATATTAATACGTGAAACAAAAACTTTATACTCATTTTTACGAAAATTGCGCGGGCGGAGGAGTATGAAATTTTGCACTTTTGCACACTTATAGTTTATATACAGAATGAAAGCAGAATGTTAATTTTTTTTTTAATTATGCATAGAA
The DNA here is from genome assembly GCA_963082485.1 of Eudonia mercurella. Taxonomy (NCBI): domain Eukaryota; kingdom Metazoa; phylum Arthropoda; class Insecta; order Lepidoptera; family Crambidae; genus Eudonia; species Eudonia mercurella. The sequence continues at coordinate 2,572,802 of OY720022.1, forward strand.
ACTACATTAAATCAATAAAACAAACATTACGCACACTACCATGTATTTGACACACACGCATATGTAGGTATACTCTTATTTCAAAAATGAAAGAGGAGCGGCCGAAATCTGTCAAAGGCAATCCAAACTCACATTCTATCTTTTTAATGTTTCATTGCTTAGGATACAATCCGTGCAGCCTTAATAAAATTACGGTCGAATTTCGACCACTGGGCGACCACTACCTAGTTGTTATTATTGGACATTATTTGTTGGGGGTGCTGCGGTCATGTGTTTTTGTTACCGTAGTCGCAAAGGTTTACCCTGGAATCTGGATGAGGTCAGATAGGTAGTTGATTGAAAGTATGATTTCCATTTGTCTTCGCGTTTTGGAAAGCCGTAGCTTACTACGGCTTACCGTCAGTGCTAGCTTACATAGTCGTATAAACAATACAATACCTATGTTAGAGGTCTTAAGCTTCAAAGACTCACACCAGATTGCATTAAAGTTAAGCCGGCACCTGGCTCGAAAACGTCGCTTACACTCAGGTGCCGAGTTAACTTGACCGGGCAGTAGTTAAACCAAGACTTAGGCGATTCATAAGTTTAGTGCAAACGGGTGTTAGACACTATATAAAACAAGCGTTTTTCCTTCAGCTTGGAAGAAAGCACTTGTGACTCCTCTACCCAAATCACCTAACCCTACTTCCCCATCCCAATATCGACCCATTTCCATATTGCCTGTCCTTTCCAAAGTCCTAGAAAGTATTATTCATAATCAACTGAGTGGGTACCTGAATAAAAATGGCTTGCTGAACCCCTTTCAATCTGGGTTTCGCTCTGGACACAGTACTGTTACGGCACTGTTGAAGGTTACTGACGACATTAGATACGCTATGGAACAAAAGCAGCTAACTCTCTTAACTCTGTTAGACTTTAGCAGTGCGTTTAACTCGGTTGATTTTGACGTACTTCTAGGCATCCTCCAGTCTCTCAACATATCTCCACTTGCAACCGAATGGTTCAACTCATATCTGAGGGATCGCTGGCAGTGCGTCCGTGTCGACGATGTTACATCGGACTGGTGTGAGCTCACAGCTGGCGTTCCTCAGGGTGGCGTTCTATCTCCTTTACTTTTTTCTATTTTTATCAATGCGATAACTTCTCAACTGTCTTCTCACTACCATTTATATGCTGACGACCTGCAACTTTATACACACTTCCACGTACAAGATGCTGAAATAGCGATTAGGCACATGAACAGCAATCTCGATTGGATTTGTAGGTGGGCAGAATCCTATGGTTTGCTTGTTAATCCTAAGAAGTCACAGGCTATAATAATTGGAAGTAAGTACATGCACAATTGTGCGGGTGTAAGTGGCCTGCCGCCTGTGGTCTATGATGGGACAGCGATTGCTTATGCGGAGTCTGTTCGTAACCTTGGTGTTCACTTTGATTGCAATCTTTCATGGAGCTGTCATATCAATCAGCTCGGCCGAAAAGTTTTTGCTGCCTATCACTCCCTGAAGAGTTTACAGAGCTTTCTCCCTCTTCAAACTAAAATCACTCTTGCTCAATCTCTGATGCTTCCAATTCTTGATTATGCTGATAGCTGCTATCTCGATGCAACCGAGGAACTACTGAACAAGCTTGAGCGCCTTCAAAACGTATGCATTCGCTTCATCTTTAGCCTTCGTAAGTATGATCATATCTCCGAATACAGACAACGGTTACAATGGCTTCCGATACGAATGCGCCGTAATTATCATATATTGGTTCTTCTTTATAATATTCTTTTTAACCCATCTTCGCCTCATTACCTCAAGGAGCATTTCTCGTACCTTTCGTTATCTGGACGCGCTCATCGCTCAGCCTACTATCTCCACTTAAATCTTCCTCCCTGCAGCACTAACATGTATGGTGATTCTTTTACTGTTCAAGCAGCAAAACTTTGGAATAAATTACCAATACCTCTACGAGAATGTCGCACTGTGAGTACCTTTAAAAAACAGCTAAAAAGTTATCTACTATCGGTTACTTGAGCGGCACTGAATCATGTTATATTTTTATATATAGAATATATATTATATTTAGTAGTATATTCATATTTTTGTGTAAATAAGTATGGAGTTTAATGTGTGAATGTCTTTATGTTATATAAATATCATATTTTCTTAATAGTTCTGTGCGCAGTTTGTCTATCTAACTAGCTACTTCTATACTATCCTGTCACCATGGTCTGCTGGAAGAAATCTCTTTTTAGAGATAAGCTTACCTGTACTATTGCGATCCAAAATGTTACCCATTGTAAATGTTTATTTGTGTACGAACTAATAAAATAAAAATAAATAAATAAAAATAAAACTTGCTCAGACATAAAACTAAGTAGTGTCAACTTACTCTCTTGTCTTAAATATGGTAAGAAAGAGTATAAAAAGAGAAAGAGTGATCGAAAGAAGTAATAAGAACCACATGAGTAACTCTGTGATAAGAACAGCGAAGTAATAAAAACTTTTTCGTTATGCTACAAATATTTTAAATACAATCTTCAATATTTGCGTTTAGAAACAGATTTAATGAAAAGTAGGAAACATTGCTAGCATGCACGCGTTTCAATAAAAAATACAGACTGCATAAAAAGACAATGTAACAAAAGCTGCGTTAGACAAGAATATTAATAGCAAGCGCGCAATCCCAATAGTTGGAGGCAACTAATTAGTCATAGAGTATGTGTTTCCAGTGAAATGTTACAGTAATTATTATGGCAGAGGTGTTTTAGTGTTCGCCACTCCCGGGGGACTACAGCACTCCGACTTATTGCACTTTCGGTTTCACTCGACCTCCAGGCGCCATTGTGATGGGTCTCAGCGACAAGCTCTATGGAAAAATTTAAGGGCACTAGGTGGGCTCGGTTGATCGACGCCTTTATATTTACCATTTATAGTGTTCACAAAATAATATTTTACTAGAAAAAATACTACTAGAAGCCTCAAGAAGCTCGAGTGGGAATCGAACCCACGTCCTTTGGATAAGCGATCCAATGCTCTGACCACTGAGCTCAGGGGCCTCAGTAGCTTGTTAACAAAAAATTTAAAAAAAAAAGTTTTTACAAAGTTTTGTGAGCTTTTAGGGTGCGATAGTTGAAGCGGTGCCAATAAAATATCAATTAGCAGGGTTCCAAATTCAAAAGTAGATTCAAATATTTTTTTTTTCTTTTTGTTGATGGCTTCGTGCGATTAGCACATTTAGCCAGTGTCAAAGTAATTTTTCTAACAAGTAATACATAAATAAATAATATTTCTTTTCTGTATGATGATGATGAATGATAATAGAAATGAGAAGTGAGAAATGACATTCCCCCCAACCCCTCGAGTATCTCAGTAAAGATGTGGGGCTTTACTAAGTCCTCGGGCGGACTTCTTGAGAGAATTTGAAAAGTTACGTTGCACTGTTTTGTTTCATTTGCCAACACTCATGCACACTCACGATCACTTAACGGTTAATAATCCACCATTATTTCACATTAATATTCGATATAACACAAATTTTCTAAAATAAAACAAAACCGCAGACATGACTCTTCAATTTCCCGCCAAGAACACCATTCAAATCATTTATTGATTTTAAAATATGAGAATAGACAAATGTAGATATGGGCACAAAAGAGTTCTTTTAAAGAAATCGGCACTCATTCACATATTTATGTTACCCTGCGATGCCATCCTTGATTTTCATGCACTTGTATGTACTGGGATACGAATACGGATACGAATTTTACATAGGTACCTATTTATTTCATTCCGTTATCTACGTAGAAGGCATAGTACAAGGTCTGTTTAATTTGGAACTAGATAGTTGGTGTGATTGTCGTAATTTTCATTTAATGTCTTAAATTATCGTTCATAGGGCAAGTGTTTTTATTAGTGATAATTTTAAATTATGTTAGTAGAGCTTTGACATTGCCTCTTACGAAATATGGTGGTCTGATCTATTCCACAGAATCATTCATTAATCTTCATGATCCTCATACACAAACGACGACATTGGTAACACTATTATGTTGATTTCTAGTTTAAGAGATGACGCAGTATGAATTTCCTTAAAGTGCCTCTTGAATATGCAGTAAGTCCGACTTGAAATAACTGAAGGCGAGTTGGACTGGTATTAAAACGGTGAGAAAGCGCTGTATTAGGATTTAATCTTTATATCTGTATAGTGGTGGACTTGTTGAACTGTATTGTCAAAAGATGGAGCTGTTTCGATGGCTAGTCACTTTAAAAAATTCGTTAAAAAAGCACCATTGACTTCCAGTGCAGCAATCATTTGGCAAATATTTAGTAGGCATAAGATTTTTTTCCACATCACGCATCACTTAACTATATCAGAATTGTTAAAACCAATTCAAAAAAATCTATCTTAATTCCTTTTAAAAAGTTAATTATATTAACGTCCCATTGCTAAGCTAAGACCTTCCTACACACATAAAAAGGGGAGATCAACTTATGACCCAACACACTGGCCAAAGCCAGTCGGTGTGTTTTAATTTAACTAATACTTACTAAGGACCAACTGCCAATCCATGGAAAAACGTTAGATTTTGGGTATGTTCCGATATATACTGCGAGCACTGTCCAGTGCTCTTATTGGTGAGAAATTTGTTCCGTTATGGCTGACAGTATACTGCCGCAGTATCCTAGGCAAATATATGACGTCATAAATCGTCGCCATTTTTGTACTGTAAGCACTGGCATTTTTAAGGTAAGGTGCTCTCAGTGCTTTGATCACGTGATAAACAGCTTCCAGAAATGACATGACAGCATGGATGACAGTATACTGGACTGCGTTCCGTTTTAAACAGTAACCAGTACAGCTAAATATAAAGGAACGGCTTCACAGTATACTAAATTGTCGTCACACCTTACAGTGCTCGCTGTGCATATCGGAACATACTCTTAATCGCTAATTCGAAATTCAAAAGTTTGCAAGATCGAATATCGAACGTACAAGCCGCTGCGTATTCGAGCTCCTTAAAAACATACATTAATTTTGTGCGAAACAAAAGATATCTTTTAAAGTCAAAAGGTTTTTGTAAGTCAATTCTAATGATTGTCTTTGTCAGACGTAAGTAATTTTCATAGTTAAACAAGAAACCCTGGTTGCACAGTTAAGGAATGAAACATGGCGAGATGTGCTTGTGTAATTATTTAATTTATCGATAGACTTAAATTGATCATAAAATATTTAATTTCGAATCGAAACTCTATGTAACTCTATTATATGACCACTATAATCAACATTTTTAATAATATTGAACTGAACACTTGATCGGTGTGGCGATCCTTGGGGGAGGCCTATGCCCAGCAGTGGGCGTCATATGGCTGACGATGATGATGATGATGATGAACACTTTCAATGAACCTTCTAGTGTTCTTTACATCATTTATGATGTTTCGCACCGTTCTACCGTCAAATGTTTTTATTGGGTGTGTTCCTTTTCAAGCAAAATGAGCTTACAAAATCCTTTTGTCCGGCAGTGCGCTTTTGGAGCTACATTTTACGAGCTCTATGATGGAATCCTAAATCAAATAAGCCTATTAAGACACATGCATTTTGGGTTACCGTTATGAAACTGTTCTTAGTCAGAATGCTCTTAAAAAGCTTTTGGACCAATTAAATATTTTAAATACTTCTCGTTAATGTGAACGATGAAGATATACTTAGTTTCCAATAGAGTGCCGTGAACGGTCTTTATCTGTAAAAAACAACTTATGAAATAGACTTAATTTATAAGCATCGTCTTTTAAGTACGTAAATGATAATATTACTATTTGGGATCGAGGTTACAATAACAAAAAGCAGTTAAATAATGCTCCAAATAAGCATAATGATAAGACTTCACAATAGTCGTGAATGGATGGGTATTAATACATTGTTTTAATTAAACATAACTATTCTTTCTCGCTATACCAAAAGACAGAATGCTCTGCCAGCACACCTTCCTCCGATATGGGTTCCTTTTGATGAGGTGTGAAGAAGCAACTTGAGGTAAAAATGTCGAAAATTAAAAATATAAAGTGGGGGTGAGTCATTTGCTTATTCTTCAATAAGAATTCTACTCTCGATCCTGAGCTCGATAGAGAAGAGGCTTAAGCAAGGCCGGATGTGTGACCATATTAGAATATCTGAGCACTTCTTTGTTTCAGAAAGCATGTTACATTATGGTAAAATAGCAGTGGTTAATCGATCTTTTATCGATATCGATAAATGCTCGCCCACCTCCTCACTATGGCAACAGTTCGCGTGCGTCCCCCAATCGATAGTTAGTTCTATTCATTATAAATCGCATGTCCCTGTTGCTGAAAATTATTTGTTGCCGGCCATAACAACGATGCACCGCCGCTATCTACGTATGGATCTTCGTGCGATGTCCTGCTCTACATTTAACGGGAGGTGAATGGCAAAAAGTGGCGACAGACTGAAGGAATAGTTTATAGGGTGGAAAAAGCGATCGGCTAATGGAGGATAACTAATTTTTTTTTTTTGTTTTTTTACTATTTTAAGCACAGGAAGGCAAACAAACAAACAGCCAAGATAGAGCCGAGTAGTGTTTAATGTTTTATATTATAATTGTTTTTTTTTGTGTGTCTTTAGCGTTTTATTATTCGTTTGTCTATGATGGTTTATCATTGTTTTGTGGACACGTCACCGATTAGGCCCCTCCAGAATAACAGTATTGCAGCGGCTGTATGTCGCTGTTGCACGTGCTGAGACTGGGGCCACACTTTGTCTTTTGTTTTTGCTTTGTATTGTCATTGTAAATAACGTATTTTTGTCTTTAATCTTATAATAATATATATTTTTTTACATGTATGTAATTTTGTAGTGTATGCCAATAAATGTATTTTCTTTCTTTATTCTTTCTTACTCATTTCTCTAACAATACGTACTAGGAAGTAGTTGACATAGCCTATACTGTCACACGACTGGGCTCCATCATACAAGTCATCGTTACAATTGATTTGTGTTGGCTTAATCACCACGCAATCCAAATTCGGTTTGGTGATCCCAAACCCGGGTATGCATTAAAAAAATCCAAAACACACTTTCTCCGACCAGCACCTCCAGTTACCTAGTCTTAATGCAGCCGGGACCAATGGCTTCACGTGCTTTCTAAGCCCGGGGGAGGTGAGATAATAAATTTTCGGTTCTGATACCCAAATACTCAAAACAACGACACTTGATTCAAACATTGAATTAGTTAATATACGAGTATTAGTAGATTCGCACGGGTGTAATTTTATTCTTAAATATTTTTTTTAATATAGCCTATAGCCTTTCTCAATAAATGAACTATTCAACACAAAAATATGTTTTCAATTCGAACCAGTAGTTAGAGAGATTAGCGCGTTCAACCAAACAAACAAACAAACTCTTCAGCTTTATAATATTAGTATAGATATGTAAGTTAATAATAATATGTAATTGATGAAGGTTAATGTAAGCAACTATAGTAGGTATAGGACATATAATGAGTATACCTATAATTATGTCGACTACAATCATGTTTTGGCCGGAGATGTTGCAGTAAAGGTTGCAGTGGTCTGTTTATTCACTATCATTACTAAGTACACTGAACTGTGATTGATATTTGATTTTTTCAAATGAAGTTTTATCATTAACCAATGTAACAGGACACTGAAAGCTTTCCCCCATATTCATAAAAACTATTTAAGCATAATTTTGTTAATCATTGTTTTGTCTCTTTTTCTCAAATTCAAAATGACGTTAAAAAAAACAATATTTAACTAAATAATGCTTAAATAAAGGGGGTAAATCTGTAAATGCAATTAGACACTTTACATGTCTGTTTAGAAATAAAGCCAATCAATAAAGTAGATCAACAAATCAATTATAAGAATGCTTGCGATTTTGTCACCCTGTGTCTAGTGCGAGGTTTATTTGCCAATCGATGACGTTAACGAAAACTAGGATTTAAATTATAGTTTTAATTTAATTTTTACCTAACCTAAATAAATAATCGCCGGTGGGCGGATGCACCGCTTCAATCTATTCTATTCCAGGCACTCTGGTGACTAACGTGGCGAGTTCAAAGTTTTGTTATACTCTCGTTCTCGTTAAAGCGATCGAATTAATTCGAATAGTAAATAAAGCTCGCCCGTGCCACACCGTACACCGTGTGTTGTAAGCTTGTGGCAGCCACGTGGGCCGGGCTAGTCGGCCACCTTAATCGAATCACTGCGGACTTAACGCACGGCCGGCAGCAAACGATAAAACCGTTCTTATAATTTCTACCGCCAAAGCAAATTAAAACAATAACACCCTATAAAATGGTTAGTATATTGGATTTTGCACTGACTTATCACATCTATCCATTCTGTTAAACGGCAGCATATTTGATTTTGCATTTTTGTTTTGCTTTGTATTGAGTAAGAGACAACTTTTTATATTGTAATAAACCCTTTAACAGGAAGATTATGTTTAAATATTTCGTTGGCTGTCAATCTTACCTCAATCAAATAAAGTTCAAAATGTGGTGGGAATATACTCTCTACAACTAGCAACTAGCGGGACTTGTTACATACAGCCCGGTTCTTCATTCACAATTTCAAAACCGGTGCAATGGTAGATTCACAACAAAATAAAAACCGTTTTCGAAATAGCTTACTTTCTTGAATAAAAACAAATCTTTTTTTTTCATTAAGTAGGCCTTACAAAAATATAGCTTATATTAGTTTAAATAAGGCAACATTGCTTATTCGTACATTGTGTAATAAGGTAGTGTTTGAACTAATCAACTTAAGGGAAACAACCGAAAATGTTTGTGTAGTCTTTATTGCAAAATTATTAGATAAAAAAATAAACAAAAAATGTTGCACCCACCGAGCAATGTGGAATTAAAACTACATACTCCGCATAATGCGGCATCGTTAGTCTGAAAACGATTTGTCTACGACGTAACAGTGATCAATTCCGGGGGCATTTCGTGAGTTAGTAATTTCGCTGACATAAAATAAGTTTCTCCATGAAATTGAATATGCGGCCGATCGCGTGTCCCCGTTCATTTTCCGAGTTACCCCAACCGATGTCACTTCCCCTTAATGGGATATACATATTATATTAAATTGGCAATTGCCGATAACTTGGTCAATGTTTGGACGAACCACGATAACCTGTGTTTGGAGGCCAAACGAACGCACAACGGTGATAGATAAGTGCCATCCCATAGTTGCGTGCTGCCCGCTTTTCTATGGCATTGCTGCATAGGCGAATTTGATTTTATTAAACTAGTAAATACAAAACAATTGGCATTAATCCGTTATAGTATTGTTAAGTTGACGTGGTCTCTACATCCCTACATCTTCCGTGGCCACATGGCGATTGATCCATTCTTTTTTTCCCTCCGGCCACATTGGCAACTGAGATTCACAACCAATTGCCAAAGAAGAACTAACATTCTTGCTACTCAAGCATGTTATTCTTCTTCTGTTTTGAAGAAATCTTTAGTTGAATTCTAAAAAACTATACGTTTTTATAACATAATGCTTCTTCGTAAAAATCACTGTATTTTTCGATAAAATGTGATTCAAAATAAATCTATGTCAAAAAGTATTTAAGTTAAATAGAATAGATATCTTCATAAATATTAACACCATGATACCATGATGTGATATGATTAAATTTTTGTAACTAATAATCTCATTAACTAACTAAAATAATGGTCTTTTTTTGAAGTCGGTTAACTCAGTTTTGCATACCCAGCCACCTATTTTCATTTCACAAACTAACTAATGCCTTTAAAGCTAAGGCTAAAGAGCCTGTAGTACTCTTACTTTCTTTTAACAATCATGGACAAAATCATTAAGGAATTCACACAAAAACAAATTCAAAATTCAAAGCCACATTTTTTTAACTGTGATTTCAAAATATACATTTAATTTAATTTAATTAGTTTCGTTTCTTTTGCATAATAATAAGTATTTTATAATAATTAATAAATCCAACATTGTATGTACCTATGTAAGTAGGTACATTCCATCACACAAAACATCGACACACAAAAAAATCTTTGGTACTCCATGTTCCTTCATATTACCTAACTCATACAAACTGGCGTTTTTTTATAATATTCTATTAAGCTGCAGCCCTAGATTGAGGCTGAACTTTACTGAAGAAACTTATCAATAGTTCCGGTTGTGTTGTCAAGCGTTTGCGCTAAGAGTTTTTTGTTAAGAATAATATTTATGTTCTGTTTTTACATGAATAAATTGAGTAACGATAAGGCTGAAGATGGAATAACTATTGGAACACAGTAGCATTGTTGTGTGATATGGCAACAATCTGAGCCGAGTCGTAACAACGCCCCACTGCTGGGCTCAAGTCTTCTCCAATTCATAAATAGTATATGGGTACCCGGGCCCTATGTAGGTTGGTTGGGTTTTTAACAACTGCTATCTTAAGGCAACGACCGAAACCAACTGATAAACGTGCACTCAGAAACACGGAGATTCTCGAAACATTTTAATGTTGGTCACCCATCCGTGACCTCACTTTGGAAATGTTGCTTAATATACAAGACTACGCAAGCTGCCGCGCCGCCGCCGCCAAGCTCCCATTGTTATCACCACCGCAATTATCAAGCACTAATTCTTGCGTCACCGCTGATAAGGGCCTTGCGTAATTCAGCGGGGCGCACGGTCGGACGCACGGCGCTGCCTTCCGCCGTCCGGCCCGCGCGCCATGCCGATCCGACGTTATCGCCCGCACGTCGCCCGCACGTCGCCCGCGCACCTGATTTATGCCGCGCACTGTACCCGACTTGTGTTGACTGCATGACGCCGCTGCGTCCCGCCACCGTCTTTCAATATTGCAAACTTTTTTAGCAGATGGTCGTATTGGGATAGTCATACTATCTAGACATATATGACAATAACCAACCAAACAACCACCAATAGAATATACATATAAAGAGGTAAAAAGGGATAGAAGTTTGTATGGGGATTACGTTATAAAAAAATATATAAAAATCATAATAATTACTAGATAATTGAAAGTAGGTAACAACTCGTTTTGTATAAATAATTGTAAACAAGTATTAGTCGAGACTATGATCATAAACATTTAGGTATGCAGCTGAGCATGACTGTGTGATAGCACAAGTCTATATCGAGCTGGATCAGTAGAAACGAGGTCGCAGTAACTTACGACGACAAAAATTATACCTACGATTACAGCCAAAGGAATTGGGTTCATTAAAAATTACTGACCCCTAAAATGAAAAGAAAAGTGTGCCGAATTAACATATTCAACGAGGAGATAGTCGTGATCGCTGAATATTTACAATGTACATATTCCTCAAGGTGCTCATTAAAGCGACTCGCATAATAAATTAATGCACTATTTCAAGAACTGCTGATGTCACTTAACGCATTAACATAATGCACCATGCATCATCTTAAGGAGAGAACATGCGTATTGCGCATTTTATATCATCATGATGACAATTCGGTAGCCCACGAGCTTTAAAGTTCAATATTTTTTAAATAAATAAACTAATTCTAATGAAGATGCTTATAAAAAATGAAAAGGGTTGTTGAATAGTTGGTGAACAGATACACTTTTGAGCACGTAACAAAACGTGATTATTTTGTAGAAATTGTTTCAGAATAGTGGACCATGACGTCACTTTGTAAACAACTTTTTCTACAGAAATGCAAGCTAAGGTATTTTTTAATTTTTTTGATTAACTATTTCGAAATATTATTACTCTTTTTAGGGTTCCGTAACCAAATGGCAAAAAACGGAACCCTTATGGATTCGTCTGTCTGTCTGTCTGTCTGTCTGTCTGTCTGTCTGTCTGTCTGTCTGTCTGTCTGTCTGTATGTCACAGCCACTTTTTTCCGAAACTAGTATAAGAACTATACTGTTGAAACTTGGTAAGTAGATGTATTCTGTGAACCGCATTAAGACTTTCACACAAAAATAGAAAAAAAAACAATAAATTCTGGGGGGTTCCCCATGCTTAGAACTGAAACTCAAATTTTTTTTCATCAAACCCATACGTGTGGGATATCTATGGATAGGTCTTCAAAAATGATATTGAGGTTTTTAATATATTTTTTTTCTAAACTGAACAGTTTACGCGAGAGACACTTCCAAAGTGGTAAAATGTGTGTCCCCCCCCCTGTAACTTCTAAAATAAGAGAATGATAAAACTAAAAAAAATATATGATGTACATTACCATGCAAATTTCCACCGAAAACTGGTTTGAACGAGATCTAGTAAGTAGTTTTTTTTAATACGTCATAAAGTACGGAACCCTTCGTGCGCGAGTCCGACTCGCACTTGGCCGGTTTTTTTATTGTTACCAACAAACAACCCAGTTATGTCAATCAGGTAACTAAACGGTGAATCGCACATTTCTACTCCAGCCGGGACGCGGCGCGCACGTACGATATGTTGCTGGTGCAGAAGTATCGTGTCCCGTAAACCAATAAATAAATGACATAAAAGTAAACAAAACCGTCCCGAAGGCGTTTCGCAAAAGTTTTACGCGGACGAAGTTGATATTTTTAGACTGTACTGGCTTCATTTGAGGCCCGAGCCCGCGGCTTGCGTGCGCTGCCCTCATTTAGAACATTTTATGACATAGTTCCGACTTAGTATTTCACTTTTTGTTTAAACTATGTCTGTTGGGTCATACGCTGGTAATCATGCCCCCTTTAACACATACAACAGCTGTGTAGTATATCAGCGGATGCCTGGTGCTAGCATTAGCATACGCTGCGTCTCGGTACTCTGTCTCTGCGACTCGTACGGTGCTCTGTGCCGCTATGCAAGTGTTACCGCTACTGTAAAATATAACTATAAACTGGTATTTTATTTTTTACCTTATGAAAGCTTCAAATTCATAAGATAATATAAAAAAAAAACCTGAAACTATTATGTTTTGAGAAAGTTAAAATTGTTGTGGAGAACTGTATCGTCGATTTTAAAGTTAATGTTAAAAATATGTAGGTACACAAATATAGGTATATTAAAAAAATACTTTAATTCTTTGCCGCGATTAAATCCCGGTCAAAAGCTCTCACAGAAAATCAACTGTAGTATCATCTTTTTTTTGTGGACTCGTGTTTGTAGTACCTTTAATATAATTATTACAACTCGCATTATTGACTTCTGCAATCGAACAACTTCCGATTATTTTAAGAGTTTTGACTGGATCGATTAATCTAGTTAAAAGTTAATATTCGTTTAATTTACTTAATATATGAAATTGACTATCTATGAAAATTGTCTATCTCTTATATTTTCGGACTCCTCGTTACTGACATTTAGTTTGATCGCTCTGTAAACGGTTACAGAGAGACTACTAGAAGACTCATACTAAGAATTAATTGATTGTTCAAACAGTCAGACCACAGACTGCCATTGTCATCACAAAAATATTTATGCTGAGTGAGATCTCTTCTAAAAATAAACTTGCTTTGTAGGATTGTGATATAATACTTACCTATAGCAATATAACCTATAACAGTTTGTGGTTTTTCTTTTGTGCAATTGTTTATAAAATGCTTATGGCATTTAGGTAAAATCTGTTGTGGAATGAAAATTTTAATTTTCACTGCTAAATACATACAAAAATGCTATTCATCACATTAATGTTTATAGCAATGTTATGTTCCGCTAGTCTTTATATATAAAAATCTTTTGTGCGTGTGTATGTTATTGAACTCCTTCTAAATGGCTGGACCGATTTGGATGAAATTTTCTGTGTGTGTTCAAGTGGATTAGAGAATGGTTTAGATTTACAATTGAACCCGGCAGGTGGCGCTGCTATAGGGGTCCATCATGGGATACGGGTGTTCTTAAGCGGACGAATAATTCGTTTGTTTTGTTGTCATGGAAACGTTAACTGTCAAAGCGGTACGAAGTCCGCCGGTCAGCTAATCTATACTAATATTATAAAGAGAAAACCTTTGTATTTTTGTATGTATGTATGTATGTATGTAAGTATGTATGTTTGCAACGAACAAACTCAAAAGCTACTGGACCGATTTAAAAAAAATAATCACCATTAGAATGCTACATTAGCGCTGAGTAACATAAGCTATATTAAATACTAAAAACGACAATTTTATTTTCCATTACAAAATTATTTGTTTGTTTTGTTCTCATGGAAACCATTGATATAAATTATTAACACAAAGATGGAAACTGTCAAAGCGGTACGAAGTCCGCTGGGTCAGCTAGTACAATATAAAATAGCCAATATAGACAATATAGAAATATTGTCTCTGCCTATTTTGTTCTACCATCAAATGACCGGTAGTGGAAAACAATAACCTTTGTAAATAAGCCAACGAAAAACAATAAAGGTATCTCACTAAAGAGTTAGAGGTAGAGGCCTAATCTAAAATGTGGTTTTGCTTTGCCAAGAATCAAGAATGTGCAGAAAATTATCTAGGAGTGACGTCACGGTCTGAGTAAGCGTCTATGACATCCCATGTTATGCTACGCAACTAAATAACTATTTGATAATTCAGACTAAGCCATATATATATCACTAGCTTTTGTTTGCGGCTTTGCTCACGTGGGCTACACGAGTAACATGTCATGTTATTTCGACATTAAGATTTTAATTCTTTATCAATATAAAGCCCATCCATGTGAGCTAGAATTAGTAAAAAGTTTCTAACGCAAAACAACGTAATATATCACTCTGTATAGGAAATTTTGGTCTGTTTTAGAACCTCCTGTACAAATTGTCATGCCCTACTTAAGGGATCATTTTCCAAAAATCCTGAAACTCTTTATAAGGTCTAACCAGGCCAAATGCCGAAATTTAAGAATTGACAGATTTCCATACAAACTTTCCACCCTTATTTGACCTCTTTAGGGGTGGTTTTTCGAAAAATGCAAAAACACGTAATTCTTTAATTTAAAAAAAAAACTATATATCGAACCAATTATTCATTTTAACAGTTATTACTTTAAAAAGAAACATTCCCCTTTTTATTGATTTCCCTTTTTTACTCCTGTAAAGGAAAATAAACAAAATTCCTGAGACACGTCATTCTTTATTTCTTTTCAAAAAGTCATTTTTCATGTATTTTACTTCAAAACTGACGGACTTTCATACAAACTTTCAACCCCTATTTGACCCCCTTAGTGTACGATTTCCGTAAAATCCTTTCTTAGTGGCTGGTTACGTCACTCAATTAACCTACAGTCCAAATTCTCTCATTAGCTTCAGCGGTTACGGCTCGGCGATGATGAATCAGTTAGGACAAGTCATTATATGTATATAGATGTCGGGGCAAGAAATTCACAGAGCAAAGTACTTATGTTCGAAAATTAAAAAACCCTAATCTTTTCTTGATTTGAGTTGATAACCCTTAGATTATTATATAATCTATGACTTGACCAATCGGAATGGTAGTTCAAAAACATTTTATATTTTTTTAAGGTAACAAAATACTATTTATGCTAACTCAGTCTGGTAGTCCCAAACTACGATGTATTGCTTTGTTTTTATTTAATTTTGTACTTTAATACGTGCCTTCCTACGAATTATTGCATAGGAAAAAAAAGATCATTGATTTGGCCTCGCAAGCACTTATTACGAATGTAATTCTGTCTTTAATGTCTTTATTTAAATAAAGACTAAAAGATTAAATAAAGACGAAATAAAACAGGTGCAGTATATTTATTTATTTATATATTATCTTAGGAAGACTATCGACTTATGCAATAAATGAGTAGCTACAAACTTATGTGTAAAACAGGAAAGTCATTAAAAAGTTTCCACTGTTAGAAACGACTTAAATAACAAAGAAGCAATACTCACACCAAAGCACAGTTAAAGTAAAAGCTAAGTGCAATCACATTGAGTCAATTTCGGATATTTACTCATGAGCTCTATATTTCATTATATTTAATCTTATACAAAAAAAATAGCATCGACTTTTTTTAAAATCCTTATTTACATACTAAATAATTTTATTTATTAAGAAGCCTTTACTAAGTTGCCTTCTCAATGAAGGTAAGCTGGTATTGAAGAAATCAATGTTGAAATTGCAGTCTTTAAACTAAGGTTTTATTGCTCTGTAAATAAAACAATTTTGACGATAATTGGTACAAACTTTGGGAAGATAGAAGAGAGAACTGCTGCGAAAGGATCTAATTGGTACGTAGAACATGATGTTTTCCAGTAGTCTCGGACAGTCGATCGACTAAGTAACTATTTTGTATGGAAAAATTATTTAGTTCATAGTTCAACTCTCGGGACAACAAGGACCGAATTAGTTTCGACACTCGCCGATAGTTTAACGGGCGGCTGTTAAAATTTATCCGGTCACCGCAATTCGCTCGGCCTGTCACACCCCAGTTCCTGAGGCGTGCAACGTGCATTGTGCGAGTCAGTTACGAGTGCCTTCCGGAAGATGAATATCGTCCAAAATATTCCCAATATTCGATATGCGAATGCTTCAAAATCGTGCACGTAAGTGGTTGGTTCAACCAGGTTATACGGAGTTAAAATGCACATACGAGATCGAGACAAAACCACAGATCAAGTGGTAGTCACCGACGATCGCCGAAGCCGCTGGATGCGAGCAGCACAAAACCGGTCGTTGTGGAGATCCTTGGGGGAGGCCTTTGTCCAGCAGTAGACGTCTTTTGGCTGAGATGATTATGATGATGAATACAAAACCGCATTTGCTGATAGCGGGCTACAAATAAAATAAAATGTGTTTGAATATAGGGTAAGCTACGAGTATAAACAGTATTGGCTTTTGGTATGAAAAATTTGATACATTTTATCTACTAACTAGCTGACCGGCGGACTTCGTACCGCTTTGACAGTTTCCATGACAACAAAACAAACAAATCATTCGTCCGCTTAAGAACACCCGTATCCCATGATGGACTCCTATATCAGCGCCACCTACCGGGTCCAATTGTAAATATAAACCATTCTCGAATCCACTTGAACACATATAGAAAATTTCACCCAAATCAGTCCAGCCGTTTAGAAGGAGTTCAATAACATACACACGCACAGAAGATTTTTATATTTTATTTATATATATATGTGTATATAAAAATCTTCTTGAGATACAACTTGAGGTGTAACTTGAGATAGATGCCTTAGAGAAAATAAGTTTTATTTTCCAAAGTTATTGAACAATTTCTTAGATGTTTGTTACAGCAAACAATTTAACATGCCTGCTTACAGTGTCAGTACTTACATGAGATCGATACTTCTCAAAAAAGTATAATATCCGAGTCATTTTTGTACCGCTTTCTGTTTAAAGTGATCTAAGTAATAATAATATACATATACATAATATACTTACGTATTGTCAGGAGGTTCCTCACTATGCAGCCCTGACCACCGATAGCTTGGGTCCTGCCCCGCTGCTGGTGGTATTCTAGGATTAGGTTTTTATAATGTTTTATTGTTTTTATATTAAAATAGTGTAAAAATATAGTTTTAAGTAAGAAAATAAATAAAGAGAATAATAATGATATTTTAATAAAAAAGGTACAAATAAAGGCGTGTCTCAAAGTATTTGTCAGTAAAGATCATTAACATAGATATTTACTCTAATCTCGTGAGCTATTTAGTTTTATCCTCATTCCATAATACCTCAGACCAGCCCTTTTTCTATATGAGTTTTGAATCTCAAAAAGTCTTTTTGGTCTACTCATAAATAATTTGTAACTTGCATACTGTAGCGTTCGTTCGCCACATTCAATCTTTTTATTTCCGCGTAAGGATATCCTTTTCATTTTTTCACTGGCCGTTTGAATATTTTAAAATATTACGTTTTGCCAATGGAATTCATTTTAAATTTGACAGAGTATGATTTTGATGTTTTTGCTTTTTGAGAATTGGATAAAATTTATCAAGAATTGTTTTTTACTATTCGCAAGGTCTAATTTCAGTTTACCAGTTTTTCTTCAGATCCTGGTCTAGCAAACAGACAAACAAAGACAATCAAATTTGGTTAACAGGGCTGACGGGTTTAGCGAGGTTTCAACCCGTTAGGTAGATTGATTTTACCCGTTTATTTGCGGATGAAGCTCCGTGCACCCTTAGAGATGTTTGGATCTTCTTTTTACCGTCTTTCATCGGAAGGACGGCCAGAGCTGAGTTTACCTTTGCATTTTCAAGTCCTTTTGTTAAAGTTATCTCTAACTGTTTCTGTAGTCTTTTATGCTTTAATTTTTTTTTTATTTCCATTGCCCTAAATTCTAAAATTGAGTAATTAATAGCTCATCTTGCCGTTTTTTCAGGCTTATTTCGACATTGTTTGGTGTTTTCATAATGATAGGTGTTAAAAAATGTTTTTTTCTAAGTAATATCCTGTACTTGCGTACCTACCGTAAGCGCGCGCGCGTCCGCGTTTCCTCTTTATTATAATAAATTCAGTTATATCGGAAAATATGTCAAACTTTTAAAGAATATGTGCGGAATTGTGTTCCTTCAAAATATTTTATTTTCTTTGTCTTTTCTCAATTTGTGACCCGCCTCCTCGTTTGCCTCCTTCCTTGAATTTACTAAATTATAACCGTTTGTTAATAAAGTGTTTATCTTTTTTCCTTGCTAACGGGTTTACATTGTTATCAGGTGCATTCCGTTTCAAGCAAAATTAGCTTACAGTATCTTTTTGAAATGAGCTGAAAGTAGCTTGCATTTGCCTGGGATTTCATTAGTGTCGCTTTGTAGTGTTAGGATAAATCGGTATAATAAATTGGGATTCTGCACACTGCAGACTTTTATTCTGTTTGTAGTGTGAAGTATGTTGGTAAAGCGTAATTTAGGTATAAATAGAAAAATCGATCAATCAAGCATAAAAATCAATGTAACATAATTATACGGAATGTAAAATTAAAACTGTAAAAGTGAAACAACTAACAACCTGTAAATGTTGAAAAGTAAAAGAGCTCCGAGCATGCAAGTTGCTCTCGTGCGCTCAATGCCACTTCCTAGTTTTAATTCCACGCGGCCTAGTTATACCTATATTCCTCGCGAATCTATGAGATGAATGATTATATAAGAGATTTAGTTATTACAGAAATTATTTATGTATGTTTTAAAATTATTTCACTCGTATACAAATTTAATGAAATTCAATCTAAATAGGAATGTGATAAAAACAATTCATAGATTTCGCACTCCCCGCAAGAATCGGAGCATTGAAAATGAATACTTACAACAATTTACTAAAAAAATCATTTTATTTTTTAAATAAAATAAAATGATTTTTTTCTAAAATCTATTCCAACTTGAATGCACTTCTCGCCTGCATCCGCATCTTTTAACAGCATTACCATGATGATCGGTCAATAATCAAAGAAGCTACATCACTTTTTATATACGGAAATACCTGTTTTTCTATAATACCAAATCTAAAGGGACCACCTACTACTACAGATCACAATTATTAACCGATTTTTTAAATTTTTTTCGCCATTTTGTAGTTAAACTAATACCCTTTTTTTAATTTTTTCTTAAGTCGGTTTTTTTAATGTTTACAATTTAGTAAACACCCCCCAAAAAACCCGATTTTTAATTTATTTTTCAAAATTCCATAAAAAGTTTCCAGCCGTTTTTTTTAAATTAAACCACTTACACGTGCCTCGATAAATTCCTCAACTCTTGGTACTATTTCCATCTCGATTCTCTCAAAATCTTCGGCTATGGCTAAAAATACGTTTCAGGCGATTTGCATTTGATAGCCATTTTAATAGTAAAAATACAAATAAAGGCAAAGTATTAGGCAAAGAATATAATGATGACATAGAACTATTAACATTATCTTTACGAGTAATTCCTTGGACTTGACTTAGATCAATTGTTTTCAAATAATTGAGATCTCTGACCATGTACTTCTAAATATATATCAAAACATTTCAATGACAATATCACTCGTATCTCCTTAAATGTGATACTAAAGGTCACGTTTTGTTTATCTTATTAAGTTTTAAATTTGTTTTGTTCTTATCATATTTATTATAGATGCTATTTGTTAGTCACAACTTCATCTTTAGAACTTCAACATCCCAATGCTGGGAAAAAACGTAGTAAACAAGTAAACAAGTAGCAGTCGTAAATGAGAATATTGGGCCATACCTACCACGCTGACTCTAAACGGTTTGGTGGGATAACCAATCCATGACAGTGATACCTCTTGCCAAGTAGTAAAAATAAAGATAAGATGTGTTCTTGACACATATAAGCCGATTATATATAAAAATATTAAAAAAATATACACACATACACACAAACTTTCGCATTTATAATATTAGTACTGTATAGATAGATGCATTACTGAAGTTCCCTAATTACATCATTATCACTTTTAATTTGCAGTAATACAGAAGCTGAGGAACGAGAAACTTTTGAGAACTCATTAGTGTCTGTGTCGTGGTCGTTCGTGGCCGTGGGTGGGGTAGGGTGGTAGTGGTTACGAGTGGGTCCTGGTGAATGATGGGACTTGCAATGCGTCAATTATCCATTCTGCTCCGGTCTCCAGTTCGCGTGAGGTCTCTGTAACGTACGTTGTTACCGAAACAATGAACTAGCTAGTAACTCGTAGAATTTATAATAGTAATTCGTACTTATCAGTTATTATCTTCTGTTATTATTATTAAGAAAGCTGCTACACAAAAAGTCAAACGCATTTTAAATGTGTTTAATGTCAAAGTATAAGTTTTATTTTACTAAACTATTATTTTCATATCTATATATTAATACGTGAAGAAAAAACTTTGTACCCTTTTTTACGAAAATTGTAATTTTTGTTGTAAATTTCGCACACCTATAATTTATTTATAGAAGGATGACAGAATGTTAATTTTTTTTTAACATTACACACACTACCAAGTATTTGACACACGCATATGTATTTGACACACAGGCATATATACTCTTTCCCAAAATTTTTCATAAATGGAAGAGGAGCGGCCGAAATCTGTCAATGCCAATCCAAACTCACATTCTATCTTTTTTAATTTTTCATTGCTTAGGATACAATCCATGCAGCCTTAATAAAATCACGGTCGAATTTCGACCACTGGGCGACCACTAGTTTATATAATTGAGTAAAAAGATTTTTAATATAATATTTAATATTATTGTAATAATTATAATATTCCCCAATATTAATAGCTATAATAGTTTTATAATACTTGCACGAGTACCGGCAAATAATTCCAACTCTGGTAAAAGTTGTAACAAAGATTAACAGACTACTCGTATCCTCCGATATCTAAAGAAAGACTTAAAACTATCTCTATTTTTAAAAACCGATAAAGACACTGTCTGTTGTGCGGATTATTACACCTTAAATTAGAACAGACATATCGATATCAGCCCCGTTGGGGTCATCCGATCACTGTCTGGTAAATCTGTATCCATATATTCCCCACCGGATTAGGGCCCTAGTGGTATGAGACGGGTGTGGCGATACAAGTCGGCAGACT
The DNA here is from genome assembly GCA_963082485.1 of Eudonia mercurella. NCBI lineage: Eukaryota > Metazoa > Arthropoda > Insecta > Lepidoptera > Crambidae > Eudonia > Eudonia mercurella. Next base: position 2,594,295 of record OY720022.1, read on the forward strand.
AGGATGAGACGCGACACTTTTATGCATCTTTTCCTTGGCGGCAGAACTGCTGTTCATCTGGAGATCCGTCAAATGCGCTGACGCTGTAACCGAGTCATAATGCGGGGTATGGAATATTACATTCCTTACTCCGAAGTTCCGACGGGCAGCAAAGCTCGCCCATGGTTTAATGCTGACTGTCGTTGCGCCGAAGCGCAGAAACCGTCAGCTTTCTTAGCCTGGGCTGATGCTCGAACGCGCAAATCTGCGGATATTGAGACCCTGAAAAAAGCGTATAACCAGGCCACCAAGTCCAGCAAAAAAACGTTACGCAGGGCACGTTTTGATCATATCTGCCGCGTTGGTGTCAAACTTGCTTCTTACCCATCCGGGTGCAAAGCGTTTTGGTCCCTTGCTAAAGCAGCCGAATCAAACTTGTGTCGCCCTTCTCAACCACCATTGCTGAAACACGATGATTCACTTGCCCATACCTAAACAGCCTATAACTGTTCCACTGCCTCCATCCTCCTCCATCATTGAAATCAATTCATCGCTACAAGTGATGGGTAATGGCTTAATCACCACGCTTGCCAAATGCGGGTTGATGATCACAAACCCGGGCTATGCATTGGAAAATCCGAAATACATTTTGCCCGACCTAGGAATTGGTGTTAACAAATGTGCTGAGGTTAAGCAATTTCCACAAAGGCCGGTCATCAGATGGGTGACCAAAAATTTATCATCTCGAGCTCCTCCGTGCTTCAGAAAGCACGTTAAGCCGTTGGTTCCGGCTGCATTAGCAGTCGTTAACAACCACCAATCCGCACTGGGCCCGCGTGGTGGTTTATGGCCCGTTCTACCTATACATCAATAGGGAAGGCTGGTGCTCCAGCAGTGGGGACATATAATGAGCTGATGATGATGATGATGATAAAGCAAGTTTTGCAATGCAGTGTCATCGCAAGTGGGACCAATTAATATAATATTATTTGAAGTTCTTCCGTGTTCAGAAGGCACTTTGAGCTGATGGCCCCGGCTTTGTGGCAAGCAGTACTGCCACCATATTGTTATGGCAATAGTTCTGTCGAACAATCCAAAAACTCAATTCGCCTGTGCTAGAAATGTGAGCACGTCAGTAGTAAAGTGGTTATCGAGATTGCTCGAAGACGGATTCTCGCATTATCTCCCTGTGTGTTATTGTGTTCATGTGTAAAAGCGTATGTCCATCAGTTAGACATTAGGCTGATGATCTTCTTTATTTTCTAAGTTTTTCTCTCCACTTAAGCATTAGATTTCAATTGCTTTAAAATCAGTCAATCATTTTTTAACAAATTCATCACATAATATCGAACATTCATAATATAAATAAATTAAAACAAAAGTAATGTTAAAAATACTATCACTTATATTATCTTTTCTCTTTTAAAATACTGAGGGTCCAATATTGCCAGTTTCAAGTTTGTGCTTTTTCTCGTGTATTAAGCTATTATCGGTAATCGTTTGTTTAATATTGATTTCAATATCTTTGCAGTTGGTTAGTTGGAATGGTTCTAAATATCACAGTAGTGGTCTAACGTAAAAAACTTAAAGTCTATGAGATGTCTGTGTATGGCCAGACGAAACGCAAACACCCTAAAAGCCAGGAAACTCTAGTACCTACAGTTGTGTTTAAAAATTAACATTGATATCTCTATTGTACTCAAACCATAAGTAAGTCTTGAATATTGTTTTCGGCTCTTTTGTTTTGGTAGTGATTAGTGACACGATTTGCGATTTCATTAACATGTCAATTCATTCGTTTGTACGCGTCGATCTTTATCAGGCCCGGATTTGACATTGATGGCCAGTTTATAACAAACATACTGATTGTGAACGGTTACTCCAATTGCTTCGAAATTAAATTACATTGTGTCACTCATTATCGCTTGTCCAGTTTACTGAGTTAAGCTCGTTTGGCCGAAAGCACTTCATCATAATTATTGATGTGTAAAAATGTGAAGTTCTCTTGCGTTTACGTTCAAATGGCATATATCTAAATGTTAGAGGTACGAAGATAGGTACATGCGTAGTAGTCAAAAGAAATGTGACCTTGCCGCGACGTCATTGGCCTAACAATGTTGCTAAGCAACGGAAACTCTGGTCGTCGTGCTGTTACTATTACAAAACAAAAATAATGTAGTAATAATTATTTTTTTAAAGGACTTAAATAAATTAGTTTAACATGCCAGTCAGATCAGTAATTACATGTTGTATAAAAATATATTTAAAGCGTTCAATTCTTTTCTGGTTCTGGAATACTAGAAAGGGCTTACTAATTTCCTACTTAACTCGGTATATAAATATGCTCAATTAAAAATAATTACAATTATAACTCGTTACAGCTTACTATTTTTACCACGGCTTGCTCACTGCACAGACAACTTGGCACTGTAAATCTGCCACAAAACAGTTGGGTGTTACGCCAACTTGACTCGGACTTAGGTCGTTTTGACGCCGGACCGCTGACACGAACCGAAGAAATCCGATTAATGTTACTTAGAGTGTGATCCTTGGTGGTGCCTTCTTCAGATAGAGTACACATTTTGCTACTTAGACGCCTATGTTTCAAATGGCAAAGTAGCGACGACGAAATTTATTTTCATGTCCAGCTGAAATTTTTATTTATTTTTCAAACGCGTCTTGATAGCTCAGCGGCTATGCTGCATTCGATTTTAAATTGTGAGAAGTTACTTGGCTCAATTATCGGACTTGATAATTGTTATAGACGTCCTGCTAAATTTTGCAGAGCTCCGAAACTTCTAACTTAGCTTGTTACAACCTTATATGTGATTATTTGTACAAATATAGACTATAAAGATTTTGTGAATCTTTATTGCAATCCATAAAACACAACGGCGGCGTCAACTAACTATAATGAACTCCATCATCATCATCATCAGCTCATTTTATGTCCCCACTGCTGGGGCACGAGCCATCCCTATGGATGGATAGGGAGAACGGGCCATAAACCACCACGCGGGCCCAGTGCGGATTGGCGGTTGTTAACGACTGCTAATGCAGCCGGGACCAACGACTTTACGTGCCTTCCGAAGCACGGAGGAGCTCGAGATGATAAATTTTTGGTCACCCATCCGATGACAGGCCTTTGCGAAAGTTGCTTAACCTCAGCACTCGCAGACCGGGCGCGTTAACCACTGCGCCATCGAGCTCCCCACAATGTACTTAGCTATAATAAATGTTTAAATCAAGCGTGAGATTTACGTAAATATCAACTTTTTCCCGCGACATCGTTCACGTGGATTTCGTATAGTCAAATTCAATACTATTATTACTACTATTCTATTCTCAAATTAAAAAAAAAAATCATGTATTGCCTATGTTACCCACAAGAAATGTAGTATTTTATCAGTAAAAGAATTTTTAAACTGAACCAGTAGTTCCAGAGATTAACCCCGTCAGACAAACAAACATTTTCACAAACGTAACCTCTTCATTAATATTAATTACTTAACTGTTTACTACAAAAAGACATGAATCGATGCATTATTTTTATGTTACCTATTTAATTTTTATCAAGGCTCGTTCATACAATTAATAAATGATTGGCAGGAATATAATAATACTAGCTGACTGGCGGACTTCGTAACGCTATGACAGTTTCCATGACAACAAAACAAACAAATCATTCGTCCGCTTAAGAACCCCTATTGCAGCGCCACCTACCGGGTCCAATTGTAAATCTAAACCATTCTCGAATCCACTTGAACACACACAGAAAACTTCATCCAAATCGGTCCAGCCGTTTAGAAGGAGTTCAATAACATACACACGCACACAATATTTATATATAAAAATAATATGGTTATCCCGACGGGTTTTTACAGAGATTAAAGTTATTAAAAATCTCATTTGAACGTCAGTGCAGTAAGAACCCATACAAAATCTTGAGAGTTGGTCTAATCGAGCAGTTCCTCACGCCTGTTCTAAGTTCATTGCTAATCCGTTTAACTAGAATGTGTTAAGCTGCCCGCATCCCCCACCCCGCACTCACTCCACTGCTATGGCAGGCTGCATTCATAAGATCTTGTTCTATTTTTAATGTCCTTCTAACTCAACACGAGCGTACAGCTTTTTTTATAAATAAAACTTTAGCAATTCAATTTACCAATAAAAGAAATATTGTTTTTTATTAATCAACAACGAATATCATGGCTAGAACATCGAATGAAGCAACAACAATAACCACGTTAAAATATCTTTAAAAAACATTTAATTATCATATTCATATTTTTTTATTTGTAAACAAGTCACTACACAATAAACACTGCCGTCGACAGATTAATAAATAACTGTATTAAAACTTTAAGACATTTTTGATAAAGCCAAGCAATACACGTTGCTCCGGTAGACCTTTTCCACAGTTACAAAGCTGACCGTCCGGTAATCTACCCAAGACAAGTGCCGTTTGAAACTTCAGAGTGGACCACTCGAGTTGGCGTTAGGCATCAGCTGAAATATCAGTGAAACTTTGTCAGCGTCTCTACCTTTTAGCTTTGTACAGTACGGAATGTAGCGTAACATAGACAGACCGCTCTCGACTTTCTTCAAAGGTTTAGTGCTGGCTATCTGCGCTGTATTACCGTTTGCGATCCAAATAAAACAAGAGACGGAGCTAAAACGCTTATTGAAATGTACAAGTGAGCTTTGTTTCTTATTCAACAAGTGCTTAGAGGTTGGCAAGTGAGTTGCCGATAGCCGCATGGACAACCTCTTGCCCCGCGAGCGTTCCGCTCGTGGTGCTGGGGCGCGGATGCAGGCGACCCCGGAGCGGAGCGCCAGTCGCTCTGCGTCCGCGCGCTAGGCCGCACGCCCCGGCCCCCACGTGCGATCCAACCGTAAGTTCCGTGACACTCCGACCGACGACTCCACAACTCCTTACCGGTAATAAGTGCCGATTGCCTCCCGCACCCCGTGCTGCATTCCAACTTTTTCTGGGTTTTACTTGAGTTAGATTAGTTTTCTAAAACTTAAAATTGGCAACATTAGTTCGCGCTATCGGAAAGTCTTGCGGATAAATTTGTAGCAATGTTACTAGTAAATAGGCTGTCTGGATAATACCTAGCTTTTAAATACCGAGTAGTCGTTTAGGTTGTTACCTAATTTTGAAATAAACAAAATATAGCTATACATATTTTTTAGAGCAGTGGAATTTTATGTAGGCCTCACACTGGTTTGCAATGGTATAAACGTCTTAGCGTTATCGCTATGTCATTGCAAACAAAACGTAGATGTTGTTACATACCTGACTAATTGATCTTCTTTTCACATGTATGCAAATTTAAAGAAAATGAAGACGCATCATTGAAATTTCATGATTCTTATATGAGGTGACCTATAGGGATATTGACTACAACAATAATTAATTAAAGAACATTAAACGTATTAATGAAATCACGTAGCGGTTCTTTAAAACATTAACCTATTTTTTATTTGTTGTAAGCAAGAATTTCTGTAACCTAAAAAGTTGTAAATAAACGCTCAATTGACGGGAAAATATGACGTCATAGTACCCATTCCCAAGCAATTTCTATTTCAAAAATTGTCAGTTTCTGAAAAGTTTCTCTATTGACTTACCAGGTAACTACCCAATTAGGTAGGAACTTATAAAAAATCCAAGTCTAGACCTATTCTAAAGATTCTCGAAAATGACTTGCTTGTATTTTCTTTCCATTTTTCTAAAAAGTACCTAATGGTCGCTTTGTTTTACTAAGAATACATATAAACAAAGCGCTATTGAAACTATTTAGAACTTATATTTTATAATCAAAACATTTATTTATGGAATAAAATATTAATGCGTAAATAGGTACCTAATATTTTTATTTTCTTTTTGTTAGCGGTTTTCCAATTTTTTCCTAACTCTTTATTTTATTTCCTTTGATAAACTTCTGGTTCTTGTTGTTTAAAAAGAGTTTGCAGTTATTATGACACCCATGATAGGTGCCCACATTTTATATATTTAAACCAAATACTACTAGCCTGCTAAAAATTATTTATTAAGGCTTACAGTATCCATTCAATTATTATGTTACCTACTTATAAACCGTTTATTATTATGTATGTTTTCGAAAGGCGAATTGAGAGATCAAAATGTAAAGCAGAATAAAATTGTCGGCAAACTTTTCAACTCCGCCTCCGCCAGTGTCTATGAGCTTACTAAATTAGTTACACGTTCCTCTTGGTTTAAAATCGGGAACTTTGTAGTGTAGATAGGTCGTCGGATAAACATGCCTTAACATCACAATAAGGGCTGTGTGCGGAGAGCAAACTGTTAGGCTCATTTTGTGTGGAGTGCGGAGGCGAATGCGCGGGCGCCTCTAACGGGACCCGGGTTCGGGTTAACAACCCTATTCGACTCACTAAAACCCTGTTGCATCGTATCGTAGATACGTTTGACTTAGAACGCTTACACGACTTGGGTTCCGCGCTTGTTCCGCGGCTTTCAATACGAGCTACACATGTCGTTTTTTCTACAATACGCGTATAATGAAAAAACATTGAGTGTAGATAATGGGTTAGATACAGTCACTATACCGTAATTGTTAGAGCGCCTGACCCGGTATGTCGGAAGGCGCGGGTTCAGATCCCACCCGTGGAAAATATATTTTTAACACCTTTTTTTCAGTAAAAAGACAATATAGAAACAGTTCTTTGAACGAGTACGTAGTTAAATATGTGCTGAACTGAAAGGAATATTGGAAAAATGGCTACCTTACTAGGATTATAAGATAATTAGACCATCTGGATTATGCGAGTACCAAGTTTCATAAACGAATCCGACTAAGGCTCAAGTAGATGTCCGTTAATAGTTTGTGCTCGTCTCAATCCCTATTGAAAACTTCGGTCCGGCCATGCCGCGCGTTCTCTGCACATATTGTCATAAATCAGAGTCGACAAGCCGCGCCGTGGGCACGGGCAGCGCCTGACCCCCGCACCATCATTTTGATCGATCAACTATCTCAACATTTACGTTGCCTCCGCACCACAAAAACATGGCATAATTCCCACAAAATTATCTTAGTACAAGGCACTTTCGTTTCAATAACAAAACAACAAAACTTATTATTCTCTTTGATGCCACATCTCTCTCTGTGGCAAGTGTGCGAAGACATCAAAGGGATGCTTCAACTAAATAGAATTTAACCACATTTTCCTTGACAATTGACTCAAAAAGCACACACATATACGGCAATACATTAAGTATGTTTCATTTGCAATTTGTCATTATTAAAAACAACACAATAATATAAGTTACTAGCTCCGATGTTTTGTGATTAATAACCTACATATATACGAAATAATTATAATACTACAATGTAGAGAAAATACAATATCCCATGCAGTAAATTTTATATATGTAAAATTGATGTAGAGCGGTTCAAATTAATTTCAATTAAAGCTTAAAAGTGTCAACTCGGACACTGTGTCCGAATATAATGTGTCCGAAACGTCAGCTACCCTAGCAATTAGTAAATCTGATTATAATAAATGTCAATGTCATTATTAATCGTTTTCTGCTGTTTCACCATGGTGATATTGTTTTATTATTTACTAGCTTTTGTTCGCGGCTTTGCTCACGTGGGCTACACGACTTGTGTTTATTCGTAATAAAAGCCGTTCGTAATAAAAACTTATTACGGGCAAATATCATAAGGGTATAAGTAAAAAGTGTCTAACACAAAACAACGTATTATAGATCACTCTGTATAAGTAATTTTGGTCCGTTTTGAAACCTCCTGTACAAATTGTCATCCCCTACTTAAGGGATCATTTTCCAAAAATCCTGAAACACTTTACAATTTCTTACTAGGCCAAATACCGAAATTTAAAGACAGACAAATTTCCATACAACTTTCCAAGCTTATTTCACCTCTCTAGGGGAGATTTTTTAAAAAATTCTAAAACACGGCATTCTTTATTTTTATGGAAAAATCTTTAGATCGATTAAATTATTCATTTTGATAGTTATTACTTAAAAAATAATGACTTCCCCAAAAAAAACTTCTTTCCTTTTTTACTCTTTTAAAAGAAAATAAACAAAATTCCTGAGACACGTCATTCTTTATTTCTTATCAAGAAGCCAAATACCAATTTTCATGTATTTTACTTCAAAACTGACGGACTTTCATGCACTTTACCCACAGTCCAAATTTCATCTAATTAGCTTCAGCGGTTTAGGCTCGGCGATGATGAATCAGTCAGGCCAAGTCATTATTATATGTAGGTAGAATTATGTACTGATTCACAAGAACGATGCACATAAATACGGCGGTGTTTTCGATACTTTCGCTTCGTTTTGACAATCACGAGCGTTAAAAGCATTTTTATACGCACGTTAATTTATTTATTTAATTTGCTAAACGTTATATTGTAAATAGGTACTTTCGTATATGTATCTCGCATTCACATCACAAAGCCAAGGTTTACTTACGCGAACCCGTCTTAGAGAAACCACAAACTGTTATTTTGTTGTCACCCACATTAAATTGAATGGGCTTTGGTGTGTGAATGAGCTGTTTGTAATAGATATCCGAGTAACGCGATATACGTTTTATGAGTCAATGAGCGACTGTAATAGAAGTACGTTTATCGCTAAGAAATTTAGATTAATTTGCTACTCAAATCTGAACTTAGTGAACCTAGTTACATTGATACAATAATTATGCTCTTTATAAAGGTGTGTGGATTAATAATATCATCATCATCATTATCAGCTCATTTTATGTACCCACTGCTGGGGCACGAGCCTTTCCTATGGTTGGATAGGGAGAACGGGCCATAAACCACCACGCGGGCCCAGTGCGGATTGGTGGTTGTTAACGACTGCTAATGCAGCTGGGACCAACGGCGTTACGTGCCTTTCGAAGCACGGAGGAGCTCGAGATGATAATTTTTTGGTCACCCATCCGATGACCGGCCTTTGCGAAAGTTGCTTAACCTCAGCACTCGCAGACCGGGCGCGTTAACCACTGCGCCATCGAGCTCCTCTGATTAATTTGATTAATATGCGTACATCAAACTATGATTATTCAGACGTCTCAGTAAACCACGTTATTCTGCTCGCGTTTGTTTAAATGAAATTTTTATTTAACCCTTTACACGATTCGTTTGCTAAAACATCAGAATTTTTTTTCTTTAATTTTTAATAATTTTCAAAACTTATAACATGACTTGAAATAAATAACGTACAAAAATAACTTTAACTTGATTGGCATCTACTTTATTAAGTAGATGCCAATCAAGTTAAAGTTACTTACGTTACGTTACGTTACGTTAGAATGTCAATCTTTGGTTTTGACGTGTATACTCAATTTATTTTGAAGCATTCGTAGATCCGTGTAAATCGTTCAATCAAAAATCTGAATCTAGTTAAGATGCTCATATTACCTACTTGTTACAGTCTACAAAGCCCAAACAAATAATAAATGTATAAAATACTCTGTACAAAGTATTCTTAACTTCAGAAAGTAACAGCACTATTCAGTTTTTAAATAAAAATGTTTTGTGGTCGTTTATTAAATAAACATATTTACACAATTCATATTTTTAAAGCGATAAATAAAACGACGGTTGGCACAATTGTTTATCACGTATTTTAAACACAACGACGTTTTCCCCAGATGTATCTCGTTTTAAAATTGCTACAGGTAAGCCTAGAACTGTAAAAATTGCGATATATGGCCCACAAGTGACAAAGATAATGTCAATGAATTTACGCGGAAGGTATTCGAAAATTGCAGGAAGACCGTGCAAGCTGAAAGCCAAAATTATAGTTGAAAACGTACAAGACTGCCTAGTAGTGCTTTCATATCTTTTTTGTATACGGTACATTTAAAATCTATATGCTCTAGTTATTTAAAAATGATTGTAAGATAAGTTTGATCATTGAATGTTAATTTGACTAGTGTACTTTATAACTTTTTAGAGCTATACGAAAAATTTGTAGAATAACTGAATTATTGGAAGGCGTTTTTACCCTTTATAGGGCAAGTTGCGAAATCGGTCTATATTTCGACCACTTTTATCCCCATAGGTATAAGGACTAAACTCCTATAGAAAAGCTGTTTTTGTTTTGTTTTGTTTTTAGATATAAGGACTAAACTTCTTTAAAAAAGTTGTTTTTTATAGTAGTTCAGTCCTTATATCTATGGGGATACAAGTGGTCGAACTATAGACCGATTTCGCAACTTGCCCTATAAAGGGTTAAAGGGTAAATTCTACATAAAAATAAAGACCAACCCCGCAAATCAGTTATCACGAATGTTAGAACTGATTTTGAATTATTGATTAGCTCTCGATCATTTTATAATTGACGTTTGTTCAGAATGCACTATATTATGGCTACATCATCATCCATCATCTATCATCATTCTATAAACGTCCCACAACCACTAGTGGAAACATCACATCGTTACTTATATAGTTGTATACATACCTACTTACCTTTAATAAAACAATAATGTTAGAGTTTTTCTTAAAAATGCCTCAAATATCAAATCATATGTGAATAATAAAATATAGATATCGTAAATTTGTTGTTATGCGACTGTTTTCAAGTTCCCTCTGACATATATAGTTATCTGTCGATAAGGTGGCCCTACGGACCCTAGTGTCAGACAAATAAGTTAGCAGGTCACCAAGCATTGTATAAATAATCTTATCGCCTCATTGACACGGTAAACTGTGCCTCTTAGGTATAATTGTACTATCAATACGCTACCATAGGCTCGACAGCGTTGACAGTAAGTATAATTTAATAGTATACCACCTAACAATAAATATACCGATCGTAATTCCCTACTAATAATGCTTAATAAGAGTTTATTAGTAGCATAAATAATGTTATCTTGTAAAGGTCATTGAACACATTGCATTGCAGTATGCTCATTTGCTCACCGTTCTATAGAAGAGACCTATTTGAATTTACTGCACTTGCATTTCGATTCAATGATGCTGACTTGTAATGAAATGTGATTCTAAACAACTGTCACTCGCAGCAGCTATTGGTTAAAAGATTTATTATCCTTAGCATGTATAATGCTTGAATGGACACTTTGTCACGGTACTTAGGATATTTAGAACTACCTGCCCGGACAGACTTGGTTCTGTCAAAAGCAATTCTTTTCCCTCTTTATTAAAACTTTTCGTGTGCCTTAGGGAACTTACTAAAAGAATTAGGCTTGTGTTTAAACGCCTACCAAAAATGTATCAATTCTACTACCAATAAAATTCGAAACGGTTACCAAAACGGATAAATGCTCACCAAATTGTGTTTCCTAAAATATTATAAAAAGTATACAATTTATATTTTTATTAAATGCCTTAAAAATAAATGAATACCTTTTAACTGCATTTCAGACCAAATATGTTATTTTGTCACCAATACTTTATGCCTCGAGTTTAAATTTGGTAATTTTTGCTTTCTGTTGTCTAATAAAAAATATAACCTAGAAATTCAAGTCTTAAATTTATAACCTATCACGTGACCTACAGGAGTAGGGCAGCTAGTATCCTCAATCATTTGAATAATAGTGTAAAAATTTGGTGAGCATTTATCCATTTTGGGAAGCAAAAATAATATTTGTTCAGTCATTTAATTTATTTGGTACTTAGGTTTAGAGTAAAAAAATATTTCTGGTGAGCGTTTAAATTATTAATTATTATACCCAAAAAAAATTGCCAAATCGGTCCAGCCGTTCTCGAGTTTTGCGCTTAGCAACATTAATTTTTATTTATATAGAAGACTAGCGGCCCGTCCCTGCTTCGCACGGGTGGTCATTTTTTTATATAGCCTATGTTACTCGGCACTAATGTAGCATTCCAATGGTGAAAGAATTTTTCAAATCATTCCAGTAGTTTTTGAGTTTATTCGTTGCAAACATACATACACACAAAAATACAAAGGTTTCCTCTTTATAATATTAGTATAGATAAAGATGAGGTCATCGATGTATGAGGCAAGGATGCATTTGCACTTCTGTGTAGGCATACTGATACTGATACTGATACTGATAATTTTCAGTGTTGGATTACCGAAGATGTTAATGCGCATGACATCATCATCGTCATCATCAGCTCATTTTTTATGTCCCCACTGCTGGAGCACGAGCCTTCCCTATGGATGGATAGGGAGAACGGGCCATAAACCACCACGCGGGCCCAGTATGGATTGGTGGTTCTTAACGACTGCTAATGCAGCCGGGACCAACGGCTTAACGTGCGCACAACGTTTATAGGTTATTACAATTACTTGTAGTACATTACTAAATCTTAGTGTGTTTATTGGATTGTGTGATTAAATTTTCCCAATTAGATATTGAGTAAGTATATTGAGTATCTTGAGCACAGATTAACTAATACTTAGTTAAGTCTTGAGCTTCCGTTGATAATGTATGTATGCATTAAGTACAGCGGCAACGAAGAAATGTTTACTCAAAATTGGTCTTTCCAATGTTTTTATCGTTATAGTATTTTTTATCTGGTCACCTATGACCCATTGTTTAAGCAGCTCGCTTAAACTATTTTAATGAAACTTGACTCTTGCATTATGTAACTTATCGTAAGCTTTTAAATCTGTATAAAAAAATAATGTTTCGATATTTGTCCTGTACATATTCCTACCATTCATTCGATATTGCGATGAAACTTTAGTGAGTTGCGCTCACCCGCGAAGGTTTCTGGTACGGGACCACCCGTATCACGGGATATGGGTGCCCAATAGTGTCCGTGCGAAGTTGGCGGTCCACTGATAAATGAATTATAACCAATGACTTCTTCAAAGTGAATGAACCGGGTAATGTTCAAATCCCTCTAAGCAAAGCCCCTGTCCAAGGACAAAGTCTAGCCTTAAATAAAAATCTACTTAATGTTGCTTTATTTAAAAATGTTTGTCTTTTCCAACTCGAAAATTGCCGGTTGTGTTGCCGGCCTCACTCAATAAGTAATTAGATTGATGAATAACTGATGATAAAACAAATGTTTTTTTTAAAACTGTCTAATCTATATTTTTATTGCGCTAAAGCACACCTACTGAAAACGACATAGTACAAACAATTGTGAATATTACGAGAATCTAAAAAAAAACAATTCTATAAACTCAGTTATAATTATTGGCAATGAATGTATAATTTCTATTTAAAATAGTGATAGATACAAAGGGAAATTTCAGAATTGGTTGATGAAGGCTGATGAAAGTATAAAAGATAAGACACGACTATGTCGGTAGTTGCGTAATGAGGAAATTGAAGGGTTTCTTTCCCTTCAATTTCCAATGTTCTTCAATTCAATTTCTTCAGTTCAATTTTCAATGTTTTTTTCATGAATCTGAGAAATATTAGCCATTCTTGGCTAATATTTCTCAGATTCATAAAAAAACAGTTTCGTCTCGTTTCTATCATCGTTTCATTAAATCAGATTTTCAATAATATTGTGTAAAGAAATTACATGAGATGTTACCTACTAGAATCTTTATGGTTAAAAATTCTATTACTTATTAGATGTTACTGAAATAAATCTTTATAATTAAAATTGTAATATTAGTGTTTCACTAAAATTGAATGAGTCGTTGATCAACTCTTTATCTACAAAAACATCACATAGACTTGTTTCACATATTTGGCTATTCTAAACTCATTATTTTATCGCCTAAGTACTATGTTTTTTTTGTGTAACATCTTTCCGCTTGCTCTCTATATAAGCAATTTGTGGGAGTGATTTCGTGAAATAGGACGGAAGTATGTGCAACAGTATAACAAGTGTGTAACAGGAAGTCGGGGAAGCCTAAACAAACTTATTCAAAATAGTAATAATTTTGCAGTAGTATACCTTCTTTAAATTACTCCTTAGAATTCTGATAATTTCTAAATTGTCACAACTAAGTGCACTCGAATTCGGGCTGGGAAACAAATCGTTCTTGTAACCCTTTTCAAGCCAGCCTCTAATGCCAACTTTGTTTTGCACCTTTTAAATTCTTCCAAGAATATTAGAAAAATATTTTCTAAAGTTAATAAGCCTCGGAAAGAATTGCCTACACTTCATAAATAAAATCAATACCATTAAAAACAAAATTGTAAAAAAACCAAGTCTCTCAACTCAGTTCTTCTACCGTAAAAAGTTGTGAGATCCATGTACTACCAAGTTCTCAATATTAAAAATCTTTTATGTTTTAAATAAATAGATAGTTGCGAGACTTAGTTTTTTCACAAGTTTGTATTTAATGGTATCTCATTTATTTTTGTAGATAGTCCAACTTTTTTCCTTTCCTGTACCATCTAGGTACCTATCTACACCTATTATTCCATTATAACATTATACATACGTATACACTGATTCATTAACTGCAAATGTAACTTTGTAATCCTATACATTTATATGGGATTACAAAAATTATTTATGCAGTTGGTGTATCTAGAAAACTGGACCGAAATTGCAAAATATTTTAGTTTTTCCTTGATTTATACACTAAACACTTTACTCTACTGTATTCTAAATTTGAAGCTTCTAAGTCTGCTAAAAGTGCCTTAGAGTTTTGATGATCGGTCAGTCAGTCAGTGACAAAATTAAGAAACTTTGACTGGTTATAATTCTTAAACTACTGGTTCAAATTGAATGAAATTTGAAATATACCGTATACAATGCCTGCTTGGTTACTGAAAATTCAGGCTTCTAGTTTTATCAACAACGAAGTTATAGGGGGTCGAAAATGGCCTGAACTGCTTCGAGAAAAGGATGGTGTGGCCGTGCCGCTTTTTTGCTCGACTTGGCGGGGGCGCAGCCGTGCCCCCAGATAAATATTTCGCAAGTAAACTCTTAATCTGCTTTTAAAAGTACGGTGTGCCTTTTGAAGTAAAGTGAGCGTCAAAAAATAGAAATGACGCAAAAGTGTACACGGATCTTTTAATTTTTTAGTTGGACTTAATCCCGTCAGCGGATTTTTGCCTGATATTGGTGTCACAAAATACTTTAGCGTGTACCTTCGGGAGCATTGTATTTGAATGGAATAAATGTAAGTCTTTATTAATTAGTGTTAGTGTAACTTTCAATTATATGACAAAAAGATGTAAAGTGTAGGTTCAGTAATATCAGAGATTACCTCATCCTGCAAGCAAACAATTATTATTATTATTATTGTAAAAAGGTAGAGTTTCAATCCGTCTGTTTTTTGTGTAAGTTCGCGCATATCTCTCCGACCCGAAATTCATATTTATGAAACGGATTTTTATTATAAATTTATTACATTACTTGCCCGTAGCTTTTTCAATACCTCAATAGGGTAGCGCTTCGCTTTTTTATATATCACATTTGGCAAGATATCACCGAAATGTTGGATATTTTAATAGTTAGTATTTCTTTTTTTTGTGTGCGCCAACATTTTCGCGTATTTTATTATATCGTTACAAAATTCAAAATCATTTATTCATTTTATGCTACAAGTAGTTCTTATGCATGCCACTGATTACAAATATCTATCAGTTCACTGAGACCTTTCTTTTTCTAAACGGGCGGCTGCTTAAAATGCTCCGGTTGCTCGGCCGTGAATTACACGGAAAATAGTCATAATGAGGCTAGCCTTGTTAATGAAATGGTCGAAGTTAGTTCGCCCCTTGTAGCGTTTATATCGGCCATAGCACCCGGCTTCCGTCCTGACCCTTCAACACAACCCACGTGTAGGTATAAAAAGGCGAAACTTACATTCAAATGAGTGCTCGTTTTAATTTGTTTTAAAAGGCAATTAGATACCCGCTGCAACCTCTAAATAATATTCAAGTCACACCAGAGCGGCATCAAGTTTCTCGTCAATATAAATCAAACAATTTTTTAGCGTAGGAATACGTTTTAAAGCCTCATGATTGAGGTGTAGGTCGTCGTAGCAAACGGCGTTAATTGCGAGCAGCTGGCCCAGTGCGTAGGCTACTCCAAACTAGATGTCATGTTTAGGCAATCGTTAAATAGGCGATATAGTCATCACGTCCCACTGCTGGGCTCGGTTTCAACATAAACAACAAGCACATGGGGAAAGTGGGCCATAGCCGCAGACATGGTTTTAACGGCTGCCTTCTTACCACAACTGCCAGTACCATCCGAAGCACGAAGGAGCTCGAGGTTTTTTAATTTTGTAACAAATCCGGTGACCGGCTAGCCGCCGCGACGACGTCGAGATATAACCAAGATATATTCAATGTCATAACGATATTGTGTCGAACATTGTGCCTAATACGCCATGAAACACGATGAGTACGCATGCACTCAACATTCATTGTGCCACTCCTCTGCTTCTCGAGCGCTTTGTAACTGAGGTAAATAAGTTTCATCTTGAGGGACCAAGAATAAGTTTGCTATGGAGTTGGCGTCTACTCCGATGACAAAACAAAAGGTGTCGAAGCGAGCTGGGAGCCTTAACTTTGCGAAAAGTGGTCTCTTAGAATGCTCATCATTCCAACTTTGAACCTGAATTCTAGTGGAATAGAAATTGGTTAGTCAATCGTTAAGTTGTTTTGATGCGTTTCATAGACGATTTAGTAGTTTTAGTATGGTAGATTACTGGAGTGACTTTAACCTCGTCTGTGGTGTGGTGATTTGACCGCTCTCGTCTCTCAGCCCTTCAGGTCCTGGCGTTTTATTTTTTTATACCATCACCATGCAAACACCCTCGTAGATTCACGGATACTTTAGAGAACTGGCGAATATTTACTATTATTTGTGATTCAAGTGAACATTTCCTATGACCCAAGATTTTAACTTTTAAATGGCCCTATGTCTTTCAGGAACTGCTTTTGACCCAACTAGTTTACTGTTAATAAGCAATTAGTGTATTTGAGACATTTGTAAAGTTTTCCAACGTGCATGGCGGGCCAACTTTCGATGTATCCTCGTCAGAGTTCTCTCATAACATAACTTTGACATTTGTAATAGTATAATTATGTTTATATACGTGACCTACCAAGCTAGTTGCACTATTGATTTTGCGTTAGAATTGTGACATTATTTTGAAACGATTAAATTAAGTTATCGCGTTAAGTGGATTTAGCTCTGCATTAACATTAAGCTAACAGGATAATATCATGCAGTTACGAAAGCAAAGAAGGCAAAACGTACCTTACCCTAACCTGATGATGCTACATGCATTATCAGTGCTATTGCACTCCGCTGTCTTGCTACGCGGCTAGCGAATTTCTAGTCCATTACTCATGCTACTACAGAACTTTTCGTTAACGGTAATAATAGAAGTGATTGTAACACACATTGTCAATGCGAGGCGCCAATTCGAGCTTTTTAGATAGAGCGCAATGTATCCTGATGATCTGCCAAATGAAATCCACACGTTTAGTTCATGAACGGTAAACAATCGACGCGTTTCGAAATTATCTTGTCAATCCAAAAGTTATGTGAAAGATATCATAAGTACACTTTTTCTACATACTGTTCTGTGTTTCATTGGCAAAAGTATTTGTGAAGTGTACCTACAACTCGTGATTCAAAATGCGGGTTAAGCCTTTGGTCCCGGTTGTTATCGTAAGATAGCAGTCGTTAAATTCCACATACCCGTTTGAGCATACTTAGTGGGTTACAGCCCGATCCCCACATGTTGTTATTTTCATATGGGTAGGTCTAAGCCCAGCAGTGGGAAGTTTATAAGCTGATGAATTGTATAAAGCTTAATGTCAATTTATTTGAACCTTGTATGTTTTATTTAGAGCTTCTATTTTGATGAAAAATCAAAGAAATACCAATCTAAGCCAAACGTATTGTGGCGTGATCATACTTTGGTGAAAATGTCGTTAAGTATAATTTAGGAGTTGTTTCCTTCGTAGGGTACAAAGATCGCCGACGAGTTGGCACGCCAAAAAGTCAAAATACGAAACGTTGTTATGCCGATGCACAGATTTGCATAAAGAGCAACTGTTTAACGACAGTTGGGTCGGTGGTCTAGTTTATGAGCTCAAACGGGTGAAATTATATTTTTTTGTAGTATACAACGTGTAACAGAAAAGAGTGGTCAAAATGAAAGCATCCAAAGAGTACTAAAGACATAATCATTAACTTTATTTTTTATGCTAATATGGGTCTATAGACTATGATAGGGTTACCTACAACATACGGGTCGACGCATGCATCAAAACCAGGCATGACATTTAAATAAATCAATCAAACAACGCTCGCTAACTGCTACTGCTACAAAAATAAGCGACAAATCAAACTTTGCTCAGTAACAGTCACTATTCTGCTGACGTAGTTGGTAGCTCGCCGCCGCCGCCGCCGCTCATGACTTAGATTAGATTAGGAGGCATGAGGTCGCTAGCACGCGAACTCCGCCCTCTGCGAAATTAATATCAGTTTCTAAATAAGTGTCCCGCAATGAACGTTTTTGTCAGACTCAATGTTTGTATTAAAATGCGGCCCGTTTAGCTATTCGCTGCGAATCGCTACTTTATTGCTTGAACTCTACAAACTTATGGAGGCTAATTTGAAAATTATCGTCTAACAATTAAAAGTTTTCCCGATGTCGCGAACCTATTTATCATTGCTAAAAAGCTTGTGTACCAACGCTTTTAACATTTTGTTTAATGATAATGATTTGTTAACAGTGAAATAGTGATCTCAATTAAGTAATTGGATCGCGTATGTGGACACAATGGATGTGACATCTGATGAGCATCAGTGTCATTGTTTGGACGTTGCACCGTGTTACGTGAAGGGTTCCAGTCACTAAATAGTCATCGATCGTCATGATCGGATGATCGCATAAAGGTACAATGACACAGGTCGTTCTGGGTACAATCTCGCAAATAAAGCAATTTGCCTTGTCACTGGGTGTTTGATTGAACGTAACTTGGAATGCACGATGAGCCGTTGCTCCCGGTTGCTGGTGTAAGATGGCATTGGCACGGCGTTGTGGGACATGGTGATGGTTCTCCCCACGGGAAAGCTTGAGCGCACCTGTGAGACTTTTGTAGACTGATAATAAAGATGTCATACAGTAACGTACGAATAGTTTAAACTCATATTGGAGGTTGTAACAGAAAGGTGTGGTCAAAATGAAAAGATCCAAAGTGTATCCCATCTAGAACTTGTATATGTTGTTATTAAGACATAATTATTAACTTTAATTTGTCATGAAATGGTTAATGAAATATTTATATTAATGAAGTAATGCGAAATGTAAGTACACTGAGGTTACTAAACCACTAGGGCTGAGACTTGTTTATTTTAATGTGACGTCACAATAAAAAATATTTAATTGAAAATTGCATAACAAATTAAAGTTAATAACCATGTATGTTGAAAATGTTTCCACGAGCAGGATTTGAACCTGCACCCTTCTGACATACCTACAAACACATGTTCGCAACAAAATTTGCGTTAAAAATTATTTGAACATTTTAATAATCATGTGTTAGTAACTCTGCATACAAGATCTAGACTGGATACACTGTGGATCTTTTCATTTTGACCACACCTTTCTGTTACACGTTGTACAATAATATGTGAAGCGAAAACTTCATGACGGACTTCTTGGCGGGAAAGTGAAGAGTCATGTCTGCGGTTTTGTTTTATTTTCTAAAATTTGTGTTATGTCGAATATTAATGTGAAATAATGGTGGATTATTAACCGTTAAGTGTTCGTGAGTGTGCATGAGTGTTGCAAATGAAACAAAACAGTGCAACGTCACTTTTCAAATTCTCTCAAGAAGTCCACCCGAGGACTTAGTAAAGCCCCACATTTTTACTGAGATACTCGAGGGGTTGGGGGTATATCATTTCTCACTTCTCATTTCTATTCATTCATCATCATCATCATACATGAAAGAAATTAATATTGTTTAAGTATTGTAAGACTTTTTCATTGGCTAAATGCTTGTGCAAAGCCATTATTAAAAATAAAAAAAAAAAAACTTCATGACCGTTTTAAGCACATCGCGACCTTGAGATGTATAGTTAAAGTGTGTATAGAGAAGAAGTACCAGAATATCAATTTTTTTTTAATTTTTTTTTATTGGTTTATGGGAAACAAACAGCTTAATATAACACTAGTAGTTATGAGGTTAGTATTAAGTTTGTACATAAGCTAACAAAGTTTCCACTGCAAAAAAAATACAAACAGTTGAGTAGACAATGAACCAGAAACTCAGACAATGGTCTAACGATAGCAAAAATTATTTATTATTAAAAAACGTAAATAATCAAATAAATATTCTCAAGTGAACGAGTAAACTGTCGTTCACAAGTTCACCGCGAACATCCATTTCCATATTTCTTCGTTTCGTCGTCTTCGTTACAAATAGACTTTTTGAATTTAATTTATGTATAATATTACGTGTTACAAATACACAAACAAAAAATTAAAGCGATGCAAATCTATCAATTCCAAACAAATATTTTGTATAATAATGTGTCAATCTTATTTGTTAATTGTATATTTTGTGAAACGGCCGAATTTCGATCACTGCGCGGCCACTAGTGAATTTAAACGACATAAATTATAAAGAAAACTTTTGTGATAAACGGCCTTAGACGTATTTTGTCGATATACATGAAGGTTTATGTTACCTATTGTGACGTTGCAAGCCCAATGGCTTTTCCAATGAAAACGGTTACGAAAATAGTTAATTTTTGGTATGGGCAGAATGATACACAAGTTTTTCGTTGTGTGGAGACAATGGGGGACACAATCGGCTCGGAATGAATTGGGACAACTGTTTACGGCTTTAATCAATGGTATATATTTAAAGTATATTATATATAGTTTCGTGACGCTGACCTAATCGTAGGTAATTGAATTGGAACTTTTTTCTCCACGGCTGCGGCGTTTAAACGCTTGGCTTTAGACTCAGTTGACAGTCGCAGCTGGTAAAACCACTGCACTATATCTTTAATACATCTCTGGCTTGTGGAATATTCTCCACTAAATGCAAACTTGCCCACACCACTCCAATTCACAAGAAAGAAGACCACGGTGACGTTAGTAACTACAGACCCATTTCAATTTTATCATTCACTCTATATTTTTTCATATCCACTCTAGAATACTGCAGTCCGATCTGGAGCCCCTCATACGCAGTACATATACGTACGTTAGAGAAACTTCAAAAACAATTTCTTTATCATCTCTCATATGCAAACAATCTCTGCCGACATCTAAGATCTTACGACTCCAGACTTGCATATTTTAAATTGGCTCCTCTTGAGCACTGGCGGAACATTGCCGATTTTTGCACAAAATATTCACTGGAAAGATAGACAGTCCTGACATACTTGCGAATCTCAGTTTGCTAATTCCGCGCTCTAGCAGTCGTCTGGTTAACAGAAAAACATTCAGCCTATCTACCTGTCGTACTAATTACGAGTATTACCAACATTCGCCTTTGTATAGAATTACTTCTTCATATAACAAATTTGTAATAATTTGGATATTTTCAACACAACATCAGCTAGTATCAGAAAACATTTGTAATTTTCGTTATTAATATTAGGTACTACTTACTATGTAGGTAATTATGTATTTGGATATTTATTTAATTGCATGCAATGTTCACTCCTTTCTGGGAGTGCATTGCCATGCTTCTTTGTATTGTTTCCACTAACTTGTACATGCAACAACCAGTTTTGTGAAGCTTTAATAAAAAATAAAAAAAATTACACACACAAGACGGAGTTCTGAACCACTTACATCAAGAAAACCGTATGCCGATAACTTTGTGACTCACTAATATGAGAGCCTCTGCAGCCTAACGGTGCGACCAAAGGGCTCAGACTCAAAAGTCCGGGGTTTGATTATGGACATATTGGGCTACCCGTAGTAGCTTGTACGCCATAATCTTATCGAATTCCGTCGCCCTAGCAACAATGTAAACAGCATTGTTGTGTTCCGTTGGGAGGTAAGCCAACCAGCTCATCAGTGGTTGAGAATTCCGGGCGAAGTGTGCTGGAGGCACACGCCTTTATCATTTTTTCGCCTTTATCATTACTTCACATCACATCACATCACACAAATATCATAAATGCGAAAGTTTGTGTGTATGTGTGTATATTTGTTGCTTCTTCACGCTGCAACGGATGGATGGATTTAGATGAAATTCGGAATACAGATAGTTTATAACCTGGATTAACACATAGGATACTTTTTATCCCGATATTCCCACGGGAACGGGAACCACGCGGGTGAAACTGCGAGCGGCCGCTAGTTGAAAACATTTTTTAAATGAATAGTTAGTTATTCTAGAAATAGCGAAATGTGTATCTGCTGCAACTGCAATTAACCGTTTAATCACTTTTGTACCGCATTCAAAGCAAATAAAGATTGATTTGATTTGATTAGGTGAAATGATAGCTAAGCGCTACAAATTGTGTTCTATGTATTTTACTAAAATGTAAAAAACAGACATTTCAATCATCAAACAGGTTAATCCTTCTTTCAATGATAAATCGTAACAAAACGCCACAAAAAAACGTCAGGTAATTCAGAGGCTCGGTTTCACTGATTACAGCAAGCTTTCTTTTTGGCCAAAGGGGGCGCGAGTAGAGATGACATACTTTCGACTGACACACGTACACTGTTCTTGTGGTGTATCCAAACAGCACTCGGCTTTTGTGGAACATTGAACAGCATTTAGCATTAATATAAAGATAGGTAACTACATTATAAAAATATAGAAAGTTACCAATATTATGTCATCATGGTAGTAAAGGGTTTTTTTTTTAATTCATCATATTGACATTTGCCATTTATTAAAACGTTGTTAATATAAAAAATTGAAGATAAATATAATAAAATAGTGCCTATAGTTAGTGTCTCTGTTAGTTGTAATCAATTTGTTTTTTTTTAATGTTTAATTTACGAATTAACAACTTGGCTCTTACGCTTTAATAGCGTCCTTTTTGCGTTGTAAATTATTAATAGATTTAACACATAAACAATATAATTTTAACAATTAAAAATTTTATTGAACAAACTAACAAATATACACAACAATACCCATAACACCAAAAAAAACACATAACTAAAAAAAAAAATAGCAAATACTCAACTGAATTTTAAAAAAAACAATATAATTTGGTAAAGAAGATAAAAATAACAATCTCAACAAGAAGATGTTTCCTGTCATAATTCACTAGTTTTGACTATTATTTAACATTTTCTTTACGAATTAGCAAAAAAGTATGCCGTCATAGAAAGTGTCATAAATTGCTACATAATTACAGATAGTGGTATGTTCATAGCTTTACGATACGTAATGATCTACCGCCTCTGTTGCCTAGTGGTTAGACAAACCGCACAAACCGGTCGCGAATCCAGCAGTCGCGTGGTTCATTCCCAGCTGGAGATTTTTTCTATAGTTTGTTATGGTGCGTCACATCACCACTTTATTAAATATCTCCTTTCTATTACTTTAATGGCTGCGCTAATGCTAGGTAATGATATATTTTTTTTATGTATTTCCTCACTTTGTGTGTTGAGGTGGAGTCGAGGATTCTATCTTAAAGTGTGTTACTATTTACGATCAGGTAAGATAAAGTTCTCTCAGTTGTGATAAAAATAGGCGATGCTCCCATTTGATATTAAAAATAAATGAAAAGTGTATCCCATCAACGATATGTCCCCACCGACGCCTCCACACAAGTTGTCTCAGATAAGAAATGCAGATAGGAAGTATTAACATATTGCTTACATAGGGTTTTTAATCACTGATAAACTGTCACGGCGAACATACATTAAGTTAAAGGCATATTTGATTCGGTCAATCGTAGCTGACCAACACGTCAGGTCGCGCTGGACAGACAAATTTACAACAGTTTGTTTGTTTAGGTACATTTTTTATATCTGGGGGCACGGCAGTGCCCCCGCCAAGTCGAGCAAAAAAGCGGCGCGGCCGTACCTTCTTTTTCTCGAAGCAGTTCAGGCCATTTTCGACCCCCTGTAAATTCGTTGTTGATAAAACTAGAAGCCTGAATTTTCAGTAACCAAGCAGTCATTGTATAAATACGGTAAATTTCAAATTTCATTTAATTTGAACCAGTAATTTAAGAATATAACTAGTCAAAGTTACTTAATTTTGTCACTGACTGACTGACCGATCATCAAAACTCTAAGGCAGTTCTAGCAGACATAGAAGCTTCAAATTTAGAATTCAATGAGTGTTTAGTGTATAAATCAAGGAAAAACTCAAATATTTTGCAATTTCGGTCCAGTTTTCTAGATACACCAACTGCATAAATAACTTTGTAATCCCATATAAATGTATAGGATTACAAAGTTACATTTGCAGTTAATGAATCAGTGTACCTGTATGTATAATATAATGGAATAATAGGTGTAGATAGGTACCTAGATGGTACCGAAAATGAAAAAAGTTGGACTATCTACAAAAATAAATGAGATACCATTAAAAACAAACTTGTAAAAAAACCAAGTCTTGCAACTCAGTTCTTCTACCGTAAAAAGTTGTGAGATCCATGTAATACCAAGTTCTCAATATTAAAAATCTTTTATGTTTTAAATAAATACATTGACTTGTTTAGTGCGATTGCCAAGTCAATCTATTTATTTAAAACATAAAAGATTTTAAATATTGAGAACTTGGTATTTACATGTATCTCACAACTTTTTACGGTAGAAGAACTGAGTTGCGGGACTTGGTTTTTTTAAAAGTTTGTTTTTAATGGTATAACTTAAACTTCATCAGACTTTGTGACGCATTTTTGGTTGTTCTTTTCTCACCTTTGTAATATCATATAATTGTACACTTACACATATTACAGTATTTATAAGGTTTAGGTTTAAAGACATTTATTCTCATACAAACATTAATGTTTACTTATAATGAGATACAAAAGATACTTAATACTAACATCGTGCCTCTGGCGCGTCGGCATCAAACAAACATAAATTCGTAATATAAGTAGGTATTTACAATGTGCACACGTATTCTTTTAGCTTGGATTTAAATGAGTTTAAGTGATTACATTCTTTTATTTTGTTAGGTAATTTATTGTAGTATTGGACACCTTCAAACAATATTATTTTCTTACCGTAATTTGTTCGTGTATTAGTTAATAGTAGTTGATGTTTATTTCTTAAATTGTGTCTATTTTCTTTTACGTGTAATTGTATATTGGATCGGACAGAGTTATCAATAATTTTCCTAATAAGAACACAAGTGGAGTATATATATAACTGTCGAAGGTTTAGTAGTTTAGTTTTTTTGTACAATTCTTTGGTAGACATTAGATAATTAAAACAGTATAATACTTTTATTATTTTGTTTTGTGTCCTTTGCAACGGTTTGAGATTTGTTTCGGCCGCACATCCCCACACTTCAATAAGGTAATCGAGATGTGACTTAACCAGCGAGTTGTATATGATAGGACGTATTCTGGTGGGGATGCAGTTAACTATCTTACGTAATGCAGCAAGTAATGACATTAATTTTGATTTTACATGATTAATGTGAAAGGTCCATGTTAATTTGTCATCTAGCCATAAACCAAGGTATTTTTCTTTGTTGGTTTGTTGTATGACTATATTGTTTATAGTAATTGGAGTAAAATCTGGTAATGGTTTATTTTTTGCAGCAAAAATCATAAACGATGTTTTTGAAGTATTGATGGTCAGTAAATTGTATTTCAACCATTCATTTAGGATATCAAGGTCTTTTTGAGCCTCCTGTAGTATGTCGTGAAGCGACTTACCAAAGTAGAACAAACAAGTATCATCCGCGTATAGTGTTAATTGTCCAGACAAACCGATTTTACTTATATTATTTAGGTAAATCAAAAAAATTAATGGACCGACTATGGACCCCTGCGGAATTCCGTAATTTATATTTTGCTCACAACTTTCGAAATTATCAATCTTAACAACCTGCCGTCTATTCTGTAAGTATGAAGAAAACATATTAAGTGCTGTACCTTTTACGCCTATGTTACACAATTTTTGAAGCAGCTTTTTATGACTTACGGTATCGAAAGCTTTTTTTATATCAATAAATATTCCTAGAGAAATACATTTTTCGTCTATCTATGTTTTTATTTTTGTTATTAGGTCTATGGTTGCAGTCAAAGTACTTGATTTCGATCTAAAACCGTACTGTTGATCAATAAAAAAGTTTTTTTCGATTAAGTAATTATTTAAACGATCGTACAGAATACGCTCAAATATTTTTGATAAAATTGGCAGTACTGATACCGGTCTGTAGTTGCTAGGGTCAGTTTTGACCCCTGACTTGTAAATAGGGGTAACTTTAGCAACTTTCAGCGAATCTGGGAAAGTACCTAGTTTTAGGCAAGCATTTATACAGTCAGTTAGTCTCTCACTTATTATATTTTTTAAACATTTAATAGCTTTCGCGCTGATTCCGTCTATTCCGCAGCTGGTATTTATGTCGAGGTGATCGATAATTTTCTCCACTTCCTCCACAGTACAAGAGGCAAAATCAGTCAGAATCGAGTCATGAATGTAGTTATCATCATACATTAAGATATTACCTACATTATCGTGATAATGTTTTGGAATTTGGTTAGCTAGTTCTTGACCCACTGACGCAAAGAAAGAGTTAAAGTGATTACATATAGCGTTACCTTCCGTAATAGTACCTGAAGTTGATATTAGTTTAGGAGGAAGTGTATTCATTACTATCTTATTTTGAGCTAAATTATTAATCAATTCCCACATTTTCTTTGGATTTTTATTGTTATTTTGAAATAATTTATAATAATATTTTCTTTTATGTGTTCTTATAATCGATTTGACATTTGCTTGTTCTTTGTGGAATTGATTTTCTAAAATTTTATCATTCGGATTAGTTTTAGTTTGTTGACCTAATTGAGAACTATATCAACTATTTTATTTGTATTACTATAACAGTCTGTTATGTCATAACAAATACACGGGTTGGTTGCAAATTATGCGTTTAAAATAAATGGTACAGAAGAAATACATATAGAACAAACAAACAAAATATTTTTTTTAAATTGTGGCTTTATGATCTTTTGTGGTTGATTTCGTTAAACGAGAATATAGATGAATGAATGCTATTATGACATTATGTTTATGACATTTATCTTTTGTAGCGTCAGACTTTCAAGATCAAGTAAATAGATATGATATTGTAGCCTTCTTGAGATTATCATGTCAATAGAACAGACAAATGACTGGATTTATTTCGAAAATTTGTGATTAGTTATTTGTCTTTATATAACTACTGCTAAGAGCAAAGACTAAGGCGTACGAGAATCGCTTTACACATTATTAGCCCAATCATGGAACATCGAGTCTAATACAAGATGAGAAAAAATAAATATACATAAAAATAATATAGCATATCAATAATTTATGGAAATCAAATGTAAGATAAAAATAAGTTTGGGCTTTCCCTTATAAATAGAGCTTGAATATTATTTTGTTTTCTCCCGAATTTTCCATTTAAAGAGATCTTGTGATTTAGGTGTTTCGGCCTATAACGTATAAGCCAGATGGGCAGACAGACTCAAGAGGTTGAAAAATTATGCTCAATAATAGACACCCACATGATTCTGTTGCGTCAATCAAACACACCAGAAGGTTACTAGACTTATACAACTACGATGTGATACATTCATCATCATCATCAGCTCATTTTATGTCCCCACTGCTGGGGCACGAGCCCTCCCTATGGATGGATAGAGAGAACGGGCTTTAAACCACCTCGCGGGCCCAATGCAGGTTAATGGTTGTTAACGACTGCTAATGCAGCCGGGACCAACGGCTTTACGTGCCTTCCGAAGCACGGAGGAGCTCGAAATGGTACATTTTTGGTCACCAATCCGATAACCGGCCTTTGCGAAAGTTGCTTAACCTCAGCACCCACAGACCGGGCGCGTTAACCACTGCGCCATCGAGCTCCTCCGAGATATATTATAGTTGACAAAAAAGTTTGGTCCTTTTAGTCTGAAAATCCTTTTGGGGAGGCCTTTGTCGATAAATGGACGGATGAAACAGTGACGATGAATTTTAATCACACGTGATGTTTAAAAAAATGTGATTAAACTCCAAATTATTCAGAAATCTCAGCTTAGTGGGCCATTTCGAGGTATTTTATCTTGAAGATAACGAGGATATCCTTATCAACCTTGACTGAACACACTGTGATGAAACATTATCTAAGTGTGATCATGCATGATTCATGACGCATCTCCCTGGCGCTGTTCGTAAGACCGGGCTCTATAACGAGTAAAACACTTCTCACATGCATCTAAAATAGAAGGGAATAGAACATATACCATACATAACCTATTAGAAAAAGAAATTCATTTGTGGCAAATGTATATTTCTAATGTTATAATTTATTTTATAAAATTCCACAGTTATCTATAATTATATATAATTATTAGTATGTTTTAAATGCAATAAAGGTCAAAAGAGAAATGTTTGTTTATCTGTTGTCTCCTTACATAAAATGTAAAACGGTGTTTTCTCATATTTCTCATCATCCACATGGCGGTGTTCATCGGTGTTATTATTATTATTATTATTATTGGTAATCATAATAAGTAGGCAACCTGATGATGTCAAAATATGCCTCAATGAATAATTGAGTATTTATAGATAATATAATGAGTAGTTTTCTGTTCGGAACTACTACCGAGTTTCACCAATATAAGGACTGCTTACTTAATATGGAAAAGACGCTAAAGGAAAAAAAGCAAAAGCTAAAAAAAGCAAGTGGGTAAAAGGTAATTTTAAAAGTAGAATGCGAACATTATCACTGACTTACTAAAAACACGTCACTAAAAGTAGAAAAATAAATAAATTATGCAATGATTTTGTAGGAGTTCGTTCTCATTTGACGCAAAAGAAAACAAAACAAAGACGAATCAGTAATAAAATTCGAATGATTTACTGCCGGCGCGACATACAGCGGACGATGAGCTAGACTCGTATGCGAGTCTTCATGATTGGAGGTTGATTGCTCAAAAAACTAATAGAGATTTTATCGTTGTAACACCGCGTGTGCCACTAGTCTAAAGTTTATGCTTAGATATTGGGGTTTATTGGTGCTTTTCTATATACCCAGAATATTTTAGTGCTGTTTTAATTCTTTAACGACAACCGGCCGGCGGAAGACCGACACACATGAAATGTAGTGCGCGTAACTTTTTTGACTGTTGCAACGAACAATAAAATGATGCTGTTGCAATAATTCAACCTTAACAGATAGGTATTATCAATTTAACACGCGATTGTCCTTATATAAGGCAAGAAAATAGTCAAACCGTTGGGGTTACACTGATTTGAGGTGCAGCAAAAAGTTTTATCACGTAATAGCCATCTGTGACTATGACAGATGTCCAAGTTATAGGGATGTCACTGTGCAATTAACTTCAACAATTTTTGTCATGCGTATCTATTCAAAATCGAAAACAAATCCGATAAAAACGAATGTTGAAACTCTACTCTATATCATAAGTCATAACCTTAAATAATGTTCCCTATTAATGGCTCCGCACACTGGACGACTGTCGCTGCGTCTAGTCGCCGCGTCTAGTCGCGTTGTGCTCGGTCGTGCGACAGTTGTGAGCGTCAGTTTCGCGACTCCCCTAGTTTGTCGTTGCGACTCCCCTAGTTTGTCGTCGTGACTCTGCGACTGACGCCAAGTGTGCGGAACTTTAAACAAAATATATGAATATTGTCGGCCGCATCCTGTCGTCGCGTCTAGTCGCCGAGCTGTCGCAGTTGCATTTCGCCTAGTGTGCCATTTAATCTTACTGTTCAGATGATTTAAGAAATGTAGTTGACGTCAGAATTATTTAAAATATATTATTATCTTCATATGTCGTAGGTTCAATTTTGTTTATTTAGCACAAATAGGTACTTCGTATTAATGTAAGTTTGTAGGAACATTCTCAACGGTATACCTATTTGAAACTCCTTTGTTTCCATTCTCGACTGTGTGACGAATAGATTACCATAAAGATTATTGTTGTGAATTGGCATCATGTCAAAGCATTCCACGAAGGATTCAACTCTTGGAATTAATTTTTAAAGTTAGATACGCTTTAAAGTAGTTAAATTTTAAAGCTAGAGATTCTATGATTTCGGCCGAAACATACTTAATAATTCTAGAACATGTTTTTTTTTAAAGTAGACACAACAAAGATGACAGCCCTGAAGAGCTTTCTCTATCTTGCCACCATGCTTAATTGAGACAAATATGACATTGATAAATGACCACCGGCCACCACATAGATGTAATTAACTCCAATAGATTGCACTTCGTTGCAATTGCATTTTATATTTGGGATTTGTTTGCATCGGTCTTATATTACCTACTTAGTAAAGGTTAACGGATTGCGAAACGTAAAGTAGACATATCCTATAGTGTGATCTGTCTAACGTAGTAGCACACGAGTAAATACCAGAACAGAGTTCAAGCCACATAATAACTAATAGCTATATGGAATCGCGTATTTAAACATGTGGTAGTAGCGAAAAAACTTTTTGGTGTTGACGTATCTTCATCATAATCTTCATTAATTTTGTCCTAATAAAATAAAATAAATTGTCTTATTTTTTTACTTCGATAGTGATGTTTTTATAAAGTCGAGAGCATAAAGCGCCTTTCTGGAACTTAAATCGCTTAGCGGAGAGCGTGTCAGGCAATTTGCGTTTATTACTCTTTGAAAATGAGGAGTGTGGAGTGTGACGCGCCAGAGGACTGTTTGTGAGCCTCCATCTTTGTACAGCTGTCAAACGTACGATCGACGGTGCGAGAAAAAAGTACGGAATAGATGCGAGCCGGCACTTTGTAAAATGACTACGGTGAGACAGGCGCTGGCGTGCCTGCTACTCCTCGCCTGCTCGACGGCACAAGCGCAGTACGAATACGTCACTCGTGAGTATTTTAACATGTGTTTTCGATTTCAGATTTCACTATTTTTGTCTAATGATTTGTACTGCAATTGATTCTCATTGTTAAATATGTTTTCACTTACTACAAATCATATAATGTACAGAGTGCTAATGTGGTTGTTAAAATGGCTCATTCACTCAAAATATGAGATTCTTATATGCTACTATGCATTTTCAGTTTCATAACTTTTCAATTGAAATAATATTGATTTCGAACTCTCTGTAACTTTGAGAATCGCTTTATACCTACAGACTAACCTAACTTTTGGAGCGTCGCGTCGCTTTGTCCGTACTCCGCCGTAACAAAATTGGAATGTCTATCAGATAGTTTAGGAATGACTGAGTCCTAAACGGCGTAGGCTCCATCGCGCGGAACATGGTGTATTTCCTCTGGTACGTCTACATAAAACAGAGACCTCCTACATTTAACTTCTGCTTTAATTTGTATCTGTATTGTTTTATAAATATCGGATATGGCTCAATCTCCCCATGTGCTATTGTTTATGTCAGAAGGTCAGGCCAACCAGCTGTGGTACATAGGCATCAGCTTAGCCCTCAGCCATCATCAGATGACGACTTCTTTTATGAGGTCGAAGAAGCAGCGGCTAGCACGTTCTGGTTGCGTTCTTGAAAACAGGATAGCCAAATAAAATATCTTGAGCACCTTCGTGCTTTGGAAAGCACGTTAAGCCGTTGGTCCTGTTTGTTGTCCTAAAATGGCAGTTGTTAAACCCATAAACCCGCACTGGGCAGGTAAGTGTCTTTATTCGTGCGGGGAGGCATGAGCCCAGCAGTGGGACGTTTACGGGCTTACGGCGATAATTATTTTATGGGTAAACAGTTATTTTATGCAAATAGAAAAGCGTGCGTGTTCTCAATACAGTTTGGTTGGTTACCTACTTTAACCGTGACATGATAAGCAATATGATATAAAAATCATCGTTTTGGGTCACGGTTGCTGTATAATTACTTGATAATAAAGACGTCGGTGTGTCATAATTTATGGAACATCTGGTGGTGCTAAATGTCGGGTGCGAGCATTAACTCATTCACCGAAACTCTGGCGAAAGAGGACTATTGTCGTCACCGTACGATAATAACATTTGTTACGGAATGTTACGCGGCAGAGATTTGTTTTCGCAGAGATCGCCGCGCCGGTCGCTTACCCGCGCAGAACCCGTCTGTAGCACCCTTCATACATTAAACAGTCGTTGCTGTGATCTAATAGCACGGTTTGCATGCTATTAGACCCAAGGAAGTCTAGATATTAATGCATGATAACTTAGATGCATAATTACAAAGCCTCAGTATCGGCACCGGCGGTACCTGTGTCTGTCTCGTCTCAATGGCTGACGTGATGTTTGGACTATTGACAAAATGTCAGAGTCAGACAGTGGCCTGAGTCAGGCAGATACAACAGCAGACGTTTTTAATTAGCAGAATAGAGGTCTTCTGGATATATAAACATTAATATTCTGCGGTAACCGCT
The DNA here is from genome assembly GCA_963082485.1 of Eudonia mercurella. Lineage (NCBI taxonomy): Eukaryota > Metazoa > Arthropoda > Insecta > Lepidoptera > Crambidae > Eudonia > Eudonia mercurella. The sequence continues at coordinate 2,626,706 of OY720022.1, forward strand.
TCTAATCAGGCGAATAGCATGCTTGTTTGCCGACATAGTAGAATAAAATCGTTTTTGTTTAAAATTATAACCTCAATCTCATTCTACGGTACTTGCCGTTAGTGACCCCGAGCAAACTCCATATCAGAAAAGGGATGATACTAGGTTTTTAATAGATAAGCTTTTTCTCTTCTGAGCTTTTTGTAGCTGGGCGGGAGAAGAAGTGAGTCCAACATAGCTCTGGGTAGCCTCTGGCCCCCAGTTTATGCTCGAAAGGGATGATACTAGGTTTTTTAATAGATAAGCTTTTTCTCTTCTGAACTTTTTGTAGCTGGGCGGGAGAAGAAGTGAGTCCAACATAGCTCTGGGTAGCCTCTGGCCCCCAGTTTATGCTCAAGAATGTATTTTACCTATAAAAAAAAAGTAGATGGATGTTGATAGATATTTAACTTAACGTACTGCGGGTCTCAAACTATTTTGTCATAAAACTAGTTACGTACTCCCACTTAACATTATGTGCAACCGAATTTTCTCACTACATTTCGTCCTAACGAAATGGAATAACACTTTTTGCTCTCCGATGTACCATTTCGATATCAAAGTTGTAATTTGAAAGTATTAATGATAACATGGCTTTATGAATAGGGTGCTAGCTTTAAACTCCCGGTTTGCATCTCTCCGGCGGCTATGGGCGTTCTTAATCATATTGTACGCCCGATTCGACTCCGTTCTAACATTGCTTTACAATGAACAGACACGGCAGCTTAAAAACTAAAAATGCCTTTGTTGTCTATAACAGTTTAACGACACTTCAATGAACTGTTAACAATGTTGTGTGATGTTGTGTTTGTTTTCGTGTTCCTTACTGAGACAAGTATTCTTGTATATGCTAGATGCTTAGTTTAGTTTAATTTATAATATAGTTTTTGTACAATAAATTTTAATTGTAGTGAGAACAATATATTAAATGTATTGTAATATTGATTGCTATTCTTAGACCATGCCAGACCGTGGTGGGTTTTGGCACGTTCTCCCCAAGAGCTTTTGTTTATGCGGATCAGCCAGAGTCCAGAGGTGGAACGTTTACAGTTCGATAATGATTAAAATTGTTAGCGAGCTTCTTCAGTCGCAAAAATATACCCGTTACATAAATCTGTTTAATACCCATCTGCCCTTGAACACTGTTGTTCTTTAACCTTTTCACCACCAAGCATATTTTTTGATTGTCACGTCTACCCGTTGCTCCGTCTGCGCGCACCAGGGGTGGAGAACAATCAGACAGACGCTTGCGGTCCACTCTCCAATTCCACTGCAGAACGTAATAATTGTTTTGTTATAGCCGACGACACCGAATGTGTAGAAGCGATGAAAATATTAACAAAAACACAGAACAGCACAGATTACTACTGCAGTTGTGATTATGTATCTTCGTCTCACAAGGTTAAATAAATATTCTGGTAACATTATTGATTGTAGAATTCTTCTAAATGTAGAGTGAAAAACTGGAAATTATTTATTTTCTCTCACATGTAGGTTACTTAAGGGGGTGCAGCGCGGACGCAAAACTGCGAGTTTCAAGTTTCTTTATGATAGCGAGCGAGCGGCACGTGGCAGTAGTGTGGTGTGACAACGGCGCACGACTACGAATACGCACGCACGCACACTAATATCTGTACAGAGTAGGCTGGTGATTTAATTAGAGCAATGTTTACTTTCGTAAAATCATAGGCGTTTGGGTAAAAAATAATAAAAGTCTTAATATTTTCATATTCATGTTTTTTAATTGAAAAATAAGACAACAGTGACCTGCGGAATATCAATGCAAACATTTTGATGTCGGATCATTGTTTCATTTGTGCTATATTTACAAAGTTTCTAAAGAAATAAGTTTTTAGATATCATTATTTTACGTATTGTTTATGCAGTTTCTGGGTATTTGTTTCAAATTCCAAGACAACCATGACCTTGTGAAAGGATCAAGCTAACCTACACTAGTCCTTTTAATGTATAAGACCTATTCAGCGCCTAGCACCAGTGACTTAAAACACGTAAATTTTCAAATTCCGCGCTGCACCCCCTTAATACCTATGCTAATTCATGGATATAACAAAAATAGATGCTGGTACTTGTGTGTGAGAGACTGGAGTCTCAAATAGGTATCCTAAGATACCAGTAATATCGATCAGAGAGTAGTAGTAGAGTTTGATGGTTACGATAACGACGCCATTATTTTTGTTGTGTTTTAATTCTTGCGTCGTAATCTCTATGTTTACATTATACATATCATGTAAAACTACTTCAAAATACTAGCGACGAACATATTCCGAATGTGCCGGTTTTCAAGAATAAGTTAGTTAAGTCAAGAAAAAATCATTTAGGTACTTGACCAACATTTTTTTTAAACGTACATACATATCGCTCATTGAATGCAAAACGGCCACAAATCAAAAACATCACTTTTTACAGGAGAGCCAAAACAAAATTCAAAATATGATTTTTGGAAAAAAATTATGTGATTCTTATTAAATGTTATAATATTAATACATCATTGTTTTTGTAATTTTTTGCTCTATCTTTTAAAATAACTACCGTTGTGATAGTTCTCACCCAACCTGATAAAAAACTACAAAAGCCCTTTTTGCATTCATAATTTGAACCAATGTTAAGATAATTATCTCAAAAAATTAAACAAATTTTAAAATGAAACATTATTTATTTAATGTTTTATCAAGGAAATAATATAAAAACCAAAAAAATAACATAAATAATCTCTTTGTTAAATCAAAACGTGTCAGTCTTATTCTTTTGAAGAAGGACGTGAGATCAAATCAATCTGAAAGAAAACTATACGAGTATTTTGTATAGTTAAATGACGTATAAAAAAGAACCACTCAAAATAACTCACAATAAAACTAAAAAGATACAAAGTATTCAGACAAGTATCACAAAACTAGACATTATTCAATCGTTTTATGCATAAAACGCGATATCAAATTGACATTTGCAGAGACTTTAACACTAGAATAATATTCTTCAAAATATGAAATTAGGCTTAAAGTAGTACAATTATAATACCTTATACTATTTATTATTAAATCACAGACTGTTTGGCTAGAATAACAAGTCTATCTAAGACAGTCTTATATTTAAGGTACATTTATAAATTTTGGTAAAAGCTTTCGTAATATTTAGGTATAATATTTTTCTTTATAAGTTTGAGTATTCCTTGTTTTTTAATTTGATAGTGCAAGTTTATGATTGTGAATTTGGCACATTGTTATGATTAGTAGAGGAACACATTTGTAAATATGGCATTGCTTTATTTCATGTTGGAATGCAAAATGTCCAAATTTGGAAATATGGCATTGCTTTATTTCATATTGGATAGCAAAATCTACGTATTCCAAAATATGGCACTATTGCATTAATAATTCTGAATGTACTTACTTTAAATTTGAATGCAAAACGGTCGCATTCCAAAATGTGGCACCTTTACACTGAACAGTGAATTCGATGTTGAGTGTTTTTTCGAGTTGTGGCCGTTTTGTATGAAACTGACGTGCGTTTGCTTCAAGTTCCGAGTCGCAACTAAAAATATGGCGGTTTTGATCTGATGTTGGCGCGTAAGTCAGCCCAATGTAAAAAGGGCGGTTGATCAGTTTAGCATCAAAATGAGTCAAAATGACGGGTCTCTTCAGCAAAAACGTAAAATATTGTAGTTTTAAACCCAATTTTGCAATAAAACGATTTTCATAATTTTTCGATTTGTGGCCGTTTTGCATTCAATGAGCGATATGTATGTTATTAAACATATTAAACACGTAAAGTAAAGCCAGTGAACCAAAGTTATTGACATAGCTCAAAGAATTAGCAAGCTAAAGTGGCAGTGGGCTGGACATATTAGCCGATAACCGCTGGAGTAGACGTGTCTTCGAGTGGAGACCGCGACTCGGCAAACGTAGTGTAGGACGCCTCCTGGAAATGGAGCCTAGTATTTACTAGTTATAATTTTATATTAATGACGATGAAAAAATATGATAAAATTTTCTTAAAAATTATAATTTAATTAAGTCACAAAAGAAACCTATGATACGAATATGATATCTATCTATTGTGTTTGTGTATACCGCGTTTTTTGTTAGAAGCAAATAAAGTGATCTGTATGAATGTCATACCAAAACTTGACCAAAACACATATTAGTATGTTTTTTAAAAATGTTGATGGCCATCAGTACAAGACCTTCAGCCAAAATATTAAGAAGCGTTAAAAAATAATTTCAGCTACTGGGCGACCACTAGTAAGAATTAGGTATTGGACCCCTTCCTGGTAGGTAATTGATCTAATAAGATGAAAGTGAGACTATTAAATATTCATAATTGCATCCCTTTGTGACGCCTACTGTATAAAACAGGATGCCGCACGCGGAAAATACTTAGGTGACCCGCCTGCTTTTTGCCTCCTTCTTTTATAAAAAAAAATGTATCTTAATTATTAGTTATATTTATCATGGCTTCTTGGCGGGAAAGTGAAGAGTCATGTCTGCGGTTTTGTTTTATTTCGAAAATTTGTGTTATATCGAATATTAATGTGAAATAATGGTGGATTATTAACCGTTCAGTGTTCGTGAGTGTGCATGAGTGTTGGCAAATGAAACAAAACAGTGCAACGTCACTTTTCAAATTCTCTCAAGAACTCCGCCGTCCGGACTTAGTAAAGCCCCACATCTTTACTGATATACTCGAGAGGTTGGGGGGTATATAATTTTTCACTTCTCATTTCTATTATCATTCATCATCATCATACAGAAAAGAAATATTGTTTATTTATGTATTACTTGTTAGAAAAATTACTTTGACACTGGCTAAATGTGCTATTCGCACGAAGCCATCAACAAAAAGAAAAAAAACTTTATCATATGCATAACGAAAAACCTTTGATAGAAATAGTTTGAATTCTTGACAACTCCTTATGTGCTATCAATTAAAATTCTATTGTGTCTGGTATTCACGCAGATGAGGTCATAAATGATATTAATGTAAAATTAAGACTAGTTTATTTCTAACTAAGTATTTTGATTGGTTTTCTGGGTCAATCCATTTTGTTAAAATAAATTAAATATAATATCATCATCATCAATTATTAGAATAACGGTGCATAGAGGCATAGTAACTAAAACGTCGGGGTCGGCAACGTGTGCCTTATGCCTGTGCCTAAGGTGGTGCAAGCCACAATAGATTGCGATGTCCATCAGGTGGATTGTAGGCTTGCTTGCCGATTCGGTCATATAAAATATAACAAAAAAATATCTAGAACAATAACAAATTAGCTGTAAAATTTTGGTTGGTTTGTTTGGTTGGTTTTTTAATCGATGAAACTGTTTATCGAAACATAAATATAGATATTGAGATTTTTATTTTATTAGTTCATCCAACAACCTTTAATCGGTGTAACCTTTCATCGAACGATGCGTTAGTATGACATAGCATCTATTTAACGCTATTCGATGAAATGTATATAAAAATTCAAAATTCAATGAGCTGATGAGTTTATTAGGTTATAAGGTTATTAATGACTTTGAGAAAATTGATATGCGAAGTAAAAAGTATTTTAATGATCTGCGAATTGTGTTATGGAAAATTTAAATCGTTGTTGTTATTGCAACAAAGAGACGGATTTCCGCTTTTTTCATGAATCTTAATTTGCCATAATGCATGCACCTAAGCTATAGATTTATCTGTTTAATTTAAATATTATTGATACTGATCGATACTGATATTAAGAAGCAAATAAATAATTATTATAATGTACGCTTACAATTTGAATTCATATAAATTAAATTAACAATGAAAGCACGTGGTAATCTTACATGTAGGCACTAATTCTATTTTAATATCTGGATATAATAATGAAGTAGGCACAAAACACGTGCGCTGCCAGCCTAGCGTGGCCGATTTTTCAATAAGCCAGTTGAGGAGGTGTCACTAGAAGCTCAGGCACCCTTTGATATATTATATTTTGACCCCGATCTTAGCAGGCAAAAGTGACTACCTACTTAGTGATTTTGTATTGAAACTGAAAGTGCGGTGACAGTATGCTTGCTCATAACTTTAACGCGAAAATCTTAAGCCGCACAATATCCTAACCGCCTCTGTGGTCTAGTGGTTAAGACCACCGGTTTAGACCCAGAGGTCCCGGGTTCGATTCCCAGCGGGGGTACATCTTCGTGTACTCGGTTTGGTTGGTGGTAGGACTTGTTTGTTCGCCTGGCTAGCTACCACCATCTTATCTAAATATGTCGCCATAATAACAATGTTTGTAGCATTGTTGTGTTCCGGCAGCTAGAGATAAGATAGCCAGTGCCTCACTAGTTGAGGATCCCGGGTGAAGTGCGCTTCCACCAAATGGCCTTATCATCACTTAACATCAGGTGAGATCAAGGCACTGTGCTTACCCGTAAATATAAAAAAAAAAAGCCTCATAATTAGAACTTACATTAATTATGTGTAACATCTTAATGCTCAAATTTTGCAAAATCCTTAATGAAAGTCAGTAACTTTATTTTTATAACAAACTACAGTGGGATTCCATTTGTTAATACTTACCCACTATACTTATATTTGGATAAACACGATGGGTTACAGCCCAACAATCTAATTTAAAATAACACGATCTTTGGAAAATATTGGGGAATAGATTACGATAATGTAAGTATTACTATTCAATACATCGAGATGAGACAAATAAAATAAGCTTTGAAAATATCAAATTCCAATAAATTTTGTTAAATGGTAAGTCTTTTGTCCTTATTTTCATCGGTTGATCATCATCAATACAGAGCAACTGAATGACTTGGCACTTCCACTTCTTCCTTCTCCTCCTTCTTCCTTCTCCTCCTTCTTCCCACGGAAAGTTCGGCCCGATAGTCTACCTTTTTTATTATTATTAAACAAGGAGTTTTTAAGCATACGAAAGGCAGGTTTTTATAATGATTCCTAACTCTATTATCTAAAATGTAACGAACAGAGGGCTCGTTTTAATAACGCAAAAAAAATATTATAGCTGTTTGAAAAGTGGCGGTTTCGTGGTAGGAGCGACATTGCTAATGCTCGTATTATTATGATAATAAGAGTGCATTTTTATCCATCCTAATTTTTGTGAAACGACCCGGCGGGCTTCACGAAAGATTAACCACAAACATACCTACTGGTTACGATTAACATAACAGTAATGCGCGGTGGTGCCTCGACGCGACAATAGAACTTGATAACATCAAAAACGTCACAAGATTTCTATCATTATGTGCCATCAGCTAATACGTACCTACATGTTAGTGAAATGTAAAAGTGATTGAGTAAAGAGCTGTACTTAGATCAAATATCAAACGTGTCTTCCATACGGCAGGGTACGAAGAAAAGCTTTGTAGTTCGACGTATTGCACATTTTTAGAGCGAAATAAAAATACTTCGAAACGCCACGTTTAGTTCCGTATTTATTTGTTAGCTCTTCATTTAGATTTTCACCAGAGGAAAACACGATAGCACCAAATAATGCTAAATGAAACATTTTTTTAAGTAACTAATCTGCAATTATTTATTATAGCTTCCACTTTAAATATCAACATAGGGTTTGCTTTAAATTATCTATACTAATATTATAAAAAGGAAACCTTTGTATGTATGTTTGTATCTATGTATGTATGTACGTATGTATGTATGTATGTATGTATGTATGTATGTATGTATGTATGTATGTATGTATGTATGTATGTATGTATGTATGTATGTATGTATGTATGTATGTATGTATGTATGTATGTATGTATGTATGTATGTATGTATATATGTATGTATGTATGTATGTATGTATGTATGTATGTATGTATGTATGTATGTATGTATGTTTGCAGCGATAAACTCAAAAACTACTGGACCGATTTAAACCATTCATGGAAACCATTGATATAAATATTTAAATCAATGATGGAAACTGTTAAAGCGGTACGAAGTCCGCCGGGTCAGCTAGTAGGTAATAAGTTGATCTTGGTTGTTACCTAGTGATTTGTTGATGCAACTCAAATCTTTCTTTCAGACGGAGGCCAAGTTGTATTTATAGTACTATTAGTTGTTCTATGCATCAAAGGATTCGTGATCATTTTGATTGTATTATAAAATGTATATTCGAACATATGTTTTTCAAAATAACTACTTCCTCACGCCCTGCCGACTATTGAATGCCCCTGTAAGAACTTGCATGCGCGTTTAAGTAGATCAAGATAATCATTATCTTAAGGCGAAGGGTAAGGCACACTACCGCCACCAATTGATAATTTGACAATTACTAACGGACCGGATCTTTTTTTAAACATTGCGTACCGTCCGACAACAGGAAAGCATCCATAGTATTTATTTAATAATTGTGCACTACTTTTTGTTGCGTGGTTTATTCACAAAACGGGCTATCGCATTTATTCATAAACAATGGCCACTTTTGGTGTTGGCGAATGAATACAAAAACAAACCTAAAAGTAGTGCACAATTATTAAAAATTGATGTTTGCCTAGTGTCGGAAGGTCCGCAATGTTTGAAAAAAATCCAGTTTAGCAGTTATCAAATTAAATCCATTAGCGACACTAGAGCCTTACCTTTCGCCTTACGAAGCCCTGGGCATTTGATAGATGGTCGGAGCCGCGTCTCGCTCGCCCATGGCTGCACAGGCCAGTGCGACGGTGGATGTACCTTGGGGTAGCCCGAATGGCATTAAGCGCGTTTTTAGGGTTCCGTAGTCAACAAGGAACTTTTATAGTTTCGCCATGTCTGTCTGTCTGTCCGTCCCCAGCCTGGCTCATAGACTCTTAGTACTAGAAAGCTGTAATTTCCTATGGATATACATATTAATCACGCCAACAAAGTGGTAAAGCAATATTTTGAAAAATATTTTTTTTAGGTGAAGTGGGGATGTAATCCCATATTGTGGGGTGTCATTGGATAGCAATTTCAAAAATATTGAAGGCTAGGTGTTAGTGAAAAATTAACATAAACACGTTCTTAGAATTCATTTTTAAAGTAGTAAACAGTAAAATGAAAATCTGCGAAAATTTTGAAATATTGTTGAGACTTTACTCTTTGGAATAGACCTGATGGAGACACGATTTAATAAAGTTGGTTCGATAGAATAAATTCACAAAGTTACATATTTTTGTGTAATTTTATCTTCTTTTCTAGGTTTTATTCTTAAAATAAGTGATTTGATATTATGAGTCTTTTACCAAAATGAAGTTCATTGATAACTTGAGGTAGAACCCCCTCGGGAATGGCCGCCGCGACCCCACCTTCCGGTCACCAACCGGCACGACCACTCCGAGATTATGCGTGACATGATGAGGCAGCCTCACGAACTGGTTAGGCTCGCTTGGGCCCCTGTACTATGCCACGGGCGGCCAGCAGGACAGCCTTTTCTACAGGTGTCCCTGGTCGGCGGGTTAACGAGGTCTTCCTGGCACTGGTTCGACGGAACCCTTCACCAAATGCATCGCAGCACCATCCACTCGAGCTCTGGTTATACGCTGGCTGATCCCGAAACGCAACCGACAAGCGGTCACTTGACGGGTTTTACATCATGCGTACGGTGGTCACTAACCAGACGAGGCAAGCCCTACCACGCAGTGGAGCACATGAAAGCTCGAAAATCCGTTAGTCGCCTCTTACGACACCCACCGGAGGAGAGGGGCGGAGAATTGTATTCTTTTTCCGTCACCGCACGGATTTAAAACATTCCAGAACGCGAAATCAAGTAACTCTGTCTTAAGTTACATTTTCAAGCTTAAACCGCTAAACTTATTGTGATGATAGATATAGATACCAAAATCCATCAACCATGGAGAAGAACATAGGCTATTTTTGAGATTACAATATTATAATATTTTAAATTTAATATGAAATTGTTTTATTAATACCATTTACTCTATTTATGCCAATTATTTATGAAACTCTAAGTTTTCACTACTATAAACAAAGTTTAATTATAAAAATTAATTTCTAAGGTCAGATAAAATTACCTTACGGCTCATTTTTATACCGAGTCACTGACATGCAATTGACATGAGAGTTCACCGCCGCCACTGCCCCGTTGCGTTTACGCGCAGACAACTCTGACAGCGCTAAATGCCTATTTTTGCACAAATCATCCGTTTGTGAACTATTAAGCTTTAAAGTGCAAAATATTGTTAGAGTCAAGTGCCTGCCAGCCAAATGGTTTTAGATACTTGAAAAAATTCACGGCAGTTGTCTAGATGACGTAACAGTCGACCAATTTAGAAAATGCACTTGGCGCAGTACAAATTCCTCATTGGGGACTACTTAAATAACGTTATCAGGTGTGTGAATCCGGTAGTATTTACATTTAAGTATAATGAGCCATCGTTAAATAAATGTTCATAAAAGCCCTCTTCTCAGAGTACGCATTATTGAGATGGACTACGGAACCCTACTTTGCGCGTGGCCCGACACGCACGCCGGTTTTTTAATGTAAGCTTCTCAACGTTTTGTGAGACTGTAGATTACTGACTTAAGACCTTACCTAATTATTTAAAGCAAGTATTTAAATATGTTACTGATATATATTTTTTAATACTTCATCATCACTGCTGGACATAGGCCTCGCCAAGTGATCCGACTACTTTCATCCAGCTCTTGCCAGCCACCATGCGAAGATAATAGTAATAATTTTAATACTTTCCCAATAAATAGTATTTAGGTCGTATATTATGCAATATCATCCAAGTCAATCGACTTAGATGATATTGCTAAGTTGAGATCGATTAATTACAATGGATAAAAATTTAACATCGAATAACTGAAATTGCCTTCAACATTAGGTACAATTACTTGTGTTGACTTGAAATTATAGTTTTTACATTTAAGTTTAAATTTTTTACATTACCAGTCGTCTGACATCAAATTGTTTTATAATTCGATTCCTCTAAGGATTTCTAAGGCTTGATTTAAATGTAGGAAACATTTGTCCAGGGACTGTACTGTAACGTTGCCGTTGCAATTTACTCTACGATATATTTTTAACCTATGCATTTTTTGCCTCCTTGGTAGTTTTAAAAACTATCTGTCAAATTTAAATGCACGGTTCTGAAAAAGAATACTTTGAATGTCATGTCCTTCATGTCATGGAATTTTATTTCGCTTTTCATCGTTTTCATATGATCAGTCTTTTAAAATTCTTCCGTATAATAACATTATTTTTATATAGTATCATTGATTGTGCAGTTATTATTTAAAATGAAAAACCTGTATCTATAAACAGGTAATTTGAATCCTATAAGAAATATTTAATAGTAAGTAACGTTTTGGCTTAGAGTTTTTGAATATTGATTATTTTTTCTCCTTTTAGGTTTTTCTGTTTAGATTAAAATTTTACCTGAATAAATATTTACCTGTGGATCACCTGAGTTTTACTGGTCATTAGGCCATACTATCATTTAATATTTTACTAAATCATCAATTGTGAAGGCAAATTAACAAACAAGCTACATTATAATACTTACGAACTATATCAGCGGTTTCTTCTAAGCCAACATGTCAAGGATTATGTCACAAAGCATCGGTCCGAAGCTTTGCATATTCCATCAATTTCATTGTGTTGTGACTCGCCACTAACGATGTACAAATAAGTATCGCCCCGTTTGTTTAACGTGCCCCCCGCAAAGTCTCCGCCGTGCTTTCACATCTCTATAAATTTTAATCAAGCATCCTCAGTTGGCTGGCCATGTTTGGCCAGCTTTATTCGGCCGTCATCCCAATACCGCCTTTGGAATAACAAATCATTAAGTTGGTGTTCCACACAAAATAACTTGGAGCGAGATGGCTACGCTTACAGATGACAAGTTGGTGACTGATACTGAACTTAAGTTTGTGGAAAGATAACTTGAGTTAGATGTTTCTTGCTAGGCTAACTTTGCCTAACCTGGATTTGAATAAGTACTTTTTAGATCATAAATTTTCATCAGTCTGTTAGCGTCACACTGCAGATCTTCACCAATTGATAACAGCATGTGGGGAGATCACGCTGGTCCTATGCGTTAAGTTTAAACGGCTTTCGTATGGATGCAACTAGGACGCACCAACGGCTTATAACATGCATTCTGAAGCACGAAGAAGCTTGAAGCATTTTAAATTTAGCCACCCAACTGGTGATCCGTTGTGGTCTTTTAAGATCACAACCCGACAGTGCAGGACCCCGGCTCAACTTGTTTTTTTAACTTAAAAGCTTATTATAAACAGTATCAACACACTTACATTCTATAATGACCGGGCAAAAACAACTAACAATCTTTTTTTTATACTTAAGAACAATGGAAAGTTTTTTATTTTACGAAGAGAGAGGGAAGTGTTTTGTACGTCCTGCTTTATCAATGTTTTGTTTTTCATTTCACAATAGAAACGCCTAAACTTCGTCTTACTTCATTGTAAGTAACGATAAGGCTTCAGCTCCCCAATCCTGCTAATTCTGGATCTGAAACACCATAGTTTCAACGTTTTCGCTATTCTACTAACTACAAAATCACTTCTATAGATTTGGTAGTTAGCAGAATACGAAAATGTTGAAACTATAGCGTACTCGTATTCTACTAACTACGAAATTAACTCTATAGTTTCGTAGTTAGCAGAATAATAATCGTTGAAACTATAGCGTTTCAGATTCGTTTCAGATCAAAATAAATAGCAGGATTGGGGGGCCGTACTCTACCAATGAGGATCTGCCTATTTAACATCTAAATGACGAAACACGATATTATTATAATAGCGATAGTCGTTGGTAACATGTTGATACCGGATCGTACTTAAAACTTGTCCTACCACGAAAACCGATTACGATATGTAGGTACCTACCATTGCTGGTAATCGAACCCGAGTCATCGGGGTCAGAGACGGGTGGTTATTTTGCATATATGTTAAAAATATTTAAATGTTGAGTTTTGTCTTCAAAGCCTGATAATTCCGTTGGATTAGTTGAGCAATGTTTTCTGTAACGTGATAAACGATTTGTGGATTTGCACAAAGTTTGATGTGCGCTGTGTATATCGTCACTATGTCAAAAATAAGTAATAGCAGCATCGGGGCCAATAGTGTGCAAAATCGAGCGTAAATCAAACGGGATTTGGTACGATTGTAACGCGAATCGTTCTGTCGTGTCAAGCTGACATCACCTCTACCGGCGGAATACTAAAGGGATGTTAAAACAATAAACAGATATCATATTTTTTCTTCTGCTACCTATTATGTAATCTACAAACTTGACTTAGGGCTCATTTTTCAGTCTTTGGGTGAAACTTATCCACGTGATAAAATATCACGACCAAACAAACGAAAATGGCATCTATTAAAAGACTGGCAGTGACAATATTTACAAAATGACTGTGCGACATACGTACTTTCGAATTTTAGAATTCTCCCCTTGAACTAGGTTACATACTTACTTAGTTATTTAACCTTACACAGTATCTATTATCTATTCGGTGATTACAAAGATAAAAAACATTTAGCCTGTCACCTTAAATAATAACAATGCATTGTTGTTGGCATTGTTGAGTCGCGATAGGTAGAGATGATACAGCCAGTTCTTTTGTAGTAGGGAATTTTGGATGCAATCTACCATTCCGAATGTATCGTCGTATCGTCTGTTACATGAATTGAAATATATTTATTTATTATTTATTTTATGTATAGATTTTTTTATATTTTTATATATTTATTTATTATTAGGTTTAAGGTACACAGATAGAATACCATCAGGTCATTATAAATCTTAACATTTTGCTGGGCTAATCAGTTAACCACATTTTGTTTTTGCATTATGAGAACAACACATACAACACATAACTCAAATTACAGTACACAAAGTGTATGTACTAGTAAAAGTAGTATAAAGTTTATTTCTATCAGAAATAACACATTTAAATAAACAAATTGTGTATACACTATATGCGACAACAGTAAACAATAGCTTATTTGTTAAATATCAACTCTCTTACTCAACTATAAACAACCGTGGAGCTAAAGATATTTCAAATGGTAAAACATCTGACACGATTTAGAACAAAAATAAAATTAAGATCCAAGCGCTTCACTGTAACAAGATATTTCTTCTCATACCTACCTATTGGTGTTGGAAGGCTCATTCTAGGCTTCAGGTAGTTCTGTTTCATCAAAATTTGGCTCGGCAACAAAATAGAAAGAAAAAAAAACGCAAAAAAGAAACATTAAAAGAGTGGAATCAACGCGCAGGCATGTATCACGACAATAATTCCGCGGCGTAATCAATCGTAGCAAGTTTGGCGGAGCCGGCCTAGTTGGGCCTCCCCTAACAAGTGGCCGGGCCTATTACGAAACCGTTTCGTTCAACGAAGCGAACGAAACACACACGAGATACGGAGCTGACTACTCAATTACGAAGTGTTGACAAACATACACCCACATCGTGCTTTTGACAAGCGTCGCAGCGGTCATGTGAACGAATGCATGGAACAGCCTAACTTATTGATGCAATATCGACATAAATGTCTCGCTTTAATAACCTTAAATAGGTATATAATAATATGAAAGTATGTATTAACACACAATGTAAAAATGTTGAGTTACGCAAAAGTAAACTTTAAAACCATTATTACTCAAATGTGTTGTTAATCTTTTTACCAATTTAGCATACTTTTAATTTTATTTATTTAAATACCTCGTTTCACTTTAAATAAATATTAACTAAAATAATGAATAAATAAATAAATGTTTCCCACACCCACACCAATTATGTAGCTCCAAGAGAAGCTTCCTTAAGAAACTCGATAAGTATATGGTTAACTAGACAACGGATAAACATACTCAATATACTTAAATACATACTTATTACACATAGAAAACACCCAGACCCGAAACAATTTAGAAAAACAGGTATTTCTAAATTAATCCGACCGGGGATCGAACCGTGGACCTCAGAAATGGCGACACCATGAAAACCGGTGTGCAAGCCACTCGAGCAAGGAGGTCGTCGAAAAACATTTTATTATTGCAACAGTATGCTACTACCGTATTACACTGTTACCTATAACGACGAATGTCGTTTATTCGAGTTCGTTTATTTCGCAATATGGTTGAATTAACTCGGGGACAATTCCGTAGTAAGGGCAGCCCGGTGCCTGGTGCAAGCTCTCGTCTACTTAAAACACGATTTAATTTATTGGTCGATTCCACCTTGCCTGGCTTCTATACCGTCTCAGGCTTGTACATGTTATTGAATTGATGCGGTACTTAAGTACAATCTTGCTGCCGTTTACCCCAAACCACAACTAGATGGCCTGACTCAATAGGCAAACCAATTGTAAAATATCAAATTTATACTGTCATCATCGTCATCGTCATCTCAGCCAAAAGATGTACATAGCCCGGGGTGGACTCAAGGATACTATAATTTATTTATTTATACTATAATTTCAAGTCAATCATAAAAAAATTGTATAGCGTTTGTATGATGTACTTACATAGGTATTCCTGAAAAAAATTATAACAATTAGCGTCAGGATTATGTTAGAAACATTTGCGCATCCAAAACATGTTGTGTTACAACGAGCAAAATTTATTTGCCAAATCGCCCGGGTGAAGTGGGAAGTGAAGTGAAGTGAGTGTGGGTGCAATTCGTAGGTGTATCGAAATTTACAGGCAGGTCTATTTATGAAGACAAAGCGTTGGCCTTTTGTAAATAAAAAAAAAACAATTGAGATAAACAATTGAATATACCTTACTTTAATGATCTTAAAACAAGGAAAAGGCAAAGTATGTATCAAAATTTACGCCTACTTAGAATATATTGCGGGCCTTCGAGATGACGTCGTTGTAGTTGTAGTCGTTGTTATTCAGTGGTTCTAGCCTTCCAAAAACTCTGAACAAAAGAATAAAACCTTATAAGGCAGATAGTCTATTATACGTAGTGTGATAAAATAGTAAACATAATTTAAAAACATCGCTATACACCTAGGTAAGTTTAAAAAAAAGTTAATGTGTTGGCACGCCATTGGTAAACTGTCTAGTACGTTTTATATTCAACACAATTAAATGCACAAGGCTTCCTTTAAACACACTTATAACTATCACAGTAAAGTCGGTATTCACAATGTCGAGTTGTAATTGTTCAATTAGAGCAAAGTTCTTGATTCACTAAACATACAACTGTTGCAATGATCATTAACGTACTACACCTCTATGATTATGGTAATTTGCAACAATTTCACTAGTTTGGGTGCCAATTGGCATGGCAGTTTGGCCATTTCATCGCCACTCGACAGTTTCGAGGGTAACACACCAAAATTATTGGTCCCGCTCATCGGACGGAAGCGAGCTTTGATGTATATTTAATACACTGCTGCGTGTACGCCATAACAAAGCTCTATATACTGAAAGATACTCTTTTGATGGTTTCATTCATTGAATGCATTTGCGACGACAGACACATAGATTATTAACTCAAAATAAATTAAAATGTTAATAATTTATCGCAACGAATAGACACAATTCAAACGGTTTTCTTATGGTTTGCTCCTTTTTTTATTACTGTTCTAACATCATTTTTGCTGTAAGTATTTCATTAATTTATCTATTAACAAAAAGCTAGTAAATAATACAAAAGTATAATAATTTGAGTACACAATTTATTTTTAGTGGCTTAAAAACAAATTGTAAACTCTAACTTTGTTACATTATAAATTATAATTAATAGTTAATTAATAATTATTCCCTTTATTTATTTTTTCTCATATTACATTTTTAAATATTTTCTAAAAACAAAATAAAAAAAAACATTTAAAAATATAAAAAATTAAGGCCCGCTGGCACCGGGACCAGGGTCCAAGCTACCGGTGGTTAGGACTCCAGAGACAGAAACCTCCTCACAATGCGTGCCGTATCGAGGAGAACTGCCTTCTGAATTAGGCCCTTGATATATTATTATTAATATCCTCTTTATTTATTTTCTCTCATATATAAATTTACATTTTTTTAAATTTATCAAAAACAAAATAAATAAAACATTTAAAAATATAAAAAAATAGGGGCCGCTGGCATCGGGACCAGGGTCCAAGCTACCGGTATTGTTAATTATTATTATTGTTATTAGTTTGTTCCAATAATATATTAACCCATTAAGGCCGGAGTTTTTATTTTTCATATTAATGGATTTATTTTTAAGTTAAGTAATACGTAATATGGCCCTAAAATCAATAAATCAATAATTATAAACATTTTTTTTTATATTTTGAGATTTTAGCTGTGACCATATGGTAACACTAGGCCAAAAGAGAGTACAAAAATTCTTTATAGGTAATGAGTATAAGTAATATAATGTAGGTAGCAACATAATATCTTTTTAAATATTAGAAATAAAACAACATAACAGGCAAAGAAAAGGAAATGTAATAGAATTACGTAACAATTATTTATAATATACCTATTTATTCTTATTATCTTCACGGCCTTTTAGACCCAGACCTGTGTCAGCCATCCCGGCACATCGTCCCCTTTTCTCTAACGACCTTGGAAAATTTTTGACATCATCAAACCTCACGCCGCTCAGCTCTTTACCTCCAAAATTCGTCGTAGAAGGGCGGCTTCCAGACTTTAATAATATTTGGTACCTTTGTCAATAGGTTTGAGCTACTTCCCGCCGGAAATCTTACTGTGGAATGTTGAACCCTTACTTTTCATCCTAAGAACTGTTCATCCTGATATCAGTCATCCAAGTAAATACCAGTCTCCACCTTTTTTTTACCTCTGATTAGAATTAATGTTAGAATACGATAATTGATCATATGTACATCTGTATAATCATCAGAGACGTGACTGATTTTCTTCTTTTGAACCCTTGAGTATCGATCAGCAACTCCAGTAAGGTTAACTTTGTACTATGTGAATGCCACTGTCCTGTCATTACATAATTGTCCATCCAGCGAACCACATCAACGAACAAGAGAATCATATTCATATCAAGGCAAGTAGCAAATGAACCTTTTGTTCATTTCTTCATTGTTTGGAAACTTTCTGATAGGACATTCCTTTGATAATTGATTTTCGAGAATTGTGCCAGTAGCATATTGTCCCAAGAAGCCCCTATCCCAGTAAATAGGTTACCAAAGTAAAATAATAACTCTTTTAAAAATTTCAGCAACATTGAACAGGAAATGTAAAAACAATACTTTTTAGATAAGATGTACTACCTTAGACCAATGGTCTAAGACTACAGGATGTACTAGTGTAACCATATGGTCACAGTAAGAAAAAACATTTGTGACTTCATAACTATTAAAAATTTAATAACATTTATTTATTCTACTAATAATTGGAACTTCGACAAACAATAATGTATCATTTAAACATGCAAAAATACTATAAAAATTAAATAAAACAGTACTTACTTTTTTATGCCCGCCATTTCCCAGTAGGTAGTGACAATAATCACTGAAAACTTTTTCGTTTTACCGCAGTAACAAATAAAAAACAACACTACAAAATGTCATTAGTCTATAGATACAGTGTTCAAATAAACATTTAGAACAAAAAAAATCGAAATTAAACAAATATATATTTTTTTAATTTACAAAACTTGACATTGACATAATGACATAATGGGTTAAGCACAAGTTATTGTTCCTATGGTGAAGCGCAGCCGCGATTTGGTTTTGTTTGTAAAGTTACAGACTTGCAGTGAACCATTATTCGGAATGCAATACTTTGACTTATAACGTCAACTCAACATATCAGTCCTTATGAATTCGCTAGTTGGTTAGATTCAAATGTCTCAATATAAGCTTGTAGTTTATTTTTAAAGTTATTTATTAAATGCACATAACTTTTTACATTTTGTTTATTTTTCCTAAGAAAGAATCAGGAAAATATAAGTAAGTAAGTAAGTAAGTACTTTATTTTCACGCATAAAGTTTTATCTGCCATTTGTTAATATCACCAGCTCAAAATTATTATATTGTTAATATATTATTTATTTATTTTATTTGGATTTGATAGGCAAGAGAAGAGAGAGAAGATTCAGAGGGTTGATGTTAACGGTAAAAGATCTCCGGGATCGGTGTTACAATGGGAGTTACACAGGGTTCAATTCTTGGTCCTTTCTTATTTTTTAATTTATATTAACGACTGGCCTTACTTTGTAAAAGACAACTATGAGATAGTATTGTTTGCAAATGATACCTCTCTTATTTTTATTCAAAGTAAAACGACGACAGCCGACTGATGATGATGTGAACAATGCTGTCTCAAAGATAGTTCATTGGATTAGTGTTAACAATTTACTATTAAATGAACGAAAAACCAAATGTATAAGAGTTGTATTACCCAAAGTTAAGGAGGTAAAAACCAGTGTAAAAATTAAAGATAAGAATGTGGACCTTGTAGACACCACAGTGTTTCTAGGCATTACGTTGGATGCAAAGCTACAGTGGGGCCCATATATAGATAAATTCTCGAGTAGACTGAGCTCTGCGGCTTATGCAGTAATGAAAATTCGTCAGATCACTGACATTGAAACAGCTAGACTTGTTTACTTCAGTTATTTCCATAGCGTAATGTCGTACAGCATTTTACTGTGGGGCAATGCTGCCGACATTCAAACTATCTTTGTGCTGCAGAAGCGGGCTATTCGAGCAATTTATAACCTAAAAACTGGTAATTCTCTCAGGGAGAGATTTAAAGATATTAATATAATGACAGTTGCATCACAATATATTTACGAGAACCTAACGTATGTTTGTTAAAATATTGAAATATTTTCTAAAAACAGTGATATTCACAATGTAAACACTAGAAATAAAAATAAACTAGCAGTACCTTATACTAAGCTCCACAAAGTAAATAATTCATTTAGAGGCCTGTGTGTACGTTTTTACAATAAAGTTTTACAAAAAACTTGATATTAATAAATTTAAAATCACCATCAAAGAAAACTTTTAAAAAAAGCTTATTATAAAGTGTCTGATTACATTGAAGACAAAACAGCATGGGTTTAAAATGCTCCAATCACTCCAACAGGTATTTCTAATTTAAAATATCGTAAAGTAATTTTAAACTTGTAAAACTTGGTAACGGCATTATATTAAAGTTTCATAAAGTTTCTTGCGCCCGTTCTTCTCCACAGCTAAAAAATAGACGTCCTGAATGGGTAGTAGGTAAAAATGTTTGGACGATTCAAAATCACTTTTCTAAAGTTTATTTGAATAAAAAATATTTGACTTTGACTTTGACTTTGAAACTATACAGTAACGCAACACAGATAGACATAAAAACATAACAAAGTAAACAATTAGTTACAATGTTTTCACATTATTAATCGTTAATATTTTATCCAGAATGTATGGAACTTTTATAAATACCATGAAACAAGTTAAACTGCCACCCTATTATACCTATTAAACATATATGTTGGAAACTTAGTGTCCAATATTGTGTTAAAATGCTGGTCCAACCAAACACCCAACAGGCTTTTATACTCGTAATGCATATTCACTGAGAGATGTGTCACGTGGTGATCCGGCGTACTTACCAGCTAAGAAAGCTTTTAATAAAATATTGTTACCTCACGATGTTGAAACCTAATTTGCGGGCTCCCGCTACCACCAATGGAGCGGATTTAGACACAAGCGACTTACCAATATATGACGTAATACAACAATCAAACTAGAAATCAAACCATTCAGACAGTGTATTGTCTTTTTATTAGATTTTACTGGAATACACTTTTTTGTCACAGGCCCGTAATGACAATAACTTTTTTTCATGCATTATTAAATTATTTTCAATGTGCAATGTTTCTTCTTTTGAGCTTGAGATCCTAATAAAACTATATATAACGAATACACAATGTATTGTGTATGCGAGTACAATATCAGTAATTCTGATAATTACCAGAGTTTAAGCAAAAATGGCCAATAGCTAGGAATCAATAACATGACTAGTTGCAGCCAACGATTTATTGATTGTTGTATTCAAAACACACCATAAATCATGTGCTCATTGAAATGCATTCCTTGACCAGGCCCTTAGGTTGGCCTAAATTGTTCTGGGCCCACGTCACTCAGTTCAAATGCTAAAATTATCATTTCGATATAAAACCTTGAAGTTATTATTGTAGCCGTCAAATACCTGTATTTGCGTCGAGCTTTATAACTAGTCAGTAATTAGCACTCGGCATCATGGACAATTAAAGTAACTTTAATTGTGCATCTTTATTTATTATATTTAGTTTTATTGATCACTGATTAGTTGATTGACATATATTAATTAGCAAGTAATAATTTTATATCTGGACATGTGTAATTTATATTTTATTATTTTTTAACTCATTTATATTTTATCAATTTGGAATTTGTTTATTTAAATAATGTTAAATATATAACTTTTAGATATTTGTATGCATTGACGAAGGTGGAAGTGTAGTGAACCTAAATAATAAGATTAACACCTATGACATTGTACCTAACCTGCACTTCACAAATAAATATTATTCTAATTTACTCTATTCTATGTGGTATCAATGGGCCCATTGAATTCACAAAAAATTTTACTTTCTTCTAAAGTGCCACTATTACAGACTATAAGTACTTCTGTACGCGTGATATTCAGTATGTAACAAAAGTAAATTTGAAATAAATTTTAGTTTGACCATTTGAAGCTACGAATATATAAAGTTAATAATTCCGTTTTTGTTAAGTTTCCGTTAAGAATTGATATTCATCATCATCATCGTCATCATCAGCTCATTTTATGTCCCCACTGCTGGGGCACGAGCCTTCCCTATGGATGGATAGGGAGAACGGGCCATATACCACCACGCGGGCCCAGTGCGGATTGGTGGTTGTTAACGACTGCTAATGCAGCCGGGACCAACGGCTTTACGTGCCTTCCGAGGCACGGAGGAGCTCGAGATGATAAATTTTTGGTCACCCATCCGATGACCGGCCTTTGCGAAAGTTGCTTAACCTCAGCACTCGCAGACCGGGCGCGTTAACCACTATGCCATCGAGCTCCTAATATCGAATTGATATTAATGTGTAAGTATTAGTTCCTACTACATTTTTTAGTAGTAGAATTAAGTATACAATACTAATCGAAAGACAAATATTAGGTGTTTCTCAAAATATGGCGCAAAGGCTTTATTTAAATACTTATAAAAGTTACCGAAATTGAGCCATGGGACACGATGGAAGACTATTAAGCACTTTACTGAATCAGGGCTGCCAAAACTATATACCGCTTTACGTATACCCTTATAATAATTATTGAAAAATAACAATTCAGAATGACAATACGGAAAAGTTTGGCTCGTACATTACTTCGTAAGGCATCTACAACGTAACCGAATTTATGGGTGGTAAGGTACCAAGTATTTTGGGCTGGCATGACGCAATCGTGTCTTACTAGATTTTTAGAACCGTTCCACTGCGATGATGAGAACGGAAAACCACAGAGCGCCTGTAAAAGCTAGGAACTGCGCGTGTCGTGGGTGTTAAAGAAAGATGTAAATGTCGGATGTGTTAAGGTAGTGTGTTCGAAAGCGTGACAACCCTACTAGTTTCTGGAGAAGTTTGCAACGGTTGCGGCCGTATGCGCAAACTCTAAACTTAATGCGCCTATTTAGTATACAGTGATAAGTATATCACGTACTAGGCCCGTCTGCCGAGCGAGCAGCGGAATTTTAAATGCGGGTCGGTTTTGAGAATGTTTGTTCTTGAAAAAAGGTGTTCACCCACGGAACGACAGCTTTTTTGTTTTATTGTCGATTTATGCAAACTAACGCACGGCGACACGTAACCGCGTACCTACGTCTGTGATATTGTATGGCACTGTTGTTATTGTGTCATTGTTACGAGCGAACATTTCCAGAACAGTATTATCATAGAATGGAATCATCTTTTCTCTTGAAACGTTTTTACATAAAATAAATATAAAATTGTGTTTACACCCGAATGTAAGCTTATTTTTTTAGAGAGTTTGTTGTTGGCCTCAATCGGCCTTTACAGTGTCACCGGACATTTTAACGTCCGGCCGTTTGCCGCTGTAAAGGCCGAACCAAAAGGTAGCTTTGGCAGCTTACGTTTTCATGTAAGGTTTGATGGTGAAGTGTAACTCTTAATGTTCGCTTAAATCTTCGTCATCTAACTTCGTACCAACATACGTCCGACGTCTCAACGTCGCAACTTTGAACGACAACTTAATAAAAGTTAAACATTGGCCAGACTGGTTGTAATTCTATTGGCAAGTAGGATAAGTTAGTTCAACTTATTTGGCGCAACGCCATCTAGTGGCGGGACAAGAATAACACAGGCGTGCTGGCTGCTGTGTGGAGGTTGTAGCAGTGTGATTAAAAGCAAAGCAAAGCACTATTTGTGCTGTGTTTGATTCTTAAATGCTGGAATACTCAATAGATGGGGACACTAGTAAACTTTAAATGGAATGAGCTTCCTACGATCTAGTCTAACTATCTATCTAATACCTTTGAACGAGCTATTCTTGTATATATGAATATATATAATCTGATCTAATACCTTTAGCACGTTGACTGCCTTAAAACCAGACACAATAGAAATTCAATTATCGCCCCGCACACGTGCGGTGTCCGGCATTGATTAGGTTAACGAGCAATTATTGTATATAAACTGAATCTCGGTAACGGCTCCAACAATTTTCATGAAATTTAGTATGCAGGAGGTTTCGGGGGCGATAAATCGATCTAGCTAGGTTTCATTTTTAGAAAACGTCGTTTTATCCGTAAAAAAATAGCGAGCAAAGCTCGGTCATCCAGGTACTATGCTATTATATTTAAAGAGAGCCTTTTCTATTCTGCTCTACGCATTACGCAATAAATTATATGAACCCAAATTAGTTCCAATGTTAGACTAATCTGATAATGTATTACCTCATTTATTTATTATTGAAAATTACAAAATAAAAATCTGAGATTATAATAACCTAAAGTAACTAAAACTAATACAAAACTAAAATACGGCGTCAAAAAATTAGACTTGGAGTCTAACTTATTAATTAACTAGTCCGCTCGCTTAACATAAAATAGTATAATAGGTTGGAATTGAAAAATGCAAAATTAGTGTTTCTGTAGTAAATAACAAAAACACTAAAACTTGAATAAAGTTATACTGTTCCCTTATATTATATACACGATATATTCGAAGACTTTTCCAAAAGAAATGTATTTAAGGCTCCAGTCTTGTACGAATCAGTGTTCTTGCAGTATTATCAGAAACTAAGATCTTTTTTTAGTTATTAAAAAAGCTACAAATGAAATTTATTTAACATCACTTTACAGTATTTACTTTGATGTTACTTTTAATCACTTTGTTGGGCTTTAAACATACTCGTGTTTACGTCTGCGCGTTGAAGACTAATTCATGCACACGTCACGTAAAAAATATGGCAAAAACACGAAATGTATTTAGATAACATTTATTCTTAAATCTTCTACTATAATAACAATATATAATCTTATAACATATTATAATCTTAATAATATATAATATTACTTGCTTACATTTTTGAGAAATGCCTTAGTTTACTTATTTTAAGTGGTTTAATTAGTGGTAATTTTAACAAATCGACCATATCTAAAACTTATATTTCTTTTAAAAAACATCTTTTGAAGAAGTCACGATTTAACCATTTACAAAACAACTATTAAGTAATAAAAAAAGAACTTTATTGAAATATACATTATAAGTACGTTTTGTTAATCAAAACTTCTTGGGTGTTTATAAACAAAAACTCGTCGAAATTTCAATCTTGAGACCCTACACGTGACCCTACTCCTGGGTGGTGCTAAATGAGTGACACTGTCTGAGTGGTAGATCCCAGCGGAACTGGTTCTGATTAACAAAAGGTACTTATAATGTATTTTTCAATACAGTTTTTTTATTTCATTACTTATTAGTTGTTTTGTAAGTGGTTAAATTGTGACTTCTCCAAAAGATGTTTTTTAAAAGAAAAAATAAGTTTTAGATATGGTCGATTTCTTAAAATTACCACTAATTAAACCACTTAAAATAAGAAAACTAAGGCATTTCTCAAAAATACATTTTTAGCATTAGCAAGTAAGATTATTGTAGAGGATTTAAGAATAAATGTTATCTAAATACATTTCGTGTTTTTGCCATATTGTTTACGTGACGTGTGCATGAATTAGATCTTCAAAGCGCAGAACGTAAACACTGGTATGTTTAAAATCCAACAAAGTGATTAAAAGTAACATCAAAGTAAATAAACTAATATGTCTTAATTTCTGATAATACTGCAAGAACACTGATTCGTGCAAGACTGGAGCCTTAAGTGTCACAGAATTTTACTACGAGTTGTGCATTATCTTTATGAAATAGCAACTAAAAACTTTTGTCGATTATCTCTCTTAACTAGAGTTGGTAATATCTGCGGAGCGCCTTACGGTTTAGTTGCGGTCACCGTAACCGAAATCGGCCATAAAGTATTCACTTATTATTCTTGTTGTGTTAAACTTATTTTTTCTTTGCCAACAGAATCTTGCGGCGTCGATGACTTCCGATGTCAAAACGGCAAATGCATAGAGGCGTCTCGTCGCTGCGATCGGGTCGTTGACTGCCCCGACGAAGAAGATGAACAACAATGCGGTAAGCATTATTTAGGGCACTGATCTGTGGTCGCCGCTTAAAAGGGTTTAATAGCCAAAATAAACGTTATTACTATTACTTAAATCAAGTAAGCGCACTGGTAAAAATGTATGACAAAACTGCTAATTCCTGATCTTTGTTTCTGGGAAACTTAGGTGAAAATTACCATTGAAATTAGTTATCAAATGCAAATCGCATGAGGCGTATTTTTGGCCATAGCTCCGAGGATTTTGGGAGAATCGAGATGGAAATAGTACCAAGAGTTGAGGAATCTGTCGAGACACGTGTAAGCGTTTGAATTATGAAAATCGGCAGGAAACTTTTATTGAACATTTGAAAAATGTAAAAAAAATCGGGTTATTTGGGGGTGTTTGTATACTAAATTGTAAATATTTAAAAAAACCGACTTAAGAAAAAATTAAAAAAAGGGTCCTAGGGACCCTTTTTTTCTAATTTTGTAGCTAAACTAATATATTTAGCTGCAAATATCGAAAAAATTTTGAAAATCGGTTAATAATTGTGACTTTGTAGGTGGTCCCTTTAGATTTGGTATCGTAGGAAAACCGATATTTCCGTATATAAAAAGTGATGTAGCTTCTTTGATTATTGACCGATCGTCATGGTAATGGTGTTAAAGATGCGGATGCAGGCGAGAAATGCATTCAAGTTAGAATTGCGTTATTCAAAATAATAAAAAATTTCGTAAATTGTTGTATTCATTTTCAATGTTCCGATTCCTGAGGGGACTGCGAAATCTGTGAATTTTTTTTCATGGTTTAATAGTTACTATTCTAAAAAAAATTAAACTATGCTTCGTTTATATTATAGAATGTCGAAATGGGGAGTTCCAATGCCTGTCGGATGGGTCGTGCATCGAGGGTAGAAAGCGATGCGATGGCATCAACCATTGCAAAGACAGCTCCGACGAACAAGACTGTGGTAAGTTCAAAGAAATACGAGTACATACTTAAACAGATATTACTTATACTATTTTTAAACAATCATAAAAGAACACAGAATGTTGAGCTCTGGCCAAAATATTAGAGAAGGAAGTTTAATGAGTTTCTTTGTCTACGCACGCACCTTTGGACGTTTCTACGGTAAGTGACTCGAATTTCCGACTGGGGGGGTTTCTACGTATGCCAGGATAGCGGTAGGTTCCGCTGTAGTGACGGCACTTGCATCTCGATGTTGTTGCGTTGCGATGGGTTCCGTGATTGCCCAAGGGATCGCAGCGACGAAGCTGGATGCCGTAAGTATTAAAAATACTAACTGAAGTGGTATTGATTTGGGTGCCTCTAAATAATTATATTATACCATACTCATTGAAATTGAAGGTGAGCCCCAGTAAATAAGGGTCTGCGTTATATTCGATAAGTGGAGATTTCCCGAAGGAATAAGATGTTTCCCCAAAACTAGTAGCATAATAACACTCCGGCTACCTTTGTGCAAAGCAATACACTGAACATTTGCATGAAGGACCGACAAAAACCCCACTTTCGCAATCATAATATTAGTTAGGACTACCACAAATCGAAACCACTTGTGTTAATATTGTATCGCCGCACTAACATATTGACTAAGTTCCGACCGCTTTTAAAAGCATGCGGCTATGGTCAATGGCAATGCGACTACGGAAACTGCATCAAGCGCAACAAGCGCTGCGACGGACGCATCGACTGCCCCTCGGATAGATCTGACGAGCGGAACTGCCATGGTGAGGGAAGTTTTGGCTTAATGCATTATAGGAATAAGACACATTTTTCAATCAAATCTTCGAAGATTATCCATTTTCAAATATTTTTTTTCGTAAGGTTATTGTCATTGTCTATGCAATCCGTTTTTTGATACTGATATCCTTAAAAAATATTTGAAAGTGTGTCTCTAAGCACAATATGTAAATTACGCTAACTATAACCTTAGTCTGTAAGAAAAAGTTTACTTCCTTTGGGTCCCTCCACGAGCTATTTTTTACATATTCATCAACATTATTATTTTCGAGCAATAGTGCTGGGTGTTTACTTATTAATATTCATTATTAGTAAAAAAAGATTTCAATAATAAAGCATGTAGAGATCAAGGATTATATGTCATTATATCACATGGTTATAATTCACTGTGTTGGTACTCGTATAAAGCTCATTATGATTGTGCATGTATTTCCAGCCTCTGGAAACTTTAGATGCAGAACTGGCAAATTGATTCCCGAGTATCTAAGATGCAATCGCCGTTATGATTGCCCGCCGGGTGATTATTCCGACGAACAAAATTGTCGTAAGTCCGCCAATCGTTACTGGATATTATGTTCTGTCCTGCTTCTTTTTTCCTTTTTTATTCAACACAATGCCTGTCTTGTCTTCTATAATATTTAGTTTTCTTCTGTTCTTCACTCTTCCTGGTTTTGATTGATTGATTGCAAGTTTTCTCTTCTTCTCCAGTTGTTTTTTCATATGTTAATCACTGATCATATTTTTTACAAAGCCGTTATTTCTTTCACGGTACAGCATGTGGTGACAGCGACTTCCAGTGCGATAATGGCAACTGCATACCTGAGTCCAAACATTGTGACATATCGCATGATTGTCAGGATGGTTCCGATGAACGAGATTGCATTTACGGTTTGATTATTAATACATTTATTGATGTTTTATCTGTTAGGGTGATGGTTACACAACAGGTTGTAACGCACCGTTTAAATCACGCTATATTATTTTTAGCACGATAAATGAACTAATAGGCAAACATATCATGGATCAAGTGATTTAATGAATGATTATTGACCCATATATGGTCGATTTCTGGAAAGTCAAGTTACTTCAAGCGTCGTAACAAGAGTTGCGGCTTATTTTACAACCTAGGTGGTCAATATATTTAATGTGGGCAAGCATGCGTTCCGCGTGATGGAAAGCGGTTACCATAGCTTTAAAACGCTTTTAACATAGGTCTCATTCATGCTTACTATAAGTCCAAATTATTTTTGGTAAAAATTATTCACCTTAGAGACAATGCTCTATAGTGGTATCTATTAATTCAATTACAAATTCTT
The DNA here is from genome assembly GCA_963082485.1 of Eudonia mercurella. NCBI lineage: Eukaryota > Metazoa > Arthropoda > Insecta > Lepidoptera > Crambidae > Eudonia > Eudonia mercurella. The sequence continues at coordinate 2,655,440 of OY720022.1, forward strand.
TTACTTAGATCCAGTATTTAATTAATTATAACATTTAAATAGGTAACTATTGATTTTATATTAAAGTTAAATAATCACCTGTTTCATAATTATTTGACACGCTTTATATACTCGTAGTCCAACAAGTTCGTAACCGACGTCCTGGAAAGTGGCGATGACGGAACATTAGGAAGCACGGGGTGCGAGAATGGGGTGCGAAGCTGGTGGTGACGTCATAATAGTATACGGCTTACACGCTATTCTAGATACCTACGTCTGCTCGAGATATCTCGGGAGAATTATTGTAATAGTGGTTGGGAATGTACAAACTGACTGATTTAGAAGAGGTTCGACAAACATATTATTATCATTGCGCCTATTTTGATTCAAATTTATACAAAATATAACTAAACAATTCAAATACTCGTACATTCTAAGTTAATAAACAAATAAATAGAAATTAACAAATTAAGTACCTGAACTTTAAATAGTATTCAAGAAGCATTAGATCACGTTTGAATAACATTGGGATTAAAATAATATGTACCTCAACGGTCTCAACTCAATTTGTATTTTGAACATCGAGAAAACTTAGCTCCTGCCAAATATCTGTCAACTGCGCAAGAGTCGAGAACGAACTTGTAGGACAACGCACTTGCATTTTATTTTCTTAACCAATAATATTTAATTACTGTTGTGTAATACAAACTGCAACTAGATAAGGCATTAAATCAAATGTTTGAACACAAGCTTTCAGCAGATTTCTTTTTGAAATATCATATCTGTAGGGTAGTAATCTTTGTACACATGGAAAAGATTGAGTTTAGAAAACTTTATATGCTATGTACGTTTTTAAAGATGTGTAGTTTTGCTAGTCATAAGTAACAATTTCGAAAGAAGCCATAGATTTATTTTGGATATAATTATGGTAAGAAAACTTTGTATCAAGCAAAAGTGTCTTGTCTTTCTGATCATCCTTCGCTTACCCTAAAGCTATGATAACTCAATCTGAATCACGCATTGTAGGATAAGGCTGCTTTTGGCATTTTTACCAGGACCTTCTTTTTCATAAAATAATGTCCATTCAACATAAGTAGTGATTATTATAATAATCGTTTCTTAACTGACTGCCAATAAGGCTTCTTTTAATAACTACATAGAAATCTGAAAATAACCTTTAAAGAATTTGATTGACGCCTTAGTCGCAGTTTGAGGTATTCAGATTATTTTATTTACATTAAAATGTAAATCAAAATGGTCTTAAATAACCCTTTGATGCTCGTAAGGGAATGCAAATATTGGAAACGTATAATAAAACAAATTAGAGCAAAGATGGATCTACTCGAGCTTTTTTTCATTATATCATTATTAAGCCTGAAGTTGCGAACCCTTTGCAGGATTTGTTGTTGCAAGATGTAAAATAAACTCGATTTGATCCTTATACGGTATAATTACTGTTTCATTACAATGGTTAGTCGTCGCGTAAACTTTATATTAAAAATCCTTTATAGTAACTTCTTTAAATTCCTTTACGAGCATAATATTAATTAAGGTTGTGGTGCATTATGTTACGGCAGGCACAGTATGCATGGCTTTTCAATATAAATGTGCGAGCGGACAATGCGTACCAGCCGAGTCGTATTGCAACGGGACCACGGAGTGCCGTGACCGCTCAGACGAGCGGAACTGCCCTTGCAAAAGGGAGGAGTTCCGATGCCGCGACGGTTCTTGTATAAATATCGCGAAGCGATGCAACGGTCGCAGGGACTGTCGTCCTGACGGCGAAGACGAGATCAATTGCGGTAAGTAGCAACCACGTTCGGCTTCTGCCGGCTTGGAGTGTTGTGCGCTGAGGCGGCCAGTAATTGTGTATGGTGTTTGCTGTTCAGGGTACTGTCCAAGCAGTCATTGGCAATGCGACGATGGTAGCTGTATACCATCTTACAAAAGATGCGACGGTCGCTCGGATTGTTACGATCGCTCTGATGAAATATTGTGTGTCACACCAAAACCATTGAGCAAAGGTTCAGGAATGTATATCAGAGTGTTATGCATGTTCTCCTGTTGCATGTCTACGTCAGTCAAAGATCGAAGCTGACTTGTGAACCTTGCTTGCTTCTCCGGAAGTTTGTTTCCTTGTTGTTGTGTTGTGAAAATATGATAATGTTCTGTATTTGTTTAGTTGTTCTGGGATTCCTTTACGAAAGTGAACGTTAGGGTTTTAATGGATGCCTTCTGATTCCAGAGCATTCTACACCTAAGTTGCTTTTAAATTTAATTCTACTTCTAAGTGTTAGAAATGTAAATCTCTTACGGGGTTTTAACAGTTAGTGTAGATAGCTGTGTTAATACGGGGGCAATGCGCTCGTTGCGTTGGTGTATAAAGGTCGGTTGGTTTGCAGCGGCGCCCCCGTGCCCCCCCGAATACTTCACGTGCGACGCGCCCTCCAGCGTGCAGTGCGCGCACCGCTGCGACGGGCAGGCGGAGTGCGACGGCGGGGAGGACGAGGAGGAATGCGATGGTAAAATACTAAAGCATAGCTTTTACTACCACACATGCTAATAATAAATAATCCATTTTACCAGTAGACACTATCTTAGGTATGCCACAGACCGACTCTACATATTTGTCAATAATTAAACTTAAACCTCCTAAATCTCCGGACCTTTCCCTGGGCAACAAAAAAGATAGCAACGTCGTCGGTTTGCGGTATGCCTGTATAATATAAGAAACTTAAAACTGACTCTGTTCAAAATTAGCGTTAGGTACTTGAAATAAAAGCTTATTTTTATACTACTTATAGTACTATAGTAGGTATGATATCTTCCTTTTATACTACTTATAGTAATATAGTAGGTAGGATATTTTCTGCTACTCACTCTCATCTACTTATAGTAAGTGAGAGTGAGTAGCGGAAGATATCTATTTCATGCTGTGACTTGCGAATAATTTTATAGCTTTGTTTAATATTAACATTACTATAAAAAATAGTCTTAGTTGTGAAGACTTAATGTTACATAATGTCTGCGAAGGTTGCTGAGGTAAGGCTAATGCGATTTACTTTGATTGGACACTGCTATGCGACCATTTGTACAATAAACTAACCCTTGTTTCACGTGTGTTTCTATGTGCAATGTCTTTCGTGTTTATGGTATCTATAAGATGCTCGTATTGTTTTAAAGCGTGCAGCCACCGGTGCGATGGGACGTGTCTGGACGACTCGAAAGTTTGCAATGGTGTACCGGAATGCTCTGACGGCTCCGACGAGCTTGATTGTGACCATTGTGACGGACCCGACGACTTCAGGTAACAAGTGCAAAGTTTATTCGTTTCCATTTTGTTTATTGTAAGTGACTATAGCTGTAAGCGATATTGAAGCGAAGTGCGAAATGCGTTGCGATTCCTATTTTTAGCTAGCTGTTGTTGAAATTTTGAGAGTGCTACAGGGTGTTGTTTTGTTGTAGATGCAACAGCGGCGAGTGCATTAATGCCGCGCAGCACTGTAACGGCATCCCCGAGTGCTCCGACGAGAGCGACGAAGTGACCTGTAACGTGACCATGATCTCGAAGTCTGGTACGTACTTTCTTTGCTCTCATTTAGTTTTCTATTTATTTATTATTAACCCGTACCGCGCTGTAGGTATAATTAGCGGGCCACCTTGTGTACGACCGTGCGTTCATATGGCGCGCGAGGACTTAAGTAGGAACAACCACAGCTCTACTACAACTACTACTGGAGATCCTTGGGGGAGGCCTTTGCCCAGCAGTGAACGTCTTTTGGCTGAGATGATGATGATGATGATGATGATGATGATGATGATGATGATGATGATGATGATGATGATGATGATGATGATGATGATGATGAACTACAGCTCTCATGGTAAATTTTAATGAGTATAAAAGTATTAGAGGAGAAAATGGAAAACTCTTACTGATAAACGCAGTGTGGGCAGGCCTCCGATAAGGTGGACCGACGCGGTCTGATGATGGTCGCGGGAAGCCGCTGGAATCGAGCCGCATAAAACCGGTCGTTATGGAGATCCTTGGGGGAAGCCTTTGTCCAGCAGTGGACGTCTCTTGGCTGAGATGATAAATAGATGATCGGGGTTTCTTATACTTTTTGCAGTCACGGACCACTTTCACAATTTAAACAACTCGGGGGGGTCCCCCCCGGTTAAAGATTACTATTTTAGGAATGAAAACTCTTTTATTTGTAGTTTCACTTACTACAAAGTTTTTTTTTCTCTTTATTTCGTTTAGAAGCCTTGGCCTAATAAATTGACCATGTCAGCTCCATCTTATACTAATCTTAAATGCTACTACAAGTTCAGCCTATTTAGAACAAAATTGTAAATTAGTTTTACGGATGCTGATGCTGGTTCAGCTAATATCTTATTTAAGCAAACCCTACCTACCCTACTTCATCATCATCATCATCATCTCAGCCAAAAGACGTCCACTGCTGGACAAAGGCCAATCTCCACAACGACCGGTTTTTCCTCATCATCATCATCATCATCAGCTCATTTATGTCCCCACTGCTGGGGCACGAGCCTTCCCTATGGATGGATAGGGAGAACGGGCCATAAACCACCACGCGGGCCCAGTGCGGATTGGTGGTTGTTAACGACTGCTAATGCAGCCGGGACCAACGGCTTCACGTGCCTTCCGAAGCACGGAGGAGCTCGAGATGATAAATTTTTGGTCACCCATCCGATGACCGGCCTTTGCCAAAGTTGCTTAACCTCAGCACTCGCAGACCGGGCGAGTTAACCACTGCGCCATCGAGCTCCTCGGTTTTTTTTGGCATGGTTTTTCCTATTTACATTTAATGTTTTAAACACTACATTTCTCAGGTGACGATTTCGACCACATTCCACCAATACTACCTACTAGGTTATTGTGAAGGGTGCTTATTGTGACGTGCGTGACGACGATGATGCGTCATCGTCACTGCGAGTGCGTGGCTTAGTCGAGAAATGCGCTGATTTTACTGCACAATTTAATGTGTTAAGAGTTTACTGAGCTACTGCTGACCCCTGATACTCGTGCTACGGACCCCTAACGGATCTGTGGACCCCACTTTAAGAAACTCTGATTTAGATTGTGGGCACTAAAGAATTATTTAAAAAAAACGGCATTACCTTCTAGATTTATCTGTAGGTTTGTTATTGAAAATGTTTTGTTATAAAGAAATGATTTACCAAGATGACAAACTTTCAACGCTTTTAAATAAAATATAGTAAGAGAACAATTAATGAGATAATAAATAATGTGAGATAACTAATATTCTTGCAGATTTTCTCGAGACAGTTTTTTACGGTACAAGGTCCTTACAAACTCGTATACTTACGAACTAATGGCGTAGCTACGTATTAAAAAAACTCAAATTCATTGTTAATATAGGTATATTTTTTAAATATGACAGAGGGATGTACTGCCGACGAGTACCAATGTCGTGACGGCTCCTGTATCAACAGCAATTTCTTCTGCGACGGCCAGCCCGACTGCAACGACCAATCAGATGAGGAGAACTGCCGTAAGTACTGCTGGGGCTAGTCCTAGAGAATAGAGCTGCTAATAAAGAGTTTTATTAGAAAGAAAGAAATAAATAAAAGATCTTTATTTGGTACAATACATCACTTAAATAAATTTAAAACACAGGAACATTATTTATACATATACCAAATTGGTTTCCGCTCAGCATATGTCCTGGTATATAAATGTATATTATATTTATTAGTGTTGAAACTTAGAATATTTCAGTGATAAGGACTTCTAACACTGAATCAATGTGTCATAAACAACTAGACAGTACAATTTAAGGTTGAAGTAAGCATATCGCCCGACACAGTGATTAAGTTGTGTCATTTTGTCCATAAAGTTCTATGAAGTAACGCACAATTAACCAGTATCTAAAAGTACATGTCTCGAGCTGTCATAAAGCGACCAATGCGACAAGACGATGCTATTAAAAGTTGCTCCATTGAGTTACAGATAAAAAGAATGGACTCGATGTAATTAAATTAAAAAGACAAAGCTTGCTACGAAACATGATTAACTCGATACCTAACCCGATCCGATCCGAACCCTTCGGAGAATCTAGTAGGGCAGGGGGACAGTGCGCGATACCGTTCCCTCTAGAAAACCTCCGAAGGTGATTCGTTTCACACGGCTTGAGGAACCCTCTAAGTTTGTGGTCGCCCTCAAACAAGCCCGGTGAAGCTGAAAATATTGTCAGAGGCAATCAGCAATCTCTATCCAAAAAAAATAAAAAAATCTATACCTAACAAGTACTTGGAGGTACTTAGTACTTTACTTAACCCATTCAACTAGAGCGTTGTTTTGGAAACGAACACACTTCGACTCGAACCCAACTAAAGTGTTTCGTAGAAGTAAAAAATTATAACAGTAAAAGTTAACTACAATTTGTTTAAAATTGAAGCAGCGCCACCTTGTGACCAATTTCACAAGTTCGTTACCAACTAGATTGTGTTGCTTCGATCCCGCACACACTTTGTAGTTAACTTTAGCTCGATGTAAGAGTAGTGAAGAACTCGGACCCGCACTCTGTTGCTAAATAGCCTTCTTTTGCTTTATTAGGATGTAGGTATGGTTAAATGCAATCATTAACTAAGCAGAAAGAGATTGCTCATAGTTTAAAGGAATAAACAAGACAAAATGTCGTACCTCGATATGGGCTTTATTTAATTCGTGTTGGAAACTGTTAAGTGTTTGTATGACTATATCCACTGGGCACAAGACACCTAAGCTTATAGCAGCGAACTGCACTTAAATATTCACAAAAACTATTTGAAAATAAGCACTTTCTTAAGGCACTATCTACGTATCACTGCACCTGTAGTATTAGTTTTTTTATCCCGCCAGATATTATGATGTTGGTAAGGATTTCATCTTTCAGATACACTTTCAAATTGAAAACTGATGTAGGCTTGTCTTAATTACCTTTAAGAGAGGTAGTATTTGTGTATAGATCCGAGTGCCCATCTAGTAACGAGTGAAACGGCCTGCGCTCGCCCATACAGCGCGGAAAATATCTAAAGGTTCCGAGTAGATCGGCCTCTTTTGACAAATGAACATCGAACATGGTGCAATGTGAGCGTTTGGGAGAGCCTTAACGCTACAATGGGAAGCATTGAGACCTTGGCCCTGGTATATAAGTATCATAGGTTGAATAGTTAAACGGTCCATTACGGCACAAGCCTTATGCGCAGCGTGGTTGATGACGCGGCCATCGCGCTCGCCCGCGCCGCTCGTGCCCTGCCTCGACGCTGAGTTCACCTGCTACAACGGCCGCTGCATTCCGCACTCACGCCGCTGTGACAATATCTATGACTGTGTGGACTTCTCTGACGAACAGAACTGTTACAATTCCGGTATAGAGCAGTGGGCCCCCGCGAAACGGGAACGTGGATGAAACGGTTGTGTGTCGTACAAATTGACTTTATCTCTGTCGTCGGATAAACGACTGGTAAATAACGCTGCTGTTTAGTGTCAGTGGGAAAGCTTCTTCTATTGCTTTGTGAAGTTTAACTTATTTCGTTTGTTGCCGTATATAAAACGTATAAATTTAAATTCTTAAAAATGTTGCTGGTCAACTTCATCGGAACAGCGTATGAGCAATGGCGATTTCATTGTTGTCAACTTAGATTTGTACGACAAGTATCAACTACGTTTCGTCCTCGTTTCTTTTTTTTTATGTGGGCCTACTAATGTTCCTTGAATGCTGAATGCGTTTTCGCTCCGCATTTTTTTCGCCCCCTCCTCGGCTGACGTGGTTTCCTCCCGATGCAGTTATGTTTTACCAGTAGTCTCATTTGGTAGAGTTAGAGATGATAAGTATCATTTTGTTAAGTCATGTAGGTTGGATAGATATCACCCTACCAGTTTAGTTTGTATCTGTCTTGTTACTAAGTTTATCATTAGTTCTTGTTTCTATGCAACTATGTATGTAAAAGTTTATGTTTATTATGTAGCACCTATTTTATTTGAATAAATATCCCTATAGGTAACTGTAATTTATTTTATTTAACACTGAAGGGCATTAAAGTTTTAATTAATCTTTTATGCCCAGTCTCATCAATTTCTTTGTAAACTAGTAGTAAGTATACAGAAATTTTGAAGCACATCTATTGAAATCGTGCGTCAGAGAAAAAAGTTCTGGATAATATCACAGTTATCAGGGATATGTGTAAAGGCCTGCAATGTATCAGTTCTGATACTACCCGCATGTTTGTAGGTAGTCGGTTGAAATAGTTGCTGTAGAATGTTTTTATTGGCATGCTCAAAAACATTTAAAGACTTTATTTTTATACTGAATAACTGTTTTAGGATGTAGCGACGAACAGTATCAATGTACGTCGGGGCAGTGCATCCAGCTGACGGCGTACTGCGACGGCGTGCCCGACTGCCCGGACTACTCGGACGAGGCCGGCTGCCCCACCACGCGGCCGCTGTTCACCACCGCGCGCTACGAGCCGCGCACCTACCCGCCGGCGCCGCCGCCGCCCACCTACTCGCCGACGCTGCCGCCGCTCATCACCCTGCGCCCGCGCATCGACGACACGGACGACAGAAACTTTTACGAATCCTCAAACCAAAATAGAAACCGTTATCCATATGAACAAGGTAAAACATTTTTTTTTCAAGTAATTCCTATGTAAACAACTCAAAAGTCGCATCGAAAATTTCGTAAAAAGAACCATATTTCGTTCGGTTATTTTGAAATGTAATCGTAAAAATATTTTATTTACATTAGAGTTATTATTTCTTGCGCCAATGTTAAACAAAATGTTTGATATGACATAATGAAGTGGCATTATGTTATTATAAAATTAGAACAACAAAATGTTATTGTATCGAGTCATAACTAAAGGAGTACATAAAACAACATTTGTTCCTGATATGCTTTTAAAATAACACACGTTAGATGGATGCCAGAGGAACGAATGGCGTTGCGAAAATGGCCCATGCATAGAGTCGCGTCGGCGCTGCGACGGCCACGTGGACTGCCCGCTCGACAGCAGCGACGAGCTGGACTGCCCGGCCGGCAGTAAGAATAAACGAAGATCTTCTAACACCACTGATCCGAGCTAGCACGCCTTCTGATCCGACTAACTGTGTCAACTCCTCACATTGAAGTTTAATAAATAACAGCGAGGTGCTGCCACCGTCCACACAGAGGCCACGAGCCACTTGGCCTGCCTTATGAGGTGCCTTCGGGTTTTTGTCCTAGACATCTAACTCGAACGCTTTGTAGAATTTAGTAAAGTACCAGGGAACGCTTGCGTGAAGCCAGCCAGCTCTTTGAAATCCACCGGGATGTGCGGTCTCATCGGCTTGAAGAACTATTAGGCGGCCAACAGCAAATTCATTAGGTACCTATTATTAAAAGGACAAAGGACACTTTAACAAGATACAGCAATGAGACGCCGGCGCCGTCAGCGTGTCGCATGTCTCTTGCCTAAACGTCATTGGCGTTTCATGGCCTCTGTGTGCATTGAGCTGTTTCTTATGTGGGGATGGTTTTCGCGCTTCGTCTGTAATTAGAGTTTTTTTGCCCTCTTAAAAACCTAACATTGAACAATTCTCCATTACTAAAATTTCCCTAAACATTGATGTTGGTAATTGCAAACAATACCAAATAATAAATGGATACGGTTATTAACTGAATGATGATTAAAAAGTAATCCACTAACTAAAGGTCTGTTTAAACTCCTAATCTACTTCAGTGAAAAAAAAACAAACTTTTTACGCAATGTTAAATTTTACTAATGTTATCTTTTTAATTAAACCTACTGTTCGGCTGAAGAATTATGTAATTTACTGGCTGGTGTAAGAACGGTTTCACACATTTGAGTATGCGTAACGTATTGCCCGTAAAATATAAAGACAGGTCAGCCACAGATTACCACTGGACATCAAGAACAATTGTAACTTTGTAAGTTATTTATATTAGTGTTCATGTTTGTTTCATAGTGTTGCAAAAGTATTATCTATCCATCTAAAATATTAGTCATTCTTATAACAAGTTGGTACACGTAACACAACTTATACAGTATCTTGAACGGTTCAAATAAGAACTTTTGTTAATTAGGGGTCGATTTTTAGACCTCGTTGACCCCCAAAATCAGGTTTCGTGTATGTCGACCCCTGGGAAACCGATTTTGACCCCAAAGGGTCGATATCGACCACTTTGGGAATCCCTGGTCTAAATTATATATTCAGCGATCCTGTAACCTAAGTACATGTGTCCCGAACTCCCAACATATTTCTAACGTAATAATACGATTAGGTAATAAAATTTCAATTTATGTTCAGGTCTTGCAACACAGCCGGTAACAAAGTTCTTTGTCATATAACCCACTTCAATCATTCATCATCGCTCGTCAAAGGCGAACATTTTATCTTTTTACCATTCTATTATTTTCAAATTAATATTGTATCTTTCAATTTTGGCATAAAAATTTATTATAATATTATTTTCAGGTCCAGTAGCTATTGTCTTGAAAACCTATCCACCGGAGCAAACTGTCAGAAACGGTAAGAATTTTTTTTTGTTTGTTTTTTAAATAATTATTACCATAATACTCCGCATCGGTGGCCGAGTGGCAATGCGCTCGTTCTGATCGCCCGAAGGTCCTGGGTTCAATTCCCAGGACGGGCAAAATGTGTTTTGGATTTTTCGATGCATAGCCCGGGTTTGTGAACACCAACCCGCATTTGGTGATGATGGACGCCTTTGCCCAGGCAGTGGGACAGTTACAGGCTATTTTACTTCACTATACCATAATACTCGTAGTTCCTAATAAAAATGTCGTCAATATGCTATAAGGACGACATCTTTGAATTGCTATTTCTAGTTGATTTTTTTTTGTTTCAATAAATGTTGTCTACATAAATACATTTTTTGCAAAAAATTCTACAAACCAAAAGGCAAGGAACACAGGTAAGCTTATTTTACGAGTTGCTGGTCAAAGAGAAACTACTTACTTAGTATTATGAAATTTATGTTTGTTTGGATAATCCCGGCGTGGATCTTGATCGCATTCACATCTACCACTGTGGCTGACCGCTCAAGATGCGTGCCGGCGCTTCTTTGTGTTAAGTCAACAGTCTACTACGCTGGAGCGGCGGTTATGCCAGAAGTCGGGGCCCGAGACAGTAATGTGTACATTTTAGACCGGATCTGACAAGAAAACTGGAGACTCACAAGTCCTCACCTCAGTTGAGGTCAGACCTGAGCGCGCGATGGACGCATTACTCTGGTCTAGGCGTTCTGATGGCGCTACAGCCACTAGACCTTCCGGCAGTTTCATCGGCTCGTGAAACTGCCGGTCCGTCTTTATTGTTTTCCAGACTTTACCATCAGATACATAAATATACCTACTTATCCTACTTGTAGCAGTGATTGTCAATACAACTACATAATAGTTTAATTTATTAATAAACTGTTTTTTTTTGGTGGTGGCTAACTTTTTGTGGATTGTGGATCGTTTCGATCTTGAACAAGTGTAATAAATAATTAATATAATAGCACTTAATTAGTTGTTCTTATTATTTGTGTACATAAAATTGATTGAGCTACTGTTATTTATTTCATGGTGGCGGTACAGCCGTCAACGGTGAGTCGGTGGGCTAAATATTTCGGGAATGGAATTGCACTAAGGGTTTTCTTTTTTTGTAACATAACTTATGGGTTTTTTTTATTTACTTAATTAATATATGTTTTATTTTTTTTTAACTTGCGGCTACTTACATTGTTTTTTTTAACACCAGTGTGTGGAGAGGTAAAATTAATGTGACTGCTGTAACTGATATTCGGGACATTGCCATTCAATTACTTTTAAAGGATGGAGTCTTGAATATCAGTGATCATAACAAACGGTGTCACGGACAGCAAAATTGCGATTGACATTAAAATTAATATACGTACTGGAAATGGAATGGAACCTATTGTCTACCTATTACCTATTGTTTTATAAATCTAACGCGTGAACACTACCTACACTTTTAAATGAAAACACTTATCTTCATCTATTCGTATTTCTTTTGGACCTATTTTAAAGTCCGTGGTCTGCTTGTGACCACGGTCCTTGCATAAAGGGTTCGTAACATCGGGATAAAATATTATGTGTTACATCCATATGAAGTGTTTCTTTTAAAGAACAGAACATACCTACAAAGTTACTTTGAGTAAGCTTTTAGTTAATATGTGGTACACGCGCGCTTAGTGTTCTTATCGCAAGTATTAATAACTTTCAGAATTCACAATCCATTCCATAGTCAATATCGTTGTTTCATAGCAGGTAACATCATCAGATAGAAAAAGCTTGAATTAAAAAAAAGACAATTAATATTAGAAATGTTTGTAATTAATAACTAAGAAAAGGGTTAATTTAATTCACGATTGTACATCTTATTAACTTATCATCTTGGTTTCATAATCCGAATATCATTAATGGGGTTATTAACCGAAATAGTATCATTATCAGATATTCAAAAAATACCATTTTATAAAACACTGTAATCATTACTTTTTTAGAGTATCCATTACTTTTGGGATATGGTATAATTATATAATTATTTGTTGATCAATGAGGATCCTTCAGTACGCATTGTGTTGATAAGAATTTTATTAAATTTTTACAGCATTTAATGTTATTAAAATTTTCATAAGAATTATAAAATTATTATCTATAACACAGATAATAAAAACTATTGTAACCAGTTTTGGTCATATCCAATATAACAAGTTTTAAATACCTACTGTACCATCGAAAGCCGAACGTATGTATGCTCAGTTAGAATGCGAGACATCGTTTTTTAACCCCCCCAACCTCGCTGACGTAACATAAACTCAAAGTCAATTATATTTTTAATGCATCATGTTGGTATAATGGTACTGAAGAATCTTACAGTATAATAAATAATCCCTATCACAACGGAGCCAAGCGTTTAAGCTTTCTGGATGGGCTAAAAGAACTTAAAGATCATTACACAAAAAGAGTTTCAAACTGACTTGCGGTTTAAAAATCATTGCCTGCTGTATTTGCAACGAGGAATGTATCATTGGGGTCAATTGCAGAACATGCGGTTCCGGTTGTTTCATCATGTTGACTGTCATAGGGGGCGACGTTGTGTTCCAATGCCGTGATGAGGGCACGGCGCGGGCAGCCGTGCGCTGGGTGCGCGAGGGCGGCCGGCCTATCAAGCCTGGCTCATCAACTAACAACGGACGACTTGAGATAAATCAAGTCTCGGTAAGTGGGCACCGATCATATCTCGAAGGTAGCTAATTCGTTTGGAATATTGTAGTACTGTTATTATCGAACTTGTACACGTGGCACTTTAGACATTAGGCAGTAAAACACCCTGCTTGGCCGAAAGCGCATTGACTGGTTTTAACGACTGCCATTTTACCGGCCTGGCTTCCGAAGCACGGAAGAGTTCAAGTTCAAACTTGATGGCGCAGTGGCTAACGCGCCCGGTCTGCGATTGCTGAGGTTAAGCTACTTTCGCAAAGGCCAGTCATCGGATGGGTGACCAAAAATGTATCATCTCGAAGGCATACTTCGGAAAGCACGTAAAGCAGTTGGTCCCGGCTGCATTAGCAGTCGTTAACAACCACCAATCCATACTGGGCCCGCGTGATGGTTAATGGCCCGTTCTCCCTATCCATTTATAGGGAAGACTCGTGCCACAGCAGTGGGGACGTGAGCTGATGTTGATGATGATGATGATGATGTCCCATCCGCTGACCTGGCATTGCAAAAGTGCGCAAATTGAATTCAAGCTGTTACTCAATTTAGCATGGGGTGTACAACTTTATATTTATACTAGCTGTCCCGGCGAACTTCGTATCGCTTTGACAGTTTCTACGTCAACAATACAAACAAATCGTTTCTATGACAACAAAACAAACAAATGGTATGTTTCACAGCTAGGTACATTTTGTATTGGAAAATTAAACAAAAAATTAGGGTGGACCACCCTTATCACTTAGGGGTATGAAAAATAGATTACAACCGATTGTCCCACCTACCGAATATACATATAAAGTTTCATAAAAGTCGATCGAGCCGTTTCAGAGGAGTATGGCAACTTACTTGTGACACGAGAATTTTATATATATAATAAAGGTATATAGAATATATAGATAGATAGTTACTTTAATACATTTGTAAGCACTGACTTATGTAAAAGTAAAATATAATAATAATTGTTATTAAATTTAATTTGCAGATTGAAGATAGTGGTAACTACATTTGCCAAGCAATCGGCTACGAAGGGCAGCCCGGCTCCGAGTTGAGGGTTCTCCTCAACGTTGACGCTAGTCGTAAGTATTTCTAGCAATTTGCTGAACATTATTGGTTCCTGGGATTGGTTCATTAACGAAATCTGTGTAACACAGTATCTTTTCGCTTGCAGCAGTGACGCAACAGCCAGCGGGTCTGTCATGCCGGGCTAGTGAAGCCACCTGCGGAAATGGCCAGTGCATACCGAAGTCTGCCGTGTGCAATGGCTTCGTTGACTGTGCTGATAGATCTGATGAGGACAATTGCTGTAAGTAATCTTACAATGTTCATGTACTTCGCCAATTCTTATACGATGACAAGTCAATATTTAAAAAAAGATATATCGCTAAAGTTATATCTTGCCCGCACCACCTATATGCAGATGATGTACAAATTTATAAGCACTTTGATGCAGTCAGTACTGACTCTGCTATTGCAGCTCTTAATAAAGACCTCGTCTCTGTCAAAACTTGGGTGGACACATTTGGATTGCTCGTGAACCCCAATAAGTCACAAGCAATAATTATAGGCAGCAACAGATTGTATGATAAACTGGATTTTGATAAACTCCCTAAGGTTACGTATGATGGAGTGAATCTTGCGCATGCAAGCAAAACTAATAATTTAGGCATCATTGTTGACAACACTCTTTCTTGGAAATCACAGATTAATGATGTCAGCAGGCGCATGCATTACTCCTATCACTCTCTCAACCGACTTCAGTTTTTCTTACCGTTCAATACCAAAACTATGCTTGCTCAGTCACTTCTTCTCCCTCTTCTCGACTACGCCGATGTTTGTTATTTGGATGCCACGGAAGATTTGATTAACAAACTGGAGCGCCTGCAAAACCTGGCCATCAGGTTCATATTTGGTCTGAGCAAGTATGATCATATTTCAGAGTTCAGGTCAAAGTTGAAATGGCTCCCAATCCGACTCCGCCGTGATATGCACATCCTGTCCCTCCTTTACAAAATCCTTCAGTAACCTCAGCTCCCTCATTACCTACGTTTCCGTTTTACTCTCTTAGTTGCCACTTCCCGCCCCAAACGGTCTTGTGACACAAGAACTCTTCTCTATCCACAATCCAATTCCAAATTTTTCACAATTCTTACACTGTATATGCAGACAGATTGTGAAATAAACTGCCTGCCAGCATTCGTGAGAGCCCATCAGTAGCATCTTTTAAACACAAATTGAAAGAGCACTACCTCTCCAACTTGCTGGAAGAGATCTCTTTTAGTATATGGTTTTATAATGTTATTTAGACTGTAATTTTAATGTACAATAAATGATTATATTGATTTTGATCTAATCATCAAGAAATCGTAATTGAAAATTATCCACCAGTAATCAACGGCAAATGCGAACCGAACCAGTTCAGATGTGGCAACAACAAGTGCGTCCTAAAGACCTGGCGATGCGACTCCGAAGACGACTGCGGCGACGGGTCCGACGAGGCCGGCTGCGACGACGAGAGGCAGGACAGGCCGGGGCAGCTCGGATCGCGGGGACAGGGCCAGTGCAAGCCCGTCGAGTTCGCGTGCTCTAGCGGCGACCAGTGCGTGCCCAAGAGCTTCCACTGCGACGGCCTGAGCGACTGCATCGACAAATCCGACGAAACAGGTTGCGGTAAGTGAAAGGATTTCTATGACGTCTGTTATCCGTAAGCCCGAATCACTTTAACGCGGTCACCAAGAAATATACTGGTGGTTTTTAGTGGGTAGAGCTTTGTGCACCTCAGGACATCAATTCATCATCATCATTCATAAAAAGTATAGCAGTGAGCGCGTGCAGTGCCGTGCAGCTCTGAGTTGTGCATTTATGCAATACATGCCATGTCTAATACATGCCGTTGCATGTATTAGGTAGTAGACTTTTTACGGGATGATCGTGATGATGATAATGTTACGTCACTTGAGCTCTTTCTGTCGTACACCATTTTTATAAAATTGTGAATTCAACATAATCTAAAGCCTAATGTCAAAAGCAGTAGGTACTATTTCACCTATAACTGATCATTTAACAAAGGAAGAAAGAAAACTAAATAATTATTCCTTTGCAGCACCTGTCTATGTGACCTCGGCTCCCAAGCCATCGAACGTGTTCCTGAATGCGGGTGATACCTTGGTGCTGAACTGCTCGGCCACCGGGGTTCCCACGCCGATCATCTCGTGGCGCCGCAACTGGGGAGACGTGCCCGAAGTCTGCACCATGCAGAACATCTTCACCCGGGGCCAGGTCATCGGCATCCTCACCTGCCCTAACATGGTGGTTGGTATCTACATTCGTTAGCTATGAATGATCACAAAGGATGCTTCAATATCTATAAAGCTAAAATTTAATTTATTAATGAGTTCTATGATTGGGCACTTACAAGATTTTTTATAAATTGTATACTTAGTGTGCTTAAAATTTTATATAATTCTGTCACCATAACAAAAATTTAATGTTACTTGCAATGCTATACCCTGATAATTAGTGATAGATAACATAGCCAACTATAATTCAATTCCATGGGCTGGCTGTATTGCATTGCCCATCCATCGTTGCTTTAATAAAAAAATATCAAAACGTATCTTATATTTTACAGTCCGATTACAATGGTGCCTACTCTTGTGAAGCCATGAACAACAAAGGAACCCTCTTTGCCGTACCGGACGCCATCGTGTTCGTAAACCAGACCAACATTTGTCCCACCGGCTATTTCAACAGGTAACTAAACCAATTAGACAAAGTGAATAGTTAGGAAATAGAAGATAGTTAAATATAGGACTATTCTATGCACTGTATTGTAGTTACAAGACAAACTGATGATAGGCGAGGTTATCGGTGAGCAGTGTCATTTGCTCAAGTTAAAGCTATATTTTATATGAGACGTAAGCAACGCCACCTAGTGATGAAGGCGTGTAAACAACTTATCAAAAACTCATACTCTGCACTATGAGTCCAAGAATGTTGTCATCTAAAGGTTGGGATTAATGTAACTGTAATCTAACCAATTGCGACTTTTCAAGCAATTGTTGGGTGAATACTAAATACAACTGATAAGGTTTTTTTTTATAAAAGAAGGGGTAGGCAAACGAGCAGGCGGGTCACCTGATGGAAAGTAATCACCGCCGCCCACTCGACTTATGGATGTCAAGGGAAAAAAGAGCCTTACGAACTGATCTTTGCAGGAACCGAACGTTTGGCATAGAACTGGCGCAATGCGGTATGGTTGGTGGCGAGTTTTCCCCATCGTCCAAGGTCGAGTTTGATGCGAAAAGAGTGCCCAAGAGATCGGCTTTCTCCTTTGCAGTATGAGCCAGGCAGTCATCGGTCTTGTGCAATGGTGGTAGGGACGGCTGACAGAAATTCCCTAAGATAGCTTTTAACAGCAGGTTGACTGAAAAAAATTACATGTTTATTAATTTTTAGGAGACACCACAAATATATCGGACAAAATATCTTAACGACAATATTGCAATAACGATTAAGCTTAAAACACTTGTTTGATTATGTGTGTAGCGAGGCCCGTTCGGAGCGCGAGTGCATAAGGTGCTTCTGTTTCGGCGAGTCGACGCAATGCCACAGCGCGGACCTGTTCACGTACAACATGCCCACGCCCCTCGGGGAGGGCGGCACAAGGTTGCTGGGCGTCAAGAACGCCGCCAACGGAGAGGTGCAGCTGGAGACGCAAGACCAATATTACTACCAACCGCTGAGGAATGGCGCCACGGTACGTACTTTAACAACATAGAGGCAGAGGCAGTGACTTCTGCAGCGACAGCGGGAACGACCATGACCCGTTCTTTTTGGCACCGCACCGCGGGTCAACCCGAACCGAGGTCCTAGCTTTTAGAGGTACCCTCGGGTTGTTCCGTTCCCGTTCCGATCTGAATCCCTCGGAGAACGGGGATATGCACTAGTGCGTGATGCCATTCCCTCTTGAGAACCTTTGACAATGTTTCGTTTCACATGGCTTGATAAATTTAAAGGGTTCCCCTTTAAATTTATCGCTGCCCGCAAAAAATACCATTGACGCTGTTACTCGTAATGCCGCATGAGGCACTCAGCAAACTCTTCGCTACCATCGCGAAGATATCAATGCAATTCTAGGCATTTGAACGCCGCAGCCTACCACTGCGTCATCCAGTTCGTAGTATACGGAACTGCTTTTCCACAAATCATTCAATCTAGTTTATATCCTGATTGGAAACGCCATGCTTCACTGGTGAAAGACATGGACGTACGAAACAGATGTTAGTTTGATCAGTTAATATTAGTATTATATATGTGATAGTGAACGAAGTCTATGCTACTTCATTTTCGAAAACTACAACAAATAATGATATTATATATTTTTAATATTAAACTCGATCTCGATGCGATGCTGCTCGATGGCGCAGTGGTTAACGCGCCCGGTCTGCGAGTGCTGAGGTTAAGTAACTTTCGCAAAGGCCGGTCATCGGATGGGTGAAAAAAAATGTTTCATCTCGATCTCCTCCGTGCTTCGGAAGGCACGTAAAGCCGTTGGTCCCGGCTGCATTAGCAGTCGTTAATAACCACTAATCCGCACTGGGCCCGCGTGGTAGTTTATGGCCCGTTCTCCCTATCCATCCATAGGGAAGGCTCGTGCCCGAGCAGTGGGGACATAAAAAAAATGAGCTGATGATGATGATGATGATGAATATTAAACTGTTTGCAAACAACAGGTGACGAAATTGGCCCGCTACAGCTCAGACTTTGGCTATGCCAGAGCCGTGCCCTACCTGACATTGCCCGAGACGTACAATGGCAACCAACTGACGTCATACGGTGGCCATATCAAATACAGAATCTCCCCCCACCTTCCTCGTTACGGACCCGACGTTACCGGCCCTGACGTCATCATTAAGGTTTGTAAACGTTATGTGCTTAATTTATTTCTTTATTAACATAAACTTGCACTATCATTACAGGTTACCCCAATGCGATAGATGAAGCAATTAAATTTATTTAAATAACACTTAAGTGTAGCTACCTGAATTTATTTAGCTTCAAATGGTGTGGTGTATGCATTGGTATATTCTGGTTTATTATATTGTTTTTCATTTTTTTTTCAAGGTTATGTTAAAAATTAAAAGAACCTTTTATAATATAGAATTCCTTACAGGGTAAATACCAGAACTTGGTGCACTTCAGCCGCGGTGGTCAATCTTCGGTAGAGGCGCGCCTGACACCCGAAAACTGGCAGAAACCCAGCCCCAGAGGCCTTGCACCTGCTTCCAGGGAAGACATCATGATGGCGTAAGTATTTAGCTGTGGACTTGTAAAAAATACAAAATATATAAGGTCACATTTAAAAAAAACCCTAGACCCTAGCATTTAAAAAAATCTTTTTTTTTTAAATGCTAGGGTCTTATTTCTTTAATACTATAAGATGTTTTGTCAAAATATTTGCAGTTGATAAAATGTGACCTTATATAATAGAAATAGAAATCATTTAGTTCAGGCAACAAATTATGTACTGATGATAAGTTACATAGAGGCCCATATTATAAATACCTTACAGACTAACATACATACAATTTATAAAAAACTAAAACGATGTTACACGTAATGACGGCGACGTGCGATGCAGCATGGTGTCCGGTAACTGGCCTCGTAAACGCCGGAACATTTTATTTATTTTTTTATTTTTTATTTTATTTATTTAACAAAAACCACAGCTCTTTTATAACATAAATAGACTTAATTCTAGATAATACAGCCAATTACAGTTTTACTTTGTTTAAATTAATTGAGAGCAGTTTATATCCGTGTGCTTGGTGTGAGTGATGTGTGTGTGTGTGTGTGTGTGAGTGTGTGTGTGTGTGTGAGTCTGAATACTTAATTATAACTTATATTATACTTTATTCTACCTTTTCACTTGTTATTAAGTATATCAACAATTAATTTTTAAATGTACCTTTATTATTATTATGGAATAGGTCCACTGAGCAAAACATGACACCCTTCGGCCAAAACTCTTCTTTTATTAAAGTCGACGATTCGGTCGGTACTCTCACCACATATAAATTTAAATTCACATTGTGGCGGGACTCCAACCGTTCGACCCTCAGAGTGAATTTGGTTTTGATCCGTACATCTATGATCTCCTCTGCCTTCGTAGAGTAGTAGAGCCGGGACACGTATAGCAGCGTCGTAGGTGTAGCTGGACGGGTATCGAGTTTCCCAGCGGGGTGTACCTATATTTTTGTACTTGGTTTGGTTAGTGATAGAATTGGTTTTAGCTATAAAATGTTCAAATAATTTTTAACGCAAATTTTGTTGCGAACAAATTACAAAAACACAAATGTTGAAAAAATGTTATTCCACGAGAGAAATTATTTAAACATTTTATAAATAGCTTGCCTACTTCTTAACTGATCTTTAATATTTGTAAAAATATTATGATCGGATGTTAGTGACGGTAGTTGTTGACATTGAATGGGCGCCTTTGGCTTTCAAAGTAAAAAGTGTTGAATAATTTCGGCGGTCTGGTTAGAACCACGATAGCTCAATTGGAAGAGCACCTGACCCGGTATGTCAGAAGGGTGCAGGTTCAAATCCTGCTCGTGGAAATTTTTTCAACATTTGTGTTTTTGTTTTAGCTAGCCACCTTGACAAATTTGCTGCCTAACTTATCTAAGTCTATCTCTATTACAGTGTTAACGTCACTCGGTAGCATTGTTGTGTGCCGACAGTAACTAAAACATGAACGAAAATTAAAATTTAATGTATATATTTGATGACCTTTGTAATGAGGCAAGATATGTTGTGAAAAAAAAAACAACTGCACTATTTGTTAAATTTTGTAATAATCTCAATAAAAATTGTTTCGCCTGCAGCCTAGACAACATCGAGATGATATTGCTCCGCGCCAGCTTGAACAACGCGGGCGTGAACATTACCGAGTTCGTGATGGAATCCGCGCAGCACATCAACGAGGGGCTCGGTGCCGCCAGCCTCGTCGAGGAATGCACGTGCCCACCCGGCTACGAAGGCCTCTCATGTCAGGTAACACAACACAAGCAAGAGACTACAAGGCCTCCCCGCATGTGGCAAGCGTCTGTGGATGCTGGCTCAGTAATTTAAAGAAAGTGATGGTCTAACCAGCGAGGAGAAGGCTCAAACTTTCTCTCTGAGACGACCCAGACAACAGCTATAAGCTGTGTAGCCATCTAGCTCAAGCTTCTTTATTTATTGCCTTGCCAATTTTTTTCAGTACAAGGCCTCCCGCCGTGTATAGACTTATGAGCCATGGCATAGCGGCATTTAAAAGAGCTTATTTGTAGCTTAAACTTAATAAATGATTTAGTATTTTGAATTTTTGGATTATTTGCTAATATGAGGGAATCGTTATCACCCACTAAGCAATACTTTATGCTGGGTACTTTGAGCGGGATTCGCCCAGATAAAATGAGCATCAGTTAAAGTTTTAAAAACAACTCGAGCTCCTCCGGGCTTCGGAAGGCACGTAAAGCCTTTGGTCCAGGCTGCGTAAGCAGTCGTTAACAACCACCAACCCGCACTGGGGCCGGGTGGTGGTTTATGGCCCGTTCTCTCTTCTCTATCCATCCATAGGGAAGGCTCGTGCCCCAGCAGTGGGGACATAAAATAAGCTGTGTGTGTGTGATGTGATATGATATGATATTTGATTGCTTCGTACAGAAATGCGCGTCCGGGTACGCCCGCGCGCGCTCCGGTCCCTGGCTGGGTAACTGCGAGCCTGTGCGGCCGAGCTGCCCGGCCGGCTCGTACGGCGACCCCGCCAGCGGCTACGCCTGCCGCCCCTGCCCATGCCCGCTCACCAACAAGGAGAACCAGTTCGCCACCTCCTGCGCCATCGGCGCTGACGGGAACGTCGTGTGTGACTGCCCTGCTGGGTAAGATACTCTTTTCTTTTAAGGGGCCGTAGTCTTTGCAAGGAACAATGGTATTGCTTATATTGTCGCCCTTAGGAATAACCATTAGTGAACCATTTTGGTGAACTAAAGCTAACATTTGAACTACGCAGTTTTTTTTCGTATTGTATGAAGCTACGACCCTTTACTCTATTTTACCAGACTTATATATTTTTATTTTTACATTAAAAAACTAGAAGTGTTATTAATCAATTAACTTTAAAAAATGTTAGGTTTACCTATTTCTATTAACGCTTTCAAAACTTTATCATAATATAGTTTAATAAGTATGTTACAAGATTTGATCAACCACCCCTTAGCTCAAATTGACTTACCTACCAGTGCCATCATTATTTTTATTATATCGATTCAGGTACGAAGGCCCGAACTGCGAGTACTGCGCTGAAGGCTACCTCGGCAACCCGTTGATTACCGGCGATTCGTGCAAACCGAAGACTTCGGACCGTTGCAACGCAGTGGGGACAAGTAACGTGCGCTTGCCTGACGAGTGCGAATGCAAAGACAACGTGCAAGGCCGCTTCTGCGACCGCTGCAAAAACAATTCTTACTATCTGTCTCCAGACTTCAGGTAACAAACCTTGAAACAGGTCCAAAACACGATCATGTATATTAGGTAGGTAGGGTTAGTCGAGAGTGGACAAACAATGAGCACGGCCGCGTCTGCGATCGCTGCAAGAACGTCTCCTACCTTTCTTCAGACTTAGGGTAAGGTACCTCGAATCTGCTCTGAGACACGCTGAGGTATTATAAGGTGCAATGGAAGATAGTGCAAAGACAACATGCAAGGCTGCGACTGCGACCGCTACAAGAACGGTTCCTTCTATTTTCAGACTTTAGGTAGTTTCCTTGTTACTGAATTACGATAACATTTAGACCATATCGAGGATGGCCTCGATAAATGTTAAAACTACGCTGGCCCAATGCAGGTTAGTGTGTTTAAGCGACTACCATCTTACGACACCAACTAAGATCAAAGCACCGAGAACGTTGAGATATTTCAATGTGATCGCATAATGCAGTAACCGGGTATTGCAATAGTTGTTTTACTTGCAAGAACGCAACCCTCAAGCATCGCTGGCGCCCGCCGCAGAGTTATCAACTAAATAATTGGTTTCAGACAAGGATGCGCCCTCTGCTTCTGCTCCGGAGTATCCCTGCAGTGCAGCAGCACCAACCTCCGCAGAAAAACCACCACCGTCCGCTTCAACACTCCCAGTCTCGTCAACCAAGTGCGGGTGTACGACAGCGCGCCCTTGGGAGGTCCTGAAGCCGCTAGATACAACGCCCCTGTGGAGACTAACCTCACCGCTGTGCTGGCGAGGGGTGAGATCACGCTCACCGATTTCGACAGATCCAGACCGACCATCTACTATTGGAGCTTGCCTGCCAGGTTAGTCAAATGAGTCGTGATTGATACTGAATCTCTCTACAGGCAGTAGGAAGTGTGATTCCACCATATTTTGAACTTTATGCGATTTAGAAACCAATAAAATAACCAAGTTCAGCTTTATAAGGGTTTACAATGTAGAAAGAATTCTTATCGCATAAGCCTAGTTGTAGTAAATATTTGACTGGTAAATCAAAAGAAATACATTTTAACACCGACCGTCAAAACGATATTCTTCCATAGAGACTATATAGCAAAAGCGAACTATAATCACTATACGCACTCTTAGTCAATCAATGTCTAAACACTAATATTCAAAAACTGCGTAAGCGCATGCCGCCATTAGGGTCATATGAATTAATTGTTATTAAGTCCTACACCAAAGCCTATTCAATATTAGGTTGTTTTTTCCATAATGAATGTTCCCCGTTGTCAGCTTCGCGGGCGACAAGGTGACGGCGTACGGCGGCCACCTGCAGTACACGCTGCGCCACGTGGCCGTGCCTAGCGGCCTCAGCTCCAAGAACAACGCCGCGGATGTACAACTTATCAGCGTAAGTGTTTTCATACTTTATTTATTTATTTAAAATAGGTACACTCCTAGGTCCCAAGTCCTACAACAGATTACAGTCGATATATGGAAAAAATAAATATTACTAATTGAAGTAGGCTAGACTATAATCTATAAATAGTTTATTATTTTCTACGCAAAAGTATAATTAAATAAACAACATTAACATAACCTACTACAAGAATTTAAAACATTAAAAAATCTAAATGAAATGTTAGAAAAAATCTTCGAGGAAGTTAGATAAGACCTTTTTATATACCGCGAATTTATCATTAAGTACATCAATGTCAATATCTATGTCTTTGCTACTACGAGTCAGTTCATTATATAACCTGCCCTAAAACTAGACACTGGCTAAATCATAGCGAGAGCCGTCTTACAAGAAATTGAATTAACAAAATGTTCAAATAATTTTTAACGCAAATTTTGTTGCGAACAAATTACAAAAACACAAATGTTAAAAAATATTCCACGAGCAGGATTTGAACCTGCACCCTTCCGACATACCGAGTCAGGTGTTCTTCCAATTGAGCTATCATTTATTCATAATATTTGAACATTTTATAAATAGCTTGCTTACTTCTTAACTATTTGTAAAAATATTATGATCGGATGTTAGTGACAGTAGTTGTTGACATTGAATGGGCGCCTTTGGCTTTCAAAGTAAAAAGTGTTGAATAATTTCGGCGGGCTGGTTAGAACCACGATAGCTCAATTGGAAGAGCACCTGACCCGGTATGTCAGAAGGGTGCAGGTTCAAATCCTGCTCGTGGAAATTTTTTCAACATTTGTGTTTTTGTAATTGAATTAACCATAGAAAAACATTGCAAATGAGCACTGTTAAAAGTGCGTGTCTGAGTCTATACTATGAACAATACCGCCCCATCTATCGGTCGGCGTCGGTACTTCTTGTAAATAGTGAGCAACGAAATTTGGTCAATTTGGGTAGGTAGTCCAAGCTAATAGAAGTTAGTGAAATGTGTTCTTAGAAAGTATGTCGTCAATTATTATAAAGTTATAAAACAGCAATATTTCAAATATTCATATACACAGCCGGATATCAAACTCGTGATTTTATTACAAAAGTTGTTTTTTTTTAAATTTGTTATGTTTACAGGAAAACCATTTGACATTCCACTACTTCGGTAACTTCGTACCTACATATGATGGAACTTTGGAAGCCAGCGTGCAGTTCTTAGAGAAGGGATGGCAAAGGTATTTGACATCATTAACTATATACCGACTCACTTATTGTTACGTGTTTATTTGGGCATATCATTCGTCGCGTCTACTACATAGTAAATAAACATATACCTCACACCTAAATTCAAATAGTCATTAAACGAAAAATGATACAGAATTAAGCACGCTATCTACATTAAAACGTTAAAACGTTTGTGAGCAGAATAAGAATACTGCGTTGTGATTTTAGTTATCAACTTAAAAATAGTTCAATCGGCAAATACAATACTGTTTTTAAGCCAATGCCTACTTAGCAACTTGTAGAAATTTCCTTTATTATATTCCAGGCCTGATGGCAAAGAGGTTATACGCGAACAGTTCTTACTAGCCCTGGCAGACGTGAAGGCGATCCTAGTAAAAGCAACTTACACCACCAACTCCGAGCTGGCCTCCTTGGTTAGCGCCAGCATCGATACTGCCGATGCCTATGGAGATGGGCCCACGGCTTTACACGTTGAAGAGTGCGTCTGCCCCCGAGGATATATTGGGACTTCGTGCGAAGACTGCGCCCCTGGTTTCACAAGGTGAGAATTCTAAAGAAGGTAAGCGGCAGCATAATATTGGAAGAATGCGTTGTTTGAGGATCTGTAAGTAAATATAAAATAGGGCAATAGTTACAAGGAAGTACAATAAAGGGAGGGTGAGTCTGTTTTAAGAAAACGCTGTCGTTGATTTTAACAGCTTCTCTGTTCAATGAGCCACAATATGGTGATTGTTTTTCTATTGTCCTGATTTTTGGACACAGAAATTGAAAAAGATAAACCAAACTGCATTCAAATATTATCTAAAACTGTCATAAAGGCAAACGGTACTGTTTCTAATTTATTTTTAGCATCAACTAGCTGTTGCTCGTGACTTCGTTCGCGAGGACTACACTATCCCACAGGGACCTGTTACTGGGATAATAGCTATCCTATGGCCTATAGCCCGGGTCATGGCCTGTCTATAAGCAAAAAATTACCCAAATCCGTTCATCCTTGAGACTTGAGAACTCAAGTGATGCGCATACCAACGAACAGCATTAAATTTTTATTTATATAGATTTGTTAAATAATATATTGGAAATCAGCATAACTAGACCTAAAATTATATTTTTTTTCCATCAGATACGGCAGCGGCCTCTACCTCGAACACTGCGGACCATGCGAATGCAATGGACACTCCAACATGTGCCACGCTGAGACTGGTGCCTGCACAGTGAGTTACAAAAATCTTTCACGGTAGAATATATCATATTGAACTAACTATACCCACGTTACAACTGTTCGACTTGATATAGTTAAGAAGTATCAATACCCAGACATTTAAAGAATGAAACTAATGTTGTATTTGGCTTTATATTTTCTATTAAAAAGCTAAAATTGTGTCTCATAGCTTAAGAAAATGTAGGTAGGCAAAGTTTCGTATTCATTAATCTTTTTTAAATATAAGTCTTCTGTGCGTGTGTATGTTATTGAACTCCTTCTAAACGGCTGGACCGATTTGAACGAAATTTTCTGTGGCTGTTCAAGTGGATTCGAGATTACAATTGGACCTGGTAGGTGGCGCTGCTATAAAGGTCCATCATAGGATACGGGTGTTCTTAAGCGGACGAATGATTTGTTTGTTTTGTTGTCATGGAAATTGTCAAAGCGGTACGAAATCCGCCGGTCAGCTAGTATCTTTATATTAATGATCTGCAGAGCATAATTTTGCGCTTGCAACTATTTCGTAGTGGTGAGCTAAACCTGCTCCATTTGTTCAGAACTGCCAAGACAACACGTACGGTGACAACTGCGAGCTCTGCCAGCCCGGGCACCGGCGCGACGGCAACAACAACTGCGTGGCTGACTACGTGCCGCCACCGCTCAGGTAATACGCCTTTTGAAGTTTAAAAATGAAGAAGACATTAAGGATGAAGAAGGAAGCTTACGCTGTTTGGAATTCTCAACCACCAAGGAACTGTCAATCTTACCTCTTACCTACACATTTAAGTACAGGCGTTTAGACCTTAGAATAATTACGGTATAGAAAAATAGTCTTCGTACAAGCGCTCTGTCAAAAGTGAAGCACTAACAACCGAAAGATAGGCCTATCTTAGTTTAGTTACCAAGCAACCGCTGTTATTTTCACAACTAAGCAACAAAGCTAATCTCTTGCTGAGGATAGGTTATTAATTTCGGCTGTTAACCGATTCACACTTTCGTGACGATTGCTTGCGCTCGGCGACACGCACGCACACGTACACTTGTAACTCCGTAGCGTACATTGAAAACTCGGCATTTGAGCGCGCGGACTTACTTTCTATACGTAATTATTCTAAGCTATATACTTACTTTCCCATAAATAACATCAGATGGAGTGACATTAGTCTTACTGATGTTAGATGTTTCTTACCTATATATTAAATAATTTAACCTCGATTTGCTACTGATAAAATTAACAAAATGTTTCCTCAGCACACAGATGTTTTATAAAATGGTTTGTTTGCAGTTGCGATCCCCGTGGTGCGGTGGACCCGTACTCGCCCAACGGATACTGCGAGTGCAAACAGAACGTGGAGGGTGCCAACTGCGACTCTTGCAGACGCGGCACGTTCGGCCTCGACGGCAACAACTCACTCGGCTGCACCTCATGCTACTGCTCAGGCGTCACCTCCGACTGCAATGAGGTACGTAAGAGAGAATTGGGATAAAACTTGGAGGACTCCAACTGCGACTCGTGCAAACGTGGCATGTTCAGTCTCGATGACATCAACTCGCATAACCTACGGCTCTTTGAAGACGAAATGTGTGTGAATTCTTCTTCTTCGTAGGGTGCCTCTTCAACTAGTGAAGGTTGGCAGTCAGCTCTGCATATTTGGTTTGGTCACGGAATGTGTTGTCGTACCCAATTACAGCCACAGCATCCCAGCAGCAGTCAGACAATGCTAACAATGCTGGCAATGTGTAGTTTTTTTTAAGTGCTCGCGCGCCATATGTACGCACGGTCGTACGTAAGGTGGCCCGCTAATTATACCTACAGCGCGGGACGGGTTAAACATATTGATTCTATTATATGACTTCACCAAACCTCCCACTAGTATAACAAGGCGGTTCACAGTATCTCGTTCCACAGGCTTCCTCGCAGTTTGTGCGGATCCCGATGGCTGCACCGATCTTCGGCAGCGAGTATGGTGGCTACAAGCTAATGGACCTGAACGCTGAGCGCGTGCTGAGCGACCACATTGTCTCGATGCCGATCGACAGCGAGCTGATGTACGTGTTCGACTTCCCACCCGACGAGGAGCTGTACTGGTCGCTGCCGGTCTTCCCAGGTACGTGGACAGTGTGACACTTCTTCATAATCTTCTCGTAATCCTTAAAAAGTTAACAAAAAATCGTTAAAATAAATAATAAATGTTTTTAACTTGGAATTCGCAGGCAACCGAGTGCTGTCGTACGGCGGCACGCTCCAGTTGAAACAGAAGTTCGAAAGCCGCGAAAGCTCTGTGTCTGAACCTGGAACTGACATCATCTTAGTTGGAGATGACAAATCCCTGTACTGGACCAACCCTCAACCCATCAGAGCTGGAGAACATCTGGTAAGTTTTATAATCGTAATATAATTAATTAGGATAAATAAACCAAAGGATAAAAAAACCCATGTTTTAAAATTAAAGGACGGTGGATCTTGTGTCACATCACCACAAATTAAGAATAGAAAACACTGTATCTTTTCCTGCAGTCTTTGCCATAGCCGATCAGTGTACAAATGTCTCTTACCTACCTACGACTGTGCTTTTATGTTACAAAGTATACACATACCTGATAATAATTTCTATTCCCACTTTTCTCTAAGGAATCTTGCGCATAAAATAAAATTTTACACAACACAGGTACATTTTAAATAAAGTACTTATTTTCCGTTATATGCGTGCGCATAAAAACTTACCAAAGTTTTATCGCAATCGGATGAATAGTATAGACTTCAAGATAAATATTTAAATGTCATTGTAAAATTTTCTTACAAATCGCACGTCGACCCGCAGAGCTTCCAAGTGCCCCTGATCGAGAGGAACTGGTATTTGCTGAACTACGCGACGCCGGCGAGCCGCAGCGACTTCATGGCAGTGCTGAAGAGCCTCAGGCGGGTGCTGGTCCGCGCGACCCTCACCAGGAACATTGACTCCACTTCCATCGCCGACGTGTCCATGGACACCGCCAGTGAGATCAACGACCCGTCCGCACCCAAAGCCACGGCCGTTGAGGTAATTGAGCATTAAACATCTTAACTTATGCGATCTGATGTCATGTCGAGCAGAGATATCTTGAATGTCTTGTATTAAATCTAAATTGTAGTTTAGTAATTTTAATTTAAAAAGTTTATTTATCGAATAAATATTTATCACTGTAAATGTTAAATTGTAATATGTGGCTACTACTCCTACTGATAGAAAGACAATCCAATATTGAAATTAATCTAAGGAAACTTTTATTTTAATTCACGTTACGTTTAAAAAATTAAACAATGTCATACAGTATAATTGTACAACAAAAATCATTTATGAGAAACATAGTAAGCATATCTACATATACTATAAATAAAGAGATAAAGTTTGTGACTTTTCTTGTATGTTTGAGGACCCTCCTCAATCTCGGGAACTACAAGTTCAATTCAACAATTATATTCACTGTTGTAATGCTACATTCTCTGCGGGTAACATAGGCTATATTTTTCTTTCTCAAAATCTCAATTCCACGCGAACGAAGTCGCAAGTAACGTGCTAGTAACTAATAAAACTATATGAAATGAGTTCTTTTCTACACAAGACGATTTGAATGTTTGTTTCGTAGATGTGCGTGTGCCCCGAGGCCTACAGCGGCACCAGCTGCGAAAGCTGTTCCACCGGTTACTACCGCGACCAGTACAGCCAGTGCCAGCGCTGCGCCTGCAACGGGCACGACTGCTACCTCGCCGCCGACGGCCGGGTCACCTGCAACTGCCGCCCGCCCTACACCGGCCGCGACTGCTCCATACTCGGTGAGTGGCTCCATACGCGATAGGTTACAGAAAGGTATTCTAGGCGAAAATTGGGTGTTACTACTTATCCCTGCTACAACTAGCCTCTTATATATTTATAGAAGACTTATTATTTATAAGTTAGTGCTTTGAGAACTTTTTGACGATTTATCAAATGGTGTGAAAACCTCCTTCTTTAATTGTCTACTTAAGTGGATTTAAATCCTCAACCAATAAACTGTAGACTGCAATTGGTTATAAAATCATGTTATAAACAAATTCTTTGTGAAACGGTAAACAGGATTAGTAATGGAACTGCACCCAACCATATTGGAACCTGGCACACAGTCGGTATATCGGCGTGTGGTTCTGACGTGCAAGTACCGCGCTGCCGAGCCGCTGACGATCAGGTTCTTCGAGGCAGGGCGTGAGGTCGGCCTCCCCATGCTCTATAACGAGTCGAGGCTGGAGGCCGACGGCTGGCACGGACAGCTCGTGCTCACCGCGCGGTGGGACACTCGCCAGCAGCCAGTCTTCGAATGCCATACCCTCACGCAAAGTGGATACACTCTAGGCGTCTTGTCCACTAGCCTGCCTGAGCCAGGTAGACAAGTCACCCACTAACCTCGCTTACCGTGCCTCGTGACTTGTTAGACATTGGTTCTGTCTTGTCAACCATCATTCCAGCTTACACTGTCTCAGCCAGCTGCTCCGTAGTATGTGTGTAGCTTACTGTCTCTTACACGAATAACTCATTATGTCAGACTCGTATTAATCTGATGTCGATATGTTGTGGTAGTCGATACGTTTCTGTTTGATCGTTGTGTATATTATGCTTAAAAATGTTTTTCGGCAGGTAAATAATAACTTTTATAAACATTTATTTACAACAAGTGCTTAAAAAATGTTAAGTAATATTAAAGTTCATGAAAATTTTCTTCTTAAAATCTTTAATCTAATTCGGAAGAAAAATTTACTCTACCTACTTTAAAAAAGGTTTTGTTGCAAAGTTACCTCGCTAAGTTGACAGTAACGTTTTGATATACCCAAAATTCGCAGGAGGAGAGTCAAGCAGGACTAGCACAACCACGCGCCCACCGCCGCCGCAGATCACTGTGGTAGTCCAAATCACGTCGCCGACGATCAAGATCCAGGAAGTGGGCAGCAGCGTCAACTTCACGTGCAGCGCGCAGAGCCGCATGACCCGCGGCGGCTTGCCGGTCCACTGGTCCAAGGACGACGGACCCTTACCCCAGGACAGGACTATCATCGACGAAGAACTCGGCATGCTACTCATCACCAACCTCCAAGTGTCGGACAGCGGCCAATACATCTGCCAGACTAGCGACGGCATCACCTCAGCACAGGCTTTCGCCACACTTAGGGTTCCAGGTAATAAAGCAGATATAGTTTTTCATCTCTAAAGCATTATAAAAATGTGTTTTCTAGTATTTTAATGAACCTTAATTTTCACGCTACCTCTAATGGAATAGTTGTGCCAGATTGGGTGTTTTACGCCAAAGGTAAGATTGTTTATTGCAAGTACTTTATTACTTTAATTATAAATATATTTGAGACAATTAAGTCACTTAAATAATTAAGAACAATAACTATAAATTTGATTTTAGACACATTTTGTAATTATAATAATAGGAATAATAAATAACTTTATTTGCCTCTAACAAAAAACATGCGAGCACATATTAAAGTCAAAAGGGTCTATGGCTCAGTGATTGCAGTAGACCCAAAAACCCTGTTATTCTGCCATAGCCTTACATTTATGCATGGTTCGACTACAGCTTAAAGAATAATATTAGATAATACAGAACAATACAGCACCTGCAAATACAAACATTGAAGACGTAAACTATGATATTGACATTTAAAACCAATTTCTTGTTTTGATTTTATTTTTCTCCTTAAAAAGTTTTTACCCTATTAATTTCTGAAATCAATATGTTCGGAAAGTTTTACGCCTCGGTGCTGTTTTATGCACAAATGACGCCAACACTTGCTTCCAGGCAATGATATGACTCTCCCGACGGTGGAAATAAGGCCACCCGCCAACGACTACTTCGAGGGTGAGAGGGTCCAGCTAGAGTGCGTCGTTAGCGGCAACCCTGCCCCTCAGATCTCCTGGCAGCGCACTTCGGGACGCCCTCTGCCGGACGCAGCTGAAATCATAGACGACTTGTTCA
Organism: Eudonia mercurella; assembly: GCA_963082485.1. Classification (NCBI taxonomy): domain Eukaryota; kingdom Metazoa; phylum Arthropoda; class Insecta; order Lepidoptera; family Crambidae; genus Eudonia; species Eudonia mercurella. The sequence goes on from OY720022.1 coordinate 2,688,050, forward strand.
TCATTGAGAATGCGCGCGAAGAGGATTCTGGAGAGTATAGGTAATTCTACACTGAACTTTTTGTTTTGTTCGTGTTCTACCTACGTAAATATTTTTATAACGTGTTAAGTTTGATATAATATATTTCTATTTTACAGTAATGTAATCCTAACCAGAAATAAATATTCATTATCCATAATAGAGGAGCTCGATGCGCAGTAATTAACGCATCCCGTCTGCGATTGCTGAAGTTAACTAATTTGCGCAAGGCTGGTCGACGGATGGATGATCAAAAATTTATTATCTCGAACTCCTCCGTGCTTCGAAAGGCACGTAAAGCCGTTGGTCCCGGCTGCGTTAGCAGTCTTTAACAATCAACAATCCGCACTGGGCCCGCGTGGTGGTTTATGGCCAGCTCTCCCTATCCATCCATATGGAATGCTAGTGCCCCAGCAGTGTGGACATAAATGAGTTGATGATAATGATGTTCCATAATAATACTACCTAACTACCTACGCTTAGTTTAGTTATGCGTGGGGGAGATCCACATATAACTCAAAAGTCACCAGAGCCGCGACAGTATAGAAAAGGTAATTGTTAGTACCATGAGTTAATGCTTCACCTTCGTCGTGCAGATGTACCGCATCCAACACGCTCGGCCTCTCGGACCGCACCGCTCTTGTGACCGTCCGCCCGCGGCCCGCGGCGCCGCAGCGCGACAAGCTGACCGTCTCGCAGAACTCGCCCACGCTGGCCGAGGGGCAGAACACGCGCGTCACCTGCACCGGCACCGCCAACGTGCCCGCCGGCACCATCGACTGGATCCGGTAAGGAAAACCAACGTTATGGCGAGCGCCACATTCGGACGACAGCTACAGCGGAATACAATATATTTCGTTGAAAATAATTTGATGTCATCGGGCACATTACGCCGAAGACGGAAGTTAAGCGACGGAATTTCCGCGAAACATGGTCTTGGCCTATACATGAAGCGAACGATGATATGTAAACAACATAGCTAGTGGCAAGAAGTGATCTCTGCCAGTATGAATGTTTTAGAATTAGCTGGCTAACTGCACCTGACAAGAGCGCCTATTTGCAACTCATCTTTTATATTATTACAAATGAGGAAGTGACTGCAACAAAGCAATAAAGATATAGATTGTGTAAATCAGCTTCTATGGCACTCAGCTTTGGGCATAGTTCTATTCTCCATTCTCCTACCTACTCCAGTTTGAGTCAAAATTGAAATTAAAAATACAATTTTTTCCTCACAGTCAAGACGGCTCCGAGTTACAATCGAACGTGCGATCACAGAACGGTGTCCTATTCATCGATTACGCAAAGCTGGAGAACCAAGGCGTGTACATCTGCCAGACGTCTTCCTACGACGTACAGCCAGTGCTGGTGGTAGTCACCGTCATCCCGCAGGGAACTCCGAGGCCCGAAGACCAGTCCAATATCACCGTCTCAGTGGACAGCCTGAGGATCCCCACTGGAGGAAGTGGAACCGTTGAATGTACGCCCCGAGGATACCCGCTGCCGCTTATTACATGGAGAAAGGTACTTTGCTAAATGAGTGAACTTTTCTTGTTGGTTGAAGGTTTAAAACGCTGCAATTATTGCCAAGATTGAGAGAGAGAGAGAGTTTCAAGTGTTTTTATAGTAATTTCATTATCACTAATCATCCAAAGGTTTTATAATTTAAATACACTTGATAACGTTGGGAAAGCACTACTACGGATAAAAGAAGGAATTTGTTATTTATTATACTGACTATGGTTGATAGAAAAAACAAAATATAACTGTTGAAAAACATCTTTGTATATAATGATCACATTTCTAAGGATATTTGGGAATATTTTCGTTTTACAGCATGATGGCAAGTTCAGTGATGGCACCAGCCAGCGCCAGAACACGCTGATCATCAGGAACGCGCGCGAAGAGGACCAGGGCTACTACCTGTGCGAGGGCACTGTGGACGGGCGGCCAGTCGCCAACATCTACGTCTATGTGGATATTGAGAGTGAGCATCATTTACACGAGAACTTGCTTGCAGACAAAGACAAAACATAACATCACTTCCTTATAAATAGCTTAAAACTGGGCACAGTTTGAGGGCATGCCAGTTTTAATGTTATCATAGGCCTGCACCAGAGTATAAACATTCATTCAATTAGAACTAACTATTACATTACCACTTGCTCAAAGTCGTCACAAAATGGTTGGATAGTGGATGAGATGCATCGTTTCCTATAGTTATGTCGACTACTGACCGTGGTTTTCCTTATCCAACTTAAGTAGAACTTTTCCAAGGAACATTCATAATGCAGTCTGTTACATCATAATGTATGTTCACAGGACGAGAACAGCCTCAGATTGAGATTTGGCCCCAAGGCGAGCAAGCCGTGACTCTCGGTAGTCCGTTTGAGCTGCGTTGTCGCGTGCGGGCTGGAGTGCCGGAGCCGGACGTCACGTGGAGCCGGAACGGTGGTCGCCCACTGTCGCCACTCGCGCAGATACAGCCGAACAACATACTCAGGTAAATTAAAATCATCATATCATTATAGCCGGACTCGATGGCGCAATGGTTAACGCGCCCGGTCTGCGAGTGCTGAGGTTAAGCAACTTTCGCAAAGGCCGGTCATCGGATGGGTGACCAAAAATTTATCATCTCGAGCTCCACCGTGCTTCGGAAGGCACGTTAAGCCGTTGGTACCGGCTGCATTAGCAGTCGTTAACAACCACCAATCCGCACTGGGCCCGCGTGGTGGTCCATGGCCCGTTCTCCCTATCCATCCATAGGGCAGGCTCGTGCCCCAGCAGTGGGGACATAAATGAGCTGATGATGATGATGATGATGATATCATTACATAAAAAGGAAAACTGAGTAACATATCAACGCACGACCCAAACTACCTACTAGGATTTGAAACTTGAAATTTTGCACTATGCTTTCTTTTATGTAGTTGAGCACTAAGAAAGGATTTTTGGAAATTCGCCCTTTAAGGGGGGTGAAAACGGGGGCTAAGTTTGTATGAATCTCTGTCAGGTTTTCAGCTAAATCGATAAAAAATGGTATTTACCTATTTGGTTAGAAATTAAGAATGACGTATTTCAGGATTTATGAAAATACAACCTCTAAGGTAGGTAGTGAAAAAGGGTGGCAAAGTCGGTATGGTTAATTTTTGTTTGAAGTCAGATTCTCTTGATTTTCACCCTTACGTTATATTACGTTATATATATAGCAGAACAACGTTTGCGGAGTCAGCTAGTCATTCTATAAAATGTCAATCGCTGCAGGCGAGCAATGAATCATATATCCAACTATTGGGTGTGGTTAAAATTGGAGTATTAAACGCATACCCACCTAAAAAGTATCATAATTCAACATCATATATTAGTCCACCGCTGGGCATAAGCCTCCCCATGTGCAGACCACTTAGCACAATTCGCAGCTACTCCCATTCAGCTATTGTCAGTCACCTTGCGAAGATCGTCGCGCTACCTAGTCTGAGGACGACTCACACTACATCTGCCGATACGCGGTCTCCACAAAAGTATATAACCTGTTTGATCGCTATGCAGATTTGAGCGCATCGATGTGAACGACGAGGGCGAATACTCTTGCTCCGCCTCCAACCTGGCGGGATCTGCCACGGCCAGCGCAACCATCAAGGTCCGCTCGCCGCCCGAGGTGACGGTCATGCCCAGCGACTTCATACAAGCGTTGAACGGAGAACCTATCACCGTTGAGTGCCGCGCCAGTGGATACCCACTGCCCATCGTCTCCATCAAGAGTGAGTATACCAGCTTATATTAATATGACGATTTTTTTTTAATTAGGTAGGCTTGCATATGCCTATTATCTCATCTGATGGTAAGTGATGAAGTAGCCTACGATGAAATATGCTTGCCTAGACGGTTGTTGTTTTAGCCCCTATTTTTAACAAAAGGGTTCATAGTGTGTTAGTTACCAAGTGACATTAATCTATGATAACATAGTGTAATAATGAGTACTACGTACAGTATGGCCGCTCCCTACCTCTCGCTGAATGCGCCCCCATCCACGATCAGTTACGTCACAGTTATATCATACTACCGGCCCGCTCGCGACTTCGTCCGCTTGAGTACCGGGTTCAATTCTATGCATGTATTATACATATAAACCTTCCTCTTGAATCACTCTATCTATTAAAAATCGCATCAAAATCGGTTGCGTAGTTTTAAAGATCTAAGCATACATACATAGGGACAGACAGACAGCGAGAAGCGACTTTGTTTTATACTATGTAGTTATGACAACTTCGTTGTTTGCTCCAGCTAACCCCGAGATGCGCGAGGTCGTCGCCCCAGCACCCGGCATCGCCGTGCTCCAAATCCCGTCGGCGAGCGACCGCGACGATGGAGACTACATCTGCTCCGCCACCTCGCCCGCCGGCACCATCGAGGAGCAGTTCGGCATCCGCGTCGACAGAGGTGACGGCGGCTTCGGCGGTGGTCAGTGCGACTTTGCTTAACGAGATTTATACTAACCGAAAAATTGGTAAAACGAATTTGATTTTCCTAAGTAGAGGACATTTCTAAAGAACACACTAGATGGAGCTACTTAAATCAGTAGCTGAGTAGCAGTAGAAGCCAGATCTTATGTAGGTACCATCTGAATTCGATTTACCAAACGAGCTTTTTGCCTACTAACCTAATAATAATATGCTACCAGAAAATGTCACGACATGATTTGTTTCAGTACTTAGTATTCGAATGTAGGTATCTACTTATATCAATATTTAAAATTAATTTGTTTGACCGATCTCCTTCAACTTGGGTTTATTAAAGTAGGTATTAGTTTTCAAACGACAAGCTAGCTCGTTCCATCGTCAGCCTCGTCTTAGCCCTAGGGATAAGAATGAGGCCAAGAGCAAGCCCATTTTACAATAAAAATAATTGAAAAAAACATGTTACCAACATAGTACTTAGTTTTCTATCAGTCTCCTGCCTCGATTCCAATCTGAGAAGACGTCGGCGTATAAGCCTCTTTTTTACCGATCAGCTGTCGTCTCGTTAATGACTCCTGGATAAATCCCTTTCTCCCTAATGCCGCCCTCTTAACACAACCCAATTATCTTCTCTTGACTACCGTCCATTAACATTTATATACATATTATTTACTTTATTGTTCTGTGCGTTATAGAGGGAGGGTTTCCATAAACATATACATATATTATCCGAAAATAAAATTAAAGAAAAGTGCCCCAATACCATGAAAATACCTTATAAAATATTAGGTCTCGTTAATACATAAAATAATGGAACGCATGTATTTTGAAAATAATAAAATGTTTGTCTCTTTCTAAGGTGGTGATGTAAATTAATAAAGGTTTTAAACACTTAATAATTTCAGTGACGTTTGCTGGTTATCTGATGTTTTCGGTGAGGTTTCGTCGTTAAGAAAAGTTGCCAATTATTTGTGCATTTTTTTATTTCTTGGTTGATTCTCCTATTTTTTTTGTAGACCCTTTGTGATCCTTAAGCTTATTTTTATGTAGTGTAGTAAGTAAGTAGTGTTCAAAACACATGTGTGCTCTTTTGCTGTTGACAAATATTGATTATTTTCTGTAATGTGTATTCTATGAGTAACGTATCGAGGAGGGAATGGTACCTATCACGCTCTATTGTGCGTGATACTATTCCCTATAAAAAAACAACTGACGGTTTTTCGATCACACGGCTTGAGGAACCCTATAAGTTTCTTGCCGCCCGCAAAAAAAATCCAGTGACACTGAAAATGCCGCCTGAGGCAAAAGGCAAACTTTTTCCAACAAAAAAATACTTTCTCTAGAATTATTATAGTGTTTAAGCGTCAAACGTTTTTCCATCAAAATATTTATTTTAATAGTTTATGACATTTGCATGTTTAATGCTTATTTGCATTGCATCACTGTACTTGTAATATCAAATTAAACTTTCTACTATATCTAAGTAATATTATTGTTATTTCCAAACAGCTGAAGGCAGCGGTGATGAAGGCATCAACACAGACTTCCCTGGCAATCCATACGACCAGCAGCCGAACGATTTGATCGCCATCGAAGGACATTCCAGCAGATTAGGGTAAGAAATACACATTTTCTTCTTCTTCTTGTCTGCGTGCGAAATGTACCAGTCCGAGGTTTGGATGTCAGTTGGAGGCGGCTCCTGGCTAGGTTTAACTCCCATGGGGCTAACCGAGCCAAAGGATCCAGCAGAAACCATAAAGTAGAAGTAGTCATACCGTAATATCGGTTTTTCTGGGCGCCCCCGGTGCGCTTGTGATACCGGATTGTTGAAAATAATATCAATTTGGGAATAACGAATATCAAATTATGTTTAGTAATAGAACGAATGAGTTTTTAATAGTCATATTTTAATTTGGTGGCAGTAAATGTAGGGCTTTTTTAAAAGCTCCAACTACTACAAAGTTTCAGCTGTTTTTCAGACCTATATGCCAGCTTTTGACCTGTGACTAAAAATTTAACTCTTTCAAAAGTTCTCAGTTTTAAAACCTTTCAAACATGCATGGTAATGTGGTACTTTGACAACCTCCTTAATAAATTCGTAAATTCTAGAATATTAAACGTATAAAATAAATCACGCAAGTTATTGAAAACATTAACTAACCTACTTTTTATTTAACCTTAAAAGTTATTTACTCAACTGACGGAACAAAATAGTGACGTCATTGTTTGCCATTTACATACAATTTCTATTGACAAAATCGTTTGAAAGTTGCTAAAAAGTTTCACTATTGACAAACCAGTCACGTATCCCATTGCTGTACTAGCCAAATACACGCGAGCAGTGGCCAACAAAGTTTGTATAAAAATCCATATCTGGCGGATTATTTAAAAATGGAACAAAACTTTTAATCCGAAACTTATCCGTAGGTTTATTTATTATTAGTATTTAGATAATATATATTTATCATTATTATTATTATTTTACTTCATTTATAAAATACACATTATTCTAGTATGTTTTAATAGTTTCACCTCTGATCTTACAGTTTATTAGCTCTCTCCATCCGACTGGTTATCTCGAAGAAATCGCTTGAAAGCGATAAGATCGCCAAATTGTAATTAATTAATTAATTAATTTTCTTATCTTATAACAGTTGCAACGTGTCGAACGACGGCTACGATGTGAGGTGGAGCCGCGGCAATGGCCGGCCGCTGCAGGCGAGCGCGGTGCAGATCGGCACGGAACTGGTCATCAGAAACGTAAGATGACACACGATAGTTATCGACTCGATTCATCATCATCAGCTAATTTTTTGTCCTCACTGCTAAGGCACAAGCCTTCCCTATGTATGGATAGGGAAAACGGGCCTAAACCACCACGCGGGCCCAGTGTGGTGCGGTGGTTGTTAACGACTGCTAATGCAGCCGGGACCAACGGCTTTACGTGTTTTCCAAAGCACGGAGGAGCTCGAGACGATACATTTTTGGTCACCCATCCAATGACCGGCTTTTGCGAAAGTTGCTTAACCTTAGCACTCGCAAACCGTGCGCCTTAACCACTGCGCCATAGAGATCCTGCGCTTCGACTCGATTATTCGCAGCGAACTATTCTTTCACACCGCGCCTTTGAAAGCGAGTGTAAGCGCCTATAGGCGCGGCTTTTGTAACACGTGCAACTCGTAGTAGCGTTGATCCGCTTATAAGCTTCCTACCAGTTCGAGCAGACACGCCTTCGGTACTTCGAAGCGCAAAATCTAGCGCGCGTAAGCACCTATACTGAAACGAGCTTATACACAATTTTGAAAGCGCCTTTAGACGGCCTTAGAGTATAAGGCCGAATATGTAGGACACTTCACTCGGAATCCTCAAATACTGAGACCTTATTAGCTATCTCACTTCTAACTGGCAGAAACAACAATGCTATTTACATTGCTGTTATGAAGTCCGATTTTGCTGGGATAGTGCACAAGTGTATCCGCTTCTGGGAATTGAATCGGGATAGAACTTCTTTGTCTGTAACAAATAGTGGTCTAACTACTCAACTACAGAAGCGATATTAATCTAAGAATAAAGATATAAATCAATGCCATGCACAAGAACTTCTCGGTGAGTAGGCAAATATTTTTGTATTTTTCTTATAGACGTCTAAAGCCGACGGCGGATCCTACATCTGCAACCTGTACGACCGCTACACTGGCGAAGTCCAACGGTCTGCGTACACCAGCCTGCTGGTGCTGGCCGCGCCCCGGATCACGCTGCAGCCGCCCACGCAGACCGTGCGCCCCGGCGAGTCGCCCACCGTCGAGTGCGTGGTGGACGGCGACGAGGTGTACGAGGTCACGTGGCGCGCCGTCACCAGGCCCTTCTCCAGGTACATATACACACTGCACTGATGGCATGATCCTTGTGTCCTCGTGATAATCACTCTTAGAGATCATGATAGCTAGACAATATCAGGTGTCACACTGCCGCTCACCGTCGAGCAGTGTAGTGCCCCTCGCTGCAAATCAGACCCGGGACTTTGGGGCTGAAACCATTAGTTTATCCGCAGACGCAATAAAACTGTGGGGTGCTGGCTTTTAGTAGCATGAACTTGGTAATCCTAAAGCTATCTACAGACATGATAGTCTGCCATCAATTCATGTGGCATGCCATCTTCAGTTTATTCAACAGGTGTTTATACAAATAAACCATGTAAAAACTGTCTGTCTAGATTGGAAGAACCTGGAAGGATGTATTTATGATGCTTTTCTTGATTTTACAAAAAACGTTAATTGTTAATGATGTTGTGAATGATGTTGAAGTATACTGTTTGTTTTACAGCCGTGTCGAAATAAACCGCTCGAGATTAATATTCAACCGCATCGAAGTAGAGGATGCCGGCAAATACGAATGCTTCGCCAGAAACAGGGTCGCCAACGCCTCCGCCTCCGCGGAGGTCATCGTCAGCGGTATGTTCGCTCCCAGTTCTTTGCTTGTAGTCACTTCATATTCGACAGAAAGGCATGTAGCTCACTTTTGATTAAGCACTTTACAGGGGGCATACGACAGGTAGGGCATGGATTGAGATTAAAACAAAATAATTTAAAAATATCTTTCAATTGGAGTTAATTTTCAGTAATGACAAATTTCGAATAACATTCATTAATTCATCTTCAAAATTTAATAACCATTGGAACGGACTCACATTTCAAAAGAAACTCTTTAAACCTTGGCAGGGCATGCACAGAAGCCTGAAAACGAATTAACATTAACCAACATCTGTTTTCGACTCATGGCCACCCTGTGGTAGCCCCCAGTTCACGACACTGAATGTACAGGTAGCACTGTAAAGACACCTGTTTTTGTTTTGCCACACGACACGAGGCCCTGTGGAGAGGATAGCTTTCGACCGTTGGTCGAGTTGACTGCATGAATGACGTCCGTAGAGGAAACCGATCGGGCGCCGACGGAGTCGCACGATAACGAACAGCGCGCGCACGTGGGCGCGGCCGTGCACCTGTTGTGCGCCGTCGCGCGCGACTTCCGCGTGCGCTGGACCAAGGACGACAGACCCCTCCCACGCTCTGTCACGCAACGCCGCGACGGCTCCCTCTACATTCGCCTCGCCCAGAAAACCGACAGCGGCCGCTACGTCTGCGAAGTACACGACCAATACGGAAGACGCAATAGCAATTACATCAATCTGCACATTGACGGTCAGTCACCGTAGCTAAAGAAGCTTCGCGTTAACCCCTCGCTTGTAGTGTAGCGTTTAGACGACGACTAACGTTTGTTGTTTATACCCGTAAAGGTGATGACGAATGCTCCGATACGCAGTTTCGTTGTTACGACAACACCGGTTGTATAGACGTTGACTTGCTGTGCGACGGTGTCAGCGACTGTCCGGACGAAAGCGACGAGAGGAACTGCATTCTGCGGGAGAAGCGCGTGCGCATACGGGATAGACGCACGCAGAAGCAAACCGATGCTGGTATGAAGCCACTAGGGGACTAACCAGCTGTGTCGCGTCGCGGGCCTGTTGTCGGGTTGTCTATTTGTCATTGTGATAATCTTATTTGCAGCAAACAAGGAGGACCGTGTGATTTGATATTTGATAACATTGTCCGGGTTCTGTAGCTTTCTCCACCTGTTTACAGACTTGATGTTTTATATGTTTTACTGTCATTTAGCAATGTACCTAACAATAATGGTTTATTGTGTATGTTTGTATGATAATCATTGAAAACTTTTCCGCTTCTTCAAACAATGTGCTTTGCATGCCTCTTAGTATCACCTTACACTGTACTAAAGTTTTTTCTTGTCATATGTGAATGGTTAACTGTCTATTTAAGTCACGTATCAAATTAAGAGGTGAAGGTAAAAGGTTGATATTTGTTTGCACGACTTTTGATAGGTTTGACGGTGGATCTCATCACAAAACGAATATTTTCCCACTTTTAATGTTACTCATGTTTGCAATATTAGTATCTCTCCTTTTTACGAGTTTGGTTTTTTACACATCCTTATTTTATTATTTTATTTTCCTTTCATATTATATTGATGGTTGTACTAATGTGCCAAAAGAGTCGTTTACCGCCTTAAAACTTAAATTCGGTTACCCGTTAAAAATGGTAAGGTCTATTTTCACTTGTAATCAACATAATAGTACTCGTATTGTCAACAACAACACAGATCTTGCGATAAATCTCCACTTTCGTTGCAGTAACGCAAATAAAAAAAATATATATTTGGTCATGGAATTTGCCACGGAACTTCATGCGAACAAAATTTTTGGCTAAACTGGTTGACCACTTTGTTGGCCGGTTCCTACTGCTTTTTATTTTTTTTAAATTATATTTCGACATTTTGGCTTTGAGTATTTATGTTAGCCTTAAAGAACGAAATTGCTAATTTAGCAAAAGAAGAGCTCACAACGCGTCGTGGCCACAGTACAATTGCTACAAAGCGAAATCCATGTTACCTATGACTCTTATAAAAGCAGCCATGACGCCAGTCTTTTAGAGAAGACCGTGATGTATGTCAAATCATAATTTAAAAATATAAGACGATCGCGAAGCGGAGTTGATCGTTCTTAAATTTCGTGGTTATTTTTTTTATAACAAACTACAGAAACATTTTTTTTTAATTGGGAGTTTAGAACGTGTGTTGTGTCTTTATGTGTTTGCCACAACAGGTTATGGCTATTTTTATAAGATGTTGAAATTGTGGTGGTTTGCCGTGACCAACGACGGTGACCTGTGGGCTGTCTGACCCGTGAGCTGTTTTTTTGGTCATGAGCGATTTCGTTGTTTGAGCTTAACATATACACGTCTATAATCAAAGACTATTCGGCTTAAAAGTCTAAGACATAATCGAATAAAATTTTGCATTGTAAATGCAAACATATAAATTACGTTATTAATTATGGTATTCTTATAATTTTATTCAAATCAACTTTTGCTGCTGCAGTTCTAAGTATTGTCATTATTTATTTATCCTTTGCGTTCAATTTTTTTATTAATCCTTTCCTTATTAGAAGCACCTTAATTACTGAAAAAATGGTAATTTAACCCTGGGTTTATAGGACCTCGCGAAGAACCTACGCCGCTGGTATCAATCGACCAGCCCCGTTCGCCATACAGAGTTGGAGAGAACGTGGAAGTCCTTTGCCGTGCAAGATCGAGGGGAGATCGAGTGTTTTGGGAGAGATATGGCACCAATCAGTATGTAGAGTCTAGGGTGAGTATTTGGAACTCTAAATTATTCCGCATTAATATGAGTTATATCGGTAACTAATTAATAAAACCGTTGAAAATCTATTTTCAAACACTTCTTAACTATCCAACATGTATAAGATAGGTGTGGTCATAATTAAAAAACCCAAAGGTACCTCTGACGGTGTTCCGATCCCACGGCTTGAGGGTACCTTTACTCTTCTCGCCGTGCCCAAATGAGCTCGGTGACGTTAAAAGGCCGTTTGAGGCTTTCAGCAAGCACTCGAAAAAAACAAGTGCTGGGTTTTGGCCCAACCTCCCATGTGCTTTTTGTCTTTGTGGTAAGGCATGAGTCGTTCTATGGAACGATTATAGGTTGATTACGACAATGATTATCTTGTTCTCTACCTTAGGTTGATGATAATAAGGTTTACACAAATTCTTAGTAGGATTTTCTTTTGCAGACGTTCGGTGGTGGCGCCATGCTCGTTGTACCCAGCGTACAGGAGTCAGACGCTGGTCTCTACAGGTGCACAGGACAGGACCCTTACGGCCGGACCGGCTACGAAGACTTGAACTTAGAGGTTGAAGCAGGTGGGTACTAAGAAAACAGTAGGCCTGCCACGTACTTTTTATCAAAAATAGGCATCTTCCAATGATAAGATGTTAAGGTATATGCAGCGATGATAACTTCTCATCAGGTGTCTAAAAGTAGTGTGTAAATCGCCTTTAACATGAAAGCAACCATAATATCTTGTCATTTTTCTGTGATCTAGGAAACGCAGTTGTACCGCCCGTATACCCCTCTGAAGACGGTGTCACATACACGGCGCGCCTCGGTGACGACATCGAGATGCCCTGCACCCACAACCTGGAGCAGCCCGTCTCCATAGAGTGGAGAAGGGAGTACACGCCGTTGCAGCCTGAAGTTAGGAAATATGAGGTATAATAACCATGTTGTTGTTACAAGGTTATTTCTATAAAGTAATAACCCTTGTAATAAACCAAAAGTCTACCCAGAATATTTATTATTAAACCATAACATTAGTGACTCCAAATACTAAAACATAGGGACAACAATACCTTTATACATATCATACGGCCAGAGCAAATCTTGCAAAGTGATTTGAGGTAGCATGGGCCCTTAAGCGTTTTATAAGACCAGAGTTACAGCAACGTTAATGTCAACTTTACCTTCACTGAAGCTTGTTAATATTTCATTACACTAAGGTTACATCAGCTAGTCCAGTCCAGCCTTATCACTAAGAATGAATGAACAAATGAACCATGAATTTTGTACACCTGAAGCGCGTCACAGGACCAGGGTTGCAGCCCCCTTAATATCAGCCTAACTTACACCTGAGCTTGATCAACCGATTCATAAGAGCAAGGTCACAGCATAGTGTTCCTTACAGCCCAACCTCCACCTGGAGCACATCACCGAATCGGACGCGGGCACGTACGTGTGCCGAGTGGTGAACAGCCGCAGCGCCGTGGAAACTCGCGCGGTGCTGCGTGTGATGGGTGTGGTGCCGCGCTTCGAAGGCAACGGCTGGATCGCCCTGCCCACCCTCAAGGACGCGTACAAGCAGTTCGACATTGAGATCTCCTTCAAACCTGCTGGTGAGTGTGCTTTAGGTATATTTTACATAAGGCTAAGACAAGTGGTTTACGCTTGCCCTTTTTCCTGAATTCCTGTCGAGTCCTTCGGAACTGGGTAGGAAGACGGGAGCTGGGGGGAGAGCCAACACATAACCAGCGGACTTCTTCAGTGCCGCTGGTTTTCGTAAAAAGAATTTCTCCTTGCATTAAAAAAGGGCCAAGAAGTTTCAATTCTCAGCTGAGTAGATGTTGTTGAGCTCGGTTCGGTTAGTGGTATGGCTTGTTATAAGTCAGCTACCACCAACTTACGCAATTCTGCCGCTATAACATAATTTTTGTAAAATATTGTTAGAATTAAAAGTTAAAATATAATAGCTGAATTGGTCGAGATCCCAACCCGAACTCACTAGCCGCCATTGAACTTTTTATGAAGAAATTGTGACCCGCAGTCAAAGTTATTGTTGGGTTTCGCGAGATGGCGTGTATTGCATTGTATGTGTATTTATATCACAAATGTTAACAATATCTTCCTCCACATTTCTAGATAAAAATGGCCTGATACTGTACAACAGCCAGAAGCAAGACCGAACAGGCGACTACTTGGCCCTGCAGTTGGTCGACGGTGTGCCCCAGTTCGTGCTCGACGTCGCCTCTGGGCCCGTGACAGTCAACGGGGACCGACCGCTGCAGCTCAACACCTGGCACACGATCCGCATCAGCAAGACCAACTCTAAAGGTACTGTTGGAACTGTTTCTGTGCCCTCTCCGCACTCCATGCTTTCTTAAATCCGGTGTGAACTTGTTCACTATCTGGTTGTATCGACGAGGATATTGTCGGAACACCTAAGAAGCTGTGTAACGACTCCACAGACACCAGCTGTTTGACAAAGCTTTTATTGCAAAAAAAATATATACCCGCGTCTAATTATGGATATTATTTTATCCTGACATTTCGATTCCTTTTTACAGGGTCCTTGGTCACAGGGTGACAATTAATTTCAAAGTGAAGTGTCCGCGTAAAAATGATTTTTTTAAAGTGAACTTTAAACAAAGCCCTTATTTGTTTTTGTTGTACAGTGACGATGAATGTGGACAATAACGGTCCGTCGAGCGTGGTTTCGACGGGCTATGAGTTACTGGAGTTGGCTGAGCCCCTCTACATCGGCGGTGTGCGTGACTACGACCAGCTGCCAGCCACTCTCGCCGGAACATCAGGGTAAATAGCCTACAGTTGGTTCCGACTTTGGTACATAGCAAGCCCTATCTTTACTTCGGTCACGTTCGGTAAAAACTAGTAGGTACACTTATCATTTGTTCACTTACTATCAAGTGGGATAAAGGCAAAGTGCTTCGCCAATGCTTTTTCGCTATGAAAAAATTAAAGTATAGCCTATTTACTGTCGAGGCACAGGCCTCCATCATTGAAATCAAGTCATCGCTACAATTGATAGGTATTGGCTTAATCACCACGCTTGCCGGCGGGTTGGTGATATGCATCAAATCCGTAACAAGCTTGGCTCGTCCTGGGAATTGGAACCAGGTCCTTCAGGTTGGCCAAGCACTTGGCCACTCAGCCACCGAAGTGTTATGTACGAGTAGGTACAAATGCTTAAATTGGTCGCCCGCATATTCTCCTCTTGCGGAATCCCGCCGTCGTAGATCACCTACTCCATGTACCTGTAATGTATTCTTCTTTTTCTATTCTGCGTAGGTTCTTGGGTTGCGTAAGCATGCTGATCCTCGGCAGAGAAGAGAAGAACATCATGCTGGATAGCATCGCCCAGTCTAATGTGCAGCAGTGCGATTCCTGCTACCCCAACCTTTGTAACAAGAACGGAGTATGCCAGGTATGGCATCGTCCACAAAATCATAATTATAATACAAACGTGTGTGTTTTTATTTCAATCTCTAATGGTAATCTCGAAATTATTAGCAAAAATGCACTATGAAATATTGTTATAGAGTTTTAATAGCATATTAACAAAAGAAATAGGGTTTTCTCAAACATGCTTGAAAATGAGGATCTTGCTTGCATGCTTGGATCAACCCTCTTTTATTGCTATACTGGCCAAATACACAGCAGCGGCCAGCAATGTAAGTATGAAAATCCATATCCGTTACTGTTATTTCAAAATGAACCAAAACTTTTTCTTTAAAATATGACAAACAAAAAGGAAACTAATTAAATATTCTATTAAAATTTCAAACTGGCTGCCAATGGAAAGCTATTCTTTGTAAAAAAAGGAACAAATGAATAAAAAGAATATCGGTGCGTGCAATATGTTCTTTGCTCCATCGGCTGGTGTAGTTGATAGATGTTCTACTCGTCATATTTGTTTTCCCGGCATTATTTTTAGAAAAGAATTATACAAGCTTTGGCCACAACTAGTCATTGATAGACTCACGTGTGTGCCCTCATTTTCACGTTCGTTCATCAATGCCTATCTTGCCGGTCGCTGCAGTAATGTAGGTACTATATTAATAAAGAAGTAAAGTTTGTGCATTTGTTTGTTTGTTTGTTTGAGGAGGGCAGTCTCTGGAACTACTTGTCCCATTCCGAAAATTCTTTCATCGATAGAATGCTACATTCATTGCGAGTAACATAGACTATATATTTTATTTAGGCTAAAAAAGAGTTTCTTATTAAGATCTCATCATATCTAGGCAGATGAAGTCACATGTAATGTGCTAGTGGACGGAGTGCGTCCGAATCGGAACCAAGAGAATAGAATTTATAAAAAAATATGATTTAGATATGATTCTATAATAATATTTCGTTTGAAATTTTAGATTGGAAACTATAATAATATTTAAGCGTTTCCATTATCAGGGAAAGCTAGAATGTTAGTAGAAATTATAAAAAAATGTATAAGGCGTATAAGTTAATTTATAAGATTAGATTAGATTTAAATGTCCTTCGAGGGTGACTTAGTGAATGTGATTAAACCCTCTGTAAAAAAAAGTGTAAAAAAAATGTGCTAGTGTACAATATTTTGATGATGGCGCTGCACGGCAGGAGGCGCGCAACGAACGCGGTTACGTGTGCCTGTGCGCCGCCGGCTACGCGGGCATCAACTGCGACCGCACCGGCGAGGCGTGCCGGCCCAACCTGTGCGGGCCCGGCAAGTGCTCCGACACAGCCGATGGCTACAAGTGCGCCTGCCCGGTCAGCTACACCGGCAAGAAGTGAGACACCTTTTTATTGTTTGATTAAAATATGGCTTAGTGTGATATGCGTCATATTAGCCGCAGAACCGACAACCGTTGGGGTAAACGAGTTCTCGAGTGGAGACCGCGCATCGGCAAACGTAGTGTAGGACGCCCTCAGACTAGGTGGAGCGACGATCTTCGCAAGGTGGCTGGCAAGAGCTGGATGAGAGTAGCCGCGGATCGTGCTCGGTGGCGTGCACTTGGAGAGGCCTATGTCCAGCAGTGGACTAGTTTAGGCTGATGATGGTGATGATGGATGGTGCTTGTTACAGTTTGTGCATCAAACTGTATCAGAGTTAGGAAAAGAATCTGTAAAATTTAATTTTTTAATACTATATTTTAATGCGTGAATTAAAGATGTTGAATCATAAAAGTATTGCCTAAAATTTTATTGAGAACTAGCGCGGACTTTTTGAGTGAACTTGAAAGTGAAGTAAGTAGTTTTTTTTTTTGGTTAAGTATGTTTTTTGACAAATGAGTGCTAAAGTTCACTTAACCGCAGCTAGATGTGTTATGGCTGAATCTTGACTTAAAAAGTCCTTGGCTTCGCAGTGGTACGCATGACGAATCCCATTCACAAATTGTTCCTCTTCCCAGATGCGAAACTAAACAGTCCATCGAGTATCCAGCGTTCACGGGCAGCGCGTACCTGGCCATCAAAGCCCCGAAGACCTCGCGCTTCTTCCGCATGTCGATGAAGGTGAAGGCGGCGGCGCCGGTCTCCGACGGCATCATCATGTACTGCGCGGAGTCCGCCAGGGGGTACGGAGGCTTCACAGCCCTGACCGTGCACAACGGACGACTGGAGTTCACGTACGATCTTGGAGACGGTACGTTTTTCTATAGTTAGACATATGCATATCGACCTAACCAAAACTGTCAAATTTGTTCAATACATTTTCAACCCTACGATTAATTAATAAAGTTTAAAGTCTATTAAAAAAAACGAGCGAGTCTTACAGTAATCGTATATGACATTTGACATCTCGCGTTAGTAATAAACAATTTTAACATTATATTCTGAAAAAAATGGGTCAGGTATTACATCATTTTATAACTATAAAATAAATGCAGTAAACTCATTAGAAGACATTTGACATATCAAAATGACCATATATCAAGTTATAATTCATTTTATTGTTCTTGGTAAATTAGCTTAAAAACGCAAAATTATAATTTATTCCATACGAATCATTCCGTGTATTGGCTACCTACGTGATATTGGCGGAATTGTGTTCGGCTGTAGACACAAAACATGCCATAAATAAAAAGAAGAAGAAGATAGTCAAATGTAACAATATGTCACATATAGTAATAATATGTCATGTTCACATTATCGATGGTCGCGGGAAGCCGCTGGATGCGAGCAGCACAAAACCGGTCGTTGTGGAGATCTTTGGGGGAGGCCTTTGTCCAGCAGTGGACGTCTTTGGCTGAGATGATGATGATGATGATGATGTTACAATCCCATTTTCTTTAACTTCAATTCAATTTGTTTATGAATGTTTGTTTTGCATTGCAAATGCACTATTAACGCTGCACGTTTTTTACGTTCTTCGTGTTATAACGTTTTTACCGACGTTGAGCGACTGATTTAATTGAAATGTGTAGTGAGAATAATAATAAGTCTTACAATATCTTTTATGTAAAATGCAGTACTCAAGTAATAATACGAAAAACACAAAAACATTTTTGACCAGATTTGTGATGATCCTAATTTGGTTTGTTTACATTTATTCTTTATCGAGTTTGGCTAGAATATAGCTCCCGGATGCACTATAACTACGAAAGAGTTCGTCGTTCGCGTTCGAGATGCTCATAAATATCTCATTTAAAAACTACTCATTGGTAGTTTGAGAAGTTATAAGTAGGAACAAGTCGTAGGCATTTTACCTATGAGCCCCAATTACTAACAATGTCGTAAAAGCTAAGCAAAGTAATAGGAATGGAAATCGAATTTCATACCTCTTCTTCTGCCTCTTTTTCTTGTTGTGTATTTACTTACTATGACAATAGTATCATTACTAACCCTAGGTCTTAAGTCAAATTTGTTACTACTTACCCCTTTTTACGAAAATTGCGCGGACGGAGGAGTATGAAATTTCGCACACTTATAGTTTATATAGAGAAGGATTGCAGAATTGCAGGATTAAAAAATACATTATATCATTAAAACAAACATTACACACACTACCATTTATTTGACACACACGCTAATATACTCTTTTCAAAACTGGAAGAGGAGCGGCCGAAATCTGTCAATGCCAATCCAAACTCTCAGTCTATCTTTTTTAATTTTTCATTGCTTAGGATACAATTCGTCCGCCTTAATAAAATTACGGTCGAATTTCGACCACTGGGCGACCACTGGTTATTATTATTTATTCAAAACTAACTATAACAATGTAACATGTCCAACGCAGGAAGCAAGCCGGTAGTGCTAACAAGCAACAGGACGCTGCCCGCCAACGAATGGACGGACGTGCATATAGTGCGCGTCGGGTTCCGCGTCACTCTCAAGATCAATCTTATCCACAGCTTCGAGGAGAAGTTAGAGTCTGCTAAGAATGTGAGTCTTTGTACATATATTTTTATTACCTACTAGTAAGCAATTGACCGTCATCTCATCTGATGTTAAGTGACGATAAGGCCAAAATTGAAATTATTATATTAAAATTTGGCGAGACTATTTACATTCATTCAACTCAGGCTGGCCGGAGACAGTGGAAAATCGGAAAGATAGAAGGAAATGAGGGAACCTTTGACCAGCAGTGGGACATTATAGGTTACCTATTTAATAAAAAGAATATGGGCTGGGCAGATGCTCGGGTCGACTACGAAAAATCGTGGGTTAATCGTCGGTGGGATAGGACCACGGTTGTTCTCATTGCCACGTTAGACTTGGGACTATCTACATAAGAACATAATATATTAGTGGAGCTCTGAGTTAACTATGTATTATTGAAGGCCGTTTATACAGCTGGTTTCATTCTTTGTTTATTTAATGATAAAATAAACCAATGTGATTGCAAATCTTAATTCGTCATTTCGCATATGTAAGACGATTTGTACATTTCTAAAATAAAGCTGGTTTAATAATATCAATGTGTTTTCACAGGATTTGAACCTGGACACCCCAATGTTTGTGGGCGGCGTCGACGACTCCATCGTGCTCAACCCGAACACCGGCGTCAGCGGCGGCTTCAGCGGCTGCATCAAGGACGTAAGGGCATTCACTACTTAAACGTTAACTCACAGTATGACGTATTAGCACAAAGTTTTGATTCTGTTTCAAAACTGAGCGCTGGTGATTGCCAAAACGGTGATCCCAGTCACCCTAGCGGCACGTAAGGGGGGTGTACACTGGTTTTCAGTAGGTAGGCCCCTCCTTCTCTCGAATCCCTGTCGAGACCCTCGGGCCTGAGCAGGGAGGCGGGAGCTAGTGGAGAGAACCCCATATCACCATCCGCAACTCCCCGGGGGCGGTGGTACTCAGGCGATGAATTTTACACTGTTAAAAAAAAAGGTGTAGGAACTGTGTAGGTGTAGAAACTTGGGACTTCTAGAATACTTTTTTTATGATGTCGAGTTGGGATGTAGCTATGGAATCTTATAGCTGATCCTCAGGCTGTATGCATAACTAAAATGAACTCGACCATACGATTTATTAAGGACAGTAAAACTACATGCGTCTGCAAGGGAAGCATAGGTTCTCTCTCTTTTTTCCCGTGTGGTGCCGGGTAAGAATTGCACCACCCCCTCCCCTGTATCATAGTGGGTGTCGTAAGAGGCGACTAAAGAGATTTTGCTGGTGGAAGAGCTTTGCTCGTCCGGCGCTACCACCATGCGGACTTGCAATACCCGCCAAGTGTTCGGTGCTCAGCACTTGATATCAATGATGGAGACCTTTGCCCAGCCGTGGGATAGTATATAAGCTATTTACTTTTACTAGATAATGACTATATGTTCTATTCCGTGTTCAGGTGATGGTATACGGTGATGTGGTGGACATAGTAGGCTCCTCCATCCAGTCGGCCAACGTGCAGGAGTGCAGTAACTACGACCGAGGCGACATCCCAGAGGTGAGGCTATAACAAAACATTGTTAGAAATAAATAAGACAAAAACAAAACAATAAGAAATACAAATACTGCAAGAAAACTATGATATGGTACGGTTTCTAAAATTTACCGGTTACTTGAAATTGAAAATCTTTCTCGTTCCTTTAGAAATTTCGATTTTATTATATCGGTACCTACTAACACTTACGTAAACCAATGTAGGTATATTATATAGGTACTGACACTTACGTAAACCAATGTCTAGTTATAAAAAGAAAAAATCTTAACCCAACAGACTCTTTTGAACCAAGAAAACTGAAGTATTGCACGATGATTTCTTTTGTGATGTAGACAAAGACAAGACCAGGAATAAATAGCTTAAAGCGGTCGCTACTCGTATTAACAATACGCAACGCATAGCATTGTAAGCAATTGCCTACAAATTTCTTACATAATTATTTTACCGCTTCGCTACTTTGATAATAAGATTTATCTTTTCATTTGGTTTTTTATCCTTCTTCATTATTTTTTGCGTACCATCTGTCTTAGATATTTAATAAGTATTCAGTCTTAGACTAAGATTAAATAAACTGCAACAACTACGAACAACTACTACTTACAATTTTATTGTAAAGTTAACGTTTTTCTACACCAGTCTTCGATAGCTAAACATAAAAATGAAGAATGTTAATTGGAATATGGCTCTTCGTTACGGCGAAATTACTTTTATTGAAAGTTAATTGGTAAAACTTACAGAAATAACAGGTAACAATAATAGAACACCGTTACAAAGTAATTGTAGCTTAACACATTTTTGATGAATGTTACGTTACGTAAGATAGAATCTCGACTTTTGCCACGTCAAAAGTTGAACAGCCCTTGGGTGCCATATTGATTTTTATTACTTCGGTCAAATACCTACGATATTCCCGTAGCAATGTGATGAAAACTATTTGAGTAAAGCTTATATTTATTAAGTGATTACTGATTATATAGATTTTTGTTCTTAGCAAACACGAGTAGGAACAGTGTAGAGTAGGTACAAAGAAATGATCTTGTCAACTATTTGTTTTAAGAGAATTAATGAATGAATGAATGAATGAATGAATGAAAAATTTATTCGGAGCAAGAACATTTAAACTTAAACATATGTACTAAACAAAATACAATTAAATGCTACCGAAATGGTGGCCACTCAGCTTGATGCCGTGACATAGATATGCCATGGCGCTGATTTTCTGTGGAACCAGTGAGAGGGAGGCACAGCTCCAGCAATTTATTGTTTTTTATTGCTGATGGTTGTGACAGTTGTTTCAAAGTCAGAACAAGTTAACAATAATTAATTAATTAATATTAATTAATAGCGGTTAATAAGAGTAATAAAGCGATAGCTTCTATTACTCTTATTAACCGCTAGGTATTCTACTAATTCAAATTGTGAATACTATAAAGTACAGACTCCTGCACATCAATTGATCTGTCCAAATGTGTCAAATTTCTTCAACACATTTCGACCATATACTTAAGGCATAAAGTTCAAAGTCTGTTGAAGTCAGCTTGTGGTGGGTTGATGCGCTCATTAATAAATATGTATTAATGAGTAGAAACTATCCCGTAACTTGAGTTGGTATTCAAATCGATACATTCGTTTTTCAACGACCTTCTTATTTAAAAAAAACAACACAAAAAAGTAGCAGTCAAAATGAG
Organism: Eudonia mercurella; assembly: GCA_963082485.1. Lineage (NCBI taxonomy): Eukaryota > Metazoa > Arthropoda > Insecta > Lepidoptera > Crambidae > Eudonia > Eudonia mercurella. Next base: position 2,710,300 of record OY720022.1, read on the forward strand.
AGGTGAATTTTTTTATTGGTACTTACGAATATTTTTTTTTCAAATTTCCCTCCGTAATTTTAATCCGGAAACGAATCTTAAATAAATTTCAATGTCAACAACTACCGTCACTAACATCCGATCATAATATTTTTACGAATATTAAAGATCAGTTAAGAAGTAAGCAAGCTATTTATAAATGTTCAAATAATTTTTAACGCAAATTTTGTTGCGAACAAATTACAAAAACACAAATGTTAAAAAAAATTCCACGAGCAGGATTTGAACCTGCACCCTTCTGACATTCCGGGTCAGATACTCTTCCAATTGAGCTATTGTGGTTCTAACCTGTCCTTTTTATTTATATATTGCCACCTAATTTACTAACTCAGCCACAGATTTTACATCTTATCACCATTTTGCGTTTTACAGCTTCAACATAAGGTCCTCAAAAAAATATAATTCAACCTTCTATAGACAACATCCTTGACAACATTACCTTTTATCAAAGTAGTGCATACTGCACCTACCTGCTACCACAGATTATGTAAGCAGCTGTGCACAAAATTTAAGTAGCAACGATGCTTTTCAAAACTTTTCCTTCGTAATAATGTCGGTATATTATGCTGTTGGTGAACGTTATTAAATAAATAATGCTATCTTTGCCTTTGTGAATATAATTAAGCCGCATCAGGTTTAGACGAAGTTTAATAGTAACGAAAAGAAGATTAATAGTAATTGAGACTGAGACTTGCTCATTTGAATAAATGGATAGCCTATACCCGTTTGTGTTCATTAACAATGCATGGTTTAAAATTAGTCTGTCTGGAACGAGTTTGTACGAGTAACACGGGGAAATGGTTGAATTTCCTCTGTAGCGTTTAGAGAACGTTCACAACGGAAGCAAAGTTTTATTTAGACGAACGACGATTTTATTTTTACGTCAACGTAGGGCGGAAGTCAGGGCCGTAGTTAGAATTGAATTTATGGTAGGGCAGCTGTGGTTACAGGTAGGGCGGAAGTAAAAATGTTACTTGATCTGTTCTGGTCAATCGAATTTTGGTGTCCTTGATTTGTGAACATGTGCGAGTCAGGTTAATACTTATGTAATTGTCGGGTTGATATATTATAGGGTGTAACAAAACTCCCTTAAATTGCGATTTCGAAGTTGGTGTCATAGTAAAGGTTGGTGTCATAGTAAAAGTTGTTCATATTGATGGTGGATGGATGGTGAACCCCTATTCGGCATTTAAGGGAATTTTGTTACACCATGTATATTATATGACTGTAAGACTAGATGCCAATATACGTTAGTATTTTTTTCCGTCTTAAATTTGATTTACAGTACTTTGCTTATTATTAGTTGATTATTAAGGTAGGGCATTGCCTCACAAGGCCCCCCCTTCGCTACGGCCCTGGGCGGAACGTGGACTGTGACGCGCACCCTGAACTTTAGATTTAAAATTGTTAGCTCATACCTGTTTGTACCATTTATTTTTTTATTGTACTTGTGTGTATACAACGTGTAACAGAAAGGTGTGGTCAAAATGAAAAGATCCAAAGAGTATCCGATCTATGTAGATCTTGTTAATAAGACATAATTATTAACTTAAATTTGTCATGCAGTGGTTAATGAAATATTTATATTTGTGAAGTGATGCGGGTCAGGCGTATACGCATAAGCTAGAAGCAGTGATCATAAATGTTAGTACACAGAGGTGACTAAACCACTAAGGCTGAGACTTGTTTATTTGATGTGACGTCACAATAGAAATATTAAATTACAAGTTGCAATAACACATTAAAGTTAATAATCATGACTTAGTAACTCTGCATACAAGATCTAAATCGGATACGCTTTGGATCTTTTTATTTTGACCACCCCTTTCTGTTACACGTTGTATATTACATTTAGGTACCTTTATAAATTTATATCAAACGATATTTTTTATTGTTAAATATTAATCTGATATTATTATTATCGTAGTGACGCCAAATGTTTTTCACAGTTTTCGTTATCAAAAAATAACATTACGGGATGTCTGTTAGGAAGCAGGTGGTCTAGCTGTATTCATTTGTTGCTACAGACTTAAATCAGTTTCTGACCCCTAATTATTTAAGGAAAATAATGTCGATCTGTGGTTCCCGTCGAACACCGGTGCCATTCCCTATATCTGTCAAACAGCGATGCTACTGACATTGTTGTTTTGGCGAAAGACTTAGTTATGAGGAGGTAGCTTGCCTTTGCCTTTAAATTGACACTATGCACTATTTACATGTTTCTGCATATATATACCTAACTAAAAAAAAAGCAACTCTAATTCATTGGAACAAACAAATAGGATTAAAATATATATATAAATATGTTAAACTAAGCAGTTAGAGAACCAATAAACCAGGATTTAGCCAGCGTATTTTTAAATTTATCTGGCTTCGAAATTAACAAATCCAGTTCAGAGAAGACAACCATTTTATTTATTTCCCTAGCTGATCTTATAAAAAAGCAGTTCTGCCTGTAGTTGGTAGTGCATTGATGGACATTTAAGTACACGTGACGCCTTGCAGTCCCGTTAGGAATTTTCAAATAAAGTTTAGAGATCAAATACGGGGAATCAATAACATTTTGTGCGTTTTTTCCCGGAAGAACGATATCCGCGATTTTTCTTCTATTCCGCAAGGGTGAAATGTGATATCGGCGACATCTTGCATCAAAGTCGGGATCAAAGTTTCTACACTTGTATTGCAAATATTTTAGAAATTTTCGCTGAATAGACTCTTGTCTCTCAATTAAAACGTTGTAACGCGGATTCCAGACTATAGAGCAGTACTCGAGAATGCTACACACCAAGGAGCAATATAAGATTTTGACCACTTTCATCATCATCATCATCATCATCGCCAGCGTCCCCACTGCTGGGGCACGAGCCTTCCCTATGGATGGATAGGGAGAACGGGACATATACCACCACGCGGGCCCAGTGCGGATTGGTGGTTGTTAACGACTGTTAGTGCAGCCGGGATCAACCGCTTTACGTGCCTTCCGAAGCACGGAGGAGCTCTAGATGATAAATTTTTGGTCACCCATCCGATGACCGGCCTTTGCGAAAGTTGCTTAACCTCAGCACTCGCAGACCAGGCGCGTTAACCACTGCGCCATCGAGCTCCTTTAATATTGTCAAACTGAGAGCATGATCTGATGATTCAGTTAACGTAGAGTCAAGAAGAAAGAAAGAAGGTTAGACGCAGTGGATCTCATTTAAAAAAATCCGTGTTGTTCAGTAATGAATCTGGATGACAGCGTTTCATACAACTGAGTGTACTTACGTACTTACTATTCTTTCAAAGATTTTGGAGAATATAAAAAGTTCAGATATGGTCCTTCTTATTTCCATTTCTTAGAGCCACTTTTATGCACCGGTGTTATAAATGCTGATTTCCAAAGTGTTGGTAGGTACAGCACCTTTCAAAATTGAGCGTCTGAATAAAATAGTGAGTGGTTGCCTTAAATATTTAGCACACTTCGCTACAAACAAGGGCACAATTTCGTTTGGCCGCCGGGCCAGACGAAATTGTCTGTGGACTTAAGTCCACATATTATTATTAAGCTATTGAATAGCTTAAAACCAGTTTCAGGATTTATTTTTATGTGATTTATTTCTATGTGATTAATACTATTCAAACCTTACTGTACATCGGAGGATACGGAGAGACAGGGTGAACATTAATCACTCGTGATAATGGCAAACTAATCAAACCTACTTAAATTACAATTTGAAAAAAAACAAAGTGTTGAAAAAATTCCTATTAAGTATATATATGAAAATATTCGAACCCGCACCCCATGACATGCCGGGTCAGGTGCTCTGCCAACTTTGCTATCGTGGCTCAATCCCTTTCGAAGCATAGTACCAGAAACGCAAATTACCGTGCACGCTTATGACCATATTCCACAAACGCAACTAGCTCCAACTCGCCGAAATTAATCAACACTATCTATTTTTACTTTATAAGCCAAAGGAGGATTATTCAATGTCGACAACTACGTTATCAACATCCGATCATAATATTTTTACAAATATTGAATGATCAATTAAGAATTAGGCAAGCTATATTTATGATATACATATAATTTTAAGCAAATATTTGTTGCGAACAAATTTATCTTGGAAATTAATTGGTGCTTATGTTTATGCCTACACGATGCTTCAGCGTAAGAAGGTAAAGTCACTTTTATTATTTTTCATTAAATATTTGAAGTTCGCAAGAAAAGAACAACATTTAGGATTTTTTCTGTCTGAAAAATCTTTCCCGTATGAGAGTTTTAAAATTATTAAAATGTATATTCAACTTTAAATTTCACGTTGACATGGTTCTTAAGAAAAAAAGTTCCTTTTCTATACCTACCTACTGGCTATGGACATCAAGTTGCGTACTAGATATTCAACTCAAACTTGATACTTTTAGACCAAATTAAACTCTCTGCAACATATTATGCAATATGAGAACAGTGTGTATTGTACTTGTCTCCCTCCGTGTTTACTAGCCTAAATGTTGAGCGAGTAAAGTCGTAATTTAAAGTGCCATGTCAATGTCATAGCTTAGCTCTCTGTACCCAGCAAGCAAACCGGACCACTCGCTTTGAGATCAAAATTGATTGACGACACAATCATTCAGTGTGCAGGCGTGAACGGCCGGCACCTTAAAAAAAATTGCTGCACTTGACAGGGGTGCCGCGCGGATTTTCGCAAATTAACGTGTTTGGCGCTTTGGTGTTTGTATTCACTGGTGCTAAGCGCTGAATAGGTCATACACATTAAAAGGACTAGTGTAGGTTAGCTTGATCCTTCACAAGGCCATGGTTGTCTTGGAATTTGAGAAACTGCATGAACAATACGTAAAAGTAATAATATCTATAAACTTATTTCTTCAGTAACTTTGTAAATATAGCACATGAAACAATAATCCGACATAAAAATGTTTGTATTGATATTCCGCAGGCCACTGATGTCTAATTTTTCATTTAAAAAATATGAATATGAAAATATTAAGAAGAAAGTAAACATTGCTCCAGTTAAATCACCAGCCTAGTCTGTACAGTTATTAGTGTGCGTCGTGCGTTGTCACTAAGGTTGCCAACTCTCCCGGGATTCCGGGATTCTCCCGGAAATAGGCTGGTAGTTTTTTAATCTCTCGGCTACAGGGACTCTACAACTAAATGACCTCTACCTAAAATAACCCGCATTTCACTCTATTGGTTCAAATCGCAAACGCCGCCGATGAGCATGTTTTGAGCGTAGTAAATGAACTTTGGTCAAAAAGTCTTCATTGACTAATTTACACATTATATGTAGAATACAACTATGCACAAATTTTAAGTATACCTTTAAAGAGCTTTACCATTTTATGGTCACCAATTAAAAGGTATACAAGAACAAAAATGTTTAAAAGGTACAAAGGTATGCTTGCAGTGTAAAGTTATATAACTTTAAATAATCACTAATTTTTATTGGTTTTTAATATCTGCTTCCGGATTTCTGATCCACTGTGTTGGCAACCCTAGTTGTCACAACACTGCCACGCGCCCCGCTCGCTTGCTTTACCTATGCCTAAACTCGCAGTTTTACACACCCTCTTAATTATACAGATCAAACGATTGTACTTTATAGGTAGTATTTTTACTTGCATAGGATACAATCAATTGGTAGGTAAGTACCTACCCTAGTCTTTAAACTATTACTTGCGCGCTACGTACTACCCGATCCGATCCGAACCCTTCGGAGTATCTAGTAGGGATCGGGAACACGCACCAGTGCGTGATACCATTTCATCTAGAAAAACTCTGACGACGTTTCGTTTCACTCGGCTTGAGGGACCCTTTAAGTTTCTCGCCGCCCTGAAAATGCTGCCTGAAATAATCAGCAAATTCACTCCAAAATCGATACTCCTACCTATACAGATCGAGAACATATGCTCGCAATGCCGCAACGGTGGCGAGTGCACGTCGGACGGCGCCGGCTGCGTTTGTCCGCCGGGCTTCACCGGCCGCCTGTGCGAGGGCCGCGTGCCGCTGACCGCGCGCCGGCCGCCCGGCGACCCGTGCGCCGCGCTGCCCTGCCGGAACGGTGGCTCGTGCCGACCTGACTTCTCAACACGCATGAATTACACGTGCAACTGTCCTTTGGGATACGCCGGCGCTAACTGTCAGATGCGTGAGTGTATTCAGTTTTTATTCAACCTGCTAACGTGTGTTGTTAGAGGCAATTACCATGGTCAACATGGGGCTATCATGCATGCTGTAACCATCATGCTGGCTCAAGGACGTTGGGTGTAACAACCGCCATTTCACAGCAACAACCGTGATTAACTGCTTGAGTTGCCTTCCGAAACACAGAGCTCGAGGTATTTTATTTGGTTACCTATCTGGTGGGCGGATATTGCGGAAATTTCGTATCTTGCAAAATTAAACTGCACCATAAAGCTCAATTAAGACGTGAAAAACAAGGCCATGAAAGTTGAACATTTGAGTAATATAAAACGGTGACTTCAGGGGTTTGAGCATTAATTGCCCGTTAACAATAGCCTTGAAACAGCCAATTTAAAAAAAGCTAGACATTAGTTATGAAAAAATTATAACACTGTTTTTTTATTGATAAAAAATTTAACGCCATTTAAAATAAAACGAAATCATTGTTCAGCACTGGAGCTCTTCCAAAGCGTGGGCTTCAACGGCAACGGATACGTAGAGCTACCGTCAGAGCTGCTGCGCTACGATAACCTGGAACGGGAGCCGGCAGAGCTGGTGATGGCCTTCCACACCTACAACGACGGCGTGCTGCTGTTCCAGCGGGAGGTGCAGCAACCCACCCACTACGACTTCATCATGTTACGAGGTGAGCCTACAATCTGCCATAGGAACTGCCACGGCACGGTCAACCCGAACCTTGACCTATGCATCTTTAGGAGCCTTCGGCATAGAAGGTAAGATTGATACAAACACAGCACAGGGCAGCGCACACATAGACCTTGTGACCGTGTGACCGTATGACCGTGTGACCGTGTGACCGTGTGACCGTGTGACCGTGTCTGTGAAAGGGTCTATATGTGCGTTGCTCGAGCGCGGTACGTCCTTACTTTCTGGGTTCTCCTCTTTCTGTGCCCTCGGTTTTCCACACTCAACTAGAAGAATCATTGAAACGGGGATTCGCTTGTGTGATGCCAGGCCCTCTAAAAAACCGTCGTGGATTAGTGAACCGAACCATCAGAACAATCCTTTGCTTGAGAAAACCTAAGTTTCTCGTTGCTTCTAAAATCTAATTACACTCTAAAGGACATATGCAGCTTAAGTACCAGTCTTCCTTACATTAAAGCCAGGAGCTATAGGTAGTGTGTGAATCTAACATTCGATGATCGACGAATTTATCTATAGAAAAGCGATAAATTCGATCCCTATTCAGAGCGCTCAGTTACAAAGCAGAGCGCTCTGAATAGGGAAAGGATTAACATCGTATCGGATTCGTACAGTCTACAGTCTGGCATATTAGGTTTTAAACTCAAATAGACGCATGTCTGTTTTAATTAGGTCTAATTATAGCTTACATTTTAGAATACGAAGGATAAAGTTTCTGGAATGTTACTCATTTGAATTAAATGTGCAGATACATTTCATTATTTAGGTTGCTTTAATTTATTTTGATGCGTTTGTAGGTACAGCGAAAATGATGATCCAATCATTGATAAACGAATTTTCCTTCGAATACAACCCTGGCTTTGCATCCATATAACGATATGAGTGAAATTAAATGTTATTTAATATAACATTGTACAATGCATAGGCATATGATCATACAGAAAGGGCCTTCCCACAGATCAGAAAGATCGGTTCAATGGAGTAAGCTTTAACTTCTGGTATTACCCACAGTGGACAAAGGTGTGGTGGTGCTCGACTGGGAGCTGGGCGGCGGGCCCTCGACCTTGTCCATCGAGGAAGTCTACGTGGCAGACGGGGACCGCCATTCTGTAAGTATCTTTTACTTACGCCGCTGACTCTTGGCCTTGGACAAGAGATGGCGCCCGCCACTGCTTTCTTTCCTGTCCGATTTCTGGGAAGTCGCTCGTTTTCCGAAGCTCGAATAGGTTTTGTAGTTTTGTTTTTTTTGTTTTGTTCGAAGAGTAACTGGCAAGAAACTTGGAGAGAGTAAATACCTTTAAATGTAAGAAAATAAATATGAACACCGTTCACATTCAATTGATTTTTGATTCGAGAAGGTTTCGACTTCGAGATACTGAACATACAAATGTATTGTATTGACATTGCATCCCATGGATATGACTCGCAATAAGTCGATTCTGAGGCTTTGACTGTTATATGACTACATCTCATGTACTCATCAAACCGAAACAACGGTAATGCAAGACAAAAAATTAAAGTAGGTAACGGTTTTCACACCTTTATGTAGGCGCCCTTAGTTGGCAATAAATAACTTTGATTCGGACTTATAGCTAACATTTCTCATGCAGGTGATCGCCAAGTTCTCTGACTACTTGGTGTCGCTGACGGTGGACAACGTGAGCAAGAACGGCACTAGCACCGGCTTCTCGAACAGGGTCGACGCCAACTCGAACATTTACCTCGGTAAGTCGTATACCTATGTGTAAAGCGCCGATAGACGAGCGAGAGGTTCGAGAGAATGCGAGAAATCGTAGGGTAACTACGATTTCAAGACACAACATGAGACTACTTTCTTGTTATGGTAGGGATTGGCAAATAACTCTGCTCTGCCTGGTGTTAAAGCGAAACAGAGCTCAGATGCAAGAACAGTTAATTTACCAGAATTATGCATCACTAGCCATCCTCAGCTTGCCGATCCGCAAGTTGCTTCTTCACTACTATTGACGTGAATCCACCCATTACACAAGCGTGTGCGCTAACTGAAGAGGTTAATTGGTGTATCGGCAAATTAACAATATAAATAATCTTTAAAAACAATAGGTATAACCACCAATTCGATAAATGTGTACTGAAGTGAAAACTGTTAATGCACAAGCTTAGTGATGTGGAATACCCTCCGGCGAGGATCACTAACATTGATTACTATACACTTTTAACTCGTTTTGACTCTTATTCCATTGCAATAAGAGTTACATTTTTTACATGTTACCTAATGCAAAATTTAAAATAATTATTTTGTGTAACTTGTGGGCTGCATTATTATTAAGCCATTTTTCCTTTACTACTGTTTATTTGTATTTATTGTTACCAACAACAACATTTTTTTTTTTTTTTTAACAACATTTGTTGTTTGCTGTTCCTAATAGATAAATTAAAAAAAAAAAAAAAATGCTTGTAACTGTCCTTATTCATTTGAAAAGGCCTAGCACAGCAGTGGTCTGACACAGGTTGATTATGATCTTAATGAAGTCATATGAAACTGTATAAAATATAAATACTCTGCCCATTATTTTATATCTTTTTATTTCTTTAAAGCTTCAATTGGGGCATGTCTTTGTGTGATAAACGCGACCCTTATCCAGTTCTATTTTTATACAGGTCGACTTTTTTATCACCATCCAAACCTTCTGAGATGACTCCCGTGATACAAACGAACAACGCTTTCTAACAGACCAACTCCCTAACTCGAAAAAAAAATCAGCTGTTTCATACATTTTCGTCCACGGGAGTCATCTCAGAAGTTTTGGATGGTGATAAAAAAGTCGACCTGTATAAGTTATTTACGTACATTATGCTGTGTCGCAAGTTAATAGAAAATACACATAAACAGAAGTATTTTATTTGGTAAGGTTCTAAAAACTATAGTGTAAATTATACCTATTTATTTTAATAGCGTCGTTGTTCGTAAGTTAGGCGAAGTAGGTAATCTATACTGGAAATAACAATCTTAAATTTTTATGCTTGCCAATTGAAAAGTTCCAAAACCAAAATTATCAACATGAACTGAAAACAAAGGCACATTGCAACTTTATTCAACCATCATACACAACTTTACTAACCTTATTCAACACCACCTGTTTAGACTACAGATTTCCGTAACTTTAAAAAGATAAAAAAATATTTATGTTTGATAAATATTACACACCCCAACGCAACCAGCTTAATTGGCTTCCCTTTGTAGGCGTAAAAATATAGGTAGGTAGGTATTAGGTCCTTACATATGAAATTGACGTTTTATCGAACTGGCCACTTTGATCTCAATAATACGGCGTTTGTTTAGGAATTCCAAATTCAAATTAATTTCAAATTTAAGCTTTTCATTTGTGTTTTGAATCATCATCATCATCAGCTCATTTTATGTCCCCACTGCTGGGGCACGAGCCTTCCCTATGGATGGATAGGCAGAACGGGCCATAAACCACCACGTGGGCCCAGTGCGGATTGGTAGATGTTAACGACTGCTAATGCAGCCGGGACCAACGGCTTTACGTTGCCGAAACGCTCATCACAGTGGTTAAATCCAGGAGAACCAGCAAAATCCTGCCCTAAGCGAAAGTTGACTCAAAAAAGGTACCTACTGGTTAGTGTCTGGTGGACCAGCGTTGGTGTCATCTACTACAGCTTTCTAAGATCTGGCCAGACGATTACGGCAGATCTGTATTGCCAACAATTGGAAACCATGATGGAAAAGCTAGCCGTTAAACAACCGAAATTGGTCAACTGCTTCAGACACTACTGCTTCAGGACAACGCTAGACCACACACTGCAGAACAGACGGTGACGAAACTAAAGAAGCTAGGATTGGAATGTCTCCGTCACCCACCATACTCCCCGGACCTTCTCCAACCGGTTACTTTTTTCGGAATTTGGATAATTTCTTAATTGAAAAAAAAACATTTCAGATGAGGCAGTCCAAAACGCCTACAATGATTTTGTTGATTCTCGCTCCCGCAATTTTTTCAGCAAAGGAATCAATGAACTCTCTATAAAATGGCATTAATAAAAAAATTGTTAGAAAATAAGTTGTTTTGCTATTTCCATATTAAACATCAATTTCATATGTCTAAGGACCTATTATATTCAAGTACTTTTCATTATTATTAATGATCCAAGTCCCGATTTCAATTCCCGAGTGGCCCTCATCGACATAAATGTTGGCTCTTTTCGACATAAGGTATTAACTTAATTGGCTGTGATTCAAATAAAATGTAAAACTGTAAGATACATATCGTAGGAGCCGATGTTTTCGTGAAATAAATAATATATAAGTTCACGTAAAAGAAATATACAAAACACTTAAACTGCTGAACAAGTTCAACAAGTGTTTCACGTTTTTCTCCTTAATGAATTTTCACACAGAGTTTCATACTGTCATTTTTATAATGCAACTAATTTCACTTAGATAATAATTAGCCAATCAGCTTGCCAGCTTGTTACCTCAGCACCTTCGCAACGCTGAATGTTTTTTTTTATTGGGTTACCGTAAAGCAGGGTTTGTGTCAGAATCATGTTTTAGAATCAGGCGTAGGTATTGATAGCAGCTCCAGATTCTTAAAAAGTTATTAACAGTGACCCTAGCGAATTAGGCTCCTAGGTCTGACTAAATCCGAGATCTTACCGTCAGTTTCATGTGAAACTCATATTAAAATCCGCTGTCAATGTAAGAATGTATTTAAAAGTAACTCTAGTTTATCGTACTAATTAAGGAATAAAAGAGCGCTTCCCCAGACTTCGGTTGTTATCGTTAGTAGTTTTTGTCGATGTGGGAAGGCATTAAGCCCAGCCGCGGGACGTTTGTTCGTCGATGATAATGAGTTTTATAAACAGACGTCAAACGCTTGCTTAAGATTTTAAATAATAATATGATTTAACCGCCTCTGTGGTCTAGTGGCTAAGACCACCGGTTTAGACCCAGAGGTCCCGGGTTCGATTCCCAGCGGGGGGTACATGTTTGTGTACTCGGTTTGGATGGTGGTAGGGCTTGTTTGTCCGCCTGGCTAGCTACCACCATCTTATCTAAATATGTCGCCATATATCAATGTTTGTAGCATTGTTGTGTTCCGGCAGCTAGAGATAAGATAGCCAGTGCCTCACTAGTTGAGGATCCCGGGTGAAGTGCGCTTCCATCATTGGCCTTATCATCACTTAACATCAGGTTAGATCAAGGCACTGTGCTTACCCGTTAATATTAAAAAAAAGATTTTTATTAAATGTATTATCTGCTTTTTCTGCAAGTCCTTTTAGGTTGAAAACCTTAACAAAACTGTTGATTATATTTTGATGTGATTGCCAAGCTTTACTGTACTGTTTTAATGTAGAGATCCGATAATCCACAATCCTCTTACAAATATTCTTTTAAATATCACATTCAGCAAAAGGTCACCATACAGAAATCAATAAGCAACTGATTGTGGGGCGACGCGTACACTTTAAGTTAATGTAAATAAGGTTCACTTTCGGAAGGGCCGCGATGATAGCGTTGAGTGACACGCGTCACGCGTCACCCGCCACGTGCAGCGGCCGCCGCGCCACCCGGGCTCACGTGCCCTGCCGCGCCACAATGCCCAACTTCGCGGCAGCCTTTGACTAATCAAATTTTACAGTCCCTAAAACTCCTACAATGAACTTGTAAAGAAATCGTAGGCACTATTGTGTAATGTGTTCTGATTTAGTTTGACTTGTTTTACAGAATCGTTCATGACTTAGTTATGTCAAAGTCAAAGTAAATTTTATTGTTCAAATTAACTTAAAAATTCGGTCTGCGAGCGCTGTGGTTAAGCAGCTTTCGCAAAGGCCGGTGATGAGCAAAAATTTATAATCTCGAGCTTCTCCGTGCTTCGAAAGGCACGTTAAGCCGTTGCTTGGTCCCGGCTGCATTAGCAGTCGTTAACAACCACCAATCTGCACTGGGCCCGCGTGGTGGTTTATGGCCCGTACTCCCTATCCATCCATAAGGAAGGCTCGTGCCCCAGCAGTGGGGACATAAAATGAGATTTTTATGTCCCTTTATGTGATTGCTTTGTTCGCTTTTGACGCTAACCTTGTCTTTGTTTTGGCTACAAACGTTTAACTGCTGGGCTCAAGCCTCCCCATATGAACAACGCTACTTGAGATCAAATACCTAATTAAACGGATTATTTTATAACGGTTGTGATATGCTTTTATTAGTTGCCTATTCGTAGATTTCAACATTCATAACTCACGTCAAATGAGTGTTCATCATCTATCAGGGATTCGAACCCATTGCCGCGACAGCCATCATAATTGTGTGCCAGTAAACAAACTCGTTCGTTACATAACTCAAACAGTTAGGACAAAAATACACCTTACCTGTGTACAACTACAAAGGTAAATGAGATTTCTCAAGTATCAAAAACTTTTATGTTTCGCGAGTGACTACTCGGGTTTCCCGGGGACGAATGCTTAAACAATAGAAACTTTCTGGGGGGTGCCTCGCGAAATGAAACCGGTTAAATTGTTTTTTCTCAAACATGCTTCGAAAAGAATTAATTGTTATGGCAACATTTTTCGAGATAAATCGAAATTGCTGTTCTGGGGGTCGACCGCCTAACTCTCTCGCTTTCGATCGCTTTGAAGGCGAGACGAGGAGGAGGCGTCATCTTGTCATTTCGAAAGCAATATGAAAGCAATATCGAAAGCTATAGGCTATAGCTTTCGATATTATTCGATATTATATTTCGATATTATATTAGAAAGCGAGGCGAGGGTCTCGCTTTCAAAGCGATCGAAAGCGAGAGTGTTAGGCGGTTGGGGGGCTGGTCAAAGCGAGTCGAGCAGCAGCCTGCAATGTTTGTATCAAAATCAATGAGTCGTGTTTAGCGACCAGCTATGTATGTATAAAAAATAGACGTGTGTCGCTCTTTAGGGAACCGACTCAGTGTTCCGAAACATGAAACTGATACAAATGTTCCGGAACAGTTGCCTAGTATAAAATGTTTCATTTGGAACTCGCTCACTGCGGCCGACGAGGCGACGAACCGTCAGACTGAACGATAAAAGCGAGTGATGAGAGAAAAGAGAAAGCGAACTTCGCGCGCAACAGTGTACGTGATGTTGTGGAAGAGTGACTGAAATGACGATATAATGATTAAGAGTGCCGGCCTAACTCTAAATAGCCGTCGAACGACTTTAAAAGAAATACTTTTATTAATTTTAATATGTAGACATGTAGGTATTGTAGAGTGTACATACTTGTATATGACAATCAATGTATTTAAAATCGATTTTTAAATACGCCAGCTACCAACATGTTAGTAGATAAACTAGCTGTCAGTCCTAAGCCTGAAAAAGTACCTATGAAGGAAAATCGATTTTATTCTTTGTTATAAGATATTCAGTAAACAAAAAAGTTCATTATAATAAAAAAATCGACGTGGTTTCAGTTGCAAGTTCCACATCTGATACAAATCTACGTGAATATTAAGTTACTCTGTTTCAAAAAACTCGATGTTCCAATTGTTCCAAATGAAACATATCACTGAATCGGAACATTGTACTGATGCAGATGAAAATGTTTCAATCTTTTTAGGGATACGTTTTTCCTACGACTAATGAAAATCCATATGAGGCGTGTTATTTAAAAATGAAGCGAAGCTCAGCTATTCACGGTGGTTCTCTAATATTAGTAAGAAGCAATATTAAATACAAAAATCGCAACGATATTGTAGACCTATCAGTGGAGCGTAACATTGAACTATCGTGTGTGGAGTTCAATAGTTTTGTAATAGTGTGTGTATACCGACCCCCATCGGGCAATTTCGATATTTTTGAATCAGTAATGGAAGACGTACTTAGAAAATTAAAATTAAAAAAGAAATTTGTTTTAGTATGTGGAGATTTTAATATAAATATTTTAGAAAACACTTCAACGAGTGTTCGTCTTCTTGCCTTATTTAAATGTTTTAATCTTTTAAATTTATTTCTCGAACCCACTAGAATAACTTCACATTCTGCCACTTGTCTCGATAATATTTTTACAGACTATGACCCTGTTTCTAAGTCACTCATTAGTAATCTTACGTCTGACCATTGCGGTTTGAAGGTGACCTATGATTTTGATATTAGGGATGAACCAAAAATAGTGAACTGTAAACCAGTTACAAAAGAGCGAGTTGAGTGTTTCAAAAATAGTATAGCTTGTAAAATTGATGCATTACCCTTTGTACAAGATGATCCAGATGTACTTTATAGTAATCTTTTTAACTTAATCAAGACCGAATACAACCAGGTGTTTACACCAAAAACAATAAAAATTACTCATAAACTTAAGTTCTGTGACTGGGCCACGACTGGTATATATAAAAGTAGAAATAAATTGTATGATCTATATAGTTTAAAACAATATAACCAAAATGTTAATTTTACGGAATATGTAAAGAATTATTCGAAAATGTTTAAGAAAGTGTGCATAGTAGCAAAATCTAATTACATTAAAGAAAAAATTAAAAAGTCTAACAATAAAATTAAAGCCACTTGGGATATTATAAACCGTGAAACAGGTAAATTTAAACCACGAGATAATACTTTCACTTTAAAAGTAAACGAAAACTTAGTTAATTCAGATTCACAAATTGCTAATATTTTTGATGATTTTTTTGTAAATATACCTGTAATAACAACGTCAAATTTAAATTCATCACCAGAAGCTGCACAAACTTTACTCAAAAAATATGTACCAAAATGTAATCTTTCCTTTCAATTTAAATACATTGATACAATTAATATTATTAAAACATTCAAATCACTTAAAATGAAAAACACGAGTGATTTATGGGGTATATCTATTAAAGTAATTAAGGATATTATTCATTCTATTGCACCGTATCTTGCTGAAATTTTTAATAACTGTGTCGATAAAGGAATCTTTCCTGATCTTATGAAGTTTAGTAAAGTTATACCTTTATTCAAATCAGGAAACAAAGAAGACCCCAGTAACTATCGGCCCATTTCAATATTACCAGCGCTAAGTAAAATCTATGAAAAAATTATACTCGAACAGTTGATGACATATTTTAACACAAACAACCTTTTACATAGTAAGCAATATGGCTTTACTAAGGGTCGTTCTACTACTGATGCAGGTGTTGCTCTAATAAAACATATATTTGATGCCTGGGAGAAGTCTCAAAACGCTCTTGGAGTTTTTTGCGACTTGTCCAAGGCTTTCGATTGCGTTGAGCACCGGACTCTGGTGATGAAGCTACATTATTACGGTCTCAAAGATTTTGCTCTAAATTTAATACAGTCATATCTTAGCTCTAGAACACAAACTGTCGATATAAATGGTACTAAATCATCTGGTTCTCATGTAAAAATGGGAGTTCCACAAGGGTCGATTCTTGGTCCTTTTCTATTCTTGATTTACGTTAATGACTTGCCATTCTTTGTAGAGAACTTCTGTGAAATTGTATTATTTGCAGATGATACTTCACTCATTTTTAATGTAACTAGGTGTAGAACTAATTATGAAAATGTAAATAAAGCTCTTTCAGAGGTACTCCGTTGGTTTACTATTAATAATTTACAGCTTAACGCTAAGAAAACAAAATGTATTAAATTTATATTACCAAATGTCAGAAATGAACCAACTGATATTAGAATAAACGGTGATCAATTAGAATTGGTAGATTCTACAATCTTTTTAGGCATAACCCTTGACTCAAAACTTCAATGGAATCCTCATATATCGAAATTGGCCGGTAAACTCAGTTCTGCTGCTTATGCCATTAGAAAAATTAGGCAGTTAACAGACGTTGAAACTGCTAGAACAGTTTATTTTAGTTATTTTCATAGTGTCATGTCGTATGGCGTCCTACTGTGGGGAACAGCGGCTGATATTGAAACTATATTCATTCTACAGAAACGAGCGATAAGAACAATCTATAAACTAGGATCACGAACTTCCTTAAGAAATCTTTTTAGGGAGATTGGTGTCCTGACAGTTGCATCTCAATATATTTATAATTGTATAGTTTTTGTACGTTGCAATATTAACTCCTTCACTAAACATGGTGACGTACACAATTTCAATACTAGAAATAAGACAAAACTTGTAATGCCACTGTTCAGGTTACAAAAGGTTCTTGGTTCTTTCTTGGGGCAAGGTATACACTATTATAATAAAATACCAAGTACTGTACTAGATTTACCTTTAGATAAGTTTAAAAAACATGTGAAATCTTTATTACTCAAAAAAGGTTATTATACAGTAAAAGAATATTTAGACGATAAAACAGCTTGGTTATAATAAAAACACACTATACTCTATTTGAATCATCATAATAAAATTAATTTATATAATTTTTATACTGATAATGATAGCCTTTATCAACAGTGTCCTACAGATAACAAACAGCGTTGCGTTAAATAGATCACTAAGTTTTTATTTAGAGTATCTTGAGTGTGTCATGCTCTCTTTACTGTCTCTGCGGTGGTGGCGTGTGCGTCGGGTCGTTACGTTCCCTAAAATATGGTTGAGCGAAGCGATGGCTGATTCATATGTCATACTCGTGAACGGGTGCCGCCTGTGGAGGCTGGTCTGCTCACGCATACTTATCTTATTTTTAGTATTATTCACTATAATTTGACTTTGTTTTTCTTAAACAATTTTTTTCCTTTTACGATAGTACTGTAGTGGTACTGTATGACATTGTGGAAATTGCAACTGTTACCTGATGGAAATTTGTTAACGTATATTTTTTTTATTTTGTGTTTTTTCTTTTTTTACATGTTGTGGTAGTCTTCTATATTTTTTGTGTTTATTGTAATGGAAAGTGTCCTGCTATGATAGGGCATTTTCCAATATTTTTGACGCTGTAAGGGAGAAAAGAGCTGGACACTTGCTGAGTTTCTTGCCGGTTCTTCTCAGTACAAGATCTCCCGCCCAGAGTAGACTTACGAACCGATGGCATAGTGACATTCATAAGAGCTACTTGTAGCCTAAACTGAATAAATGTTTTTGAATTTTGAATTGAATTTTGAATTTTGGAACGAACTTTTTACTTCGAACATGACAAACAAAAAGATATCTAAACGAATAATTTGTTTAAATTTCGAACATGTTTCAAATATAAAGCTGTTCTTAAAAAGTAACAAATGAATGAAATCAATAATCATTTATCGCATCTTTTTCCTTTTAAAGTTAACACGATATTAACGGTATGTTATTCCGCAGGTGGCATCCCGAGCAGCCTTAACGTGAACCGGTACCCGGGGCTAAACGGGTGCGTGGAGCAGATCGAGCTGATGGGCGCCGACCGCGGCGTCAACCTCGGTCGCACCGCCGTCGCCGGCCGCAACACCCAGCTCTGCAGGAAGTCAGTATTACAACAAAACAACAACAGCTTTACATCTAGTACTCGTATTAGTAGACATTACTTTAAATTACTAAAAAGCCAGAATAAGTTATCCGCATGATGTTAATATTACAGACTAACAAATTTACAGTCATACAGATCAAACAATTATTATAACTTTTTAAACTATTATGATTACTTACCTACATTACAATTATTATTATTAACTGGACTATTAAAAGCAAAATTATTATTCAAACATTGATTAGTTTCGTTTAGATGGTAAAATAAAATATATAATCATTTAATGGTACCTACCAGTTCATACATCTTGCCACTCACAATGAAAAACTGTTGGACATATTCATCACGCTACGAACACACAAACGGCAACAGTATTTCAATATTTCATGGACATCACCTGCAACGCTATATGGGTATTATGTAGTGAAACAGAAGCGGCCAATAACAACTTTATTCAATTATTTAATTCAAAATGTAGTTACTACAGTATTTCAAGAATTATGTTAAAGATGCAGCATTACATTAATTCTCTTTTTTTAAGGTTCTTATTTTTGTGAATAATTGAATTATCGACACTTACAATAGTTGTGTTAATGGGTAAAGGATCAAATTCTCATTATGTTACTTTTTTATAATATGCCAAGAACAAATTGTTAGTGTTGCAGCTCAAATCAATAGACTCAACAAATGTTGGTCTAGTTCTGTTTTAGGTTTGGATCCTAAGTAGGAACACTAAAGCTCGACATACAAGCGACAAAAATATCTAAAGTTGACATCTGAGCTAGTAAACCGTTTTAGCACGAGCGCAGTACTGACGTCACCAAATGGCGTTTGGAAGCCAAAATAGACTAAACCTTATGCACTTTCAATAAAGTTGAAATAGATTTTATCTTTTTTTAAATGTATCGTTTGAAACCTCTTAAAAGTACATCTAAAATATTTTCTGAACATTTATACGTTGTTGCTTTCACAGAGGCATGAGGTTTACTACAAAACAATATAGTGACGATTTATTTTCGTTCCGCATTTGTAAAAAACATATTGGTTACTTTCTAAGTCTTTGTTCATGTACTTTGTTCATGTACGAATCTTGTAGTAGGTACCTACTTAACAAAGCATGTATTGTGTAACGGTTCGGTTACTTCCGTGAAGTTGATTCTTGATCGTAGATCGCTGAACACATCCCATAAAATTGTCGCGATAAAGGGTTAACAAATAGTGAACCTAAATAATCGAACATAATGGTTATGTCTAGTTTCGAATTTGCCACAAAGTTTCTATAAAAAAATATAGTTTGTTTAGTGCTCACTTTCTCAATGAACTAATAACCACGTATATATTTCGTATATATTCGTAGCACATATATAACTCGCGTCAAATAAAACAAAATACTAACACGGTTAAAAGTATTTCCTGTAACGCGAAAATATTTAAATGATTATAAAACCCCACAGCGACGGTTAAACGGTTTCTTCTTTGGATCTATTCATTTTGACCACACCTTTTTGTTACACCTTGTATATTTTTTATATAAAAAAATGTGTTCTTTTTTCAAAACTCGAACTTTTTGTAAGTTTAGTGACTCAAATAATCGACTATGCTGAGAATAGGGTTAATTGCTTTATTAACCGAGATTGTGTTCAACTGCCTACTACTATTCTGCGCGACTACTCATAATGCTTGTACTAATTTTCACGCCGCTCGGACCTACAGCGCGATGTTCCTGGACGTTTATCCCTTCTTCGAGGAGATCGGCATGTTCCACTCTCCGCCTCCCCGCTACCACTTCAACTCCTGCCCTTCCATGCTTACTCCGGGCCTGTTGTTTGCCTTTGTGCCATCCTTGTACCTGGTACACTATTTCTAGGTTATTTATAGAACGAATGGACTGTTTTACGGACTTAATGGTGAGACATTACTATATATACGGTTAATGCGAAATATTATGTTTATATATCATGTTTGCTATTAGCTTTGCTCTTTTGAAAGTATGTGTCACATAGCCAGCAAAAGTATAAACATATATTTTCACTAGACTGTTAACATAATAAACTTATGTCTTTGTAAGTTATCTTTTTATTTTCTATGTTTTTAAAGTATTTTTTTATTTTTATTATGTTGCAGTATTTGTCAACAAATATTTTGTATACTTACTAAAACCTACCTATCTTAAAGTTATATTAAGGCGCCGACAGCCATGACACAGCGCTGTTTGTCAATCTGCATACAATCAAAGTTTAAGCTACAAATTAGCTCTTGTGAATGTCACTATGACATGGGTTCGTAAATGTTTCCACATCTAACGTTATAATAATTAGTACCTAGTCATAATTATGAACTTTGGTTTATGGTATTTTATGGTGAGCTTACATGGTTTTCTCTGTTACAGACTAAAACCTTGATCGAGTGGACTGCTCGCGAACCGTCGAGTGGAAGTCAATTGTGCAACACCATATTATGCTCTACTTGTTTATTATAAGTCTTTTCAAAGCTCCAAATTTTAATGTGTCAATGTCAATTGTGTAAAAATATCAGCTAGAGATTTAACGAGTGTGTCATATCTTCCTTTAGCATTTGGTCTCACATTATATATTATAAAAAATAAAAGTATCTAACTGATTATTCTCAACTTGTTAGGTACTTACATATAAGTAAAGATTTTAATGAAAATGGAACGTTGGAACTTTTAAATGTTTAAGGAAATTTCAACATTCAGGACAATACAGATAGCTTAATTATTAGATAACTGTTAAATATATGATGTTAAGGTTAATGTCGAGGAGGGGCGCGGCGCGGCGCCGCCGCCGGCGGCCGCCGCCGGTGCAAAGTTGGTGCCATAAAGATTGAATAAATCATAATTAAATGTATGTAGTTAGGCGAAAAATTTACTAATTATGTATATTAAAAATTTATACAAGTTCTCCTGTACGCTTTGTTGCGGAACCGTTATCATTTGTTTCAACTTTTAACAAAATACTGGCAGAGCGTCATTCTGCTTAGTTTTTTATCAATTTGGCCCACTATTTGTTTGCTTTTCCAGTGCTACGTCGTGTCCTGTGCCAAAACACAAACTGGGGTTACATTATTAATATACCACTGCCATATTTTTATTTTGCTCTTTTTAGTACACTTAAGAAAATCTGTTCGCTTTATACGGCAACGAATTCGCTAATGTTTAAGTACATAGATAATGTATTGTTCGTTTAAAACACGAACGTACCACGAGTTGCGTTAAAAACTTCGGTGGCATTTAACTTATTTTTATAGCGCCAGTGGTTCTTTTATCCAGTGCTTTGTTATTAAAAATACGATGTGCAAATATGTTATTTCCTAATGATGGATAATGAGTCAAAAAGTACTGATGATGATTATCGTAAAAGTATGGACGTCATTTTACTCTCTGTAACTGTTTGAAATAAACCTGCCTATATGATAGTATATCCATGTATTTCTGCTAAGTGAACAAATGAAACTAACAATAAAAACTGAAATTATGAATAATACGTTTTTATTTTACCTAAGATGGCTCAATGGCGCAGCAGCTTTTGCATACCAGGTCTCCGGATGGGTGGCTGAATTGAAATAAGTCGAGCTCCTCAGTGGGCACGTTAAGCCTTTGGCCCTGATTGTTGTCGTATGATGGTAAGAGGAGCTCGATGGCGCAGTGGTTAGCGCGCCAGGTCTGCGAGTGCTGAGGTTAAGGAACTTTCGCAAAGGCCGGTCATCGGATGGGTGACCAAAAATGTATCATCTCGAGCTCCTCCGTGCTTCGGAAGGCACGTAAAGCTGTTGGTCCCGGCTGCATTAGCAGTCGTTAACAACCACCAATCCGCACTGGGCCCGCGTGGTGGTTTATGGCCTGTTCTCCCTATCCATCCATAAGGAAGGCTCGTGCCCCAGCAGTGGGGATATAAAATGAGCTGATGATGATGATGATGATGATGGCAATCGTTGAACAAACCAACCAATCTGCATCGGCCCAGCGTGGATTGTGGCCCGATCTCGCCGAGCCCATCATCGGGACGGTAATTGGCAGGTGATGAAAATTGGATTAGACTTGTGACTTGTGTCGGTTGTCAGACCATTCATCCGATTGATGAAACTGTTAACTTGATACTTGATAAGACTATCACATGATAAGGGTGCAGGCGGGGACGAAATCTAGGAAAGGGGTGACCCTTACTTCATACGCCGAGAATAGGTCAAATAGACTTGACGTTTTTATTAAGTGAATATGACCGTAAGTATCTAAATTAGTGTCCTACCTACTAAACAAAGGACAATGGGCAGATTGTGTACACCCCTCCAATAGCAAAGTCAGATATGTCGTTGGATAGGTCTTTTTAACTGGAACAACATTTACTATGACAGCTTTTAATGAAATGTTTGTCCGTTCTGAGTTATAAGTGTTAATAATATACCTATTAATATTGTAATATCTTAGTGTCTACGGGAAAATAACACCAACGTCGTTGTATATTATGTATTTCGTAATTATCAATTGAAATATAAAGTAAACACCACGTAAACCTATAAGTCGGAATACAAAAATAACTTGGTTGTTTGTGTTTAATTGTTAAACAAATATAAAAACAAGTTTGACTATGATGAACAAGTGGCATGGGCGGAGCACATAGTACGGAGGAAAAATCTGGCTAAATCATACTGCGGGGAACATCTCCAAAACGGTTTATACCTACCTTATAGACCTACAGGGAAAAATAACTAGATGACTTGCCAGCTTACGGAGTCCATGAAGAAGTGTGGCTTTTACGTGGGCGCATACAGTTCGACACGTCAGGGCAAGGATGTATTATTGCTGCATTTTGATAAATAATAACTACATCGAAGGCAGCAACAACATAGTACAACACTACTGTACGTGTTTGTCAGGACGGCGCACCATGGGTACATGTGCGCATAATGTATCTATTATATGGTATTTAGCATATGTAGTTCACGAAAGATTTACTGCACCGGCAATATTCCTAAATGGCGTTACTTAGATAACACTCTACATTAAGTTTTTATATTTGTATAACATTTGTTGTATTAAACACAAACAACCAATTTTTCTTTGTATTTCGACACAAAGTACTTATGTGTTTACGTGGTGTTTACTTTATATTTACGAAATACATAATATACAACGATTTTGATGTTATTTTCCCGTAGACACTAAGGTATTATAATATTAATAGATATCCTTTTTTACCTTATTCTCAACACCTATAACTCGGAACGGACAAAGATTTCAACAAAGCTGTCATAGTAAATGTTGTTCCAGATAAAAATACCTATCCAACGAATATGTCATCTTTGCTATTGAAGGGGTGTACCAGCTTCCATACATATTTGCCCGTCCTTTTTAGTGGGTATCACAGTTTAGCAATTTAATACTTAACTTTTTTGTACGTTATATTTGTAAGTTTACCTATTACATTTACCAAAAAGTAAGGTGTTACTAATAATAACCGGTAAAAGAAAATAATTTATTTTATAATCGGTACTGTCAACCTCCCTCCTCGCCTTGTTGGTCGAGTGGCAAAGCGCTCGGCTCGGTACCCAAAGGTCCTAGATTCAATTCCCAGGTTGGGCAAAACGTGTTTCGGATTTTTCCATGCATAGCCCGGGTTTGAGGTCACTAAACTTTGCATTCAATTCAAATTCAAATTCAAAATCATTTTATTCAGTTTAGGTTACAAGTAGCTCTTGTGAATGTCATTATGCCATCGGTTCGTAAGTCTACTCTGGGCGGGAGATCTTGTACTGAGAAGAACCGGCAAGAAACTCAGCAAGTGTCCAGCTCTTTTCTCCCTTACAGCGTCAAAAATATTGGAAAATGCCCAATCATAGCAGGACACTTTCCATTACAAATAAACACAAAACATACTTATAGAAGACAACCACAACATGTAAAAAAAAAAAACTAAAAAAAAATTCTAGGTTAACAAATTTACATCAGGCAAAAGTTGGGCATTTGGTGATATTACAAGCGTGGTGATTAAGCCAATACCCATCAATTGTAGCGATGACTTGATTTCAATGACGAATGCCTTTGCCCAGCAGTGAGACAGGATATAGGCTATTTACTTACTTACTGTCAACCGACACAGTTGTCTGCCTCCTTCTTCGAAAGCGACAGAGTAAGGCTAAAACCAAAAGGATACTGTCTTTTTTTGTTCGGGTCACCTTCAGGGGGTCGACCGCCTAACTCTCTCGCTTTCGATCGCTTTGAAGGCGAGGCGAGGAGGAGGCGTCATCTTATAGCAATATCGAAAGCTATAGGCTATAGCTTTCGATATTATTCGATATTATATTAGAAAGCGAGGCGAGGGTCTCGCCTTTAAAGCGATCGAAAGCGAGAGAGTTAGGCGGTTGGAGGGCAGGGCGCTAGTAACGTATCAACCTTTTAATACTAATTTTGTAATATCATTCATTGGCATAGGATAAAACAAGTAGGTATTTGTACGTGGGTAATTCACCAATATTCATTTCATTCATTTGTTTATTTTTCGATGTTCGAAATTTGAATGAAACTATTTGATTAGTTTTTTATTATGACTGCACAAGCATTTGGGGGTGCCGCGCGGAATTTCGAAAATTTACGTGTTTTTAAGTCACTGGTGCTAGGCACTGAATAGGTCATATACATTAAAAGAACTTGTGTAGGTTAGCTTGATCCTTTCACAAGGCCATGGTTGTCTTAGAATTTGAAACAAATACCCAGAAACTGCATGAAAAATATGTAAAGTAATGATATCTAAAAACTTATTTCTTCAGAAACTTTGTAAATATAGCATATAGCACATGAACTCCGGAATCCGGAATCAAAATGTTTGTATTGCTATTCCGCAGGCCACTGTTGTCTTAGTTTTCAATTAAAAAATATGAATATGAAAATATTAAGACTTTTATTATTTTTTACCCAAACGCCTATGATTTTACGAAAGCAAACATTGTTCTAATTAAATCACCAGCCTACTTTGTACAGATATTAGTGTGCGTGCGTATTCGTAGTCGTGCGCCGTTGTCACAACACTGCCACGCGCCGCTCGCTCGCTATCTTAAAGAAACTTGAAACTCGCAGTTTTGCGTCCGCGCTGCACCCCCTTAAATAGAAGTAAGAAATGATATTCCCCCAACTCCTCGACTATCTCAGTAAAGATGTGGGGCTTTACTAAGTCCTCGGGCGGACGTCTTGAGAAAATTTGAAAAGTGACGTTGCACTTTGTGGGGTCGCGACAACGAAATACGTAGAAACAGTATTGCACTGTTAGCAGAAACCTTGCATCGCGACTCGGGCCCCGCAGTCAGTCCGCTCCACCTGAAAGCAATGTAGGTACGTTTAAAGGAACACCCGAAATATATTCGGTTTACAATTCAGACTAATTAATTACGTCACCACCATCCGCACCCATAAACCCTATAGTGGCGACACCCGACGTGATTTGTAACGTGATCGCGAGTTATAAGTGCGGAATAAGAACAGAACTTTAGTGGTGAACTGCGTGTTGCTATCGCAAACTTTAGTGGTGAACGATAGCAAACTTTAGTGGTGAACATTGACCATTTTTACAGTGAAAATTATACGGGCTGACTCCCCATTATTTTAGTGATTTTTTTTTTTAATTTTTGGACTATCGTACAGTATTCACATTTTATTATTGGACATTACGTTGTTATAATGGCGAAGCAAACGTCTGAAGCATCAGAGCTCTCAGTGATATCGCTCTTTGCAAAAATACCGGAATTTTAGAAAGAAATCCGCGACTATGGTTCGCGCAATTTGATGCAATAATGGAACCGCAAAAGCAAGGCGACGCAGCGAAGTATCACCTGGTTATCGCCAAGCTAGGAAGGGAACCACTTCAACAGGTCGGTGACTTAATTTTTACGCCACCAGAGATAAATAAACATCAAACCAATAAAGACAGACTGATCAAAACATATGAAGAAAGCGCGGAAAAGCAATTTCAGCAACTAGTTTCTGAGATGAGCCTAGGATCCCAGAAACCGACACAGTTATTAAGAAAAATGTCTAATTTAGCGACAAATACACTGTATCTGAGGAAGCATTGAAGCGTTTGTGGTTGTCTTGTCTTCCGAACTCTGTTAAAGCTGTTCTATCAGTAGCACAAGACACAAAGCTGAAAGAACTTGCAGCCCTAGCGGATAAGATAATGGAAAACGTATAGACTGCGGAGATAGCGTCTGTAGCGTCTACATCGACATTGCCGGTAGATTTAGTTACACAAGTTGCAGCAATGACTATGGAAATGAAGAACCTACGTCAGGAGTTGAATTAGGTACGCGGACGTAACTTTCATAGAGGCAACAATTGGAACAGAACAAGATCGAGATTGAAATCAAGAGGACCGCGTCGTACGGAATCAAGCCCAAATTGGTTGTGCCGATATCACTTTAGATACAGACATAAAGCTAGCATGTGAACAACCGTGCAGCTTGGTCAAGGCAGGTACAACGCAATCACCAGGGCAGTATGAAAACAGAAGGAACGCGGAAAACTAGTGGCCGCGCAATCAAAATCGGTGGAAGATTGCGACGCGGCAACTGGTAACCACCGCCTATACGTAGTGGATATAAAGTCTCGAGTTTGATTCCTGGTAGACACCGGGGCAAATGTATCCGTCTTAACGGTGAGAAGTTTTAAGTGTGAAAGTGTAGTTAGTGATTATAAATTATATGCCGCAAACAATACGGTGTGCATTTCATTGCTTTGACCAGTGTGTGTTGCCAGTGATGACATACGGGACTGAGACGTGGTCGCTCACTATGGGCCTTATCAGAAGGCTCAAGGTCACTCAAAGAGCAATGGAGAGGGCTATGCTCGGGGTTTCTCTGCGAGATCGAATCAGAAATGAGGAGATCCGCAGAAGAACAAAGGTAACCGACATAGCCCGAAGAATTGCTAAGCTCAAGTGGCAGTGGGCAGGGCACATTGCTCGCAGGACTGATGGCCGCTGGGGCGGAGCAGTCCTCGAGTGGCGACCGCGTACCGGAAAGCGCAGTGTGGGCAGGCCTCCAACAAGGTAGACCGACGATCTGGTGAAGGTCGCGGGAAGCCGCTGGATGCGAGCAGCACAAAACCGGTCGTTGTGGAGATCCTTGGGGGAAGCCTTTGTCCAGCAGTGGACGCCTTTTGGCTGAGATGATGATGATGAAACAATACGGTAATTAAAACTTTTGGTTTAAAGACGCTAGAGTTAAATTTAGGGTTGCGCAGATCATTTTTGATGGACTTTCATTATCTGTGACGTAAAGCAAGCGATATTGGGCGCAGATTTTATTATGTATTATAAGTTAACAGTAGATTTATTTAATAGAGGACTCATAGATAATATAACTAACTTACGCACGGAAGGGCGCATCATAAAGTGTGACGAATGTTCTATAACAAGCGTACAAGGAAATAACGTGTGTAGAGATATATTACTTGAATTTCCAGATATAACTAAACCTATGGCTTTTGGGCAGGCAAGCAATCATTATGTACGGCATTACATTATAACCACTGGGTCCCCGGTATGCGCGCGTCCAAGGTTTGTTATGCAGGAGCTAGGCATCTGAAGTCCAGGTAAAGGAGAATGAGCCAGTCCTCTCCATGTAGTGCCTAAGAAAAATGGTAGCTTAAGGCCATGCGGTGACTATAGAGAGCTTAACGCAATCACTAAACCGGACATATATGTATTCAATACCTCGTTTACCAGACTTTATCTACTTATAATCTAGTTAATAAGAAATACTTTAGTGCTATCGATTTAAATAGAGCTTTTAATAATATAATGGTCGCAGAGGAAGATATTGAAAAGACAGGAATCTGTACGCCCTGGGGGTTATATGAATTTCCAAGGATGGGATTTGGATTTACGAATTCAGCCCAGACTTTTCAGAGGTTCATGGACCACGAAGTATTAAAAGGTATAGAGCGCATAAAAGAAAATAGAGAAAACTGCCGTTCAGCACTTTTCTGTTACTTAGATGACATTTTGTTGGCATCAGATGAGTTTGAGAACAACATGTCGCATTTGAGATTAATTTTTGAAAGACTTAACAAATTAGGAATCACTATCAATGTAAATAAGTGTGTTTTTGGTCAATCGCAAGTAAATTTTTAGGATATTCAGTATCAAGTGATGGTATTCGCCCGTTACCGGAAAAGGTGCAGGCTATTGTAAATTATACAAGACCTAACACAGTAGAAGAATTACGTCGTTTCTTAGTTATAATAAATTTTTATAGATCACGTTTGCCACTTTATTGCTGTTGTTTATTAAAATGAACTAAATAAGTTTTTACATAACTCTAAAAAAAAGGATAAAACGTTAATCTGTTGGGATAAAAAAAGTTTAGAAGCATTTGACCAATGTGCAGTATACGCTGACTACAGACGCAAGCGACAGCTGTGTAGGTTGCTGTGTAGGTTGCTGTGCTTGTTTAGAACAATTAGTAGACGGAAAATCGGAACCGCTAGGATTTTTCTCAAAAAAGTTATCAGAAACAGCAAAAATACAGCACTTACGATAAAGAATTAACAGCCATTTATTTAGCTATAGTACATTTTAGAAGTTTAGTAGAGGGAGGAAACTTAACTATTTATACAGATCATAAGCCATTAATTTATGCATTATATTTACAAAAATAGGAGGCAATAAGGAATTAGTTCGACGAACTCGTCAATTACTTTTTATTAGTGAATTCACCAGCGAAATAATGTACATTGTCGGTTCAAACAATGTAGTTGCAGACGCGTTATCGCGCGTAGAGTCGATAATTTGCCCTACAACTATAGATTACGAGGAATTAGCTCATGAACAGGAAAAGGAAAAGTTTTAGTACAGAGAACAAAGGTTTAAAATTTCAGCATATTGGTATACCAAATTGTAACAAAGCAGTCTATTGTGAAGTTTCTACTAAGTACGCCAGACCCTATATACCTACAAATTTTAGAGAAATAGTTTTCAATAGCGTACATAACATTAGCCATCTAGGTATAATTACAACGAGAAAACTAATTACACAAAAATTTGTTTGGCCTGGAATTAATAAAGAAATCAACACATTGACTAAGAGTTGTATAGCATGTCAAGAAACTAAGATAAATAGACACACTGTATCTAAGGTAGATAATTTTCCACCTAGTAGTAGATTTGACCATATTCATACAGATTTAGTAGGACCGTTACAAACGTCGAAATATGGCCATCGATATTTAGTTACCATAATAGATCGTTTTACAAACTGGGTAGAGTGTATTCCCGTTTCAGATATTTCAGCTGAAAATGTATCTAAAACCATTTTGAGAGAGTGCATTTGTAGATTCGGCTGTCCTAGTAAAATCACTACAGACCAAGGCAGGCAATATGAGAGCGATTTGTTTAATGAATTAATGAAATCATTAGGTGTACATACAACGAATTCGCACAACACCTTACCACCCACAGAGCAACGGATTGATAGAGAGCTGGCATCGTACTCTTAAAACTGCATTAATACGAAATTAACACAAGGTTCAGATTGGGTAGATGAGCATCAGTTGCAGAGCAGGCAGATGGTTATGTTAGGTTCGCGTGCAGCATTTAGAACTGATACTGGAATTAGTGCAGCAGAAATGGTATACGGGCAGACAATCAGGTTGCCAGCAGAATTTTTCCGTGATGAACCAAGTTCAGGTAAAGGTATTCATGATTTTATGAACAATTTACGTGATACGATACATAAACTCAGTGCTCAGGCAGGGGAAAGAAGTAATTCTAGAAATATATTTGTAAGTAAAGAATTAAAGTCGTGTACGCATGTTTTTATAAGAAAGGATATGTTTAAAAAAATCATTAAGTCCTATTTATGATGGCCTCTACCATGTGTTAAGTAGATATGATAAAAAATTTAAGATTGATTTAGAAAATAGAATAATAGACATGTCAATTGACAGGTTAAAACCAGCATATAGCGTAAACCATGATATTTCCAGTGTAATTTCAGATACAGTAACAAATGATAGTAAACTCACAAGTGAAAGCGAGAATCGAGTGACTCGCACCACGCGTAGTGGGCGCGTCACAAGATTACCAGTAAGATTTGCTGACCAATGAATTAATGCCAAAAGTAAGTTAAATGTTGACAAACTAATATTGCATTTTACGTTGTCACATAAATTATTTTTATATCACTTCTTTCTCGCCCGGGTCTGTTTAGTTAGCTGTTATCTCCATTTTCCTTCTTGTGTTTTAAATGTTTATCCACCATCTACGTTAAATCTTAGTTAAGTTTTAGGTTATTAAATACAATACTGAGTTCACGTTTGCATGCCGTGGCAACCTTTAATTAAGTCAGCACTAGAATGAGATACAGTTCACTTACATAAGTCTTTTGTAGTGTATGCTTTGTGGTTGTCCTATTAAATAAAATAAAATAAAATAAAATACATCTTCCCATTAGTGGTACATCTTCATTCATACATTTTCATAAAACAGAATCTTAGTTAACAAGAGGAAGTCACAATTGCACAACAATGCAGGCTTTTCCGCATTAGAAAATCATATTAATTCTACTGGATTACTTACAATAGCCATAACTGTATTGATAACATCAGTAATTATTAAATGGATTTGTACAGCATTATATATATATATATATATATATATATATATATATATATATATGAAAAAATGAAACGCCCACCTGACCCAGCCAGGAATCGAACCTGGGTCTTCCGCAATCCGGGCGGCTGCACTGACCGTTATGCTACCGAGAAGGCTGACGTAAGCGCTGAATTTTTCCACTGCTTTTTGATTTTTGAAATGCTTTAGAGCGACATTAGTTTCATCTGTCCAAAGGTGATTGCAACCGATGGACATGCAGATTCATCTTTGCAGATGAATACCACGAATTTATAACACAACGCTATAGTAAATTTTTACTTATTATTTTAAGTGTTAATTGCTACACTTAAGCTAAATTAAATATTTATATAAATAAAATAGTAAAAAAATGAAACACCCACCCGACCCAGCCAGGAATCGAACCTGGGTCGTCCGCAATCCAGGCGGCTGCACTGACCGTTATGCTACCGGGAAGGCTGACGTAAGCGCTGAATTTTTCCACAGCCTACTCTGTACAGATATTAGTGTGCGTGCGTATTCGTAGTCGTGCGCCGTTGTCACAACACTGCCACGCGCCCGCCGCTTGCTCGCTATCATAAAGAAACTTGAAACTAGCAGTTTTGCGTCCGCGCTGCACCCCCCGGCAAAAACCCTACCCGTTCGTCACCGGAGGCGCTGTCGCAATGCCATACAAATTTTCATTTTCGTGAACGCAATCTGATAGCAAACTATACCCGTCTCTCTCTTTATTAAACAATCCCTGGCATCGGCTCTAAAATATGTCTATCATTGATATGATTAACCACCCGGCTCCTGTTAGTAATAAGTAGATTTTTGTGTACGTGTGTATTTTTTTTAATGTGTAATATCGTATGCTGTCCGCGTCTTTTATAAATAAGTAATATACTCACCAATTATTTTATTGTTATTGGTTATGGCAGAATAGCAGAGGCTGCGGGTCTCCTGCAGCCACTGAGTCATAGACCTTTTTGTCTCAACGTCAAATTATGTTGGTCAATGTGCGTTGTATTTTTATTTTATTTTACTGTGTTTGAGACAAATAAACAATTTTTTATTTTTTATTTTATTTTATTTATTTTATTACTTGTATCAGTTGCCTAATCATAGCTTGAAAACTATAGCCTGCGACGGACAGTGATGTACAATAGCATTGCTATTACTATAAATAAAGTTTTTGGCGTATAAAAATGACTCCGTCCGAAGGGGCTCGAAAATATGAGCTGTGTAGGGATGCTTCTGTTTATTAAAGCGTAATAAAATGGTAAGTAATGTAAAACTATATGATTGATTATATGTAACTATATGATATTAATAGAATAGTAAATAGAACAATATACTTATATAGAAAAAAATTTAGAATATCAGTAAATATAAGAAAAAAAAATTTCTCAAAGTAGTTTCATACTATTCAAACATAAACCCAAATGGTAAGCATTTATTATTGCAGATTTGAGCCGAATTGTCTTTTTGTCGGCGAATGATATCCACTACACCCGTGTCAGAGAGATTTGACCATTACGAATTGATTATTAACACAGTACGTCAAATAACTAGTTATTTGTAAAATAAAAATTATATTTTCATTTCATTCACATAACTTATAGCCTTTGATACAGCCATCAGTTAATCATTTGTAAGCAATAGGTAGGTAGATATAGATACTGGCATTCTTCCACAGCTGTGTCGCTACATTCACTAAACTTCTACGCCGGAAAGTTCCATTCATTCTAGGCTATAAAGAGAGATGATTATTTTATTTTGCGGGCCACATCACTCTGTTCAGGAGTCGAGACCGTAGCCCACGGAGAGAGCAGTCGTCCAACCAATTCACACACTTTTTTTCGACGTTATAATAAATGGAATTGGGGATGACGGTCACAAACGGATCCATGAGTTCCGGCTTTATGACTAGAAACTCGTTCGGTCCTTTTTTCTCCAAGTAAGTTTTTTCCACCAAAAAAGACGACTTCTTGTTGACGGATTCCAGCAGCTCCGCCTCTACCAACAGTGCTTGCTTGTTCTTTGCCACTTGGTCGCTATTCTTGCGCACCAGCTCCTCAGCTTCAGCCTCTTCAGCAGTCTGCCTCAATTTCTTCTGTGGATTTTGATTT
The DNA here is from genome assembly GCA_963082485.1 of Eudonia mercurella. Classification (NCBI taxonomy): domain Eukaryota; kingdom Metazoa; phylum Arthropoda; class Insecta; order Lepidoptera; family Crambidae; genus Eudonia; species Eudonia mercurella. Next base: position 2,743,322 of record OY720022.1, read on the forward strand.
GGCAAATGTTTACCAACTCTTTTGACCTTCGCATTACTTAAACCTCTACTCTTACGTGTCTTACCGAACTTACTCAGTATTTGTATAAGACTTGCAATTTCTTTACTAGTGCCATTGATATTTTCAGCACGATTTAAGCTGTGGCTAGGGGCAGGCCTCAGTGATTCTGCTACGTTTATGTATAACATAATTGTTATTATTGATATCTGAAAAAGTCAAAGTTATTATGAATCTATTTAAACATATTTTAACGGAAGCACGTGTGTGACATGTGATGTTACCGTTTTCATAATTTCTTAAATTGTTATAACTTGGATTTGATAGTTTTTACTCCTTCCGTTGATATAAACAACGAGTTAAGTAAGATTTCAAAAATGTTGTAGTAAAACAAAATTGATAAAGTGACGCTGAATGTATGTACATGACTGAGAATAAATTCAGCGTGAAATTAAATGCCGCTGAAATCAAATAATTAAAACGATTATTTAAATCGTTACTTCGCGCTCCGTAGCAACACATACCTAATGAATTTCCGTCGACTTGTTGCTACTTTTATTATTTATTTCGACAGATTTTCCCTATTTACAAACATGCTTTATACCTAATCTTACTTTATAAAACTAAGCTCAACAAAGTATTATGGTAAGTAGCGTTTACAAAGCGAAGAAAAAACTAAAGTTTGATATGATGTTTAGGCAATACCTTATAGCTTCACTATATGCTTTGAGGAGAGGAGGAGAGGAGGAGAGGAGCTCGATGGCGGACTAGTTAACGCGCCCGGTCTGCGAGTGCTGAGGTTAAGCAACTATCGCAAAGGCCGGTCATCGGATGGGTGACCAAAAAAGTATCATCTCGAGCTCCTCCGTGCTTCGGAAGGCACGTAAAGCCGTTGGTCCTGGTTGCATTAGCAGTCGTTAACAACCACCAACCCGCACTAGGCACGCATGGTAGTTTATGGCCTGTCTCCCTATCCATCCATAGGGAAGGCTGGTGCCCCAGCAGTGGGGATATAAAATTAGCTGATGATGATATGTTTAAATGAAACAACTTTTACGGATCTACTCGCGTTTATTTTACTTTACACATTATTTAATGTTTATCCTGACGTTTCGAATCCTTTGCAGGGTCCGTGGTCACAGGGAGACTGAGGTGTTGGTCATCTCATAATTAGTTAGTAGCTTGTATACCCTCATTTAAATTTAATCGGGTGCGTTCCGTTTTACGCAGAAAGAGCTTACAGTATCTTTTGGTCTGGCAGTATGGTGTTGGGGCTGGGATTTAATATTTTGTATGATGGGGTCCCAGGCTGGTCGTAGACTCCAACCATTCTCTATTAAAATTAGGATGTTTTTTAATTTCAATAGCCTCGCGTATCTCAATTAATTTCAATCGTTAATTTCAATCGTTGTTCTCTAGCGAGTACTTGCGGTTTATCAAATCTGATGTAATGGTTGGGCCCCTCTGGGGAATTCGCATACTGCAGACTTATTTTCGCGCCTATGCTTGACGTCGGCTATGTGTTCTTTAACGCGGGTTCCTATAATTCTCTTTGTTTGCCCGATGTAAGAGAGCCCACAGTCGCAGTCCAGTTTGTACACGCCTGCATCTTGAAGGGGTATGTTGCACTTGACAGGTCGTAAAAATTGGTTGATTTTCTTTGGCGGCTTGAAGTAAGTGTTGATTGAAGCTCGCTTTAAGATAAATGTCCAATCTTGTCAGTGACACCTTTCATATATGGAAGTAGAGCAGGTTGGCGCTCGACTGTGGTTAGTTTATTGCGTTTTCTGTGACAAAGCCATGGTACTTTCAGTTTATTATTCAGTAGTACGCGCTTGACATGCTGAAGCTCAGCAGCCAGGTGTTGAGTGTCACAGATGCCGCGTGCTCTCTGAAACAAATTATTATTATTAGAGCATTGTCTAACATCTGGCTACCTTTTGTGGAATGACATTTACTACAACCATGACCTTGTGAAAGGATCAAGCTAACCTATACTAGTCCTTTTAATTTATAAGACCTATTCAGCGCCTAGCACCAGTGACTTGAAAACACGTAAATTTTCAAATTCCGCGCTGCACACCCTTAATATTCGACATAACACAAATTTTCCGCTGCCTACAGGGTTGCAGCCGTCAGTTTTCATACATTTTTCTATGAACTCGCCGCAGACGGTTGACGCTGGTGGTTGCCATCGCCACTTCTTGCTTCAGATTGCCTAGTGTAAGTTTTGTTTACTATCCGTATTCATTCGGATACGTTTACAGGAAGCGCTGCCTCAATGCCATACTAATTTTTGTTTTCGTTAACGTCATCCAATGGCGAATGAAACCTTCACTACGCATTATGTTGGCAGTGTGAGTGGCTGTCGCGTGTGGCCCGTACGCGTGCACTAAGGTATGCTGGTAGAATTCCGCGACATCACAAGCTCAACGACATTATTATCGGACCTTGCCTTGTGCCTTGGGCCTTAGACCAAGCCGAACTGGTGGGTTACTCTTGAAACACACTTGCAATAATCAATTTCCAATCCCAAATCTATAACATTCAAATGGCACTCTTAAAAGCGAAAAAATAGCGCTACATTGGAATTAAATTGCTAGGAAATTGAGTGAATAAATTATTATCGAGATGGGGCGTTCCAAAATTGCGAAACTTATCCCAATATCGATACATAATAATCGCATTGGAATTGTATTGAGATTGAGTTTACGTCAAGAGTAGCCTATCTGATGGTAAAAGACTACAACTAAGTTTAGAAAACACAAATATTCAATACCACACATACACCTACTACACATACACTACATATAGCACACGTATATGTACCGTTGCCATGGAAACAGGAGGCACGTGCGGCGGCTGCACTTTATTTTCCACAATATCATACGAGCTACATAATTTTATGAGATAAAACGTTAGTTAGGCTAGCAATGTAAGTATGAAATTCAATTAAAGTTTATCTCTAGCGTGTTATTGAATCTAATAAAAAATAACATATATTATTTGTTATGATGTGATATGCAATAAATGATTTGAATTAGGAATGACTTCAATTAATTACAGTCTAACTAATATTTAGCCCCGTGTGTCTACCCCGTGTGGTGCCGGGGGTAAAGAATTGCACCACCCTATCTCTTCCCGTGGGTGTCGTAGAAGGCGACTATGGGACCATTCCAGAGGATGGGCAGCAGCGTCTCTCTGTGATTATTCTCACCTTACTGCGATCGCCAACCCGCCTGCCAAGCGTGGCGATTATGGCAATTTCCCCTCAAAATGATTTATCCTTAAGGGAGGCCTTTGTCCAGCAGTGGACGTCTTTTTGGCTGAGATGATGATGATGATAATATTTAGATTACACTATGGTCAGTTTCAAACCGCATAAAATCAGTTAAACAGCCTTATAAAAAAATAACTACTGACTGTCAACATCTCTGTATTTGCTTTGAGCATAGAAAGTTGAGGAGTTCAATGGCGCAGTGGTTAATGCGCCCGGTCTGCGAGTGCTTAGGTTAGGCAACTTTCTTCGGTTATATATTCGGTTTTCAGGAGTAACTGAATGTATATGTACTTTGGTCTAAATTAAACGGAATATGGCTCCTATTTTTGCTTATAATGTTAATTTTAAATAAATGTTATTTTCTTTGATGGTTAACAATCTTGTATGTTTTAAATGAATAAAATTACAAGATCTCATTAACCTGCTAGTGTCTCTTAAACCTTATTACAACTTCTCATTAACCTGAGCAACTCTCTTTTCTGCAGTAATTATCTCCAGCAGGTTCTTCATATAAAGTGTATGGGTTCGATCCCCGGTCGGATCAATTTAGAAATACCTGTTTTTCTATATTGTTTCGGGTCTGGGTGTTTCCTATGTATAATAAGTATGTATTTAAGTATATTAAGTATGTTTATCCGTTGTCTAGTTAACCATATAACGAGTTTCTTAAGGAAGCTTTTCTTGGGGCTAGATAATTGTTGTAAGATAATTGTTAGCTAGTGTGAGTGTGGGAAACATTTATTTATTTATTTATTTATTCCCTTGGCTATTTAACGGATCAGACGATGGTAATTTATGCAATCTTGTAAATTTTTTGAAGCATACTTACCTATATTGAAAGTTTGTGATTTTTTTATTAAATTTACACATATTTTGCGAAAGACCGTATTATGGTAGCTTAGAATATACATGTACATAATCAAGAATGCCTTCTGAACAATACATTATACATTGTTAAGAAAAAATGGCAATAAAGAATTCTGGACTAGTTTTTTAGAATTGTTGGGTTTTATTACAACTTACACAGACATAAACTGCAATCAAAGATGTCCTTGTGGGAACATAGGTTGTAATCAAAACGAGGTTTACGAGATATTGTTTTAAGTAGTTTAAGAAAATAACTAACTACTGACCAGTATTAATTATAGAACTACAACATTAGTATAAAGAAACTTCAATTCACTTCCAATCTATACTAAAGTATACTCACTCGAATATATACTTATATATAGCTCACTCGAAATTATAACTCAATTTTTAAATTTTACATGTACACGAACATGAACACCCAAGGTAAGATTGTGACAGGTTTTTTGATGTGTAAGTTAAATTACCCCATAGTTATATTGATTTGTCCAAACATCACCATAACTATGTTTGTTAGCAAAGTCAGGAAAGACACTGTGGCCTGTAACACAGTTTTACTTTCACAGGCTGGAGGAAATTCAGTTTTACTGTGTACATTGTTGTTGTGATGAATAAAGATATTATATTATATAGAGGTGTAAAGTTTTTGACTTTGTTTGTTTGCGGAGGCTAGTCTCTGGAACTACTGGTTGAATTCCAAAAATTCTTTCACAGATAGAATGCTACATGCCTTGCAGGTAACATAGGCTACATTTTATTTTGATAAATGATAGTTATAAATTCGAAATCGCAAAATTTGTATATCAAATAGGTAGAGAAATTTCTGCTTGGCTGCTTTATCGGTGTACGTTGACCGTTGGTTAAGTATACAGGAATGTAAGATTAAGTATCATCATCATCATCGTCATCAGCTCATTTTATGTCCCCACTGCTGGGGCACGAGCCTTAGATTAAGTATACTACAAATATATTAGTCGTCCAATGATGAAAAAAAAAGTTAGCAATACGATATACCTAGATTTTATATTAAAGCCACAATAACGTTATTTATCATACTAATATTATAAAGAGGTAAAATTTATAAATTTGGAATTGGGAGGAAATCACCAAAAGTACTGATCCGATTCCAAAAAAATATTTCACCAATAATTCTTAAAGTTTCTATAAGAAGTCAGAAACAAGTAACATAAAATAGAATAGAAAGTTCTTGTCGATTTATGACGTAATAAAAAAAAACTACTTACTAGATCTCGTTCAAACCAATTTTTGGTGGAAGTTTGCATGGTAATGTATCATATATATTTTTTTTGTATTATCATTCTCTTATTTTAGAAGTTACAGGGGGGGGGGGGTAACTTCTATAGTTCAATTGGAAGAGCACGAGCAAGAGCAGTGCAGGTTCAAATCCTACTCGTGGAATTTTTTTCAATATGAGTAATGTGGTTAAACAAAGGTTCTCAGAGAAACATTATAAAAATAGTTAAGAAAAGCATGCATAAACATTTTGAGCTATATAATACACGCTAGGTACTTAACCAAGCTTAGCTACTTAGTTTTTTTTTTTTTTTCTTTAATTCTTGTTTCAATGACAACAACGGCATCTTGAAAAGATCAATTTCAGAAAATTCTTTATTATAAATATTGGTGGAACGGTGGACAAAAGAGTTACGTGTATAATTTTTACGTAATTTTGGAGGAACAAAAAGTTTGTGTGTACGTGAGGAGCGCACTGGAAGTCGAACACGAGACATTTGAGTAGGTGATTATTGGGCATTCTACTTCACTTTTTCTTAATCGTTCGCTCACTTCGTTCGCTCTCTCGAAAAAGTGAATTAGAACGCCCAATAATCGATATGGATTATTAGCTTTTCCGTTATTTAAGCGTAGCAACCATTTTATGTAGTCATTTCTGAAAAATCCTTTTAACACTGCAGTCAAATTTAATTTTTAATCATAAAATATAATGAAATTCTTAAAACAAAAAGAATCGTTAAAATTGGAATGTATTTGTCCAACTTCATTGACAGGGGCAAGTCGACATGGAAAGTTATTGCCAAATACAATTCGTTGTATTGTTTGCGGTCCATCTAATTGCGGGAAAACAACCCGACATAGTAATAAGTTTATTATTACATAAAGATGGTCCACGATTTCGAAACCTGTACGTGTATTCAAAATCTTTGTATCAACCTAAATACATTTATCTCGAAAAAGTTTTAGAATTGGTTCCAGGTACATCATTTCACAAATATAATCATAATAGCGAAATATTGAACCCTCACGAAGCGTCACCGGATTCCATTATTATTTTCGATGATGTTGCTTGTGAAAATCAAAACAACATCCGTAACTATTTTGCTATGGGGCGTCATAGGAATATTGATTGTTTTTATATCAATCAAACTTACACCAAAATACCTAAACAACTCGTAAGAGACAATTCTAACATGATTATATTGTTTAAACAAGACGACGTAAATTTAAAACATGTTTATGATGAGCATGTAGGGTCTGATATGTCATGGCTTCAATTCCGTGAAATGTGTTCAACTGTTTGGAAAACACCATACAATTATATTGTCATAAATAAGGATTGTGAGCGAAATAAAGGATGCTATAGAATGACGTTTGATACATTTATAGTCGTAGATTAATAATTACATATACGGATGTTATAATATTTATAAATCATTTCCACATGAGATTTGGAGGTGAAAGGAAACCCAATAAAATGGAAAGAGATCTAAAGAGACAAATCATTAAATCAGCATCAGCTGTTAAAAGAAAGTTTGACATGATAAAGGATGCAAAAAATACAAGAAATAATACGTTAGAAACAATATTTAAACCCATAGTTGACCCTCTTAATATGATAGCAAATAAAAATGATGAAAAGCACCATGACAAAGAGACTGTTTATAACCCCGTATTTAAAAAAATAAAGAATAATGAAAGCGAAGCGTCGTATTCGTCTATTGAAGAATTTAACGAACTAAGTAGCGAAGATGAGGAAGAAAATCATGAACAATTCCGAACAACCGACAAAACCCTTACTGTATCACCTACTCAAGACCATGATGTGAGTGAAGGTTCGTTCAAATCGCTACAATCATCGCCAAACGTTAAAAGTCAATCTTTATCATGGTCTACATCATCTGAAGTATTTAGTGCTATACCTTTTGGAATAACAAATGAACAAGGAAAACTTATGCTTGGAAAAAGTCGCGTTTATGATGACGGCACCACTCTAATAATTGGAAATCATAATTTGAGAAAAACTCTCGGTTTAAAAGAACTATTGTATAAAAAGAAACCAAATCTAGATGATATCACAGATAACGACCTTGAAAACTATAAAATACTACTTATCGATACTAATGCACACAGACGTAATTATGATCCATCTAAACCAATAAATAGCAACAAGGGATTTAAATACATGAATATTATAAAGCCATTATTCAAAATCTCTAGAAAACCAACCACTAGTACAGTGAGTATTCCTCGAGGAAAAGGTATTGAACTTGTAAAAAAAGTAAAAAGAAATACAGATTTAGTTTACTGGGATGATCCTAACGAGTTAGTAAAACGACTGCAATTACTGTTCGCATCACGAGATGCTGGTAACACTGGGTTAGATAATGAAATTATTGCAATCATCGAGGAACTTCACGAAGCCGGTATCATAAACAAAGAATAAAAACAAATAGCATCGGGAAATTTGTGCAGTATACTTACAGTAAACAAAGCATCGGGACCGCAATGAATATAGATAAATTCGGTCATCACGTTCATAAACGTTTACGATTATCTGAACATATTGATATCTATAACGATACGTTACAGAAGTCTGAAACGGGAGAATACGATTTAAAATCATCCAAACTAAAAGGCTTGTCGTCTCCAGACAAGGACGATGAAGCTGTAAATAAAGCATATTTGGATAAAACAGTTCAAGAGCTGAGAAACGAAATAAGCCAAGTAAATAGTCGTGTATTAATTTATTTAAAGAACTTGGAATCAGCGAGAACAGACCGTTTATCTTCTATGTTTTACTCGAAAATAGAAATAGACCGTATGATTCAAGCCAAACAAAAATGAGTAAGAAAGAAATTGTAGACGAACTTCACAGAGCGGCGAGAAGAAATTTTCCACGTCGAAGTACAATTATAAAAAGAATAGATGATTTATGGCAAGCAGACCTTATGGATTTTCAAAAGTACTCACAGTTTAATAAAGGATATAAATATGTTTTAGTCGTAATTGATACTTTATCAAAATATGTGTGGGTTAATCCTTTGAAGTCAAAGAATAAAAGTTGCGTTACAAATGCAATGCAAAATATATTAACCACTTCATCTCGAAAGCCCAAAAATTTACAAACAGATTTAGGCAAAGAATTTTACAATGAAAATTTTAAACAATTGACGATAAAATATAACATAAATCATTACTCCACTTACTCTGTAAAAAAAGCTGCAATTGTTGAAAGAGTAATAAGAACTCTAAAAAGTCATCTTTACAAATTATTTAGCATCTGCGGTAAATATCAATGGATACAAAAAAATTTGGAAGACGTTGTACTATGCTACAATAATACTATTCACCGTGTAACAAAACTTAGGCCTATTGATGTTAGCAAAGAAAACCAGTTGATTGTTAGGTCTAACATTATTAAATCACAAATTACCAGAAAACATCAAAAATTTAAGTTCCATCTTGGGGATCAAGTCCGGATAAGTAAATACAAAGGGGATTTCTACAAAGGTTATACTCCAAACTGGTCAACAGAAATATTTTATGTTATTAAAGTCAATCATACAAACCCAGTTACTTATCACTTGGAAGACAAACATAAACAGAGAATTTTAGGATCTTTTTACGAGCATGAATTACAGAGAACCAAATTTCCAGATATTTATCTTATCGAAAAGGTTTTAAAAAGAAAAGGAAACAAACTCTTTGTCAAATGGTTAGGTCTCAGTGATGGTGAAAACAGTTGGGTTGATAAAAATTCATTGGTGTTTTAATATAAACTAAGCATTATTATTTATACGCTCACTTTATAATCATCGATGACGGAAGGAAGTGGTATTATTAACAACTTAATAAATAACATTCCGTTTGAGTTACATTTACCTGGATATCAATTTTGTGGTCCAGGCACAAAACTTAAGAGAAGATTACTCAGGGGCGAACGAGGTATAAATAAATTGGATGAAGCTTGCATGTACCACGATATCGCTTACAATAATAAAGATTGGAACGTTAGACATAACGCCGATTTAGAACTTTTAAATATGGCAAAGAAAAGATTGAAATCGAAAGATGCTGGGAAAGGAGAAAAGATTGCATCATGGATAGTAAAAAATGCAATGAAAACAAAGCTTAAAGCCGGAGCAGGAGTACGGTCATTCATGAAAGGTGTTAAAAAAATTCAAAAGCAAATGAAAAAATTAAAATGTAATGACAACCGCACGACTATAAAATATGCGCATGCAGCTGCAAAAAAAGTGTTTTCTAATATAAAAGGAATACGCTTCCCACGCTGCATTCCTGTTCCGAAAACTGGTGGGTTGTTACCCCTCATACCAATCTTTGCTGGTTTATCAGCTCTTGGTTCACTCGCTGGAGGTGCTGCAGGTATAACAAAGGCTGTTAACGATTACAAGGTTGCTCAAAAAAATCTTCAAGAATCTGAACGTCATAACAAGATGATGGAAGCCGTTGCACTTGGGAAAGGATTGTATTTGAAGTCTCACAAAAAAGGAGCGGGCTTGTACTTACAACCTCCAAAAAACTAATTAAACGGTTACCCAAACGAGCACTTACTAATCTAGATATATTAAAGCACTCAGTTCATATTCCATATTTTCGTGGCGTTTTTATGCGAGATACGTTACCATCAAAACCAAGAAAAATTGAATGTGCTATTCTAAATTTAGATAGTTCCAGAAATCCGGGAACTCACTGGGTAGCCTATGTCAAGCAAAATGAATACTGTGAATATTTTAACAGTTTTGGTAACTTAAAACCTCCGTTAGAATTAATAAAGTATTTGAAAGATATACACATAAATTATAATTACAAACAGTATCAAACTTTTGGCACTACGAACTGCGGTCATCTTTGTTTATTATTTTTAAGTAAGTATTGGAAAAATCATTTATATAAAGGTTAAAATTAAAATAACTTGACAGTATAATTATGTCTTTCACTGTATCCATAACTGGGCAGGGAGCCTCCCTCGTAACAAACTACTCACCTACTTTAGAATTACGTGGAGAATATGAGTGTGGACTTCTGTACTTTTCTACATTTAATTCTATTCCTAATATAGACGAAAGAAATAATAAGTTTTACTATGGTAATAATGAGGTCATTGAAATTCCAGAAGGATCATATGAACTTCAAGACATTTGTGATTTTTTAAAAGGCAATGTCAAGAATACTGCATTAAAATTGAGTTGTAATAATAATACACTCAAAACCAAAATATTCTGTTCAGAAGATGTTCACTTTGAGAAAAGTAATTCCATCGGTAAAATTTTAGGTTTTGCTAGGGAAACAATAAAGGCTAATATAAGTTGCGAATCTCGGTATCCAGTCAGCATTTTATCTACAACTATCGTGCGCATCGAATGTGACGTAGTTGGAGGATCATTCGTGAATGGAAAAGCAAGCCATATAATTTACGAATTTGTACCTAACGTGCCACCAGGCTATCGAGTTATTGAGATACCCAAAAACTTAATATATTTTCCAGTCAACCAAAATTCAATCAGTGCGATTAATATTAGATTACTAGACGGTCATAATAAGCAAATCAATTTACGAGGTGAAGAAGTACAACTATACTTGCACTTTAGAAAAAAATGATAAATTTCAATAAAAACCCTACCCCATCAGGTGTTCAAGTCAGTTCCAAAGGTGCATTTAATAAAAGAACACCGCTTTTATTAAAAAAGAAACTTACTAAAAATAATAAAGATTTCCTAAAGCTAGTAGGCTTGTTAAAATGAATATATTAAATATATCTCAGCCGACATCATACGACAACAGTATCGAGAGTTTTGAATATCATTCGTATAAGCCTTATGTAACAAGTTTCAACAATAATGATGAAATAAGAATACCAATCAATCAGCAAGATTTGTATGTGTTGCCGTCACGCAGCACTTTGTATATTGAAGGTAAAGCTGATGTATATAACAGTACCGCTAAAGAAAAGGTAACAAGTATGCATTTTGTAAACAATCCAATGTTATTTCTATTTCAAGATATTCGATATGAGTTAAATGGAATAGAAATAGATAAAATAAAAAATGCAGGTATCACGACGACAATGAAGTCTTATTTGTCGCTGAATGAAAATGAATCCAAAAGTGCAAAAGTTTGGGGTTGGTCTCCTGCAGGAATAACCAATGTTACAAGCGGAGTTTTTTCTGTCTCAATACCATTAAATAAAATATTGGGATTTGCAGAAGATTATGAAAAAGTTTTAATAAACTGTAAACATGAGTTAGTACTGTTGAGAAGCAACACAAATGTCAATGCATTAAAATTGAGCAAAGAACAAATTGTGGAAAATATAGCTATAGATAAAATCGTTTGGCGTGTTCCGCATATTAAAGTGTCAGATCGAGAGAGAATTAATTTATTAAAACATTTAGAAAAAGATCGGGCCATCACACTGGCCTTTCGTAATTGGGACTTGTATGAATATCCGTTACTACCCAAAACACGTAAGCATACTTGGTCTATTAAAACTTCATCGCAAACAGAGAAACCTCGATTTGTTATTATTGCCTTACAAACAAACCGAAAACATAATGCTGGAATGTCAATGGCGGAGTTCGACCATTGCAATGTTCGTGACGTAAGAGTGTTTTTAAATTCATCATATTACCCCTACGAAGGACTTAACATCAATTTCTCTGACAACAAGTTTCTATTAATATACGAACAGTACGCAAGGTTTCAACAGTATTATCACGGACGTCGATCAGAACCGTTGTTGAGTTTAAAAGATTTTAAAGATATTGCTCCTTTATTTGTTATTGACTGTTCTCGCCAACAAGAAATGTTAAAGGGATCAATCGATGTAAGAGTAGAAATCGAAACAGATCAAGAGATACCTGATCAGACCGCCGCATATTGTCTTATACTGAACGATTGCATATTTGAATACAAACCGCTGAGTAGCATTGTGAAAAAGCTATCATGAATAACGAAACTATTATAGTGGATATGCAAGGATTTAAGGATTTGAAAAATAATTTTATTGTAAAAGAGTTATCAATAGCAACTAAAAATCATACGCAGACGTTCTTAATTAAGCCACCATATGCTTTTAAAAATCTAACAGATGAAGAAAAGAAGCAAGTCCGTTGGTTAGAAAGGAATCGCGGGCTCAAATGGAGCGAGGGATTCATTGATTACCGCGAATTTAGACGAATAATAGTTCCTTATTTAAGCAGTAAGAAGGTATTAGTAAAGGGATTGGAAAAAGGAATGTGGGTTCGCGAGCTATGTCAAGATTGCGAAATAATGGAGTTAGAAGAAAAAGGTTGTCCTAACTTTTTAAAATTATATAGTGATTACCATGTAGATGTAAATAAATTTAATTGTGAATATCATAAAAAAATGTGTGCTTTAAAAAATGTTCTGTGTCTAAAAAAGTGGTACACTTTAAATGTTACTTGATTTATAATTGTAATACAGTATTTTCCTCAATAAAATGTGTCTAAGTATTTTTTTGTTTTATTTACTAAAGGAAAAAGGGTTGAATGAAACGATCTTAGTATTCAATTAAATTATATTTATTTGAAAATTTCTTAAAAACTATAACTATATCCACAAACTTTTTTTGATATATTGCTAATGATAGCCTCTGTTTGATCCATTATGGGGTCAATATGCTCTGTTACCACATACTGCGCACATAATAATGGATCAGTATGATTTTTTTCCAAGTCTAACACTTCAATCTTTATTAATCGACGACCTTGAATCAGCGAACTTTTCATCACGTAAGAATGATGTTGCTTCAGATAACTTCTTTTTTGAGGTCTCTTCTTTGTGATATTTCTCATCACCTTGTTATACAGCGGGGAATCGCATCGCAATTCATCTGCTCTCCAATTCGGATACTCCTCTGTAAATCCCTCGAGCATATCTTGAGCGTTCTGTTCAAAAGTCGGAGATGTCGATTGCACGACCTCCTTGTTGATGCTGAACGACAACGAGTTCTCTTGAGTATTCTAAAAAATGAAATAAAATAAAATAATTAATTACATACATATAACCACAACAATTATCCTCGAAGGGTTAGTCAGAGACTAACATAGTCCACTTTTCACCAAATAGCGACACAATCACAGTAAGAATAAAATTATTTTATAATCGTATAAAACTATCTAAACTACTTACCATGTTGATATTATCTAGCTGGACTACTGACGCCTACACTTTGATAATTGAAATTAAAACTAATTTGAAACCCATTTATATTAATGTAGGTATATGATGACACAGCAACACTTGTATGTAGGTACAATGTAGGTTGCTTACTCGAAAATTATAAGATTTTGCAACAACATGTAATTTGCAATTTAGCAAAATAAAAAAACATTATTGATATTAATAAAAAATGATTAACTTAGCAATAACGTGACCTGATTTGTATTAAATAGGTTTCATATTACCTTATAGTCAGAAGAGTTGTATTACACAACCTACTCTGAAACTAACTTGTTCAAACTTGTTTGCGTTAGAATTTTCTTACTTATTTACCGTCAATGTTTTATTATAATAATGTATATACTAAATTAAATAAAAATGCAAGTTAGTTTGTTACTTTTATATTTTATTAGGTATATTAAAACAGCTGGGTAGGTACAGTAAATTTACATTACATTTCATAATATTAGTTACATTTCCTATTCAAACAATGAATCTGAGCAAAAGCAACTACATAATTAATTATCATTTTTTAATCAAAATATTGATTATATCTACGTACTTAAGTATATTGAAATACGGGTTACAATACTTTATAACAAGTTCATATTATTTTTAATTCAAACAATGAATCTTAGTAATGATAATAAATAATAATAAATTTTTTTTATTTCTCAAGCTCTAAGTATAATAAGATTTAAAAACACAGTGAAAACAATCGTTGTTAAAATATATAATCCCAGTGACCCCAAGACATAGTAGATATTTTATTTTTTAATATTACGCGTTTGTCGTCATTACCTGACAAAGCTATCTTGTTCTGTTCTTGGGTAAATATTTCATGCTTTAAAGATTTAAAAATAATGTTTTTCTTTCTTAAAAAAGTATTTTTGTCTAATACATTATAGTAATCTTCGAAATGCACATTTTTTAAAACCTGTTTCTGTATACCTTTAGCCTTTTTTAATTCCTCTTGTACTGTTTTTATACAGTATAATTTTGATCTTAAACCAACAAACTCAGAAATCAAATTTCCACCTAGTTCATCTTTGAAGAGACCCGGGACTTTTTTGTTAAGACTTGGTATACCGAAACAGTTATTTAATGGATAATTACTAGTATCGAAATATCTAAGGAAATTCAACTTTAAATCTGTATAAAAATCTTTGCTTTCTATTGAATAAAGAAAACTGTCAGTATCCGTATAACAAAGCTTTAATTTTTCCCCATAAAAAGGTTTCATAATAGAGTAATGAAAATCAAACATGTGACTTTTGGATATTTCTAATACAGAAAAGCCAATGTATATGGGTTTGTCTAAAGTAACTGTCTCAGGTTTCATTTGAACAGCTATAAAATTTTCTGTAAAAATTGTAGCACTATGGAAATTTGGTCGAGCTATTAGTTGCTCAGCACCGAAACTTTTCTTTGTTATATTTTTTTCATCATTCCACTTATTAACCAACTTCACGCTAACCCTTTTCTCAGTATCTTCTAATGTCTTACCAAATATACTATTGTTTAAAAGTTTGAAGAAATCCTGTTCAAATATAGATTTTGCCTTTTTCCGTAACTCAGTGTTCATATCAATATACTGTTTTAGGTATGGACTCTGATTGAATTGAATTACTCTGTGTATTTTTTTTAATAATAAACCATGTTTTAGGCATGTTTTCAGGTAGGAAAAATGAATGACATAAAAAAACTTATCGTATAAATTTGGTATCAATTTCGAAGTTTTAGATCCTGGAGGAGCAAATTTTTGAGCACAGAATGGAAAATCGTTATGATAATTATGCAAATGATTAGGGTATTCTAAGTCTACTTCGAGTATATAACCAATGTCCCCGTCAATAGGCATATTTTGAAAATCTATATTTGAAATTTCTAGTTCACTTAATAACTTAAAATTTGAATGAGGTAAATAAGCGCACATAGCATAACCATAAAGATTATTACAATCAATATAAACAAGGAAGTTATCACTTTTTGCGGGGTCATAAGTTTGTAAATACTTGTTATTGGCTTTCGAATATCTTGTAGAACATAAACATATACCACCGCGAATGCCTTTTTGTATCATTCTTAATATTTCCAAGTCATTTATTAATTCTAATTTAACATCTGTTTTTAATAGCATAGCGTCAAAACTCAGGCTAGGTGCTGTTAAGTAAAAAGAAGGATCCAGTTTATAATTCGTCTTACAAGTTTTTCGAAAACTTTCGAAGACGTCCGCTAGTAAAAGTACATCTGACTTAAGATATAAATCAGTGTATTCTCCAAGGCTCCGTAATTCAAAGGTTTGCCATACTCTTTTTGCATGTTCATAATCTGCTTTTGATATGTTACAATTATGCAATTTACTAAAAAAACATTTAAGAGGAGGTATTTCTTCCTCATCATAAGAATTCCAAGTAGTGACGTATTCGTAAGGATAAACCCCTTTACGTCTAAGTAAATTAAAATGTTCCTGATAAGGAAAAAAAAATGTCAGATGTTTGAAATCAATTGTATTTAAATTTGCAACTAGCTTCTCTAGGCTTGTGCCTAAAAATTTAAAAGAATCGACAAAACGAACAGGCATGATAGCTTTGTTATTGATTTGAAAAAATTTGGTAAACGATATGTAATTTTCTTTATTTTTTGCAATCACTTGTATCCTACCGGATAATTCTCCTAACTGTCGTATGAAAAGATGACTGTCGTAACCAGCTAAATTATGAAAAAATATGGGAACGAACTTAGGCAAACAATATTTAATATTACAATAAGAATGAGCTGCACCACGATATCGCCCAGTAAGATGGCAGTGATCTTTTACTTTGTCGTCAAATAATATTTTGTTACAAAGATAGCAATTTTTAGCTTGAACAAAATTGGTTCTATCTTCATCTGTTAAGAACATAGGGATCGATGAATGTAAAATATTATAAATTACAGTAATATCAGATAGAAGGTTATCAAAAAAATGTTTCACACAGTCAGGTCCTCGATAAGACACATATTTATTAAGGGAGCTGTCGTAGGAGCATACAACATAGTAAGCAAATGCAGCTGGTACATGCTTTTGCGTAATCGTTGTGCAACTTGTTCCAGAATTTGATTCAACTGGCTCTAACAAAGATTCAAAGTCTGCGTATAAGACGAAGGGCATGTCTTGCATACGTTCATAATGTTCAAATTGTATTAGAGTTCCCTGATTAGGTAACGTTGTTGCTACACCACTGCAAACGTGAGCTTCGAGTTTAAGATTGTCGTCAAAAAATATCATACAATCCTCACATAAAAATATTTTGGAATGATGTTTAGTTAACTGCTTGCGAAGTAATTTAGATAAATCTTTAATTAAACAGTAATGTGTGCGTTTTCCATTTTCAAGAAAAAGCATGTTGACGTGATGTCCTTTTCGAAATTCACATTTGTACAGAGGTCCAACAACCTTAGTGTTATTTTTAAGGCCATAAACATTAATACTTATGTCGGGATTATTCTTTTCAAAAATTCTTATATCCGCGAACCCTACTGGAAATGTCATATTTTTGACATTAAGTACACTTTCAAAGTGCGGATATGCTGTCGTTCGGTGTGCGTTATTTTTTGCAGGAAAAAGTGCTGCCATAACACACCACAAAAAGCAGTAATCATCTGAATTTTTAATGTTGATACATGCACGTTTGTTTTTTATGACGCTAGGTAAATGTAAGTAACCCGAGGCTCTCAACGGGTTATATTTGTTTATATTTACTTCTAGATACAAGCTTCGTAAATAAGCCCAACCACTATCTTTTTCCTCAAATTCTTCAACTTTTTTACAAATTTTATGGCTAATGTTTGTGTACATTTCATCAAAATTATAACTTTGATGTAAGATAGTGTTTTCAGTAGCAAAAGATTTAATTGAAAGTGAATCATCCTTATGCAGAAAAAATTCACAAAACAATTCAAAATTTACTTTAAGGTTTGCATAAGCCTCAATTCGGGCTAAGAGTAAAAGTTTTACGCGGGAGCGTAATTGCGTTAAAAACTCAGCAGGAGTAAACACACGCATACGTTCTTCATCGTCACCGATGACGTCCTCGCATCGAATCCGGTACGACGCTATGCGACCGCGAAAAGCGCTATGAACTTTTTCGATACCTTCGCTCTCAACGACAGAACTATTATTCTTGTGTAAAATACTTTTTAAATGAGCAGAGAAAGAATTATTTTTAACGGATAAGTTGCAAGTTGAACAAAATATAGTTTTAACCATTATGATTTTTTCACTGTGTTAAAAAATTTACAAGAGGTTAAAGTCGTTTTTAAGTAAAATGTAATATTACATATAAAATGATCTAAAACCTAACACACAATATAAAAGTAAAACCATTTAAGTCAAAATTTTCCGAAGAGAGTGTAACTAATTATAATGGACCCAGCTGACTGTAACTATTTTTTGTTTTTATCACTAAAGAATACCCCCTCTTCAGTAAATTTTGATTTGGCTAATTTAACAAATTTTTTTATAGTCAATAATTCAGGAGACTCGGCTTCGCCTTGTAGTCGAACCCAAACTATTGCCTTTTCACACCTTTCAAAGCCGGTGAGACTGTGCACCTCCTCAGCGTTGTAGAGACGCAGCTCCGCCACCAGTTCACCGCTGAGCTTCGCAGTCCGACGCGTTACCCCGCCTGGTACACGTCGCGTTAGTACGCTGTCGTTGACCTGGTTTGTCTCGCGTGGTGGCGGCAAAACTTCGTCATCTGACTCCGAATCATTTAGCCAGTTTGAAGCGGAGCTGGACGCTTCTTGTTTTTTCGCAATCGTCGTTGAGGTCTTAGGCACCGACGACGACGAGTACAGGCATTTTTTCTTAGTGCTAGAAAGATAAGAAATGTAATTAAAAAACATACATTACTTTACTTATTAATATCGCCGATATACAAATAAGAAAACATACAATATGTTGACACATTTTTAATACTTAGTTTTAAAAGTAGTCAACGCAAATTACCTTATGCTTTCGTTGTCCGAGTCAAACAAATTGGTTGACACACAGCTTTTCTTGGCAGAGCGTTTAATTTGCTTGGTTTCAGACCTGAAATAACAATAAATATTAGAGACTCGATATTAACATTTGACATGACTCGACATGACCCAACATGATAGTAAATGCTAGGATGATTTAATAATAACATTTGCTGATCTAGGTCAATGCTCCTCTACAGACCTTCTATAATGACTTCTCTACACATAGAGAGAACGGACCACAGCCCACCACGCAGACCCAGTGCGGTTTGGTGGTGATAACGGTTGCAGATGCAGCTGGGATCACCCGCTTGATATACCTTCCGAAGCATATAGGTACTCGAGATGGTAATGGTCGACCACCCATCAGATGACTGACCATGCATGACACAACATATTAATAAAAAAATAATAATAATATTCAAAACTTACGAACATTATTTCGGTGTATATCTTCTGGATGATTCTCGGGGCGAGCGACGTCGGAGTACTGAAGCACTGACTAGTGGTCGAACTACTGGGCTTGGCGTGTCTACTAGTGGTCAATCTGACTTAGGAAGCACTGATACGACGACTACCATTTTTCGGGTATTTATTGGAGAAAAGTGTTTAACAAGCTATTTTACTAGGCAGGAGTGATCAACTTTTTTTTAATTTATTTTTAATTTATTTTTTTCATTTGTTTGTATACAACTAAACTACCAGTGCTAGTTTTTAATTTCAAGATTACATACACCGTATGTAAAAACTGTTAATTCCAAATACTTTTTTTTTTATTTTTACCTTTAATACATAGGTACTTAATACTTATTGGTCTTATAAAACACATCAATTCTAAGTAAGACAGGTTTAGCCGATAGTTTGACCTTCTGTACTACAATCAGTTACGTATACGATATACACATAAATGCTTGCATTCATCAAACAAAATGCTGCTACTAGCATTCAACTTGAACTGAGCCTTTTTCGCGTTATAGTCAAGTATCTAACCACTACATTAACTACCAGTTATATTTTACGAGTTATATTTTAACGAGTTTACGTTTAAGCAAAAGTATTTAATCAAGTATTGCAATATAAATAAATATGTAGGTTTTATTAGTAGCAATGAAGTATTTACAAAATTGAAGCAATGTTGAAAACCTCTGGTTTTTTTAATATTCAGCAAATTATATAGTTTATCGATTAGTGTGAAAAGTTGCAGCGTAAGTAAAGTATAACATACATATTTTAACATTTGCTGTGTAAAAAAGGTCAGCAACCTTTCGATAAAGCGCTGACAGCGATTGTCCGGATGTGCAACATTAGGACTGTTTTCACTAAGCATGAAATTTATTAATACATTCCATCTCATGATCGGTCTTTACGAGAGTTGCTTAACAACCACAATCGCTGATCGAGTTCACCACTGCGCCATCGAGCTCCTCACACTCTAAAATTATTTTCGATGTACTAAACTAGACAAATGTCTCGGTAACTTTAAAGTTAACCGCTCGGATATCGAGAGACGCAGGTTCGATTACCGTGAGGCAGTCTATTTTTATAACTTCTGTGTTTATGTATATGAATACAAAAGATGACTTATTCCCACAATAAATAAATCTAACCATATTAATGGGTACGTATTAAAATAGACATTTGCATTAATAAGTTAAACCATGAAAAGGTACTGTTATGGAAATCCTATCTGATGACTTGTTGCTAAACGTGGCTTCAGCATGACATAATTGTTACCTGTTGCTCTGTCTATCCCACTTGTGGGAATATGGCGTGATGTTTATGTTATTATGAAAATTTATGTTTAATGCGTTTGTCAATTAAACATTATAAACTTAGCTTTATCTTTTTAATTTTGTTTATATTAAAGGGTTATTCCCATTCTCCTCCAAGAAATTGTCCCAAAGTCCTCCACAGAAAAAATACGAATATAATAATTTGTTAATCGATTTTCATTCTCCTCCGTAATTAAAAAAATGGTAACCGGGTTAATCTCAAACTCCGCAGACAACTTCAGAAAATACTAATTTTAGCTACTCTGAGGACAATAGAACTAAAAAATTATACTAATATTTCATCAACATCAGCCTATAAACGATCCACTGCTGAGCACAGACCTCCCACGTGGACAATAGCACGTGAGGATAATGGGTCATAACCCACCACGCTGGCCCAATGCGGTTGATGGGTTTTAGCGACTATCATCTTACGACAACAACCGAGACCAACGGCTTAACGCGCCTTAGCACGGAGGAGCTCGAGATGTTTTAAATTTGATCACCCATCCAGCGACTCAGCATTGCGAAAGTTGCTTAGCGGACAAGATCGCAAGCCGAACGCGCTAGCCGCTGCGCTATCGTGCTACTATACTAATATTTAAATAATATTTTTTATAATAGTCTTTGGA
The DNA here is from genome assembly GCA_963082485.1 of Eudonia mercurella. Classification (NCBI taxonomy): domain Eukaryota; kingdom Metazoa; phylum Arthropoda; class Insecta; order Lepidoptera; family Crambidae; genus Eudonia; species Eudonia mercurella. The sequence continues at coordinate 2,764,339 of OY720022.1, forward strand.
GGAGTCTAGGAATCAATGTTTGAACTTCTTATATTTTCCAAACAAAAGATTGGAGGCGTTAGGGAATAACCCGTATTAAAATTGTTTTTGTCAGCATTGAAATGGGAAGTAGTCGAACTCGTAGGTAACGTGTGTGAGTGTGTGTGTGTGTAGTGATTGCATACGTCGTTGTTGGTGGGATTGATATAAATAAGGTAACTAATAATTCCCTGCACAGTTGTCTGCATTGACTTAGATCAAAAAACACAAGTGTTTATCTATTATGAAAACCTTGAAAATGTGTTGAGTAGATCGGAGTCGATAAAGACAATTGGCAACTGATTCTAATCAAAATACACAAGTGTTTTCCTATGGGTCGAGGTACTACTTTGACAAATGTTATTCATAGTACTAACTTATTCGGGGATCCAGTCCTGGGAGACCAGGAGCCCCATCCAGTTTAAGTTGTGCTGTAATTCCATGTTGTTAAAAACCTTTGCATCCAATAGACGAAGACCTTGAAAATGTGTAAAGTAGATCCTAGAACCTATATTTAAAAAATCTTAATACGGTGGTACGACCAAACTGGCTGGAAAGAGTCTTGAGCAATCAGCCACATGTTTTAAAAATCATTTTAAAAGCATGTGAAGATTTCGTTTCCAGGTACCTATATTTAGAAAATCTTAATACGATGGTACGACCAAACTGGCTGGAAAGAATCTTGAGCAATCAGCCACATGTTTTAAAAATCATTTTAAAACCTTGTGAAGATTTCGTTTCCAGGTACCTATATTTAAAAAATCTTAATACGTGGTACGACCAAACTGGCTGGAAAGAGTCTTGAGCAATCAGCCACATGTTTTAAAAATCATTTTAAAAGCATGTGAAGATTTCGTTTCCAGGTACCTATATTTAGAAAATCTTAATACGATGGTACGACCAAACTGGCTGGAAAGAATCTTGAGCAATCAGCCACATGTTTTAAAAATCATTTTAAAACCTTGTGAAGATTTCGTTTCCAGGTACCTATATTTAAAAAATCTTAATACGTGGTACGACCAAACTGGCTGGAAAGAGTCTTGAGCAATCAGCCACATGTTTTAAAAATCATTTTAAAACCATGTGAAGATTTCGTTTCCAGGTACCTATATTTAAAAAATCTTAATACGATGGTACGACCAAACTGGCTGGAAAGAATCTTGAGCAATCAGCCACATGTTTTAAAAATCATTTTAAAACCATGTGAAGATTTCATTTCCAGGTACCTATATTTAAAAAAATCTTAATACGTGGTACGACCAAACTGGCTGGAAAGAGTCTTGAGCAATCAGCCACATGTTTTAAAAATCATTTTAAAACCATGTGAAGATTTCGTTTCCAGGTACCTATATTTAAAAAATCTTAATACGTGGTACGACCAAACTGGCTGGAAAGAGTCTTGAGCAATCAGCCACATGTTTTAAAAATAATTTTAAAACCATGTGAAGATTTCATTTCCCGGTACCTACTCGTAAAATAACTTATGACTTATGACGATAGTACGACCAATCTGGCTGGAAATAATCTTGAGCAATCTACCACATAACATAAAAATTATTTTAATATGTTTTAAGTATAGCTCAATGGTTTTAAGTACCTTTAAACATATAAAATAATTTATTGTATCTGGTTAATCTGTAATCTGCATTGTGAAGGTTTCATTTCTGAATGACTATTGATTTTTGTTCAACAGCACATACCTCATCAGATACGCACCTTAAAGTAAAAGACATTTCTTATTATAATATTTTGGTGTTACCTAATGCGTAATGTGAAGTCAAGTGAACGTCCTGATTCTAATCAGTGAGTAGCATTTTTAGTAAACTAATTTTTAATTTTTCTCAACGATTATTGTCCAAAACACGAGTGGCGTTGATTTTTCAATCGCGCGATTATTGGACATTCTACTTCGCTTTTTCCAGTGAGCGAACGGAGTGAGCGAACGATTAAGAAAAAGTGAAGTAGAATGCCCAATAATCACCTACTATTTGTTTCAGTGAAAATATCGATACATCGATATATCGATATTTTTTGTTCGATATATCAATATTTTTAGGCGATATTAATTTTCCGATATATTGATACATCGATACAAAATAACCAATAATGAAATTCGTATCAAAATCGATATTTTTTGTTGACGGCTAAACAGGTCAAAAATAGGGCTTTTTTACTATCACTGCCAGACAAATACTGGTTTGACTGATTCCTTTGTTTTAATTGAGATTTTCATGATTAAGAGCCCGAGCGCGCGAATACCAGACACAATAGAATTTTAATTGTGGTCGATCGACGCTCAAGGGATTAAAATAATAATTTAAAATAAAAAATCTATTTTTATTACTGGGCTAGGCTGACTTAAATTAATTTTTTAACCGACTTATAAAAAAGCAGGACGTTATTCTTTTTTAAATATCGTTAAATATCGTTTTAAAGTCGTTTAAATATTTGATCGAGATATCGATGTTTTTTTCGCGATATATCGAGATCGTTATTGATACTTTTAAAAATATAGATGTATCGATATATCGATATCGTCGTGTGGTATTGACGTGTCGAAGGTAGTGTTGTAAAGAACTCGAGTCTTTTAGTTTTAATTCGATAGACTCGGCTCAATTTTACAAGACTCAGTGAACTAACTAAACTCGGAGTCTTGGGTGCAAGATGTGTATGGTTGGACATTATTGTAGTTGTAAATATATATTTGAATTAGTCATAGTATTAGTTAAGAAATTGCTTTTCACCCTATGCAAAGAAAGCTTCGTGGTAGGTTTTACGCCATACAAGCATTTGAAGTGCTAAAGCATAAAGATGTTAAGTTAGTTATTAGGATTTTGTTGGTTTCTCGCACCACTTTTAAGGTGCGATGTCTATGTGCGTGCGCGTTTTCGCCAATGCTCTGGCGCGTTGTGCTGTTGTGTATGCATTCGAACACTATGCGAATGGATGCATTTCAGTGGCTGCAAGTTGGACCATGGGCGACACGCTGGTTTTTCTTTGTTTCAATTTGACATAGTTATAAAGTAAAGCTTGCTGAGGAAAAGCCTCCATCATTGAAATCAACTCCTCGCTACAATGGACTTGGGAAAGATAATTAAAAAAGTTATTTTTACCCTATAATATTAAGGAGGACGTTATTCCAAAACGTATAGTTTTTGTTTCACTTCGATACGATAAGTATTTACAAAGTTATTGTACATAATTAATTTGCTTAAAACACATTTGGTTCGCTGGCAGTCGGCTTATATTACGTGATGACGTGACGTCACAGTAGCCGACAGCCCGCCGCGAGTCAGTTAAACGCAGCTCGAAATCTGGTACACAAACCACATGAGTAAATATTTAAACAAACACTACATTCGTGAATGGGCCGCAGTGACGAACGATATATTTAAGTACTTACCACTTATTAAAATACAAGTAAACTATGACAAAGTGCAGCTTAAGACTATATTGTGCTGTTTTTGGTTGCTTAAATTATTCTATTTTGTTTTGCTTTTATTTATAATATATATAATAATAATAATAAGAAGAAGAGCTCGATAGCGCAGTGGTTAACGCGCCTGGTCTGCGAGTGCTGAGGTTAAGCAACTTTCGCAAAGGCCGGTCATCGGATGGGTGACCAAAAAATTATCGTCTCGAGTTTCTCCGTGCTTCGAAAGGCACGTTAAGCCGTTGGTCCCGGCTGCATTAGCAGTCGTTAACAACTACCAATCCGCACTGGGCCCGCGTGGTGGTTTATGGCCCATTCTCCATAGCCATCCATAGGGAAGGCTCGTGCTCCAGCAGTGGGGACAAAATGAGCTGATGATGATGATGATAATAATAAACCTGGATAAATTGTATGTCAAAATATAATTATTAAGCAAGTAGATCAGTACAAATTAGTCGCATCGACTTATATGTATATGTATCTTTACTGTGACCGGCAGCCGTGACGTCACGCCGCCCGCCAGGCGCATTGTGATCTTTACGGAAAAACAAAACCACGTAATGATTTTTAAAATTGTGAAGTAATGAGCAGTACTTCAAAAAAAAAGGTCATATTTTAAGTTGAAACTAATAGACTAGAAAGAAATAAAAATCCGTTCCCACCCTCATTGATGGGTACTTATTGATTTTATCACAAATTCGGGCTATGCATCGTAAAATTTGAAACATACTTTGCCCGACCTGGGCTTAGAACCTCGAGTATCGCTTTCCCACTAGGCCACCTAGGCGTTCATAAAATAATAAATAAAAATATGTTTTTTTTTTTCATATTTTCATAAGTTGGCATAGGTAATAAGACGTCTGTCTATACGCCATAATAAAACCTTCAAATGCTAAAATTGCGCCGAAGAATAATCTATAGCCTCAGTTTGTATATTCTACGGATCTCACTTTACAAGGTTAACGCTAGATACTATGTGTTCCCACTCCCCTACTTGACCAATTAAAAATTCAAGGCCTTTATTGGAAACATCTTTCAAGATTGGAGGTTAAGCTCTACCCATAAATTAAATTTCGCTGTACGTGCCGCAGCTGACGCTAGTGTCACTTATCCCTATATTCTATACTAGCTGACCCGGCGGACTTCGTACCGCATTTCTTTTTTCTTTTTATTATAGCCTATGTTACTCAGCGCTAATGCAGCATTCTAATGGTGAAAGATTTTTTTAAATCGGTCCAGTCGTTTTTGAGTTTATTCGTTGCAAACATACATACAAAACGACTATGGAACGCGAAAGTTTAAAAGTGTATACATACAAAAATACAAAGCTTTCCTCTTTATAATATTAGTATATGTATAGACTATTATAGCTCTTGTTACCAATAACAATGGTTTTATCCTTTCGAGCATCAAACGTACAATGCCAGTACTCGGAAAATTTTATCTTCTTTATGATTGTAACTCGGGCGTTCTTTTTTTTCTCTTTATAGATAGGTACATAGTTTATTTTAATAAGCATATTTATTTTAAATGTAGAATAAAAGTGGCAATGTCAGTAGTCATCGATATGGTGATTAAGACTTTGTTGATAGTTGTTTGGGAATGCTTGTTGTCATATCCCGTTACAGTTTTATTTCAAATTTCCTTGTATAATTGTATTGCAGGTCTTTGGGCCGCATTTCTTTGCTTGGTAACACTCACTCTCCTTTAATTACGGCAAGAATATTCATAGAAAGCCAAATCATCATCATCATCATCATCATCATCAGCTTACACACGTCCACTGCTGCACTTGGAGAGACCTACTTCTCAACGTGCACGCCACTGAACACGATTCGCGGCTACTCTCATCCAGAAAAGCCAAATATAGTTGAGAAAAAAATCATCTTTACTTAAAAAGCTAAAAACTAAAGCTAGGAAATATCCTAACCGTGCTTTTGGTAGTGTAAGTCTCTACTTAGATCTCTATCTTAGAACATTTCCAAACTTAAAGTGATTTACTTATTTATTATTAGGCAGGCGGTGCCTTTAACCATGTTTTTCTGTAGTAATTTTAGCTACTTTTCGAAAAGTTATATGTATTTATGGTATTTGCTTTGGTTTTGTTTGTCTACACATAACATATATATATGGCATTTACATATAAGTGGGTAAGTAACACTACTCGTATCACTAAGTATAGGACATTTGCAAGCATTTTGAGAACGATCTATGGCAAGCAACACAATAAGGCAACCTTTGTTTTAGTTAGACACATTCATTCATACTGTCACACGTCTAAAACATTCTCATTTCGGTATATCTAACCCTCGCGTGTCATATGTACGCACGGTGTCGTACGTAAGGTGGCCCGCTAATTATACCTACAGCGCGGGACGCATTCGGTCGGCCATTGTTACAAAGAGTACGCGAATTCAGAAAATTGCTTTGATGTGCTTAGTGACGTACAATCGCCTACCTATTAAAGAACCCTAAGTTAAAAAACTTACTATTAAGGGATTACATAGTACGTTGTATAGTTGGCTTATGGCACACGTCTTTTACTCGGTGCTGGAATATTTAAAACACATGCTGCAATGCTTGTACCTTAATGATGCCAAAAGATGATTTTACAAATAAAAGAACACTTTAAGCCAGTGTTCGACATATCGTCGCCAAAAAATAATAGATTTTTTCATTTTCATTCAAGTTTTGATTAGTTGTTAATTTTCATTAGTTTTAATCTACTGAAAAATTGCATGCCCGTTATGGGTACACTGTTGTTACTCAAAAGTACTGCATCTGCTTCCTCAACTGCAAATTGTAGACAGTTTAAGCAATAAACTGTATTCTATTTTATTCTATTATAATTATAATTATTTAAAATTTACTTGTTTACACGTTTTTTGTTTATTACAGTGTATAACGTGCTACATTTAAATTCTTTTGTGTAATTATTTTTTTATTACTTTACATATTCATAAAGCATGTCATAAGCTAAATTCTTTACAATACATATAAAATATTTTAGCAGTCTATAATTAGAAGCAGCACAATTAACATAAATTGTTATGTACACAGGTCTCATTAAAACCTACGAAACATACAAACAAACTAATAATAATATAAAATTTATTATTGACCACTTATTAATATTCACAATAGTTTCATCTACTCTCCAAGTGAAATAGAAAATAGCTTACAACATTGAACAACATTATAATCAAATAGTCTAAAAGGCTTGAATGTATAATATTTCAGTTCACGTAATTTGGCATCAGTATCTCTTTGGCAATGAGTACTTTTGAACTAAATCAATTTAAACTTTTGGTTTTTACACACTGTCAAAATGAAGAGAATAGCGAACGCTGGCTCTAGCCCGTGGAACATGAGCATCACTTCACTGCACACCAAACGTATTCCAAGTGTAGAATATATGTTTGGTAATTGAGAAAAGAGAACAAATTAAACAAATTCAAAAGCTTCACCCATAACGTCGCCTAAGTTCTAACACCGCGGAAGTCCAAAATTTGTCATTTTGACTTTTGCATGTCATTCGATAGAGAATAGAAAGACGCACCTCTAGACCAATCAGAAACAGGGATTTAAACCAATGGAAGCGTTTTATTTTGAAAACAAAAACAAAATTGTTATGATCGCGATATATAAAGAGACACGATATTTTTGCTCTCCTGAAAAGTTGTCATTTTTGACTTCCGCGGTGTTAGAACTTAAGCGACGATAACCTAAACGTCAGTGAAAAAAATGAAAAAGAACTCCTTATGCGGAAATAAAAAAAGTAGAATGTGGCGAACGCTACAAGTGATATTATTTAAATTGCTTTACTATCAAGACTAACTCTGAACGATATATAAATCTGAAAGCATGTTTCTGCATGTACACTAAAAGCTTTTTGTAAAATAGCAAAAAAAATACACAATCTCAAACTTTAAAACCGATTCGGAGGCAGATTTAGTGAAAGGATTGCAAATATTTTACACATGTATGAAATGGCAACATAATATTGCTTTTACAACTCATAGTTAAAAATATTTTTTTGGACTCACCTTAGTAGGCTGTGACCGTCTAGGCGAGTCCGGCGGCCGGCCAGGAAGAGATAGAAGTCCTGCCGTCGCGGCGGCAGGACTTCAGTACCTTCCTGGCCACTGCCGGCGGATACCGGGCGTTCCGTGCAGGCTTAAATGTCGCGCGTCTCGCGAGTTGTCAGTCCACATGAGTTACGAAAAGATTCCAGTTCCCGTTGCGGCAGGACTTTAGTACCTTCCTGGCCACTGCCGGCGGATACCGGGCGCACCGTGCAGGCTTAAATGTCGCGCGTCTCGCAAATTGTCAGCCTACAAGAGTTACGAAAAGTTCCAGTTCCAGTTTCTTTTAAGTGAAAGGTAAGTTTCGTACAGAAAGGGGTTTGAGTAATTTTGTATGGAGGGGTAGGTTTTTTTTTAAATTAATGCATTACCGACATAAAATATTCTTCAACATAAAAATAAACGCAAAGTCGGAAACCTCATAGTTTGTGAAAAATTGCTCATATAAAATACGAAAATGTATTTTAAAAAATTTTGCTTGTCGCGCCTCAATTTTTATTTTATTTGAAAGAACTTGTCAAGACATAAAAAAAATACTATGACAACATTTCCCAGTATTGGGCATTTTTGAGATATCGACTCTTGTTTGCTTTCCGTAAACCTGTTTATGTGTAAATGTGGAATTGGAATTTCCGTATATTTTCATTCAGTTTTTTAGGGAATCAAGATAGTTAGAAAAGAACAAAGAGGCAGATTATGTTACAAGAGCAACAAACGTACTGAATATTTTTTGTTTTTTAATTAAGAAATAGCTCAAAATCTGCCCATGATAGACTTACTCTGTTTAATAATTTTTTGCTTATTGTGGTAAGATCATGTAACATGTAATATTTTTTTGAAGCGACATCGCCAAAAAAAAACCAGCCAAATTACTCATACCCCACCCCTTTGACGCAATTTATAAATGTGAACAAAATTAAAAGTGAAAAAAAAAGGATTTGAACCCGTACCATCTGACAGGTTTTTAGTTCGCCAGAAGGTGTAGCTAGTTATAAAATTTCTTAAAATGTCACCGTCAAAAAAAATACAATCTTTTTCTTTGTGAAATGCTTCGCATTATACCACATGTAAAAAATCGTTGCATCCGTTAAAAAAATACTATGAGAGAGATTAAAACAGTTTTATTTATAAAAAAAATACCATCTTTTTTTTTAGAGACGTGAAAATAATAGACTTTTTATCTACAGCAACTTGTAGCTCTTAAAATTATTTTACAAATATGGAACAGGATTTGACCGAGTCAGAGACCGATAAATAGTTTATTATACTACCTTTTAATTAAAGCCCCGCATTAATAGTGTTGCCAAATTTTAAATATGCGTTTTAAAACCTTTTCAAATATTGCCAAATCTTTACCAGACTTATATTATAAGGTTAAGTTCTGCCTTTTAAAAGAACTTTTTAAAGAGCAGCTTTAATGACAATTTGAAATGAATCAGACAATACAACTTGTTCTAAAAAAAACCGTTAGGCCTGAAATGTCAGGAGCTATACATAAAACTGAAGTGGTGGATGCTGTTCTTTAAGTTGTAGGCACAGTAGTTTCTGAAAAAAAATCGAAGTTCAGCAAAAATATCGCTAAGATTTTTAAAAGATTCCCAACACTACTGATCAGCTGTAGAGATCATTAGCTTCTAAATCTAAGATTATAATTTTTTTCAGACTGGTCATCTATCGGCATTTGTGCCTATGTAACAGTACACTGACCTTTAATCTAGTTGAAATCCCTTTAAAATACTTTCCAAATTAAATACTTGATAGCTAAATTATTACTAATTCAGATTTGCTTTAGGATTTGATTTTATTCTTCATGTACAAAATCATTTTAATTTAAAAATGGTGGTTCTGTTAAAATTCCACAAACCATTTTGAAAAGAAATGAAACGTAATCATCAGTAGGTATTAAAATAGCATGAAATAAGGTACCCACCCATCACTAATTTACCTAGATAGTTTATTTGATAATCTGTGTCTTTTAATACACTGCACGGGCGGCTTGCACAATGCCTCAGCGCTAAACACACCATGCAGTAACACTGGTTTATTTTTTTGACTTCTAATGATTTTAATTTAATTTTTACTGCAACTGGGTTGATCCACTTTCAGTATCCGTCTCACATGAAATAAAACGTAGTGATTAAATAATATTACGACTAAAAGATGACATTGTTATGACATTGTCATTATATAAGAGGAAATAATTCACCAGCCATATTAGCCCAAAAATTTCGTATGTAGATTTTACCATTTGCCCCAGTGTAGATGCATAAAGCCACCGCGTCGTCGGCATAGTTTTTCTGGAGCCAAGTGTCCTTTTTTACCTTTTTTGAAAATATGATGTTTGGAGAATGTTATGCTTTGCGAATGTGGTCTTATAAGATCATGATATTTTGATAATATGTTGTTATGAGAATATGATGTTTTGCTAATAAGTATCGTGTTTTGCGAATGTGTTTTTTTACGAATGTGGTCTTTTTAGAATATGATTTTCAGCGACTGAGCCTTAAAATATTATTCCATTTCTGACGTTTGTTGGAAGTTGAAAGAGACAGAATGATACTCTAAACGTGTTTAGCGCTAAACGTATTTAGTGAGTTTTGGTGCAAGCCGACCTAAGAAGTAAAATAGAGTTTAATAAGTACGGGAACAAGAATCGTAGCTGTTAGCTAAGTGGGTAGGTACTTACCTAATCTATGCGCAAAACCTTTTTGTAGTTTAATCTTTGAAATTGAATTTTCATAGTAAGGTCATGAACCTGAAATAGTCATGTGCCTTAACATAGTCGATATTTTTATTAATAATTAAAAATAACTCTTTTTACTAAAACCTAAATCAAAGTAAAATGCAAAGTTTTTAAGAAATTTACAGATTACTCTTTATAAGATGTACTTTAACAACCTTTAGGTATAATTTTGCAACAGATAATATACACGTCGAGGCGCACAACATAAACTTGCTGATAAATAATATTTATCAGCAAATACCAACAGCAAGCAGCACGGGGAATGGCCGACAGGCGCTTTCCGAATTCCGCGGCTGATTAATTATTGAACTACCTCCACGCTTAATGCAATTTCTAAACACAACATTAAACACGAATTAAGGACAAATTTTTTGCTATAGTTTCAAAATAACATTTTTATTTTTATTTTATTTTTTATTTTGACTCATCATAGTGACCATATCCTGCCTGATGGTAAGCAGCCGATGCGTCTAAAATAATGAGAGCGCTTCTCACCGTGGAACAAGCGCGGTAACAAGCGCACCCATTCATGACGGCCTGCGTAAATGCCGTAAATGCCGTTTCACGACCCGCTTAAAAGACCCGGGACTATAGGAGCTGGGAAACAACATAAACGTGTGTGCTTTATGTTCTGTTCGAAAATGTGGTTATACTGCCAGAACATTGTCGAATCTTAATAAACTTTATCCAGTTATAGTGAAATAATAAAATTATAAAGTACTACACTACACACAAACCCAACAGGTTTAAGTCGCATCACAAGCAAAATGTATATAATGTTTCTGATAATAAAATAAAAAAATTAAGTATTTTTATTTATATAAAAGTGGTTCAAACAGGTTGTTAGTGACCAATTGTTGAAATAATTCACCTTAGAAATATCTACAGTATATAGTACTTCTACTTAGGTATATTAATTAACAAGCCTAAGTACAGTAATCATTAAAGATTTTTATTTATAAAAATGTTTAAAAGTGCTTGTATTTCCACCAAATTTAATACACTACAACTTTCGCCTGAATCTCTGGAAGACTAGTCCAGTCTTCCAGAGATTCAGGCGAAAGCTCTTTAAAATTCAACCCCAACCAAAAGTTCAGCACCATTTTAATTTAATTGTTAAATCCAAAGTGCAACACTATAAAACGAATGAATATAGGTACCTTATTTATTATTTTGTAAATGTGGAGTCTAAGAAGTCACCACATTTTGTTGGGAATGAAATGCGATATCGCTAAGAGAACAAGGACACACGCGACCTATATTTTATTTGCTGCTAGCGGGACTAATTTGCTTAATGTCGTAGTACAATTACTGTCTCGCTGTGGGATAACCAAATATGTCACATGTTGTAGGGAATAGGTACGTTGTGATGTCACTTAAATCTTTAAAGTAGATTTAAGTGTGGCACTTGATTAATCGAATGTTATTTACTCGTAACATATTAGTTTCAATAGTAGTTTGTGTATGTAGACCTACGAACCGATGGCATAGTGGCATTCATTAGCGCTAATTTGTTTCCTAAGCTGAATAAATTATTTTGAATTTAAAATTTTATATTTTGAACATTTTGGGATCTAGATATGAGTAGTGTTTGTAGCTACATGTGCAATAAATAAATAAATAAGTAATTTATTAAAAATAACAATGCGTCATCCAATTCTGAATTTGGATCATCATCATCATCATCATCATCATCGGCCTATCTTAGTCCACTGCTGGACATAGGCCTCCCCTAATGAGCGCCATAGCGCCCTGTCCTCAGCTAATAATAATAATTTGGATGCAAGATATTAATTATTTCAGAAGAGAATACAGTGACTTTAAACTATTCAAGGAGTTGTCAAATGAAGGTTTTCTTACATATTTAAGAATGACAAGACAACATAAAATAACAACGAGAGAGATAACCATCGCACAAGAACAGTCGCTTATAGACCAGCGACAAAACTATCGGAACAACAACTCGCTTGTCGCTGCTCGCCAACTCGCTTCTAGTTTCTTGCTCTACTTGCTACTCGCTCATCGCCGGCGGTGGGACACCTGCCTGAGCATGAACAACGAAAAACAAAATTAAATCAAATAAAATCAAATAATTTATTTTGCACACTGTTAAACAGAGAAAGGTTACAAAAAAAAAGAAGCATAAAGATATTAAGCCTCACCTTAAGGTGAGTGAAAACTGAGGTGAGTGAAACAGTGGCAAAAAAGTCTCCGGCTCAGCATGTGTCAGGGACATTAGCAAAGCCATCGCCGTGACACTGATTTTCAGACGGAGGCCGAGTTGCATTCGTAGGTACTTACTAAATTTGATACATTAATCAATTAATTATTGTAATTCGTGTTAAACTATGATTGTATTGTATAAATTAATAATATGTTATATATGGTTAGTGAAAATAAATAAGTAATTTGATTGGTCGAATGATATATAAATGCATAATGTCAAATAAAAATAAAAAATACGGTAAATTGGGTCTGTTTAAAAATGATGCTATTTATATTATATTATCATCATCATCATCATCATCAGCTCATCCATGTCCCCACTACTGGGGCACGAGCCTTCCCTATGGATGGATAGGGAGAACTGGCCATAAACCACTACGCGGGCCCAGTGCGGATTGGTGGTTGTTAAAGACTGCTAATGCAGCCGAGACCAACGGCTTAACGTGCCTTCCGAAGCACGGAGGAGCTCGAGATGATAAATTTTTGGTCACCCATCCGATGACCGGCCTTTGCCAAAGTTGCTTAACCTCAGCACTCGCAGACCGGGCGAGTTAACCACTCCGCCATCAAGCTCCTATATTATATTATACTAATTTAAAATAGATGAAATGTATTATCAACATTGCAGAACGAAATCTTCCTAATATTTGGCAACGTCATGGAGTGATTTTTTGCATCATAAGAGCGTTTACAACGCACACTATATTAGAGATAGAAAATCAAATTATGCTCAACAAACTATTTGAATGAAGTGATTTCACAGAGTAGTAGACAGAGTCCAAGCTTCCTTATAGCGCGCAAAATTTACACTTACTTTGGTAGGGTTGTCACATGAGAATAAGATAAATGAAACAAAATATTTTACTTTATTATATTTACTATTAAATTACTTACTCTAAATAGAACAGCTTGTCAGGCAATCACTGGTGCCTTTAGAACCACTCCAACGGCAGCGCTGGAGGTTCTCACAGACCTTTCACCCCTGCACATTGTAATAGAAACAGAGGCTTAGAAAGCGTTACATAGACTAAACGTGGCCGGACTATGGGACGCATCTAAACCTCTGACCAAACACACAAAATGGGAACCAAGCGACATTCCTTTAACTAAACCATAACATGTCAGATATTCATTAGGTAACTTAAAAATACTAAATTACTTCAGTCAAATAGTTTGTTGAGCATAATTTGATTTTCTATCTCTAATTACTAGATATGTTTTTTTTTTATATTGGCGGCGCTAGTGTGCGGCGTAAACGCTCTTAAGCAGGTGTTTCTTAAGTCTACTTTTGAAGGAAAACTTGCATTCAGCATGTTTAATTGGCGGTGGAAGGTTGTTCCAACATTTTGTTGCCAAATATCGGAAACTACCCCGAAACGCAGCAGTCGTATGTCGTGGTGTGACTAACTTCCAAGACGCACCCCTAGTGTTGTACCCAGAGCGTGAGTGTGCCAAGATCATTTTATTGGACAAATATTTAGGAGCACCACTTAAAATTACGTCAAACAAACTTGCCAGGTGAAGATTTCTTCTCGCCCTCATCTTTAACATATTATTAGTCTTTATATGTGTTTTCGGTGGCACGGTAAAGCAGTCTTGCACAAGCATTCTATACACGCTGCAAGATTTTTTTCGTATGCTCTACCAAGCATGGTTCACAAAAGGTAGACAGCAATTAAGCTTTGAAAGAACAAGTGAACAAGTTTTGTCGGATTCTGTATAAAACCTTCAACTTAAACTTGGCTAAGGCAGCCCTTAGCTAATTCGGAAACATGATCTTTAAAACGCAGTTCAGCATCCATTTTGACGCCAGAATTTCGCGCAGCTGAAACTCATTCAATTGGTTGATTGCCTATTGTTACAATTGGATTTCTGCTCTCAACATTTTACATTTGCTTTTTGGAGCCAAAAATTAGAAACTTGAATTTATTTGGATTTGAAACTAAAGTGTTCTGTTCGGCCCACGAGTTAATGCTATTTAAATCTTCAGTCAACTGTAGTGTGTGACCCACTTTACTCTATTATTACACCTGTCGCATTATTAGCCTGACATGTATTCAGTAATAAATCATACGTCGACTATACTTGTTTAATTAGCTCTCCCAGTCGTCCCATCAGTGCATGGCGACCCTGCCAGTGCTGCCTATCGGCAGCGCTGCGCTTGATGGTTTGGTAAGTGCGGTAAAAACAGTGACAAGAAACATTTGATTAAAGCACATTTTAAAAGTGAAAAATGGACTAGTTCCAAGTTACAAGTGAAATTGACACTACATAGTGATAAATAATAGTTGATTAAAATTAATAACAATGAACCATGAACAATGAATTTTTTTAAGTCTTTAATCGTCGTGGTGGTCACCGGTGACCGACAAACAATACATTTTCTATTGTGTCTGGTTTTGCGGCAGTCAACGTGTTAAAGTGTTGCAAAAATAATAAGTCAGATATCAATAAGTCTCATTATAAAGATCTAAAGTTATTTGTTTCTTTAGCTTTAGCTAGTGAGAAGCGATTGCCTTCTATGATTTATACATAAATAAAAATCTTAAGAACCCCAAAATTTTATGGAACAATTTAAAGCCATCTATTATACCTAAAAAAAAAGTTGAAAACTTGCAAATACTTTTGGCGATCTTGATGATATTAATAAACATTTTCTTAGTATACCTATATATATATTAGGTAATGATTATGCAAATCCATCATTGATGAATTACTTTGAAAACAATCGAGACAATGAAAATGAGTTTGAATTGCGGTGTATTTCGGTGGATGAAGTGGGCAAATTAATATTGAATTTAAAGTCGAATGCAAAGGGCTTGGATGACATCAGTCTGGATATGATTCTCTGTACGCTGCCACACACGTTGCCATTTATAGCTAACATAATTAACCACTCTATTTCAAGTCATAGGTTCCCTGATGATTGGAGGGCAGCCAGAGTCAAATCGCTCCCAATGATACCAAACCCTCAACAGCTGAAAGACCTAAGCTCCATTAGCCTTTTACCATGAAATATATAAATATCTAAAAATATAATTAATATAATAATAGATAAATATAATAATATATTTTCCAACAATAATATTTATTTCGTTATATCTGCTAACTCATGTTGACAAAAACAAAAGTAAGCCAGGAGACCTGTACCCACTGCAACACTGCCCACATAAAGCGCATTCGGTTGAATACAATTTGCCAATAAATTCATAAGAAGCACTTAATAGCAAAAACTACGAGTATAGCAAAAAAGCAAATACAAACTGATTTCTATATTGAGTTGAAACATTAGGTATTGCCTTAGCATATGCATATTGCCATAATGTACGAATGTAACCAATAATCGTTACAATAACTGACAACACGTTATTCCATTTGAGATGAACATAATAAATAATAACTAAAATTGAGCAGGCACAGAATAATTCAAAATAATATAGTATGATCTGACTCTTTAAATTCGTTTCAATAATTTTTTCTTCGTAAGGTCCAGTTACACTTAATAACGAACTTATAAACAGCAGGCAACAAGCGTCGTAGCGTGTGGCAACGGGTCGTAGCACGTCGTAGGTCGTAGGTATAATCGTAGCTATCTGATCACGCGCGCGGGCACGGCGCGCTACGGTGTACGAAAGCAAGCGATGAGTCCCGAGCGTGTGAGGTCAACAACCGGGCCCGATGGCAAGGTTAAAATTATATAAAATTTACCCTCGATTAATAACTATTTGCATTGGTTTCGAATTTTATGCGCTGGAGACAACGGTACACGCTGTTTCAATAGCCAAGCTATTATCGCGGTCCCAAGCCACACAACGTCGGTCGCAAGCGAGACTCTAAACGAACAACGAAAAACGAAACGAATAACGATTGTGACCGTTGAAAAGTAGTTAATATGAAGGCAAACCAATGTTATTACGAGTAATAACGATTTGTATTCGCAGTATTTAAAGCTAGTGCGTGAATTGCGAGATCGCTGGCAAGAGTGCGTGTCCTCACGCACTAGTGCGTGTCCCCAATCCCTACTAGATCCTCCGAGGGTTGGGATTGTATCGAGAGTGGAGCAACCTGAGGACGCCTCTAAAGGCTAGCTTAGTGGGGGTGGGGTGAAGTGGTCAGGTATATGTCTGTAACTGGTAAACCGGGTTGTCGTACCCTTGTTCTACGAGTACGGTGTCTTGGGCCTAAGCGAGAGTGCATGTTTAGTGTATGATATTAATCATCATCATCATCATCATCAGCTCATTTATGTCCTCACTGCTGGGGCACGAGCCTTCCCTATGGATGGATAGGGAGAACGGGCCATGAACCACCACCCAGTGCGGATTGGTGGTTGTTAACGACTGCTAATGCAGCCGGGACCAACGGCTTAACGTGCCTTCCGAAGCATGGAGGAGCTCGAGATGATAAATTTTTGGTCACCCATCCGATGACCGGCCTTTGCGAAAGTTGCATTTAGAGGATTGGGCGGGGACGATCACGACTTGTTCGCGCTAGCTACTGCGTCACAAAGATCTTCATATTTTATCGATTTGATTTAATTGCGTAGGTACAAATTAGAGTAGGGTAGGCGAAGCCCAGGCAAAACGCATATATTAAGGGAATTGGTAAAAAAACATACTGTTAGTCGACAAAACTCTTTTTACTACAAATTTGTATATTTATTATTTTTTAGAAAAACCTATTATAAATATTTAAAAACTAAACAATTTCTGACAAAATTTTAGGAAACATAAATATAATCATATTATCCGTTTTGCCGACTCACCTGGGCAAAGCGGATACACCCCAGGGGCAAAAGGGATATGTTTAAAAAAAAGTAATGGATACATTCATCACAGAAATAGCTCCCTATTTCTGTATAAGACGTACAGCCTTCATGCGCCCATCTTTTGCACTGGCTACACTCAATCCAGCCTTCCGTGGGCGGTTCAGTGTATTCTTCAGTGCATACCAAACAGAAACTACTTGCTTACTTACTTGCTTTACCTTTTTGTTTTTTTGTATTAACAGTGGTCGTTATCTTTTTAATTTCACTAGGTCCATCCAACTCAGTTATTTTTATTTTCCTATTATTAGCTTTATATGGAACTTTCAGTTCAGATATTTATGTCTTTTTACTATAAACGGATAGCTATTCGTCTTGCCCAGCGCCAATTTTTTTAAATTGTTTAGGTCAAAAAAGGTTCAATAGTTAAAGAAAAAGTTTTACACAAAAAAAAAACCTTTCCTACACTCACACCAATTATCTAGCCCAAGAGAAGCTTCCTTATAAAACTCGTTAAATGGTTACATGGTTTAATGGTAAAATACTTAAATACATACTTAATATACTTACATAGAAAACACCCTGACCCGAGACTATATAGAAAAACAATAATTTCTAAATTGACCCGACCGGGGATCGAACCCGAGACCTCAGAGATGGCGACACCATGAAAACCGGTGTACAAACCACTCGACCAAGGAGGTCGTCAATTATCACACAATCGATCTAACAAAACTTAATCATAAATACTAGATACGTAAAACAAAAAGTTGATACACATTCCTTGCCAAAAGACGTAATAAAACAGCAAACATTCTCTTTTCAAGCTATCTTCACAACAAGTACTCGCGATATTTGTTTTGATTGAACTTTCATGGCGTTGCCGGTGCACTGCTTCACCGACGTGAATACGTTCAGTTACGCTATCTATTGTATAGTTTTAGTGAAATCGGATATCCTACTTACCCACAATATGCTTTTCACCCGGGCTTCCCCTAGCCCCGCAAAATTCTGTGCTCTGTTCGTAGCCCGGTAGGTTTGCTCGGTAGTCATGATCCATTGTATAAAACTGCACACAGCTTTCTATTTTGGTACTTTCTAAATTGGCTGACTACTTACCTTTTTTATTATAATTATGTAATGTAACTATATTGACTTTTCGTGCAAAATAAATAGTTTTAATTTAAAAAAAATACAATTCTGACAAAGAGTTTTTGACAAATTTTAAACGCCTCTATTTGTAGTCTAGTCGTTAACACCAGCGGTCGCATACCCAAAGGTCCCGTTCGATTTCCAGCGGGGGTATGTTTGTGTACTGTAGAGTTCCCACTACTTAGGGAATCCTACTAGGATATAGAATATGAACAACAATTGCACTAAACTTTGTGTATTTATTTATTTAATTAATTGGCACAACTACAGAATACAATTCAGTACATTCACAACAGGTAAACTAATTCTCACATTAAAATTGAATTCCGGTGATTGTTGCGCACCGCGTTTACATAGAATAAGTAGTTTAACAAATGAAAATATTAAATACTTATACTTTTAACAAACAGTCTAAAAAGCGAGTTCAATAACAATTAAAAAATAACAATTTAAAAGAAATAAGGAAGTATTACCTACATTAAAACATTACATTAGATTAAACCGATCTCAGAGCACCTCCCTCGGCCCTTGAGCCTACTGAGCAAGTAATCACTACGTTATACTTGAGCCGGGCTGTCTCGCTCCTGTCTACCACTATGTCAAACCGTTGCCAACCTTTTTAATTTTACATGTTTGATGATTCAAATATTCATCCAGACTAAAGAGGCTTACATACAATTACAATAAACTAACTTTTACTATGAGCTGCATATAACCTTACGGTACCTACTCGGTTTGGTTGGTGGTAAGGCTTGTTTGTCCGCCTGGCTAGCTACCACCATCTTATTTAATTACTAGCTGACCCGGCGGACTTCGTACTGCATTTTTTTTAATATAGCGTATGTTACTCAGCGCTAATGTAGCATTCTAATGGTGAAAGAAAATTTTAAATCGGTCCAATAGTTTGTGAGTTTATTCGTTGCAAACATACCTCAAAGGTTTCCTCTTTATAATATTAGTATAGATGTCACCATAACATCAATATTTGTAGCATTGTTGTGTTCCGGCAGCTAGAGATAAGATAGCCAGTGCCTTGTTCAAAAAAACCTGTGAATAGGCAAGGTGAGGAAAGCTAGTGAGGCAGTATCCTGTTTATCTAGTTGTCCTCGCATCTGGACCCTGCTTCTGTTTAACATCAGGCAAAGCAGAGTCATTTTCCAAACAATCTATAAAAGAGTTTTTAAAATGTTGCGCCGCAACTTTAAAAAGTATAATACACGTTAATCATTATTTTGCTGTACCAACAACATTATACCAAAGAATTTACCGATATTTATCCCCTTGAGTGTCGCGACCCATTTTGACAAAAAGCGCGTTTGTGTCGCGCGATATGTCGCGCAAAATGGCCGCCGCGCGTAAGTGCATATTTATATGTTAAAGCAAAAGTTGAAAACTTTCAGTCGTCTTGACTTCCACTTACTTGTCTTTAATTTTGAGTAAACATATTTGTATCTTGTTTTGTATATTTATTAGTTTTTACTTTGTCTCAATCTCACTATCTATCTATGTGGTCATTCCTCTTAGCTACATCATTGTTAATTTGATTTAAAAGTATAAACTTTAGAAGCTATTATTATAAATTTTTCTTTTTTTTATGGCTAATATAAAATATTTTATAAATAGCTATTATTAGTTAACCTCTCGTTATCCATAAAACCAGACACAATAGAAATTCAATTGTTAGAACAGTGACTCCTCACTGGGAGATAAAAGAATAAACTTAACAACAAGCTTCATACATCTGTAATTATATATACTGTCAATGAGTATACTGTTTAATGACAAAATAAATGAAAAAAATCACGAGCAGATTGCAGATTTACAAGGTAGGTGCCGTCTGCCGGTGTTGACCGGATGCAATCAGTATGTCCTGATGAGAAGCAGCGTCCGGCTAAAATAACGCTTCAGCTCCTTTTCGTGGAAATTTTCGTTTCAATATCAAACAGCGAGCTCAAGGCATTTCATCTTAACAAATATAATGCCTATACAACGTGTAAAAAAAAGGTGTGGTAAAAATGAAAAGATCCAAATGGTATCCGATCCAGATCTTGTATGCAGAGTTAGTAAGACATAATTATTGACTTTAATTTGTTATGAAATTTTTATTTAAATATTTTGTATTGTGACGTCACATCAAAATAAACAAGTCACAGCCCTAGTGGTTTAGTAACCTCTGTGTACTTACATTTATGATCACTGCTGCTTACTTATGCGCGCCTGACGCGCATGACTTTTCACTAATATAATTATTTAATTTACATGATGTTTCATAATCTAGATCGGATACACTTTGGATCTTTTCATTTTTACCACACCTTTCTGTTACACGTTGTATACTGCATGATATTAGCAAGGCAGAGAGCGTTTCTTCCTAAGGGGGTGCCGCGCGGAATTTCGAAAATTTACGTGTTTTTAAGTCACTGGTGCTAGGCGCTGAATAGGTCATATACATTAAAAGAACTAGTGTAGATTAGCTTGATCCTTTGAAAAGGTCATAGTTGTCTTGGAATTTGAAACAAATACCCAGAAACTGCATAAACAATACGTAAAAGCAATGATATCTAAAAACTTATTTCTTCAGAAACTTTGTAAATATAGCACAAATGAAACAATGATCCGACATCAAAATGGTTGTATTGATATTTCGCAGGTCACTGTTGTCTTACTTTTTAATTAAAAAATATGAGTATGAAAATATTAAGACTTTTATTATTTTTTACCCAAACGCCTATGATTTTACGAAAGTAAACATTGCTCTAATTAAATCACCAGCCTATTCTGTACAGATATTAGTGTGCGTGCGTATTCGTAGTCGTGCTCCGTTGTCATACCACTGCCACGCGCCGCTCGCTCGCTATCATAAAAAAACTTGAAACTCGCAGTTTTGCATCCGCGCTGCACCCCCTTAAATAAAAAAATCTTTATTAAAAAATTCAATTGCCACATGTATCAGAGCATCACTTGAGAACGGCTCGACCGAATCGTCCGATTTATTTTCATAAACAATGTTTTCGAGCGAGTTACGGAATCCGGGTGTTCACTGAAGCGGACGAAGCTGCGAGCAATCCATTAAATTTTAGTAAATCCCAAAAGTAGAAATAATATTTGCCAATTTTCGAGGAATGAAAGACTACAAATTAGTTATCGGAATGCAGGAAATGTTATACCGAAATGCAATACAGGAAATGTAGTCTATGTTTGTTTGTGTCTTTCCATTCACTTTCATATGATTGGCAAACTCACGCCAGTCATGTGACAGAACATATAATGGAGTTGTCTACATAATTTAGTTTTTTAAGTGGTCTATACTCGTAGTAGCTAGCTTCTTTGTATTTTATACGAGAATGTTAAATTTATCAGCTCAGTGGCGTGCACTTTGAGAGGCATATGTCTAACAGTGCACTAGTATAGGCTGATGATGATGATGGTGATGGTGATAATGATGATGATGATGATGATGGTGATGAGGATGTGATGGTGATGATGGTGATGATGATGATTGTGATGATGATTGTGATGATAATGATTGTGATGATAATGATGATGATGGTGGTGATGGTGATGATGATGATGATGATGGTGATGATGCTGATGGTGGTGATGATGATTGTGATGATGATGATCGTGATGGTGATGATGGTGATGGTGATGGTGATGATGATGATGATGATGATGATGATGATGATGACTAATTTAATTTGACTTATATAGGTATAGCAATGAAATAATCTAAGGATCCTTTGATTGTAATATCTACATATATACATATAATGACTTGGCCTGACTGATTCATCATCGCCGAGCCTAAACCGCTGAAGCTAATTAGATGAAATTTGGGCTGTGGGTAAATTGGGTGATGTAACCAGCCACTAAGAAAAGATTTTACGAAAATCACACCTTAAGGGGTCAAATAGGGAATGAAAGTTTGTATGAAAGTCCGACAGTTTTGATAAAAACATAAAAATTGGTATTTGGCTTCTTGATAAGAAATAAAAATTATGTGTCTCGGGAATTTTGTTTATTTTCTTTTAAAAGAGTAAAAAAGGGAAGAAGTTTTTTTTGGGGAAATCGTTATTTTTTAAGTAATAACTATCAAAATGAATAATTTAATCGATCTATAGATTTTTTAATAAAAATAAAGAATGACGTGTTTTAGCATTTTTCGAAAAATCTCCCCTAGAGAGGTGAAATAAGCTTGAAAAGTTGTATGGAAATCTGTCATTCTTTAAATTTCGGTATTTGGCCTGATAAGAAATTGTAAAGTGTTTCAGGATTTTTGGAAAATGATCCCTTAAGTAGGGGATGACAATTTGTACAGGAGGTTTTAAAACGACCAAAATTACTTATACAGAGTGACCTTTATTACGTTGTTTTGTGTTAGACACTTTTTACTTATACCCTTATAATATTTACTTTTCTTAAGTTTGGCTTTTATTGCGAATAAATACAAGTCGTGTAGCCCACGTGAGCAAAGCCGCAAACAAAAGCTAGTTTATTTATATACACAACAAAACGAAACATTAGTTTACATAACTTGAATAAAAAAAATAGAAAAATAATTGTAGCAAGGCTGAGAGAGGTGTTTAGAGGGAAGGTTTCCTTCGTCCTATGGTCCTATTAATATCCGCAGAAGAACAAAGGTTATCGTCATGAAAAAATAGAAAAAAATTATATCTAAATGATAATGATGTCGTTTTTATCACAATAAATAAATAGCCCGAAGAGTTGATAAGCTCAAATGGCAGTGGGCAGCGGAAAAGTTCTCGGGAAACTAATTAAGTCCTCATTATCGAACGGATGCCAGTCTTTGTTATCTATTATTGGATATAATTCATTGTAGTTTCGTGCGCTGCTGTTGCTTTTTTACTAAACGTACTTACCTACTTAACTTAATAAATGCTATCTAACGAAATGACCCGATTGTTACGAATTTATTTGTTTTCTATTTTTCTATGATCTGCCAACGTCGCCTTTTTATTATTTCGCTGGTTGTCACCATGGAGCTTTAAAGTTTATTTGTTTTACTCTTTCCTTTTACACAGACAACCGCCTTTATGGTCTAGTGGTTAAGACCACCGGTTTAGACCCAGAGGTCCCGGGTTCGATTCCCAGCAGGGGGTAAGTATACGTTTGTGTACTCGGTTCGATTGGTGGTAGGTACAATAAAGGTACAATAAAGGTGACATATTTAGATAAGATGGTGGTCCATCTTATCTAAATATGTCACCAGAACATCAATGTTTGTAGCATTGTTGTGATTCGGTAACTATATTATCTCTAGACAGATAAGATAGCTAGCCAGTGCCTCAGTAGTTGAGATTTCCGGGTTATGTGCGCTTCTATTATCGCTTAACATCAGGTGAAATTAAGGCTAAGTGAAAAAATATATATATTTCTTCTTAGTCGTCCGATTTTATTGTATTGTAACATGTCAACCTATTGTTTTATGTATTTTGTGAACTGATTAAATTGGACCCCGCGCAAACTGTACATGGGAAATGCCGTTCGA
Organism: Eudonia mercurella; assembly: GCA_963082485.1. Classification (NCBI taxonomy): domain Eukaryota; kingdom Metazoa; phylum Arthropoda; class Insecta; order Lepidoptera; family Crambidae; genus Eudonia; species Eudonia mercurella. Next base: position 2,788,270 of record OY720022.1, read on the forward strand.
TATATTTAGCTCAAACATAGGTAAAATATAGTCGGTAACACGGTGATCGATTGTGTTAAAGTTAAATAACGACCAATTTCGGAGATATAGCTATTTTAATGTTGAAACCGTGATCATAATTTTCACGTTGCATGAAATGTACACACATTGTTTGAGAAAAGCTAAACACAGGCGGCCAAGCGGCCGCAACTAGGCATTGAAGGACTCACGTGTGTGCCTCGGCAGGCTTATTTTATTTCTAATGAGCCATAAACCACCACGCGGGCTCAGTGCGGATTGGTGGTTGTTAACGACTGCTAATGTAGCCAGGACCAACGGCTTTACGTGCCTTCCGAAGCACGGAGGAGCTCGAGATGACACATTTTTGGTCACCCATCCGATGACCGGCCTTTCCGAAAGATGCTTAACTTTAGCAATTTCAACCCGGACGCGTTAACCACTGCGCCATCGAGCTATTGGATGGGTGACCAAAAATGTATCATCTCATATACATTTTTGGTCACCCATCCGATGACCGGCCTTTGCGAAAGTTGCTTAACCTCGGCAATCGCAGACCGGGTGCGTTAACCACTGCGCCATCGAGCTCCTCCCTAATAATTCGTACCTACAAGAGACTAACAAAGATTCTCTATAAAATAAAAGCGACAGTTGAAACTTTATAAAATATACCTTTATTGGCATACTAAACATGATTACAGCACGAGAGATTCTATTTCTGATATTTTTATTTATTTTGCAATAAGTTAGTTTTATCATTCCTGGCATTTCAATTTACCAGGAATCAACTTCTCGGTGCTTTTCCGGAGTCTCGGAAATAGAAAAATGCGAAGTTGCTTTGAAGACCTATAAAATGGTTTCAATACAAAAAAATACGTCCAGGTTTTCTTTGCGAGCTTTTATAAGTTTCCTTCCGTACCTTATAAACTTCAACGTTCAACAACTTTCAAACCAATTAGCCAATTGTAGAAAATATTTTTAGTAGAAGATAATAAGAAAACGCTTGTTCAACTGCATTTTTTTTATGATATCTCCAATCTCTAACTTACTAGGTATCTTAGTCTGTGTTTTCTTTAAGTATATTTTTTTTAATTCATAATAGCTCATTGACATATACATATCTAATATATAAAATTCTCGCGTCACAGTTTTCGTTGCCATACTCCTCCGAAACGGCTTGACCGATTTTGATGAAATTTTTTGTGCTTATCCGGTATCTATGAGAATCGGCCAACATCTATTTTTCATCCCCCTAAATGTTAGGGGTAGTCCACCCCTAAATTTTTTTTTTATTTTTTATGGCAAAACGACGTTTGCCGGGTCAGCTAGTATTAGAGATGAAAGGACTTGAGGTTTTTAAGCTCTTCAAAAGGAACTCGACTCAAATCATACGGTTAACAACTTAATGAGTCTTTAAACCCTGAACCCCAAGCCTTATTTGAGTCCAAGACTAGGACTCGAGGTCTATTTTAAGACTTGAGTCATTTTGAAATGACTCGGAATTTTAAACGACTCACTCTCAACGAAAAGGTTCGAACCCTTTTAAAACAACTCGGTTCGCGGGAGTCTTAAGTCGTGAGGCGCGCTTATTCTCGAATACTAAAATTAATATGGATATGTATGTATGTATGTCGTATTCACACGCTAATTATTACAGGTAAAAGAGGCATATTTATTTTTGGATTTTAAATTGTCACGTGTTAAAAACGTCTTTTGTTGTTATTTAATACGGGTAGACAATCAATATTTAATACGATAATGTAGTATTCTAATGGTGAAAGATTTTTGAAATCGGTCCTGTAGTTTTTGAATTTTTTCTTATCATATCAAACATACAAAAAATATTACACTCAACTTAAGTAATTGTAGCAACGTTACTTTCAATTTTTCCTAATTATACCTAAGTATTATTTGTTATAATTTAAAGATTATTCTGTAATACTTACCTATCATAATGTAGTAGTTAATACCTAAACTGAAATAAAAGTATCTTGTGATTGTAAATGTTTTTTTTTGCATTTAGTCATTTCCTCGCTGAGGTGGGATGAAAAGTTACGTGTTGCACTCGAGTGCAAAGATTTTTCACCTTGTTCTCTTTTGATTCCCTCGCTAACGCTCAGGATTCTAATTTTAGAATCCTTCGCTTGCTCGGTCATCAAAATTGACACGCGGTTAAAAAGCAACTTTGCACTCTTGTATAACAAATAACTATTCTTTTTTATTATTAGTGTAGCTGTAGATGAATTACCGTTCTTGTATTGACAATCTTTAGAATTCTTTTAACATTTCATACTTATTCTAAAATCTAATCTGGCGCCACGTAACTTGCAATTAATAGTTAAGTGCAAGTTACGTGGCGCCATCTCTTGACGAATGATCTATGGCAGTTATAGAATATTTTTAGTGAGGGTATTTTGCTGCGAACATTATTTTGCAAATAGATTGACATAGATATAGTTACACTTGCTTGTTTACTGATTGCAATAGTATTTAGTTCCCGTTGTTTTTGTTGTAAAATATGTTATTTTGATATATGTAGGTACCGCATAAACATTCATATGCATTTAGTAAAAAGTAGTTATTTTAATATTACAAACAGACACACCAATTTTATTCATATGCATAAGTAATTTTTGAAATTGATAAAAATTAAAAACAGCGTTTTAATTTCTAAATTTCTTTTAAAAAATATTTTGTAATAATTTACAATTACGATAATTATCTTTAAATTGTAATAACAAAAATATTTAGTGATGAAAAACTAGAAAACTCAATAAAAATGCAATGACCAAGCACTGAAGTTTATTATTTTATAAGTAATCTCATGTTAAACAGCTCATCTTATGTTAAACGACTCGAGTTCTTTACTAAAAGGCTTGTGGCTAAGTTGTTATAACTGTTATTAAAAGACTCGAGTCGTTTTATTTCAGAGTTGAACTCTAATGACTGAAGTCATCTTACATTAGTAAAAAGCCTCAAGTCGTATTTTTTGAGTCGAGTCCTAAAAATTGAGGCGAGTTTTGATTGAAAAGGTTTAAAAACCTCGAGTCCTTTCATCACTAGCTAGTATATATATAAGAGGAAATATTCTATAGGATATTTCGTCTTCATAATATTAGTATAGACTAGCACTTTACTCGTGACTTCGTCCGCGTGTATTTAAGATTTAAAAATAAACTTTTTTTAAATAAAATATGCCTATGTTACTCGCAAGAAATGTAGCTTTCTATCAGTAAAATAATTTTTGGTTTTGGATCAGTAGTTCCAGAGATTAGTCCCGACATACAAAAAAGTCTCAAACATTAGGTACCTCTTCATTAATAGTATAGATAGATTGAACTTTGGACTGCGTTTGGGATAGGTACCTACCCCTCTAGCGCCATATTATTATGTACGCACCGTCGCACACCGTAGTAAGAATGCCCCGCGTCACCGCTTGTCGCATGTACGACAGTGCATACATAAAACTTCGCTCTGTTTTATTTTCACCGGTCCGAGTTGTAGTATACATGTTTTGGTTGTCTGAGAATTGTCTATGGTTCATATAGATTAATCTAAAAAAATGTGTTTCTGATGTTATGATCGCATGTATGTCGGCCATATTGGTAAAAGTTGTGTTGTAGTGTTTTGTTTTTATTATGATATCTTGACGAAAAAGTAGAGTTTTCCTATGATTCTTATGTATATTTACTGGAAATTTAATACAGATTTTGTACAATGCAATAGTGGCGTGATCCGGTGGAAATTTAGATAAAACAAAAAGCAAGAAAAATTGTGTCCTTTTTATATACCTAGCTTATATTGTACTACGTGTTGTCTTGTGTCGTAATTTTCTTTATAACTTAATAGTATGGTGATAAAGGTGGTTGTACGCGTAATGTACGATCTTTTGTGATAGTTGATATGAATGAAAGTCTTTGATAGAAAATTAAAGTGATATATTAATATAATTGATACTTATGATATGTGGTGAAAGAGTACGCGCGCGATGAGTATGATAATCGATTACGGACTGAACTATAGATATATAAAATGACCTAAATTAATGCATGTGGCGTAAAAATGCTTATAAGACAAAACTGTACGCGCTTGCTCGTACAGTGGTAGTGTAAGAACATCAAATTGTAGATTATTTCATTAGGAACCTATTTTGATTTACAGCTAGACATTCAATAGTAGTAGGTGGCTGTAGAGATTTCGCGGGTGGGGTGGTCCACTTGTAATATTAACAATGGCGGCGCTTGTTTATTTTCGTTCCTGCAAGCGTAAAATCGTTTTCGCGAGTGAAGTGCTGCTTATCAAGTGTTTCAGAGTTATGAGTTCGGAGCGTAGACTAACAAGTTATAATGTCAGTTTTGTTTTGTGACCTTTGTCAATATTTTATCAAACTAGAAATATGAAGTTAGATATAATTCAGAAATATTGAAAACAAAAGAAATTCGTGCCAGTGCGACTACATGTACCTAAGTCTAGTCCATTGTTTTTCTAAATTGTGAGTCTGGGTGTTTTCTATGTATAATAAGTATGTATTTAAGTATTTTAAGTATGTTTAATCGTTATCTAGTAACCATTTAACGAGTTTCATAACGAAGCTTCTCTTGGGCTAGATAATTGGTGTGAGTGTAGGAAAGCTTCGTTATATATTTATTATAAGTCGTTAACCAGGTATAAAAAGTAACACAGATAATAATGACGTCTCAATTACGCGATAATTTTGTATAAGTAGTTATCACTAGTGATCGGATAATTGGATATTTACCTAAAACGTAAAATAACATATAAAACTTACGTTATTGTGCGCGCGAACCTATAAAATCACTACACCAAAAAAATATAAAACTTTGAAATTCAAATTCAAAATTCAAAATCATTTATTCAGTTTAGGCTACAAGTAGCTCTTATGAGTGTCACTATGCCATCGGTTCGTAAGTCTACTCTGGGCGGGAGATCTTGTACTGAAAAGAACCGGCATAAAACTCAGCAAGTGTCCAGCTCTTTTCTCCCTTACAGCGTCAAAAATATTGGAAAATGCCTTATCATAGCAGGACACTTTCCACTTAAACACTGACTGAACTTCCACTAATATTTTAAAATCAAAATTTGCCAAATCGGTCCAGCCATTCTCGAGTTTTTAGCGAGACTAACGAATAGCAATTGATTGTTATATATACATATATATATAGATATAAGATGGCTGGCGTGAGACGGGTTAAAATCTAATACATTTTTATCACGAGATTACAATAATTATTGATTAATTTCTTATAGACTAGACTTTGATGCTATATACTCGTATAGGTAGGTATCAAATTTAATTTACTTACAATTCTTCACACAATCAGTACTGTAGTGTTCCCACTACTTAGGGAATCCTACTAGGATATAAAATATGAACAACAGTAATAGTTGCACTTTGCTTCTTGTATTCTAAATAAAAATGTTACATTAGATTACACCGATCTCAGAGCACCTCGGCTTTGAGCCGGGCTGTCTCGCTCCTGTCTATAGACTGCTTAGAGCAAACATGTACCCCCACTGGGAATCGAACCCGGGACCTCTGGGTCCAAACCGGTGGTCTTAATGTTAACTGAACGAAGGTGCAAATAAGCTACCGTTTTAGCAGCGTAAATACCGTTTGAGCAATCTCAGCTATTAAACAGTCGTTTGTGGTTGATGCGTTTAATGCTCTAAGATAGACTGTGTCAAGCCGTTGCAAACCTTTTTAATTGTACAATCGAACCAACTGAATCATGACCCACTTGCCTGATAATTCGTTTGAAACTTTCAAACTTGTAAGATCTATCGCGTATAATGCACTTACGACGTTTTAGGTACTAATAAAATTACGTCAATACAGATCGCAGACCTATGCAATTTTAACCTTTGTTATCATTGCCATAAAAATCACATTTCACACATATACAGTCATTGTTTGAATCTCGAGCTAGTTCTCGCTTATTTAACCTAAACTTTTTGATGATGGAAAAAATATATTTAAAAAATGGGGTGTTCTACAAGTGTGTCATATTATGTCAAGTTGTCAGTCAATGTGAAAAAATAGAAACTAAATAGTAAAATGCTTAATAATTTTTAATAATGGCTAATTTAGAAGAACAAAGAGCTCGGATTGTAGTCTTAAGTGAGGAAGGCTATGACATACGGGAAATATCACGCGAATTGAATATTTCTCGGAATACAGTGAGGACCTGGATCAGACGGCACGCCGGAGAGGGCATCCTCGAGGACAGACGACGTCATAACCACGGCGTTCGCCGACTCACGAACGAACAAAGAGTGGACATGCAACACCATTACGAAGAACATCTTTTTACTCCCACCCGATATTTTGCGGCACAACATGACGTCTGTCTACAAACTATTAGAAATTACATATATGCAAGGCACTGGACTGCATTACAGACATTATGCTGAGAAAGTAGCCTTAACGGATGATCATAAAACAGCGAGAACGAATTTTGCAAACGCTTATTAGACTACGACTGGACTAACACTATATTTACAGACGAAAAAACATTTCGATCTTCTCAACACGGTCGCTTAACTTTGTGGCGTTACGATAACACGCGGTACACAGAAGATCACGTCGTGCCTAATCAGTTATCCGGTCGAATTTCAGCGAATATGTGGGCGTGGATGGGTATCGGAGGAGTAGGTGAGCTTGTCTATATTTCTTCTCGGCAAAACGCAATGAAGTATGTAGATATATAGATAGAAGAATCTATGTTACCGACAGTGCGAACAGTTTACCCGCGTGAAGATGTGCCAGTATTTTCCTACGTTCATGACAACTGTCGAGTGCATAGTACCAGGGTCTCAAATTGGTTTGATCTGCATAATGATGAAGTTACTTTGATTCCATGGCCGAGTAGATCCCCAGACCTCAACCCAATAGAAAATTTGTGGGGTTTGATGGGCCAAATGTGGGATAACAGAAACGAGAGAACAAAGGAAGCAATTGAGCAACATTGTAACGAAATTTGGGATTACTTGAGAGACAGCGACATTTGCAGTCGTCTAATAGGGTCAATGCGTGACCGATTACAAGCCGTTATCGATAACGATGGTGCACACACTAGGTTTTAGATACTGAATCTTATAATTTAAATTAGTTCTGTTAAAGATTAAATAAAGTTTTTTTCATTTCACAAATTTTATTACTCTTTACTTATACATATAAGCTTGAAAGACCAACAATGATATGTTTCTGTCCTTAAAATACTTATAGGAATGACGTGATTGAAACCTGTTAATGAATTAATCTAAAGTGTATGCTGGCACTTCACTTGGCCGTATTTGCCCAAACATGACTGCATTATTTTTGATTTTATATTCTAGAGAAATAAATGCGACTAATAGTTGAGCAAATTTAATACGGCCAAGTGAAGTGGCACCATTACGTTCGTAGAAAACTTCCTATACTTAGCTACGTAATACAGATAAAGACAGTAACATCATTTCATATACGAGCTTAGTCGATACTGTCCGGTTTATTTAACAGTGCACTCAGTAAATGTCAGTGTCTAATCAAATGATAACAAGTTCGTTACCAAGAAATAAATCTTCAAGCGAATTTCGACCTACTTGCATTTAAGGGGTTTAGCAAAATAAGCTTATGGTGGGTCATGATTCAGTTGGTTCGATGTTCGATGATTCAAATATTCATCCAGACTAAAGAGGCTTACATACAAATACAATAAACTAACTTTTACTATGAGCTGCATATAACCTCCTTACATTATGCCCCACTCTTCTATTCAAAAAAAAAATTTTTTTTTTAAACCCAACAATTTTTTTTCCACGGTGGTAACCCTAATTTATAAAATATCAATCACATATGAGATAAGAATCTCCAACAAATCTCCTATCTACACTTATGGTGCAGACCCTACTTATTAAAAATATAGTGTATATCCTACCTAAACAACCTATCTGAGATCTTACAATATGTTCCAAATCTTGGGAACAAAACGCCGTGCCATTATCATTACATTTGTTCAATAAGCGCAACCGAAGTACAACTGCTAATTTCATATACCTCCACCCATTTACTGTACGCATCAACTTTAACTAGAAACATGCGTCTGTTTAGGGGCCCTAGGAAATCTAAATGAAGTCTATGGAAAGGGTGTGAGGGGTACGGCTAGGGTGATTTCGACGCCCGTGGTGGCGAGTGTCGCAGCTGGATACACGTCTCACACGACCTTATTATTTTTCCCAGCGCTTCGTCTATTCCCGGGAACCACAAGCGGGAACGGGCTTCCGCCTTGGTTTTCTCAATGCCCATGTGCGAAGTGTGAAGGACATTTTGACGCAAAGACTTCGGTATAACTGCCTTGTGCCCTCTCATTAAGCAACCATTTTCGTATGCTAGCTGTGATTTACATAAATAATATAGTTTTGTTGATTCATCTTTAATTTTATTAGGCCATCCTTTTAAGACGAATTTAATGACTCTGCTTAACACTGCATCTTTTAAAGTCGCATCCCGTAACGCCTGAACAGTTATCGGCAAGGTCCCGTGTGTTACAAAGTTTACATAAGCTTCGAGCTCGCACGATGACGCATCGTCATCGGCCGCTTCCCCCACTGTGCCCGGGGGCGGCGCTGGCGGCTGCGGCGCGGGCAGGCTCGCCCGTGACAGGTAGTCTGCGGAGTTATCGTTACTTTTTACATATTCTATTGCATAATTATAGGCACTTAAAAATATAACGTATACGGTTCGCCGATATTTCTGGGATACCATTGTCCAAAAGTTGATAGCAAAGGCTTATGATCAGTACGCAGTACACGGCGTGGACCTTCCATATAAATATTGATGGAAGAATTTTTTTAAGCCCTGTTTTATAACGTGTCCGAGATAACTTATCTCTTCCTTAAAGAATTCACCTTTATCTTTTTGTAATACGAGCCCTGCCTTTAGCAATCGCTGTAATAATTGATGCAGCTTATTAATGTGATCAGCACGATCAAATCCCGTGATCAGGACGTCATACAACAGACATAAAACGCCGCTAATGCCCGCTAGCAATCCCTCCATAACTCGCTGGAATATAGCCGGCGCGGACGACAAACCAAACACTAATCTAGTGTATGCAAAAAGGCCGCGGTGTGTATTAACGCATGTATACCTTTGTGACTCCTCATTTAAAACCAGTTGATTATAAGCCATAGATAAGTCAAGCTTGGTGAAATGCTGTCAACCGTGAAGCTTTGCAAACAACTCGTTTGTCGTAGGCAACGGGTACTGGTCGACAACTAATAGTTTATTAATGCTAACTGAATAGTCAACGCAGAGACGGACCGACCCATCACGTTTAAAACCGGCACTATTGGAGACGCATACTCTGATTGATCCACTGGTCGCAAAATACCTAGCATAACTAACCGATCGATTTCTTTGTCTACCTTGCCCTTAAGCGCGAATGGCATTGTGCGGGCTTTAATAAATAAAGGCTTAGCATTTTCTTTAAGCCTTAATTTCACCTCGTATTTATTAAAGCGCCCTAGTTATCCTGAAAACATAACGGGATACAGTAGAAGTGCAAGGACTTGGTTTCATGATGTCAGCTTTAAAAACATTACTGTTATTTACCGGTGAAAGCTGTAAGCCAAAAGTTGATATAAAATCACGGCCGAGCAGTGGCGGCCCGCCGTTGCGTACAACATATACCTGCCTGTATATTGTGTGTGCGTCCCCTCCATTCCAACGGAATCCATACACACCCCGCACACATCAATGCTTCGCCCGTATAACCTAATAAACGTTTATTTGTTTTTGATAATGGCACGTTATTGAAATGTAGTCTATATGTTTTTTCAGATATGACCGACACTGCCGACCCACAATCTATCTCGAATTGCAGCCTAATACCCTTTATACAGACATTTTCGACTAAGGGCTCGCCCTTTAAAGATCTAACATCGTACACGTATAATTGGCGTAACGACACTCGTGTGATTTATGATTATTGTTACCGCACACCGAGCATTTCACTTTTTCACCTTTTTTACTGTCCCTAGCTCTAGCACTTCCTTGGTCGATTTTATACAGCTCGTGTTCAGTGACGGTGGAGCTGGCTGCCACTGCCGAGCGTGCGCTCCGTAGGTTCTCCACGAGTTCCACAGCCTTCATCATTATCATCATCATCAGCTCATTATATGTCTCCACTGCTGGGGCACGAGCCTTCCCTATGGATGGATAGGGAAAACGAGCCATAAACCACCACACGGGCCCAGTGCGGATTGGTGGTTGTTAACGACTAGCTGCTAATGCAGCCGGGATCAACGGCTTTACGTGCCTTCCGAAGCACGGAGGAGTTCAAGATGATTAATTTTTGGTAACCTCAGCACTCGCCGGGCGCGTTAACCACTGCGCCATCGAGCTCCTCCACAGCCTTGGCCAACGTTAAACCGGCTAAATCCTGAACGTACAGTTTTTCTTTTTCAGCTCCCGACAGCATCCCCATAATAAATCGGTCTCGCAGCGCCGTTTAAACATTAGCAAAGTTGCATCGCGCTGTGACCCCACGCAGTCGCGCCGCCCATTGCGACGCCGTTTCAGTTGGCAGCTGAGTAGCCGCATAAAAACTGTGACGTTCTCCGAACCCGACTTGCTTTGGTGTAAAATGGGTGTCCAAAAGCTGCACGATATCCTGATAAGGCACCGCCTCCAACGTCTTTGGAAGAGCAAGGTCGGTCGCTAATCTGTAGGTATCTTCCGTGAGTGCGCTGAGTAATATCGCTCGCCGTTTCACTCCCAACGGATCCTTTACCGTGTCGATGTCATTTGCGATGAACCATTGAGTGATCCTGCCCTTAAATGCCCTCCAAGTTTGCTGGGTATGATCAAAAGTAGAAATTACGCCAAAGTAAAGACTATTTTTTTTTGTGGGTAATCGTCGCCAATTGTTATGTAGGAAGACCACGGGACAAGTGAAACACAGAGCTGCTGTTTACGCACTACGTGTATTTGCTAAGGAGCGCTGTCACACACACAGAGGTACACCGTATACACACAAGCAAACATAACACAAGACTTAAAACTAATCCTGCCTAAGGTCAGAAAAAAAAATCATACACACAGGAGAACTTTTGTTCGAGAAATGTTGTTGAGAGTTTTTGTACCACCTGTGCTCTCCTGACATTATATAAAGCCTTAGAAAGTAATCTACCCATACGGTATCCCTTTCAGTCACCGTCTCATCTACTCCTATCACATTTAATCCCAACACACGATCCACCATTGAATATTGCTCTCTACCATACAAAATATTGTATAATGACACTTTCGTCGATGCTTGTACACTATGGACTACCAAAGGTAACACTGAACACCATTCTCGCTGATTATCACCTAAATATTTTGATAACATATCCACCATAACATCAATGTTTGTAGCATTGTTGTGTTCCGGCAGCTAGAGATAAGATAGCCAGTACCTCACTAGTTGAGGGTCCCGGGTGAAGTGCGCTTCCATCATTGGCTTTATCAACACTTAACATCTGGTGAGATCAAGGCACTGTACTTACCTGTAAATATATAAAATAAAAAAAAACCACCGTTCTATTAAACATCTCAACCAAACCATTACTCTGTGTATGAAAAGCACTCGTATGTATTAATCTAGCCCCAAACCGTTCAACGGTTTCTTTCACAACTCTAGCTGTAAAAATCGTTCCTCGATCTGAAACAATCTCTCTTACATCACCAAATCTACAGAAAACTTCTTCTATTAAAAATCGCACTATATTATCCGACGTAACCTTAGGTAAAACCTTACATATCGCGAACCGCGAAGCATACTCTACCGATACTACAACAAATCGATTACCTCTTGACGAATGTGGAAAAGGCCCTAATACATCAATACCTACCTTTTCAAAAATATTTGTAACTCTAATCGGCATTAACTCTGCAACATTTCTTACCACCTTTCTTTCCTGACACGGCACACACGAAGCTATATACCGCTCTACTTCCTTATCAGATTGTGGCATAAAATATCTGAAACGAAACCTCCTTAATGATTTCGCAAGACCTAAATGACCTTCCGTCCATTCATCATGAAGCTCACGCATTACATTCTGAAACAAACTCCTAGGTAAAACCAATACCTCACGTATCTCACCATCTCTACACACACTTTTATAAAGAAAACCATTTCTTAAACAAAAACCACTACGCCTCACCTCTGAACGCTCGCTTAAATGCATTATCCATCTAGAACAGAAAATGTCATTCGACTGATCCTCCTATAACGATTCTACATTTATACTAAATATCTCTAAACCGTCACTGGGTTCCGTCTCCTTCTCTACCTACTGCCCTTCTTCTTCAACTAAAGGATTCCTAAAACCACAAATGTTGAAATGAAAAAACTTCCACGAGCAGGATTTGAACCTGCACCCTTCTGACATACCGGGTCAGGTGCTCTTCCAATTGAGCTATCGTGGTTCTAACCAGCCCGCCGAAATTATTCAACACTTTTTACTTTGAAAGCCAAAGGCGCCTATTCAATGTCAACAACTACCGTCACTAACATACGATCATAATATTTTTACAAATATTAATGATCAGTTAAGGAGTAAGCAAGCTATTTATAAAATGTTCAAATAATTTTTAACGCAAATGTTGTTGAGAACAAATTACAAAAACACAAATGTTTAAAAAATTTCCACTAGCAGGATTTGAACGTGCACTCTTCTGACATACCGGGTCAGGTGCTCATCCAATTGAGCTATCGTGGCTAATTGGCTGGTTAGAACCATGCAAGGGGCATAAGAACCTCACCCATCGCCTCATTCGACGCATCAACGCACACTCTCGTTGTGACCGACTTATCCCCTGAAATATACGAAAGAATCGGCGCTCTACACATAGACTCTTTAATAGAAACAAACGAATTCTGCAACTCCTCGTTCCACTGAAACTTCACCCCCTTTTTCAACAACTTAGTAAGAGATAATGTTATTTTCGCAAAGTACGGCACAAATTTTCTATAATAAGAGAATACACCTAACAATTGTTTTACCTCTTTTGCCGATGTTGGAGCTGAAACCTCTCGCATGGCATTATTGCATATTAATATTACTCAGAGCACCTCGGCTTTGAGCCGGGCTGTCTCGCTCCTGTCTATAGCACTGAGCAAGTAATCACTACGTCTATAGTGTATCAAACCGTTGCAAACCTTTTTAATTGTACACGTTCGATGATTCAAATATTCATCCAGACCAAAGAGGCCTACATACAAATACAATAAACTAAGTTTTACTATGAGCTGCATATTAACCTCCTTACAGTACACAACAATAATCTTTTATTTAAATTTACGGTAAAATATAAAATATAGGTAGGTAGGTACTTAGTGTCTCTCTGTAACCACGAACCCTGCAAAGGGTTCGGAAACGTCAGGATAAACATTAATTAAACCTAATGTATGAAATAAACGCGAGTACGTACGTAAAAGTAGTTTCATTTCGAGGTACTTCGTGCTCAAGAAATAAATAAACAAAAACGACAATTTTCTCAGTCAAATTTTATTATCACAAAATGTATGAGACACGGTAGCAGTTTTATTAAGTATTTTATTAATTTATATCTGAAATCTGGGAAAAGCACTGGTGAATTATGCTAGTAAAGCGAAAATCATTCTCCAGTGCTTTTCCCAGATTTCTCTTTACAAAATATTGGAGGATGTATAAAGTTGTTTTTCTGTTCCTTCCTGGTATTGGAAGCGAGCATACCATTCATATTTTTTTGCACTTTCCGCTCTCGACTTCGTCCTCTTCAGTGAACACCCGTATCCCGTCGAAAACGTTTTTTTTTTATGCAAACCTTGTCCCGATAATTACGAACACAACAATAATCATATAATTTTATGTCCCCACTGCTGGGACAGGAGCCTTCCCAATGTATAGGGAGAACGGGCCATAAACCACCACGCGGGCCCAGTGCGGTTTGGTGGTTGTTAACGACTGCTTATGCAACCAGGACCAACGGTTTTATGTGACTTCCGAAGCACGAGATGATACATTTTTGGTCACCCATCCGATGACCGGCCTTTGCGAAAGTTGCTTAACCTCGGCACTCGCAGACCGGGCGCGTTAACAACTGCGCTATTGAGCTCAACAAAAAACAAATCACAGTGATACTCTGGCCACAACACTGAAATTTCACTTTTTATGCTTTTGTCTATATCTATCTATTACTATATCTCTATATCTTTAGATATAAAAATCTTCTGTGCGTGTTTATGCTATTGAACTCCTTCTAAACGGCTGGACCGATTTGGATGAAACTTTCTGTGTGTCCAAGTGAATTCGAGAATGGTTTAGATTTACAATTGCACCGAGTAGGTGGCGCTGCTATAGGGGTCCATCATGGGATACGGGTGTTCTTAAGCGGACGAATGATTTGTTTATTTTGTTGTCATGGAAACTGTCAACGTGAAACTGTCAAAACGGTACGAAGTCCGCCGGCGGGCGCCGGTCGTCGTCTCATCCTTTTACCACGGACCCTGCAAAGGGTTCGAATCGTCAGGATAAACATTAAAACGTAATCTTGTAAATTTACTAGCCGTCACCCGCCCGCTTCGCTGTGCGAAAGTAATGGTTCAATGAATGTTAAATAAAATAAGATTTCTTTTTAAAATCTCAAATCCAAATCCACTCGGACTAAATCGCAGGTTAAGTGCTTATGCCCAACAAAGTCACTGGCAAGTTAATGATCTCTGCCTACCCCTAATGGGAGACAGGCGTGTTTGTATGTATGCCTACATGTTAGTAAACTCACTGGATCATACAAAACGGGACGGCAATGAAAGTGTAACTGAAGAAATAGTTATTAGGTCCTTCACTAGGCATTTCGTTTATTTTAATTTAATTAAAATGTATAATGTATAAAGTGTAATGTACTTATGTTTTTGCATTGTACTCGTAAGTACGCAACAACGATCTGGGATTTTTTAATCTCACTGAAATATTATAATTTTTGCATTATTTACAATTATAAAAACACAAATGTTGAAAAAATTTCCACGAGCAGGATTTGAACCTGCACCCTTCTGACATTCCGGGTCAGGTGCTCTTCCAATTGAGCTATCGTGGTTCTAACCAGCCCGCCGAAATTATTCAACACTTTTTTTTTTTTTTACTTTGAAAGCCAAAGGCGCCCATTCAATGTCAACAACTACCGTCACTAACATCCGATCATAATATTTTTACAAATATTAAAGATCAGTTAAGAAGTAAGCAAGCTATTTATAAATGTTCAAATAACTTTTAACGCAAATTTTGTTGCGAACAAATTATAAAAACACAAATGTTGAAAAAATTTCCACGAGCAGGGTTTGAACCTGCACCCTTCTGACAGAAGAACATTTATTTACAATTGATTACGAGTATAAAGATGCATACCGTTCGACAATTTTCTGTGTCACAAATAGGTACCTAAGTTACCAGTTAAGAGAAAAAGGAGCACTCGTGATTGATATCATAGCGTGAGAAGTAGTCACTAATTCAAAAATCAACCCCCTGTTTGAGTTTCGCTCATTTAATTTTGTAGTACCTATTCCAATGTGTAGCGCACAGATTTAATGCTCTTGTATATGTTGTAAAACATACAACAACATACAATACATACAACATACAAGAGCATTAAATCTGTACAAGGTAGGGCAAAAGTAATGCCACAACGAATTGGCTACTGTTTAGTAATTAATGAAATGGGTTTGTGTAAAAAATGCGACGCGACGTGTGAAGTTGAAAAAGTCGGCCGGCGGCGGTCAAGTCACAACCTCCTAAGTAAGCACATTAATTTGAGCTTGTTATACGTCATTTAATGTTGTTCGCAAAACAACCGGTTTAAGGTTCGTGATTTCATCTTTAATTTTGGCTTTCAGTATTGCAAGTTGCAGTTTCTAAATCGTAACGCGTTTCAACAGTGAACATGCTTTGGACTCATATTGTATAAATAGCATACTGCAAGCCAGTATTGATTTGATGTAAATGCCAAGAGTCAAGGCTGCTGCCTGGATCCAGGGCTCGCAGCACGGTGGGCGGGGCCGGCCGCGGCACGCCCCTTGCACACAAAGAGCCAATGTACGTCGTCAAAAACGAGAACGCTTTGCTAATGTAGGTCAAATTGCCACCCCCGTACTCCTCAACTATTTAAGGCAGCGGCCCACAGACATATTACTTATCTAAGGTCTTATGTATGGCTGAGACTTCTCTGCTTTTTTGCCTGCAAAATTTATTCGTTACTATTTGTTAACAAGCACACAATGTTCTTAGCTTGCTACTACGTGGTCTACGTGAGAATTCGTAAATCAGAGTTTTATACATGTGATACAAGTTTATTTACCATTCAGTCACGAAAACTCGTTTTCGATACCGTGATGAAATGGTTAATAAAACGACTACTCTGTCCCTATTTATAAATCAGTTTTAGAAATACACAATGTGTTGGTGTTCAGGTTGTCTAAATAATTAAATGATAAAATCACAAGACCCACTACTCTCCCAGCATAAAGCTGCAGCGCTGAATCCTGCCCTTACCCCATTCCTCCCAGCCTCCCAGTGACGTAATGGAGTCAGCTGCGCAGTCGACGCGGCAGAGCGAGGGGTGGGCCATTCGTCTTCCATCAGTAGACCACGTCGGTTGCCTCTCTTGTGGCGCCATCCTAAGTGCTGGTTCAGTGTTTATTTGTGTCTCCTGGTGATCAGTCCAGTAGCCAAAATTGGGCGAGTGCAGTGTCAATTTGCATCCGCTCGGGTAAGTTGAAGGCCTTAATTATAGTAGAATATGTTTAAATTTAATTTTTTTTTATTAATTATTTTTTTATTGTAAAAAAAAATTTTTTTTTGCTGCTACCAAGTTTAATGCGGGGACTTCTTGGCGGGAAAGTAAAGAGTCATGTCTGCGGTTTTGTTTTATTTCCTAAAATTTGTGTTATGTCGAATATTAATGTGAAATAATGGTGGATTATTAACCGTTAAGTGTTCGTGAGTGTGCATGCGTGTTGGCAAATGAAACAAAACAGTGCAACGGTTCTTTTCAAATTCTCTCAAGAAGTCCGCGTGAGGACTTAGTAAAGCCCCACATCTTTACTGAGATATTCGAGGGGTCGGGGGGTTTATCATTTCTCACTTCTCATTTCTAATAACATTCATAATCATCATCATACAGGAAGGAAATATTGTTTGTTTGTGTATTGCTTGGAAGAAAAAATACAATGACACTGGCTAAATGGTTATCACACGAAGCCATTAACTAAAGGAAAAAAAAAGTTTAATGCGAGGACTTCTTGGCGGGAAAGTGAAGAGTCGTGTCTGCGGTTTTGTTTTATTTCCTAAAATTTGTGTTATGTCGAATATTAATGTGAAATAATGGTGGATTATTAACCGTTAAGTTCGTGAGTGTTGGCAAATGAAACAAAACAGTGCAACGTCACTTTTCAAATTCTCTCAAGAAGTCCGTGTGAGGCATATCTAATCCAATCTCAATTTAATTTAGATTCGGTTCAATTAAATGTCGTTTACTTAAATTAATTAATAAATATAATAATAAATAAATAGAATAAAATAGAAATTTAAAAAAAAAGTTTGTTTATCTGATTTTATGCGCGCAAAATTTAAGAGAAGAAGCTTTAAAGATGACATATTTTTAAGTAACTATAAATAATATAAAAATATACAGAATTTCTCTTGATTAATTCTAATAAGGACAGACAACTAATACGGTGAGGAGCTCGATGGCGCAGTGGTTAACGCGCCCGGTCTGCGAGTGCTGAGGTTAAGCAACTTTCGCAAAGGTCTTTGACCAAAAATTTATCATCTCGAGCTCCTCCGGCCTTCGGAAGCCACGTTAATCCGAACTGGGCCTGCGTGGTGGTTCATGGCCCGTTCTCCCTATCCATCCATAGGGAAGGCTCGTGCCCCAGCAGTGGGGACATAAATGAGCTGATGATGATGATGATGAACTAATATGGTTAACGTCGAACTGAAAGGCGCATTAGTCTGATTGTTTATGAATTTTGTTACACTATTATTCACAGTCACAGTAATATAATCATCACATCTTATAATAACACTAGCGACCCGCCCCCGGCTTCGCACGGTTGCAATGCTGATATTATCAGTGTTGCTCTACTATATGCATGTATTATACATATAAACCTTCCTCTTGAATCACTCTATCTATTAAAAAAAACCGCATCAAAATCTGTTGCGTAGTTTTAAAGATCTAAGCACACAAAGGGACATAGGGACAGAGAAAGCGACTTTGTTTTATACTATTTATGTAGTGATATAGGCTTTTTAAATTATAGTTTCATATTATTTTACGATTTTGAAATTTTGTTGCGATAAACGTACGATTTAAAAAAGTGTTGAAAAAATTTGTACGAGCGGGGTTTCAACCCGCAGCCCCATGAAATACATACCGCGTCAGGTGCACTACTAGATAGATAGATTGATAGCGTTGATAAATTTCGGCGGACCGGACAGTGCCACGATAGCATAGTAACAGTGGATAGTTCACGTTATATCACGGGGTGTGGGTTCGAATCGCGCTCGTAGATTTTTTTGTTTTATTTAATTTCCTTAACCTAGTTTACTGCAATTTTTACCTAGTTAAAAGGTAGGTAGGTATAATAGATTATTTTGGAAAGCTGTAGGTGTAAAAAATAAAGTAGGCACTTCACTTCGTATAGCTAGACCGCTTAACTTACAATTACAATTATACTTATTGAACCGCGGACGGATTACTCTATTATATTCAAAGCTACAGGTAACATTATATTGCAAGATATATAAGGATTTAGTTTAAGGTTCATTGTTCTTTTAATTATATTTTATTATTAATGTTGTATGTTATTAGTTATAATAATACACAAAGTTACCTAGCAGGAAAAACTGAAGTGAAGTGAAAAAAAAAAACTTTTTTCTTTCCTTAATTTTTCTGGCATTTTCCCGCATACTTTTCAAGTTAGCTTTTTTATTTTGTAAGATTTTATTTTTATTTCCCAGTTTAATTACAAAATAACGTACACTAGCGCTACCTCGTGATGGTACAACGAGTACAGTATCTAATAATATTTGTACACATGAGTTGGAACATAAAATCTTTAGCTGGAATATGAATTCGGGCAAAGGCCACCGGCCGAACATACATTTGCCGAACTTATTGTAGCAGTAGGTAATATTCAATTATTTAAAATTGTGTTTTACAAAAATATAGAAAACATTACTTACAGGTACATAAAAAACTTTATTTATTGCATCATGCGTATTCGTGAATTCAGCATTAACATAATACATAATATATGTATTTTATATGAAATATATTATTTTTTTTGTGCAAAAATATAACAAACCTCAACAAACGGTTAAATAATAAAATAATTATGAAACTATAGTTTTTTTTCAAATAGTTTTTTGGAGAGAGTTTGCCGATTGTCTCATTTGGTATTTTCAGCATTACCGGACTTTTTTGGGGGCAGCGAGAAACTTAAAGGATTCACGCTGTGATCGAATCACCGTGAGAGGTTCCATAGGGGAATGGCATCACGCACTAGTCCTACTACATTGTCCAAAGGGGTTAAGATCGGATCGGATAGAATTACTCCGACAATTTTACGACGATAAAAAATATATTTTTTAGGTGAAAATGTCTGTTTGCAGCCTACGTATTTTACAGAGTAAACGGGTTAAAAGTCAGGCACTCTGCACCTAAAACCCGTATAAAGCGCCGTGTGAACTTTGTGTTTAAATCTCGGTACCGACATTCGATAGCGAAGTTGTGCGGACGTCTGTTAATTGGTATACTGAAAGTTTAGCAACTTTCGAAATGCCGGGTCACCAAACGTGTGACTCAATTGAAATCTCAAAGTCTTTTAAAAGAAAATGTTTTATTCATTTAAACATAAAAAGAAGTAGGTACATACTTTTGAGTCGTTAAAATATTTTTTACCTACAATTCGAGACGTTTAGATATATTAAGATAGTTAGATAGACACGCTAAAAGATTTTTGTAAGCGTTGTTGAAGAACCGCAAGAAACTGCTCAGCTTTTATAGAAACAACGACATTTACAAAAAGAATGCATGTCGTCACCTGATTATCTCCGTGGTTATATCATTGATCTCGTAAGATGGCGGTCGTTAAAAACCACCCCCCGCATCAGAAAAGCGTAGTGAATAGACAAAAAAAGTTGATTGAGATAGTTAAGCTATTTGAGAAGATGAGATATTCGCATTTTGCTTTTGGTTGGTACTTAAGTCCGTTTTAATATTCTTTATCAAAATCAAAAATCAAAAATCAAATACTTTTATTTCAGCACTAGAAACATTGTAACAATATTATCATTTGGAGCCTCCTATTAGACATGAAAATATCTGTAACAGAAGGCTCCGCTCTTCCATAATCATAACTTTATAATATTTTAATTGCTAAAGTACTTAAAAGCTAAATTTTTATAATTGCTGTTTGCATAAAAGAATGTGTGTGAGAGTATGTGTGTGTGTGTTGCTGTGTATGTGTTTGTGTTTGTGTGTGCGTACAACATGCATGTGTGAATGCGTGGGCTTTATGATGTGAGAAGGCTAAGCCCAAGAGTGGGACTTTTTTTTTTTTTTGATGGGTACGTTGAAAGAGGTACGGGGAGGGAGGGAGGGGGCGTGAGTCGCGCGCGGAATCAAAGGGAAATCGGTGACTGCCGCCGGTGATTCGCCTACGCTTATTAGTTTACCAGCGAGCGATTTTAAAAGAGTATTGCATTTTTATTGCGCTACGTATTTTTCTTTGGAGGAGGTGGTCGATTGCGTAGTGGTTAACGCGCCCGGTCCGCGAGTGCTGAGGCTTAGCAACTTTCGCAAAGGCCGGTCATCGGATGGGTGACCAAAAATGTATCATCTCGAGCTCCAACATGCTTCGGAAGTCACGTAAAGTCGTTGGTCCCGGCTGCATTAGCAGTGGTTAACAACCACCAATCCGCACTGGGCCCGCGTCGTGGTTTATGGCCCGTTCTCCCTATAGTTTTCCTTTCATAAAGTGTGACCATAAATTAATAATTGTGTAAAGTCTATTTCAAATAATACAAAACGCAATATTAAACAACAGCTCCTCAATTCTAGAAACCGTATCACCAGTTATAATTTTCATGAGATTTTTTTAACGTATAAAATGTAAAGAAAAATACATCACCAACTCATTTTATGTCCCCACCGCTGGGACACGAGCTTTCATTATAGATGGATAGGGAAAAAGAGCCGCTGAGTGCGGATTGATTGTAGTTAACGACTGCCTATGCAGCCGGGACCAACGGATTAACATGCCTTCTACATTTTTGGTCACCCATCCGAAGACCAGCCTTTGAAAAAGTTGCTTAACCTTAGCAATCGCAGACCCGCAGGCTTATTATCGATTAAAAGCAACCACTAGCTAATCGCACAATGGCCACGCGATTGCTACTAGTTGCGGTTGCGACAATCGGTCAATTTAGAGCGCCGCGCCGTCATACACTTCCAGTTCAATTGTCGCGGTTGCGACTGTCACTTAAAGATCGTCAATTAATCTGCGGGCGCGTTAACTGGTGAGATGGGTAGATCCTCTGTTAATTAGGAGTTGAATCCGGATGTGCATCCAGCCCTGGTGATCTACATCTAGGTCCGGTGTCCGTCGGACCCATATGGGTCCGGCAGACTAACCGTCGAACGTGATCCGCGGAGTTGAGATGCGGATTGAGTAGGACTAGGTACATACATACATAAGAGTGCATTCCAATACAATTCCAAGACAGAAACTGAATAAGTACCGTTGGGTATAGGACGGAGAAATAAAAATTAATATTATGGCACAAATCAGTCTCATATTCAAATAATCAGGAATTAATTATAATCTTAAATCAAAATCACAAATCAAGAAAATTAAAAACAAAAATACCCTCATTTGGTATTACAAATCTCACACTAGCTATCCTTAACGGTCACTATTTTAATCGTATGATGCGTGTGTGTGGTGGCGTCATTATTGAAATCGAATCGACCGTTGAATGAAATGTAACGAATCATCCCCGCCTGGGTACGAACGAACGGTGTACGATGTATAATATCCAATCTGCGTGGGTCGCACTCCGGCCCGCCGGCCGCCACCCACGCATTCGCCGTCCCCCCGGTCCGCTATCCGTATATTATTCTATTCTATTCTATTCGTAGTGTTAGGAATCCAATATTCGTCTCTCCTCATACAAGTCGCTAGACGTCCTATACGTTTGCTGAGCCACGGTCTTAGTCCAGGACACGTCAACAGAGATATTAGAATAGCAAATATTAGAACTGCGGTTACTATGAGAAGCGCACTGCCACTTCAGCTTCCCAATTAGCAAGCTAAGGACCTATCCTAATAATACCAACGTCAATATTAGACGGGCAGAATTAAGCCCCAGCTAAGCTGGGTCCGGCGGGAGAGCCCCAATAAGGTAGACATTATGCAATTAACAGCAATGCCAGTTGCATTCATTTGGAAGATCAGATGTTTAAAATACAGTTTATATAGAATGGCATTTCAACAAAAAATTACTGTCTTTTGAGAACACTACATTGTGATGTGCGTCTGTATAGCTGATAACTAAAGCTGAGCGGTATTATATTCATATTCATTCATTCATTCACCATAAACTAAATAATTAAAAATTTAAAAAAAATGTTAGGTATGTTACAAATATATATATCTCCTCTCGTTCATTTCAAGCATAACTTTAGCCTGTGGTTTGCATGGTACCTGCGAAATTTCCCAAACGCTAAGTTATTATGTTAATAGAACATCAATAAGTCATTAAAATCTATTTTATGCGAAACTTAATTGTATTTTTCTACAGTGCTTTGTGCACAATTGTGATCGGTTAAAGAATTACAAAATTTTAAATTAGGTTAAAGGTATGAGGATGTAGCCGAACGGGTAGGTCCTCGCGTTCATCATCATCTTCATCATCATCTTCATCATCTTCTTCATCATCATCTTAGCCAAAAGACGTCCTCTGCTGGATAAAGGCCTGGATAAAGGTGATCGGGTTCAACTCATAGGAGATGGGTGTAAGTCCGTAGCTCCGGTGGGCTACGGACTTACACCCAAATGTAGCACAAGCTATCTAGGATAGGGTTTTTGAGATTTAAAAATAAGTCATTATCCGAAAAGTTAAGATTCTTTGAAAAAATACAACACTTATCGCGGTTCGCTATTTACCAATTCTATCCTGTCATTATTATACACACCAACAGTTTATTTTTATTTTATTCGATAATTCTATACATAATTCAAATATCCAGTTACCTTCAACATCCAGTGATGCTAATAAACACCGTATGCGGACAAAATAAAATGGAAATAGAGAGAATACACACATTAAAAATTTCTAGGAATCAAGTACATTTGAAAGTTGCGTTATAGAATTAATAATTTAACTTGTTTGGATCGTTATTGATTTTTTTAGTGAACTTCACGATATGAATGAAAAGTATTATTTTACATTGTTTAAATAGGTATGGAAAATGAACTGCCAATTTGAATTCCTATAAAAGAGCGTAATGGCAATTTTACAAACGCAGTACAATTTCTGCACTGGAAGTGAAAAAAATTGCAACGATGTTGAGAGCCATTGGAATGTTGGAAGCCGGTTCCAAGCAACGTACTGTGGCTGCCGCCATTGGCAACTGAGCATGCATGGGACATGCTCCAAAGAAGAGCTCTGCCGGGTGTGGATGCCGTGCACACCCCACAACAACTTTTGACTTGTTAGAAAGAACGTGCCGGCTATTCATCAAAGTGATTTGGATGAACTGATTTTAAGCATGCCAAATCGCTGTGTTTGTGTGAATCGTGTGAATAATAGAAATATAGATTCTTATTTTTTTTTTTTACGATAAAATTTTAACTAACTAACATAAATGGCTTTTTTGCCAATTAGGTGACAACCTTAACGTAAGCTAGTTGTCCCCAATTTGTTAAAATTGCGTTTTTTATTAATTTTTTTCAACATAATAGGGATAAAATTGTTTACTAAAACATAAAAAATAGAGCAAGAAGCCAGTCTGCAATATTATTAGAAAAAGAAATTTATAGCTAAAATGTACTTGACCCCTAGACATTTTTGATGTGTATATTAGTGAGCTTCCGAGAAAAGCTGAATCGGTTGAATCATTCTTGAGATTCAATAGGTATGTTTTCACTTATGACGAACGTTTTTTTTTTGGAGAGAGATTGCTGATTGCCTCAGACGGCATTTTCAGCTTCACCGGGCTTTTTTGGGGGCGGCGAGGAACGTAAAGGGTCCCTCAAGCCGTGTGAAACGAATCACCTTCGGAGGTTTTCAGAGGGAACGGCATCGCGCACTAGTGCGCGTCCCCGTGCCCTACTAAATTCTCCGAAGGGTTCAGATCGGATCGGTTGATGAACGTGAGTGAATGAATGATTTAATTAAATGATTGCCTTTAGTTAGAGTCGCAATTCATTTTAAATATTTATTTTTTAAGAAAACACGTTTTTTTTATAATTTGCTGATTGCCTCGTGCGGCATTTTCAGCGTCATCAGACTTTTTTGGGGGCAGCGAGAACCTTAGAAAGTTCCTCAGGCCGTGTGCGCCTTGGTGGCCAAAGGTGCCGGGTTCAATTCAGGGTCGGGCAAAGTGTGTTTTGGATTTATCGATGCATAGCCCGGGTTTGTGATCACCGACCCACAAGCGTGGTGATTAAGCATCAATAGTAATGATGACTTGATTTCAATGATGATGGAAGAAGTTCGCAGTGAGACAGTCATAGATATACATTTACTTTTACTTTACAAGCCGTGTGAAACGAAACACCGTCAGAGGTTTTCTAGAGGGATAATCTAGTAGAAAACCCCTACTAGATTATCCAAGGGCTCTGGATTCGATCAGGAAGAAAACCCTGTTTACAATTCTCAAATCTACCTGTAATATGTAGGTACATATTATAAGATGAATATCAATAATATATTATTGATATTCATCTTTGAATTTTGTTTTAAATATATTGATATATTTAAAACAAAATTCAGGCAAGTTTTTTTTTACTTTTCCTGACACAAAAATTGTAATATTTTTAAGAGCGGCCTCTCTGTCGGCTCTTTTAAATGAAACTAGGGGCACGTGTAAGCGGTGAAAGCATTGCGGCTTCTCTCTTTCGGCTCCTTTGAATTGAAACCACAGAGTAAATATACCCATGTGTTGAAACCTTAGAGCATTAATGCTCTAAGTTTGAAACTACCGTAAGTGCTTTATTTTTCTTTTAATCGAAATGTCTTTTGGCGTTTTTCTTGAAAACTAGCGTATAAAAATTTGAAGTTTTTCCATAAAAAAAAGTTAATATATGTTGTTGAATATATGCGGTCGACGGTGTAGTTCCCATTTTACGGCGAGGCTATTTAGTGTTACCTAGAAATCGTTGGCATTGCTGGAATTTCAATACAAATAGCGGAATATTATAATTTGAAAAACAAGTTGGAAATAGAGTAGGTGATGGTGAATTATTTCGGCGGATTGGACCAAAGCCACGATAGTTGGTAGTGCACCTGACCCTGCATGTCATGGGGTGTGGGTTCGAATCCCGTTCTTGGAAAAAAAATTACCCTTGTTTTTAAATTTTAATTTTGCCCAAAAAAGCTTGCGTAGAATTATATATAACAGGATTATTATAAATCAGCTAGGTATTCTGTCGATCGGAGTACAACTACGACATCGATTGTGGAACACTTGCCAAGATTATTCGACATTCTATCGCATTTAGCTCATTCAATTTCTCTCTGTCATCTACTTACTCATCTAAATGATTTTTTCTTTGTTTTTGTAAATGCGATGAAAGTTAGGCAACATTTTGAGCACATCAACATGTTGGTAACACGCCCGGTGGAGGTTCTGAGTTGGTGAACCTTCCACCAGTATACGGGCGTTCATGCGTTCAAGCTTTTTTTTAAAGAATGTTTGCTGATTGCTTCAGTTCAATATTTCAATAGTTTATTTATTCCTTAACAATACAATTGTGTTGGAAATTAACAAAAATATAAAATAAGACTAATCAAAGTACCTACATGCTAAAAAAATAAATTTAAATTAAATTCAGCCGGCATTTTCAACGTCGCCGGATTTGTGGCGTTCACGCGGGTGAATAACTAACAGGTGTACAAATATACAGAGACGATTATACACTGAGGAGCTCGATGGCGCAGTGGTTAACGCGCCCGGTCTGCGATTGCTGAGGTTAAGCAACTTTCGCAAAGGCCGGTCATCGGATGGGTGACCAAAAAAATTTATCATCTCGAGCTCCTCCGTGCTTCGGAAGGCACGTTAAGCCGTTGGTCCCGGCTGCATTAGCAGTCGTTAACAGCCACCAATCCGCACTGGGCCCGCGTGGTGGTTCATGGCCCGTTCTCTCTATCCATCCATAGGGAAGGCTCGTGCCCCAGCAGTGGGGACATAAATGAGCTGATGATGATGATGATGATGATAATGATTATACACATAAGTGTATGATCATTATCATCATCATCATCATCATCATCAGCTCATATCCATAAGGATATGCTGATATGGTGCTGACACATCATAACTTAAAAAAACACAAATGTTGAAAAAATTTCCACGAGCAGGATTTGAACCTGCACCCTTCTGACATACCGGATCAGGTGCTCTTCCAATTGAGCTATCGTGGTTCTAACCGGCCCGCCGAAATTAAATTATTCAACACTTTTTACATTGAAAGCCAAACGCGCCCATTCAATGTCAACAACTACCGTCACTAACATCCGATCATAATATTTTTACAAATATTAAAGTAAGCTAGCTATTTATAAAATGTTCAAATAATTTTAACGCGATTTTTTTACATCATAACTTAATAAGGCGTAGTTTGAAAGATCAGAACTGATTTTAGCAGCTTAAAATGTTCGGTTACTTTGTCAGTCTCTTTAGTATTCACAAACATAATGTTTCAATTTCTCTTTTGTGGCCAAATATCTATATGTTACCGGCAAAGCATATAAATATCCAGTTATTGTATATTATATCTAGGAATGGTATAAAATATTGTGTCTATTGTTTGCCATGATATTCTAGTCTAGTCAATTTATGCAATGCCTAAGTATTCTATAGAAAGCTACGATGCAGTCAGGCAAAGTAGTAAGTCTTTTCATACAAACTCTCTCCCCAAATTATATTTGAAAACGACAACTATTAATGGGAGGAACTAGTGGACTAAAATGATTAAAAACAGGAAATAAGTGGGATTTTTCTATATTCTATTAACTTTTACACCACACGATACCAATCACAACAGAAGACAGCCAAAGAACCAAAGCCAAAAGCAAAATCTATAAAAATGTCAATATTCAAAAAAAGTATAAAAATAAGAACATAAAAAGTATCAAAAAGGTTTTTGAAAGAGTCTGCAACAATATTGTAACTGCCATCATTGCTACATTGTAATCTCCACTGATAATGATAAGACATGACTCCTTCGTGTCGATGTCGGTATGTTTATTCATACGTACCGTGACTACGTACTGGTACAAACGCCAGCACATAAACCTATAAACCTATCCAAAACAGTCACACGTCTTCAATAATAATCAACCTTATAATTAAGACACAAAGCTCAAGTCTATTAAGGAAATTTTTACTTTTTTTATTTTAAGTGCTAATTGCTGCACTGAAGCTGAAATAAATACTTATAAAATACAGTAAAAAAATTAAACACCTACCCGACCCAGCCAGGAATCGAACCTGGGTCTTCCGTAATCCAGGCGGCTGCACTGACCGCTTTGCTACCGGGAAGGCTGACGTAAGCGCTGAATTTTGTCACTGCTTTTTTATATTTTTTTAACGCTTTTATAGCAGCAGAGTGCTATCTATCTATCCAACGGTCATTGCAACCGATGGCCATGTAGATTCATCTTTACAGATGAAATACCACTTTGATAACACAACGCTATAGTAAATTTTCACTTTTTTTTTTATATTGACACGTCATAGTGACCACATCCTGCCTAATGGTAAGCAGCCGATGCAGTCCAAAATAATGAGAGCGCTCCTCACCGTGGAACAATCACTTTTTCATTTTAAGTGCTAATTAATGCACTAAAGCTGAATCAAATACTCATAAAATACAGTGAAAAAAATGAAACGCCTACCCGTTTCATTTTTAATTAGGTAGGCGTTTAATTTTTTCGTCTATAGAGGCAATTTGACAGTTTGTGATAATCCGATGTGTGATGTTCATGAGTTGTACGTATGGCTTGATGCACCGCAGACGGCCGTGTGACCGTCTGACCGTGACAATTAAGCTCATTGACACGTGATGCCTTTGACCGTCGGTCGCTTCTCAGAAGCATTCCTGCCATGCGTTAATATAATTAGCCAACCTTGGTATAAGCAAGCAGATCGTTAAATTGAAAGCTAATTGGCGCAGTTGTGATCACTGTCGCGTCAATGGTTATTATCATTGTCTACCATGTTATTGGATTATATATTTATTTACCCAGCCAGGTCGGGAGGGGTTGATGATGACGATGATGAAACATAACACATTTACTGCAGCATATTTCAAAACCAGTATTTTTGTAACATGCCTATTATGTATTTACATAAATATTTATGAATTAGATAACTCCACAGGTATGTTTAAAAAACATGCTTATTAATTAATCAAGTCTTTTAAATTAATAAATGAAAATTTGTATTAAAATTAATAATACATATGAGTTGCAACAAATATATCAGTTTAACACATATCAGGAAATATTGAGGTAACAGGAAAAAAAGAGGAACTCAATACATTAAATGAAATACAATAATTTTAACCCAAATAACTATATAGATTAAATGGAATTGCACCATGACGCTCAATAGAAACGCATGCAATTACGACTTCTACTTAGTAAGCGATAACACAGGGTTTGTATGTGTTATATAATGTACTCGTACACCGTGTTACATAATAAACTTACACCCTTCGTATCACGTAACTGTAACGTGTCCGTGCTCCGGTAGGCACGTAAAACCGTTGGTCCCGGCTGCATTAGCATTCGTTAAACAACCAATCCGCACTGGGCCCGCGTGGTGATTTATGGCCCGTTCTCCCTATACATCCATAGGGAAGGCTCGAGCTCCAGCAGTGGGGACGTAAATGAGCAGGTGATAATATACTGTAACGGATGATAGAGTGATTGATTTTATTTGCGACATCGACATTTTTATCCCATACTCGTTGCATTTAATAATTATATGTTAAAAAGTTTTAATTATATAATATTTAGATTGTATAACCAACGTTTCATAGAAAATTCTCTTAACTACTCATGTGGCAGCACTACAAAGGGGTTGTTTGTTCGCTGTTTTTTATTATTCATTTCACAAGCAAAAACTTCTTAATTCGTTACAGCTATTTTTACACTCGGCATCATAAAAAGTGCGTATGTTGCGCAAAACGTTTGTTTCATTAAACTTTTGCGTTCGTCATTACCATCTTTGTTTGGCGTGGCTAGGTACTGCTTCAATGGGGAAGGGCACGGGAAACTTTCGAGCATGTCGGCTTTGTGATTGAAGCCCTTCAAAATTCTAAACCCTATTTTAGGACAAAGGCTATACGTAATTTATTTGTATACTTCTGCAACAAGAAAGTGTTTGGATGACGAGTCATATAACGTGAAAAAAAGTAGCTAAGGGTAGTTAACATTCAATCATAAACATACGAACATAGATAACATACGAATGAATCATATTATGAGGGCACACTAAATCCAAATACTTCAGTGTCTATTAAATCTAGCCGATCTTTCACTGTAAGATAACAAATTACGATCGTATCCTCTACGGTAACATAATAATGTGTTGACAAATTGCTACGAGCGGTATTCGAGCCTCATGACTGACATGATTTGATTTGATGATTGAAAATTTGTTCGCATCAAAATTTGCGTAAAATTATACGATATATCTATAACATAAATAAAGCTTGCTGATTTTTAATATCTGGAAAAATATTAATATCGCATGTTGATTAATTTCAGCGGGTAGGACAGAGCCCCTATAGCATAGTAGTGCACATGACCCGGCATGTCATGGAGTGCGGGTTCGAATCCGCCGAATCGAATTTTAACCGACTCTGTGGTCTAGTGGCTAAGACTACCGGTTTAGACCCAGAGGTCCCAGGTTCGATACCCAGCGGAGAGTATGTACATGTTTGTGTACTCGATTTGGTTGGTGGTAGGGCTTGTTTGTCTGCCTGGCTAGCTAACACCATCTTATCCAAATATGTCGCCAAAACATCAATGTTTGTAGCATTTGTGTTCCAGCAGCTAGAGATAAGATAGCCAGTGCCTCACTAGTTGAGGATCCCGGGTGAAGTGCGCTTCCATCACTGGCCTTATCATCACTTAACATCAGGTGAGATCAAGGCACTGTGCTTACCCGTAAAATATTAAAAAACAAACCCAAACGTGGAAAAAAACCATCACGTTTTCTTCAAATTGTAATTTGTTGTAAAATTATAATATAACTTAATATTATAAGACAAAGGTTTTGGTACTCTCAATGTGATCGGAATGAACCGAACAGAAAGGTGAATAGGTAATAGCACCATATTACAATATTCCAACACACTTCTGACTAAGCTGTAGTACAAAGGTTAACACGAACGAAATTTAAAAAGAAAAACACTAAAGCAAATTTTAAAACAGTCCACAGAAAACTGATTGAGGTGACAGGGCAAATTGAAAAGTTTACAAGTGTCTACATACGTACGATAAACTACCTAGCTTGCTACAAAACAGTTTTTTGGTGAAAAAACATTCTGCGCTGTTATGAGACGAAACAATTAGGCTCCCGTCAACAAAGGTCGGATACAGTACACCACACCCTTCCCCCACGAGCACCACCTGCAAACAAAAAACGTGCAACTTTCTAGTGTTACGCATTAGTTCGTAAAAGCTCACAGTAGCGAAAAAGTTCGATATAACCTTTTGAGTCGTATAAAAAATCTCTTTTGTGTTGATTGGTTTGGATTTCTTTTTGGCCATGTCAAGCTTTGCAGTTTCAGGCGGCAATTTTTCTCTGCAGCTTACACACGTCCTGTTGTGCCTAGATGATTTCTTTTTGACTTTGATATACTTACCTACTTTAATAGATAGTTAACCTTTGCTTACCATTGTTTTTATATTGTTCTCAGTATTTATGTTATTGTGCAATAGAGAATATTATCATTGCTAAGTTAGAGTTGAGGAGCTCGATGGCGCAGCGACTTGCAACTTTCATAATGTCGGGTCACCGGATGATTAATCAAATTAATTATCTATCACTATATCTTCATTTTGTTATGTCAAATGTCTTCTTATTGTTGGAATATAAATTTGATAGAATTTTATGTCTATGGTAAATTACTGGCTGGCATTCAGCCTATGAGTTTAAAGGTTTAAAAGCTATTAGAATGTGTTTGAATATTTTCATAAGTAGGTATGTCAAAGGAAAAGTTGTTGACTTCGATTTTGTGTCATGCGCGCGATTCGTTTCAATTTTTTTTTAATCGCGTTTTTATTTTACATAGAGAGAGAGAAATACGATGTTATTTTATGGAGATTGGTGTTGGAGATTGGTATTGATGATGATGGAGATTGGTGTTGAAGATTGGTATTGATGATGTTGAAGATTGGTGCTGATTTTTGTGTTGGAGATTGGAGTTGATGATGTTGACGTTTGGTGATGGAGATTTTATAGTAATGGAGCTGGTTGGAAATTGAAGAAGTAATTGGTCATTGGTGACTGAGGTTTTTGGATAAAAGAATTGGAAGAATTATTAAGAATTTATTGATGATAGAATTGGAAATGTAGTTTTTGGTGATGATGAAGATTGTGGTTTTTAGTGGTGTTATTGGTGATGTAGTTAATTGTGTGTAGGATTGGAAAAGTTAGTTGAGATTTGAGGTTAGTAGGTATGAGAATTTGTTTGTTGTATTTAGTATTGGGTGGTTATATTAAATTGAGTTTTATGGATATAATAAGGGTTGTAATCTTAATTGTTATAAACAAAATTCAGAGGGGATGTAAGAATATAAATTTAATAGAATTTTATGTCTACGGTAAATTACTGGCTGGCATTCAGCTTATGCTCGATGGCGCAGTGGTTAACGCGCCCGGTCTGCGAGTGCTGAGGTTAAGCAAGTTTCGCAAAGGCCGGTCATCGGATGGGTGACCAAAAATTTATAATCTCGTGCTCCTCCGTGCTTCGGAAGGCACGTAAAGCCGTTGGTCCCGGCTGCATTAGCAGTCGTTAACAACCACCAATCCGCACTGGACCCGCGTGGTGGTTTATGGACCGTTCTCCATATCCATGGGAAGGCTCGTGCCCCAGCAGTGGGGACATAAAATAAGCTGATGATGGTGATGATGATTCAGCCTATGAGTTTAAAAGCTAGAATGTGTTTGAATATTTTCATAAATAGGTATGTCAAAGGAAAAGTTGTTGACTTCGATTTTGTGTGTCACGCGATCCTTTTCTATTTTTTTTGATAGCGTTTTTATTTTACATAGAGAGAGAGAAATACGATGATATTTTATGGAGATTGGTGTTGGAGATTGGTATTGAATATGTTGAAGATTGGTATTGATGATGTTGAAGATTGGTGCTGATTTTGTGTTGGAGATTGGAGTTGATGATGTTGACGTTTGGTGATGGAGATTTTATAGTAATGAAGCTGGTTGGAAATTGAAGAAGTAATTGGTCATTGGTGACGGAGGTTTTTCGATAAAAGAATTGGAAGAATTATTAAGAATTTATTGATGATGGAATTGGAAATGGAGTTTTTGGTGATGTAGTTAATTGTCTGTAGGATTGGAAAAGTTAGTTGAGATGTATTATTACTTAATCATTACTTATAGATTATATATAAAATGTTAATAAACAGACCTATAGTTTCTTTTATTTTTACAAGTGTTAACATGAACTGTATTTTTTTTTATTTAGAACTTTTACAGGGTACAATACAATGAGTGTACGATAACAGCCACAATGGTTTCTCAACTGTGTCGCAGCTGTTAGCGCCCACCTCCAAAAATTTTAGAGGCATCAGAGCGTGCGGATTGGTGGTTGTTAACGACTGCTAATGTAGCCGGGACCAACGGCTTTACGTGCCTTCCGAAGCACGGAAGAGCTCAAAATAATAAATGTTTGATCACCTATCCGATGACCGGCTTTTGCGAAAGTTGCTTAACCTCAGCACAAGCAAACCGGGCGTGTTAACCACTGCGCCATCGAGCTCCTCGAAAGATCTCGAAAGATTAAATGTTTCTATTCTATTCTTTTCTATGAGCCTATTATATAAGTTAGTGTTACTTAATGCTTAAAAATGAATGGGAAACAAAAATGTAATATGTAAAAAGGTGTTACTAATAATACAAGGACAAATAAGTGATAACAATCAAAGTCTGGTCACTGACAACCAATTATTCAGCAATGACATTTATGATTTTAACCATTTGAACCTTTTGAAATTAAAAAAATAAAGAATACAAAGAGATATACCAGTTTATAACAAACTATACAAATAAAGGACATTTGATCAAGAAAAAATCAACTAGTCACAGAAATCTCGAGTGCGAATCGAACCCCGACCTCGAAAGTTTCATCTTGTACATTAAATCTAGCTAATCTTTCACTGTAAGATGGCATAATACGGTCATATCCTCTACGGTGTCATTATAATAGCATATAAAACTACATATAGTATTATAAATGCAACAATTAAATTAATTAAAACATTCGAACACGTCAACGGAAACGAGAATAATGGCAATATTTTAACTCCACTCTTTGTCACCAAAAGGCTCTGCTTTAATGCTATACAAATTCCCTCTTTCATTACCGTGATTGAATGTATTTATAATGAAACGACCAGTATTGTGTTTCAATGAGAACTGAACAGCTTTTATTTTAAACAAGACAGCTATCAAAAAGAACAGACAAAACTATGACTATGGATGTTACTACAAAGGACTTCATCATCATCATCATCATCATCATCAGCTCATTTTTGTCCCCACTGCTGGGGCACGAACCTTCCCTATGGATGGATAGGGAGAACGGGCCATAAACCACCATGCGGGCCCAGTGCGGGTTGTTGGTTGTTAAAGACTGCTAATGCAGCCGGGACCCACGGCTTTACGTGCCTTCCGAAGCACGGAGGAGCTCGAGATGATAAATTTTTGGTCACCCATCCGATGACCGGCGCCATCGAGCTCCTCACGAAGGACTTATTTAGATATAATTCAACACCCTTACTATATCAAATAATCTCAGACACATATATATAAAAACTACGCCTAATAAATCCATAAAGGCATAGTGCTTCTTGAAACACATAGCCTTTGTAAGCAAGTCAGCAAGCATTTCAGCTGTAGGCAAATAATACATTTTTACTAAGTAATTAGAGATATACTCTCTCGTAGTCTGATATTTCACATCTATATGTTTAGATTTCTTGTGGAATACTGGATTTGCCGATAGCTCCTGTGCACTTTGACTATAAGGGGGTGCAGCGCGGACGCAAAATTGCGAGTTTCAAGTTTCCTTATGATAACGAGCGAGCGGCGCGTGGCAGTGGTATGACAACGGCGCACAACTACGAATACGCACGCACACTAATATCTGTACAGAGTAGGCTGGTGATTTAATTAGAGCAATGTTTACTTTCATAAAATCATAGGCGTTTGGGTAAAAAATTATAAAAGTCTTAATATTTTCACATTCATATTTTTTATTGAAAAATAAGACAACAATGGCCTGCGGAATATCAATACAAACACTTTGATGTCGGATCGTTGTTTCATTTGTGCTATATTTACAAAGTTTCTGAAGAAATAAGTTTTTAGATATCATTATTTTACGTATTGTTTATGCAGTTTCTGGGTATTTGTTTCAAATTCCAAGACAAACATGCCCTTGTTAAAGGACCAAGCTAACCTACACTAGTCCTTTTAATGTAAATGACCTATTCAGCGCCTAGCACCAGTGACTTAAAAACACGTAAATTTTCGAAATTCCGCGCGGTACCCCCTACATATTGTTAGTTATTTGAAACTGCAAGGCTCTTAAATATACTGCTTCTTTACAAGCTTCAGGCATACTCATATATTCAGCTTCACAACTTGACAAAGCTATAGTTTTTTGTTTTTTACATTCCCAAGATATTACACCATTGGGCAACAAAAAACAATATCCGGTATAAGACCGCCTATCTAATGTATTGTTTGCCCAATCAGCATCAACAAAACCTTTTATTTCAGAATTTCCATTCTTTAAATATTTTATACCAAAAAAATTGAGTTTTCTTTAAATATTTCAACACTCTTTTGGCATATCCCCAGTGCTCATCTGTGTGACACTTATTTAATTGACTTAAGTAGCCTACCGAATAAGTTATATCTGGTCTTGTCATGACAGACAAATACATCAAACTGCCAATGAGTTGTTGATAAGGTACTTGATAGTTTAGATTATCATTTATATTTAAATTTAATTTCGTCTCCATTGGAGTTTGTGCAGTTTTACAATCTGTCATATTAAATTTTTGTAATAAATTCTTAATATAACTTTCTTGACTTAAGGTGACAGATCCATCCAATTCATTAAATCTAACATTCATGCCTAAGCATTGTTTAACTTGCCCCAAGTCTTTGATTTTAAATTTACTCGACTACACTTCTTTAAGGCAAAGGGTAAGGCACACTAGCGCCGCTAATGGATTTAATTTGATAACTGCTAAACTGGATCTTTTTTCAAACATTCCGGACCTTCTGACACTAGGCAACCATCTATTATTTAATAATTGTGTACTACTTTTAGGTTTGTTTTTGTATTCATTCGCTAACACTAAAAGTGGCTATTGTTTGTGTATAAATGCGATAGCCCGTTTTGTGAATAAACCACGCAACAAAAAGTAGTGCACAATTATTAAATAAATACTATGGATGCTTTCCTGTTATCCGACGGTACGCAATGTTTAAAAAAATATCCGGTCCGTTAGTAATTGTCAAATTATCAATTGGTGGCGCTAATGTGCCTTACCCTTCGCCTTAAGGAGTTTAGTTTCATTTTTGTCTTTAGAGAAAATAAAAAAAACATCGACGTACACTGTTACAATGGTTTTACAGTTTTCAACCGTCTTTGTATACAAATATAAGTAAGTAATACAAACTAAAGGGTAGATACAAGTTACAGCTGTTAAGTTAATTGAATTGTTTCTTATGTGCTAGGTGTATATATGTGTGTGTGTGTGTGTGTGTGTGTGTGTGTGTGAGTGTGTGTGTGGGGTGTGTGCGCGTGAGTGAGTTAGTGAACGATGTGGGTTATTTGTTATTAAATAGTTGTCAAATTTTTTTCAGTCTCTTCATAATTTAGCGACTTAAGGAACGTCATAATTTTCTTTTTACAATAGTATTTATTTAGCGGGTACAGGTTAAGTATTTTGTTTAATTTGTTGTAAAGGTGTGGGTCAAGGAAGGTAAATGTTTTGGGGCAAAATGCAGTGTAACTTCGTGTATTTTCTTAAATGAGTGACTTCAAGGCCTAACTGTACTGATGATGAAAACAATAGGCGTAGGATAGTGTGCCCAACCACAGGTGAGAATGTCTCTGTGTAATCAACACCTTGTTTTTGTGAGAAGCCTTTAGCAACTAGTCTGGCACGATACCTTACCTTGCTCTCACTATCATACTTTGTACGTAATACCCACTTACATTTAACAATGGTACTATCTATAGAAGCATCAGCAAGTTCCCATGCATTGTTGTCATCAAAGCACTGTAGCTCATCCAGCACTGCCTCGAACCACTGTGCTTTTCTGGTCCTGTTAAAGCTTCATCAAGTGACAGTTCACAGCGATTTTCTGAGCTAACACTACCAACACAAGCATTAGCAAAAACCATACCTGTCTGGCTGTTTTCTTTGCCTACGGAAAACATCCCTCCTCTGAATACTCACATTTTCCACAACGCTGGCTGAAGAATTTTCTTCTTCATCTGGATGATATGCTTCATCATCTTCATCATCATGAAATTCTTCACAATCTGAGTCAGTTGATGTGTCCCCTCATCATCATCATCATCAGCTCATTTATGTCCCCACTGCTGGAGCACGAGCCTTCCCTATGGATGGATAGGGAGAACGGGCCATGAACCACCACGCGGGCCCAGTGCGGATTGGTGGTTGTTAACGACTGCTAATGCAGCCGGGACCAACGCCTTTTCGTGCCTTCCGAAGCGCGGAGGAGTTCGAGATGATAAATTTTTGGTCACCCATCCGATGACCGGCCTTTGCGAAAGTTGCTTAACCTCAGCACTCGCAGACCGGGCGCGTTAAAGTGGTGTAGTAGCTCGAGTAAAACAAAAGCAGATAGGAATTTACATATAATAAAAACTAAATTATGACCACAAATAAACTGATTAACTTTGGTATCCCGGAACGTGGATCCACGGCGCCAAACAATTAAATTTCTATTGTGTCTGGTATAACGGTAGCCGACAGGTTCATCAGTATGTTAAAGTGTAGCAAAATACTGAACGTTATTTCATAACTTTATTAATTTTATTTTGTTAAAGGTAGAAAACGAATTATCAACACAAAAGGGGTATGAGTAATTTAAGGGTATTTTTGGCGATGTCGCTTCAAAAAAAATATTTCATGTTAAAGATCTTATCACAATAAGCAAACAATTATTAAACAGAGTAAGTCTATCGTGGCCAGATTTTGAGTTATTTCTTATTTTAAAAAATAAAATTATTCAGTATGTATGTTGCTCTTGTAACATAATCTGCTCC
Organism: Eudonia mercurella; assembly: GCA_963082485.1. Taxonomy (NCBI): domain Eukaryota; kingdom Metazoa; phylum Arthropoda; class Insecta; order Lepidoptera; family Crambidae; genus Eudonia; species Eudonia mercurella. The sequence goes on from OY720022.1 coordinate 2,826,159, forward strand.
TTTGTTCTTTTCTAACTATCTTGATTCCCTAAAGAACTGAATGAAAATATACTGAAATTCCAATTCCACATTTACACATAAGTAAACAGGTTTACGGAAAGCAAACAAGAGTCGATATCTCTAAAACTGCCCAATACTGGGAAATGATGTTTTTTTTTTATGTCTTGACAAGTTCTTTCAAATGAAATAAAAATTGAAGCGCGACCAGCAAAATTTTTTTTTGAATCATTTTCGTATTTTATATGAGCATTTTTTCACAAACTATGAGGTTTCCGAATTTGCGTTTATTTCTATGTTGAAATATATTTTATGTCGGTTATAAATAAATTTAAAAAAAAACCCACCCCTCTATACAAAATTACTCAAACCCCTTTACGGCCGTAACGGCTAACTGAAATCATTCTATAGTGAATTCTTCTAACAATGATTTACATTTCTGTTAACTACTAGAAAACAAGGAGAGTCTACTAGAAAACGAGGAGCATAGAAATAAAATCAAATCAGTAGGTCACTAGGTAACTACTACTGTTGTAGCTAACACAATTAAACTGTTCAACACTTACCCAATTGGGGTTGAAAAACACTTATAGAAACAGTATATCACGATACTGAATATATTTAATTATCGTATTTAGATAAATGAGTCGAGAAATTCTATGATGTAGAACGTACTCTCTCCAAGCTACTTTAGTGTGATCTGCGAGCAGCTATGCGTTGAATGATGTTTTTAAGAGGAAACACTAAGGTCGACTGATTATATGAAAAGTAGACAAAATCAACGTTTCGTGGTAACGTCCTGGGGGTCGACCGCCTAACTCTCTCGCTTTCGATCGCTTTGAAGGCGAGGCGAGGAGGAGGCGTCATCTTGTTATTTCGAAAGCAATATGAAAGCAATATCGAAAGCTATAGGCTATAGCTTTCGATATTGTTCGATATTATATTTCGATATTATATTAGAAAGCGAGGCGAGTGCCTCGCCTTCAAAGCGATCGAAAGCGAGAGTGTTACGCGGTTGGGGGGCAGGTTCCTCCTTCAAAACTGGACCGATTTAATTAATTTTTTCATTAAAAATTAAAGAAAAGCTTTGGCTGTGTTCCTATGTTTTGCTTTTTTTTATATAATCTCGTCAAATTTGTTTGCTGGATGTCTGAACACAGCAAAAATCTAGCCAATTTTTAAGGTTTTTTAAAGGTTCATATCTTTTTTAATAATTAATTTATGAAAAAAAGCAAAACATAGGGACACAGCCAAAGCCTTCCTTTAATTTTTAGTTTTTAAAAAGTAATTAAATCGGTTTAGTTTTGGAGGAGGAAACAGGGGACTACGAAACGTTGATTTTTTTCTACTTTTCATACAATCAGTCGACCTTAGTGTTTCCGCCGCGACGCCGCCGCGATAGCAAAACATAATTGATAACCGAATTAGGAGATCAATTGCCTGGAGGGGCCACAACCACAAGGTGATTGATACAAAATCGGCTTGTGGTTTCTATAATAAATCTTGTAGTTCTTAATTAGTTTGTTTGTGTAATTATATAAGTGTGTGCATAGTTCACTTCCTAATAACAGCGCCTTAGAATGTAACCCAATATCTGTTGTTTTATAAATGTACATGGTGTTTGTTTAGTCGGTTGTCATTAAAAAAAAACAAGTTAAGGTACAAGTAGTCACACATCGCAGATGACACTTTGTATTAATGCTTAAGTAATTGCGTAGTTTTAGTACCATAGTTTTATTTTCCTCTAATTATTAACTGAAATGTTTATATTTAAAAATGTGAATCCTATCTTTATTAACATGTACGTACAACGTTACACCGTACAGCGGTTCTGGAGATATGAGGTAATAAAGAATATTACATACAAGATAGGCGCAAAAAACAATACCCTTCCTTTGCAGTTGGGTAAATAACTCGCACTAAGCTCTTTGATGACGATAAGGCCCAGAGTACACTTTTATGTTAAAAATTCGATAAAATTTTCTCCGATTCCATTTTATTTTACATCTTTGCAACAACATGCACTGACAACTATTTCTAGAAAAATGTAAAAGGATCTTTTTTTAATAGTTTCAAAGGAGAATCTCACAAACGTTTCTACACTGTATTCTAAAGGCTTTGCTTCTCATACTACAAAGCGGCAAATGGTGATCGGAACTACAATGCAAAAGATTAAATCGATGTCTTTGACAAACATAGTTCTTCGGTAAAAGGGTTTAAAAGAATCTTGTAGATCCTTTCTTGAACATAAAAGAGCTGAAAGCTTATAATGTTTTTAAAGGAAAACATAGAAAACGGGATAACAGCTTAGATCTTTAAATAGCTACTGATATCGGTGTCCCTTGTATTCTAAGCGTCTGTAAAGTTTGTCAAATTTCGTAGCCGTGTGGCTTGCACGCCCGACTTTGGACGGCACTGACTCTGAGGTCCCGGGATCGATTCCCGGTCGGGTCAAATTTCAAATTATTATTTATTTGCGTTAAATAGGGGTTTTTATATGATGTTACAAACTTATTTTAAATGTCCTTAACATATTTAGCCATTTATTAGTAGCATGCAAAAAATTTAAGGTACCTATTTATTAAATTAGGATTAAACAGTTAACATCATCATCATCATCATCATCATCAGCTCATTTTTGTCCCCACTGCTGGGGCACGAGCCTTCCCTATGGATGGATAGGGAGAACGGGCCATAAACCACCACGCGGGCCCAGTGCGGTGCGGTGGTTGTTAATGACTGCTAATGCGGCCGGGACCCACGGCTTTACGTGCCTTCCGAAGCACGGAGGAGCTCGAGATGATACATTTTTGGTCACCTATCCGATGACCGGCCTTTAAGAAAGTTGCTTAACCTCAGCACTCGCAGACCGGGCGCGTTAACCACTGCGCCATGGAGCTCCTCACAGTTAATATGTCAGTTAATATATTTTTATAAAATTAAATTAATATCCATAATCAAAGTAAATAAAATTCCATAATCAAAGTAAATAAAAATCAATAATCAAAGCAAATAAAAATCCATAATCAAATAAATCAAATAAAATACTTATGTCAATTTTTGTAAATATAAAATTAAATTAATCCAATCCATGCATTTACACTTCATTTTCCATATTTAAAAAATTCATCTATGCTATGAAAAGTGTTTTCCATTAAAAACTTGCGAAGCGATATTTTGAAGCTATTGTGGAATGCGCTACCTGGTCACCTGTTCCTTGATTACTACGACCTGGGTCTCTTCAAAGCAAGAGTGAATAGGCATTTCCTGTCTAAGCATGTACCACCTTAAGCCACATCCCGCTCACCAAAAGGCAGGTTGGTGGCCAAATGATTAGACAGTTTGCTTTAAAAAAAAAGCTCTTCAAATAGTATAACTAAAAAAATAAGTCAGTCTTTATTTTAATTTCAAGAAAGACATATTTATTAATGTTACAACAAAAAAAAATGTCATCGGTGTGTAAGAAAGGTGACTTAATTCAGTTTTAATTTTACAGGTGCAAAACCGAAAATTCCGGTCAGACATGGCGCGAAAAGATTGTCAGGACCTCCACAAGAAATTTGTGGAGAGTAAAGGTGAGTTGAACATTTTTCATATTTTTCATATAAAAATTAAGAACTAGGTGTTCCCAAATGAGAACAGCGAGCGGTTCTTAGAGAAGAGCGTAAAAATGGTTTTTGTAGGTAAGACACGCTTTAGTAGCACCTCAGGGAGGTAACCACTAGCTTTTATAGCAGTATTATTGCAGTTGTGATAACGAGACGCGTGTAGCGGCGAATATACACGCATCTCTTTTCCACAACAGCAATAATACTGCTATAAGAGCTCATAGTCAGGGAGCTGTTGGTGAAGACGTCTATAGAATACTCAAGTGTTCTTAAACTCTATGCTACAATATACTATAACAATTGATGATTGGACGAGTGATGAGGCTGCGGTTACGTACGATGTGCCGCAGGGCTGTATAATTGGTCCAACCTTGTTTCTAGTCTATATCAACGACCTTTGCAACCTTACACTCCAAAGTGGAAAAATATTTACATTCGCCGATGACACTGCCTTATTCTTCACTGGGAAGTCTTGGCAGGAAGTATTTCGTTCTGCCCAACAGGGGTTCAATATAGTAAGTGAATGGCTGAATCATAATGTGCTTACTCTTAACGTCACCAAACTATGTTACATTTGCCTTACGCTCTGATCATCTACCTCCAGAGTCCCTGTTCCTTTCGGCCCACAACTGTGCCCCAAACCCCTCTATGTGTCACTGTCCCAACCTCACTAGAACTAGCAGCGTTAAATACCTGGGAGTAGTTATTGATCAGACCCTTTCTTTCAAACCGCACATTGACACCCTTGTAGCTCGGTTCCGTAAACTCATTTTTATTTTCAAAACTCTCCAGCATATAGCGGATCATCGTGTGATCAAGACTGTAAACTATGCCTTATGTCAATCGCTTGTGGACTACTGTATTTCTGCATGGGGAGGGGTCGCTAAATACCATCTGCTCGAAGCTGAAAGAGCTCAACGTACGATCTTAAAAGTTGCTGCAGGTCTACCTTTTCGCTACCCAACTGTTGATCTTTATAAGGACTGGAACGTACTCTCAGTTAGACAGTCTTTCATTCTACATAAAGTCCTAAAGAAGCACTCAGAGTTGCAGTACGAACCGCTATTACTAGGGCATAAACGGAGGAAAGATAAAGTTTGTTCTCTCCAATGTTTAAGAACCGCCTCTTCCCACAATTTTTTCTGTTTTCTTGGCTGTTACTTGTACAACAAATTAATCCGGGCACTAAACATTTATCCGCTCCCAAAATCTGTCTGTAAGGTAACTGTGTCGAAATATCTTAAAACACTAGACTATAAAACAATTGAGGAATTTCTTATTCCCCCGGTCTAAATTTCAGACTAAATAATATACTTATAACTTATAAAATATATTCCATAATTTAATTCTTAAATAAGTATAATTTAAAATATAATAAAAACAAAAAAAAGTTTTAGTTTCACATCTATCCACACAGACCACTTCTCATTCTCACATTCACTCACGCTCACTAACACTATCTCACAATCACTCAAACTCACTCACACATACGCTAAATCGTATACGCTCCATTAATACGTAGGTTGGGAAATACTGCAGTTTTACCTTAGTTTATATTTAGTTTTTACTAAAAAAAAAATATTTTATTTTTATTAATTGTCAATTTAGGGTTTGACTTATTTTCTGACCTTTTTGTAGTCAGGACTACTGGATCCTAAATCATCTGTCTTTGTTTTTTTTTCGCCTTTTTACATCTTACTCATGTTGCTATTAGTTATATTCTGTCTATGTCCGCGAGAGGGGTTCTGGTGTCCTGTATTTGCAGGATTTTCAGGCACCAGTCTCTCACAAATGGTAGGATGCAATGTATCTTAATAGTATATTTTAAGCCTTTTGTAATTTCTTATTGTGAAGAGAAAATAAACGCTTTTTATTATTATTTATTACTCTGAGTATAATCACTGCCTCAGTGGAGTGGTTAGACAATGAGTATGAGATATCCCGCGTACGATTCCCAACGGGGCACATAATTTCTTTGGGGGTACTTGCTCTGAACTCGCCTAAGTTGCTAGTGGCTGCCAACACGTTCGTTCTGTATTATATTTAAAAAGTGTCACTGTGTTGAGTTTTCGCATCAAAAGTGGGTAAAGATGGCGCTATTTTCAATACTATTAGTGTGACCTCGTAATTTCGTGGTTAGACAGAACTCTGACGGAATTATTTTCTATATTTAACGAATTTTCAAAATCATTGGCAACACTAACCAACATACGCAGAATGGCTGGCAGCAGTTGGGTGGGAGGAATTGATGATCAGGGTCAGTGGCAAGCGTTGAGACAAGCTCATGCCCAGCAGAGGACTGTACTAGTTGACCTTGAAAATTATGATGTTGACCTTCTTACTGAAGTAAGAATCTGTTGTTGATCTCTAAAAACATTATTTGCGGAAAGATTGACAAGAATATTCGTACCACCCTCAGGAGACACTTCATCAAGAAATAAGGTGTTCGACGAAACTACCAAAATTGCACACAACATTAAAACAACAAATAATATTCATAGTGTTTTATAATAGCGATAGTATTTTAAAATAATAGTTTAAAAGTCACCTAGTTTTAGGTGATAATTATGTATGGCTATGTACGTGGAACTTATAAAGACGTTAAGTAATTAAGATAATACATCGACAAGTTATTTTAAAAATAACCACGATTAAACTAAAAAAAATACTTAAAATTAACAATTCTTCTTCTCAAGTTACAATATTCAATGTAGTCTATACAAAAATAAAATTAAAGATGCTTAAGATAATTTCGTATCATAATTATACACTTATAAACTTTCGCGTTACATTCATCATCATCAGCTCATTTATGTCCCCACTGCTGGGGCACGAGCCTTCCCTATGGATGGATAGGGAGAACGAGCCATGAACCACCACGCAGGCCCAGTGCGGATTGGTAACGTTACATTGTATATCGGTATTTAACGCAAACGAGGCTGACTTAAGTGGCTCAAGCCCAAACAACTCAGCCGAAGCGTCGATCGGGTACCTACAAAAAGGTCTCCCTAGGATTCCTAAACTTACTAAAACTTTCATACTTACTAAAGATTTTATAAAAACCTTTTCGACCACGGCAAAGCGTTTGTGCCTTTTTTTAAATTGCCTACGCACGGACAAAACTTTATTAAATGTGTAGAGGGCATCCATACGAAGAATATTTTATATAACAGCTTAGTCCTAAACCGTAACAATTCCAAGATCATTTTATACAAGAAGTTTTGTATGATCCGAATCCGAAAATACGAAACTAGTTCTAAGAAATAGCGAAAAAACTCAATGGCCGGCCGATTTGATACAAAATATAAATTTTCAGGTATCTTTATATGATCCGATATGATAAACAAGGTTTGAGGAAGCACCTGCGGGTCGGAAATGTGAGACACAATCTGCCAGTGAGCAATCTTCGCTTCTGCTTAACATTAGGTGGAGCGAAGTCATTTGCCTACTCAAACACAAAATGCAACAAATAGAAAACAACGCTATTTACTATACCACTGATGACTTAAAATTGTAAACAAAATTGCAGTATCAATTATGTGAGATGAGCTTGAGGCTAAAGCCACCACCGTTTAAGATCCCCTCAAAACATGATGGCGGCGCGGCAAACTGCGGTGAAGTTGCCATGACCCGCTGGCCGAACACCAACCAGATTGGCCCACTGCATTGATGGACATAGTATCTTGAAAAGAAGGAAGCCTTGCCTCGCAGTGGAGTAAAACAGCTTGATATAATTATAAAAAAAAGTACAGCTGTCAGTTTCTAGTACCACATGTCTGCCGCCAGTTCTAAGTGTTCACTAGAAACACAACTTCTCTTTAGGCTTGTAGGTGTCAAAGTATTCTCTGTACTTCGGCACGACGACCGGCGTCGTGTCCGGAATGCCGCAGTTGGTCAGGGCGGTCTCCACGTACTCCTGGTCAAAATTCTTGTACACGCACAAGTCGGTGAGAAACTCATACCACTCATCGTAGTTCAGCTCAGTTTTACTGCAAAGGACATAATGCACTTTAGCATAACATTAGATAGCTATTACTCACATATACCTACATACATATATGTACCTAGGTAAGTATGATAAAAAATATAATAACAAATAAGCAATTTTAATTACACTGTATAAGAAAGTGTATACTTTTAAATTAAACAACTTTTACGGTACCACTCGCGTTAAAATTAAATTAGTCCCCTCAAAAACATAAATGTGAAATGAGAGCCAAGTTCAATATTATGATATATGCCTTAGTTGTTGATTTTAACGATAAAAAAGTGAGATCTATGTAAATGAGTGCCAAGTTCAAAGCCTAAGGTCTGACTTGGCAAGTTCTCATATACGAATTATATAGGCGGTATCCACCTGTTTATTTAAGTCCATTTCAACCACAACAAAACCTACTAAATTTACATGGTTCGTGGCAGTGGACGGCCTGCCTTAAAGCCATGTTGGGCGTCGTCGGTATCTATCTATAGATCAGTCAGTCAGTCAGTGATAAAAATGACGATTTTTGGACGTTAATATTTAAATAACCGTTTGAGGTGTGTTTATGAAATTTGGAACACATATGTATCTCGCAAGTCTCAATATATGAGCCAAATTTGACATGATTATGTTAAATATTTTTTGAGTTATGAGGGGGTCAAAAGTGGCTCCAAATGATTCGTGTAATATTACACACGGTGTGGCTCGCCAGTTGTGTTAGCTTGAACTTGGCTTGACACGCTACCGCGTGTCTAGATGTGTAAGATCAACGCAAGATTTTTTTTTGAAAGAGTTAAGACAGGACGATATAGTATAGACGAAGGTGGAACAGCACTTCACTCGGTAATAAAAACCACAAAAGAATCGAGTAATGAGGAATAGGATCATAGTACAGTTTTGTTAGCATCAGCAGTAACAACAGATTATACGTATGTACGTAGGTATAATCTGTTGTTATCGCGAAAGGCACAAGAAAAAAACAAGATGAAGTAAGCAGTTTTCTTTTTTTTAACTTAAACTGTAGATATTTTGTATATTTTGAACTTTGCATCACAATGCTAAAATACACTCACAATATAAAGTTTTACTAAAAAAAATCACCAAGTCTTAGGAAGCTCAAAGATTGAACTCACGACCTTTGGATAACCGTATAATGCTCTGACCGCTGAGCTACAGAGACACCCCATAAGGCTCGTTGAATGTTTCTAGTACTTTGTGATTTACGGTGCAAGCCAGCGATATTATGTAACTGTAAAGATACTAAAATCTTGAATTGAAGAGCTTAAAAAAATCGTGATAATTTTATTTTCACTTTTTAGTTTTCAAGCTTACCAGAATTTGAACCACAGGATGCCCGTGTCAGTCATAGTGAGCTTCCTGTCTTCGAGGATCTTGCTCTGGCGCATCCAGTAGTCGGAGCGGTAGAGTGTGATCGTAGTTCCGTCTCGCTTGTTGTCTAAAAGTTTTGTAAACTCGAAGAACTGACTGTCAAGAGTGGCTGGCTCGTCATCCATCCTTGTTTACTTGTAACAAATGAAAATAAACACGTTTTTTTTTCTTTGTTTCTAGAAACTCTATTTTTTTAAGCTCTTGTCGGTGTAGCTTTGTCTTTTCACCCCTATCCCTATGACATATGAAGTTAATGCAAAATCTGGAAAAGTAATATTGTATGATCTGCGTATGATCCATGATTTCAGCCTTATCGTGATTTTCTTCAGACGAGATGACGGCCAAGCGTTTCCCCATTGTAAGAAGAAAATATATAACTGGGCTTTCTCAGGCATTCAATATTTGGTTGACTTCGGTGGTAAAATTTTATTTTTTGAATTCAGATATACTAACATATAGGATCAAATCAAAATTAAATTTACAATACATTAGTAGGTACCAAACGGAACTAAATTGACCGACTATTCAAAAAAATATAAAATTTAAAAAAAATCTATCTTTTTTTCTTTTAAGTGTCCACCGAAATCAAATATTATGAAAATTGAGGAAAAATGTATAGATTGATGTGAAAGATTTCACTTTATTCAATAATTTCCTACTGCCAGCCACTGGTCGCTCCTCATCTGAAATGTACTTTACCTATTTCATTACATATCTGAAATGTAAATATAG